>JAJSOF020000019.1:96592332-97218354 GCA_025594305.2 Periplaneta americana
AAAACTCATGGAACATGCAATGAGAAATTGTGTGTCAACTTCATGAGACGGATCTTTTATTCCATTGTCCAGTGCCTCTCACTGACACACTGCATTTCAAATGATTGCAATTCCTCACTTCATATTTCCAGGCCTTTCCCTTTAAAAATGATTATTTTTATTCTCATATTGAAACATTCCTTCTCCATGTATCCTTTATATTTATTTCAATTCAAAACTGAATAATTTGTCTTTGAAAGAAGTTTTATCACAACTTTTTCTTATATTACATTCTTCTTTATTTCCTTTCATTTTTGCGTTCTGACTAGATGTTTACATTCATCTTTCGCGACAAGGTGTGCGACATCAAAGAAAGAGGCAGTGTAGAGAAAATGAAACGGAAAGAATTAATATCTTTTCACTTAAATCTCAAGTATTCGAAAAAGGGCTTGTTTCGACAGTTACTAACAAAAAGGGGCAAGGAACACCCACCACGTTATAGGAAAACCAGCAGTGGCTATTTACGCCCTTCCACCTACGTCATTTTAAGACACGGGTTTGAAATATACATGCATTCAAGTGAACGCAATTTAAAATAGTTAAATAAATAAGTAAATAAATTAATTAACAAACGAACAAATAAATAAGTAAATAAGTACATAAATAAATAAATAATGAATAAATAAATAAATAAATACATAAATGCACAAATCAGCAACTGAACAAATCAACAAATCAGCTAATAAGCGAAGTAACTACAAAGCTAATAAAATGAGTAAACAAGTAAATAAATAGATTAACTAATGAAACAGATGCACAAATCAGAAAATGAACAAATAAATAAATCAGCTAATAAGCTGATTAACTACGAAACTAATAAAATGAGTAAATAAGTAAATAAATGAATACGTCAATATATGAATAAATAAATAAATGAATAAGTGAATAAATAAGTAAATAAATGAATGAGTAAACAAATAAATTAATTAAACAAATACACAAATCAGAAAATGAAGAATTAATAAATCAGCTAATAAGTTATTTAACTATAAAACTAATAAAATGAGTAAGTAAATGAATAAATTAGTAAATAAATGAGTAAATAAGTAAATAAATAAATGATTCAATATATAAATAAATTAAAAACAAATAATATAATAAATAAATGAGTAAATAAATAAGTTAATAAATGAATAATTTAGTAAATAAGTAAATAAATAAATTGATTAATAAATAAATAGGTAAATAAATAAATGAGTAAGTAAATGAATAAATAAGTTAATAAAGAAATGAGTAAATAAAAATATAAAAAGAAAATAAATTGATTAATGAGTAAATAAATAAATTGATAAATCCATCGTGCAACAGACCATGAAGGACCAAGACCAGCCGGCTGCTTGTCTCATGTCCACATCCTTCAGCAGAGATGAACGATCATCCAATCAGAACGGAGGTATCGTGTGGTTGCACGACGACCCCTTCAGCCATTGTAGCTAATTTCCGAAACGGGATAGATGAATCCAGAATTGAGTATAGAGTGTTAGTTGGGAGACCTGAGGGGAAAAAGACCTTTGGGGAGCCGAGTCGTAGATGGGAGGATAATATTAAAATGGATTTGAGGAAGGTGGGATATGATACTAGGGACTGGATTAATCTTTCTCAGGATAGGGACCGATGGCGGGCTTATGTGAGGGCGGCAATGAACCTCAGGGTTCCTTAAAAGCCATTTGTAAGTAAGTTCAGAAGATATGCCTATCGCTGTATACAGATAGACGGACTGGGTGCCCGGAACCATTTGTATGATATCAATGGTGCTGAAAACTTGTACTGTATTTATTGAAGATCTGAATTCTATGAGAAAGTAATACAGCTTTTGTGCATATCGGAGCGTTGACTACATTCGTACGAACTAGTACCTAATTACATTCTGCGCTTTTAACAGAAACAAATTATAATTAAGTCCCAGAAAAAGATCTTGCAGTATCTTCTTATTTGGAACACATAATGACATTGTAAAGTAGAGAATTAAGCTTTTCTGAAGAGAATTCCTTCCAAAAGGAAGATTAAACCTGCCGTGCTGTTCTTTTGATCATTAAGCGCGGCAACTAACTTTGTGTAATTAACATTCATATATTAAACTCCTCCGTGCTGGGCTTTCGCAACGTCTCGGATCTGTGTCTGAAATACGACATGCTGTACATACATACGTACAAAAATAAATTTCCTTCAAAAGACTGGAGGAAATATCAGTAACAGGTTGTAATGCCACTATGACATCGTCAGTTGAAACGTTGTATTATAGCTAATTATTTTGGACGGAGAAAAACAATTTACTCTAAAGCAGTTCCAATCAAACTGTTGTGCGCGAACCATCGCTAGTCCACAGAAAACTTCTCTCTAACACGTGGGTTATTCGCAGTGATTGATTGATTGATTGATTTATTGATATAGTTCACAAGTACAAAACTTAATAATATAACAAAAGATCTATAAACAAATGTAGTTCTACATACTAAATATACAATTTCCTAGACTCATTATTTTAACGCAAATCTCAATAATTTATTGGTTCAAACTTGCACTTACGTCTGGTTTTAGTGCATGTTTAAACCAATAATGATAACCATTAAGACATTAAACCTTATTTATCTGCTCCTTTTCACAATTTAATTGTATTATTTAGGTCTTACATTACATAATAACTTATTATTCCAAAAAAAAAAAAAATGTGATCAGATGTCGACATAATGTAAGTCATGAACCTGAATTAGCTGACTCGATACATTCTATATGTAGGTTAATCTTTATTTCTTACAATATTTCCTTGTCAGCAGAAACGTTTGCGTAACTTCAATGAAGACTATCACATACCAGCTTAAACACAAACTTGCCAAGTTGCTTACATAATCAACCTCAATTTAGTTTCATAATTGTGTCTCATGTACTCATTATCAATTCATTACTATTATAATGCCTACTAAATTTATTATAAATGCAGTATTATTGAAATTAAAACATATTAGTAAAGCAATTTATAAAGTCAAAATTATCTTCTGAACCTTTACTAAATACGAGTAATATAGCTATCGGAATACATTGATAACTACCTTAATTCTCTATTTTCAATTTTTATTATTTTAAAACTATGACGTAATTCTATCTTATTTACAAAACCTGTCTGCTTATCTAATTTAATTAATAATAAGTGTTTCTAATTTTAGGAAAATTTAGTCTTAGCTGATGCCTATCTCTTAGTAGGTAGTTTCGTTCAGTATCTATAGTTTTGATTGAATCTACTTTATTTCTGATAGAGTTTCTATTTGTTAATTTACCTCTTAATAACTGTTCGTCACCTTCTTCTACTCCATCGGTCGGTAACGCACAGTTCCTCCATACTGTAGCACTTCCAGGTTATTCGCAGTGACTAAGTGTTCATTCCCACAAAACAGCATATATCTTTAACGCAAATAAAATTTTCACAGCCTTACCTCTAATGCTGGCAACGCTTCAGTCTCCTGCTGTGTATGTAGCGTTGGCTTCGTTTAGTCTTCCTTTAGAAGAGAGGCACGGGATGGGGATTACCCTCGCACGTAGGCCGCTTGGATGGGCCCATTTTACTACCCGGAATGGAATGGTGTGCATTCCCTAAAGGCCCCGCGCTACAAATTCCCTGCAGGCCGTCTCCGAACTCCCCTACGGTCTACAGAATTTTTTACCTTTCCGCGTAGACTTCACCGCTATCCCTCAACCTCAGGTCCCACAAGCTACCATGAGCCCCAAGGCACAGCCCACGGTATGCAGCAATACCGATGGGTATCAGGCGTCTGAGAGATAGGAATGTGATAGTGCCAGCGAAATGAGTCCAGAAGCCAACACCGAAAGTTACCCAGCATTTTCTCTAAATGGGTTGAAGGAAAACCCCGGAAAAATTCTCAACTAGGTAACTTGCCCCAACGAGGATTCGAACCCGGGTCCGCTCGTTTCACAGTCAGACATACTAATTGTTACTCTATAGCGGGGTACATACGCTGTTATAATAAGCAAGCATTTGCGTAACTGTTCGCGTAGACTTCCGCGGCTGGTGTACATGGTCTGTGGATAAGCTTCGGGGCTTATACCGCTTTGTCTTGGTGTTGGTGGCTGACGTTTCGACCGCTGTGTTGTGATCATCTTCAGAGCAGTTGGATAAGGAAAAAGTCTGCGAGCAAGACAACGCGGTAGAAGCCCCGAAGCTTATCCACAGACCATTTGCGTAACTGGTTTGGTTTTTCCCGAGGCTTTCGTCAACCGTAAGACTAATGTCAGGTAATCTAGAGAGATGGGTTTATTGAGTAATATTATACATACAGATGTCATATTATCATAATTTTCTCTTAAATCCAGTGCACGGGTCTTCTGACCGTACGTTCTTTGTACCTAAAACTAGTCCTACTTTGTAAGTTTCATTCCCCTCACCTATAGTTAGATCCAACCACTCTCCAAAAGAACACACAGATTAAAATAAAAGTGGCATAAACAAAACATATTATAGAATATCTGCAGTGCTTGGGAAAAGTGACATAAGTCAGTTTCCACAAACCTTTTTGATAATTTATTGACAACTTACGGAACATCTGCTCGCTTGGAAAAAAATACAAAAGTATTTCTCCCATTACAGTAATTCATACAGAAAGAAATCAAATCGATATAAACCAGTGTAAGTTGTCAATAAATTATCAAAAATATTTGTGGAAACTGACTTATGTCACTTTTCCCAAGCACTGCAGATATATCCTAACCTAAACAGGCATAAAAATGTATAATTGAGTATCCTTTCGTCAGTTCGCATCACAAACTTCAACAGCTGAAGTTCTAATCTGTCTCGCCTTCAAGAGGAACAATCCAGTCTTTTGTTCCCATTCTCTATTCCCCATGAGGTCAAGACATGCAAGCGAACTCCTATTCTGACTTAGCTTCGAGGGTGGTAGATATTTTTTCCGGATATGTTGCAATTCGACACACTGTAACAAAATGTGTGTCCAGGAGTCCTTTTCTTCGCACAGTGGACAAAGGCGCTCTCTTTCTTCGTTGACAATTTTATTAACATTCCATGTCCCTAATCTTAGCCACGCTAAACCTGCTCTGCTGTCTTTGTTACAAGAATTTATGTAGTCACACCTCCCCCAGTTAAGCATGAGATCTGATTGTAAATGTAATGAGGACTTTTCCGAACATTGAAGCCTCTCGATATCAATTAAACGCATCTTCACATTACGCCATATATTCCTTCTGTTATTCTCTCCTTTTTCCCACATCCATCCCATTTCTATATGATGCAGTATTTTAGAAATGCGCCAGATAATTTATTTCTGATGGCATTTGTTTTATTATTTTATTGTTTCTTTTTAAATACTATCTAGGATCTGAGAATTGCTCACTTTTATGATTTTTATGTATCATCTTGTTGAAACTGCATTTGTGTACCTCGTTTTAACAGTTACAATGCTTTTTAGTTATTTTAAGCATTCTGGTTATTGTATTGTGTTCGTGTTCAGTGAATGATTTTAGATAAGGGCGCAAATAGCCATAGTAACTGACGCGCCCTTTTTAAACCCCACTGACTGACTGACTGACTGACTCATAATCAGCGTCTAAGCTGTTAAGAAATTCGTCACCATTTGTCTAGTAAATCGAAAAAAATGCCACTAGCTGGAAGTACACATGATTTTTGTAAACGCTAATAAAATTTTCATATCCACTTTCCACAAGTCACGGTGCTGTAGAGTATACTCTCCCTGTAACAGTTTCATTCAGTACGTTAAATTTGTGGAAAATATGTTGTGAATTCTGAAACTGTGAAGCGTTTATTTTGGCGAATTATATTCACAAGTGCTAAAAACTGAACAGAGAACAGGCTTCTTTTTTCCTCGTCCTGCACGTTTTTATTAGCCCATGTCACTGCATGGCCTTCGCTTCGCTCATAATCATACATAACTGACATGTCATAACATTAGGCTCGTAAATATTGCATAAAAGACGACAGATTTTACAGAGGATTACGTTTTTTGCATGAAGGCAGCTAATCACCGCTGGCGGTTAATCATTTTCAACTAATAATCGCACGAGTTCACAAAGTGATACATGACTTCTCAATTATTCATTTTTACACACTGCTCATGCGCGAACCTTTTCAGTAATACTGACCGTCATTATTTTCCAAATATCCCTCGTATTTTACAGATCTTGGAACTTAATTCTGGAACACTATCCGTTCTTGGAAACTGTTAGTTATTTTGTTTACTAAACGAGCATAAAATAAGAAAATAAATATGAAAGTATTTTATCGTCCTACCTCTTAAAACAACCCCAACAAGGGAGAGTATGTTGCTGTGCCGGAATGCACTCATGATGTCCACTTCCCTCATGAAGTCTTCTTCCGCCTCGCAAGTTGCAGATTCTTTCAGTACTTTGATTGCTACGACTTCAGGCTGTTGATTATCTTCTCTTCGAAGTTCGCCTGTAAAAATTAAATATAACAGACTTATTGCTATTATCTCATAAATATATAATAGACAAAAACCTGTAAGAAAGACATTTTGTATTTCTTTTAATGAAGTCTATTGTCCCCCTCAATCTGCACATTATATTTCTTCCACGCTGTGTATGAATATAAATATATCATGCTACAGTGTTAAAAAAGGACATACCGGTACTGTACATGCCTTATTACTTTAATTCCAGTGTAAATATTTCACGTAATCATTGAGATTTCCTTAAATTCCCTGTCAGTTCATATACAGTGAAACCTCTCCTTAAGGACACCTCCAAGATGCGGACACTTCTCGTATGCGGACAGATTTTTATGTCCCAACTGAATTAATATAGAAATAATGATAAATTAAACTCTCGTTTACGGACACTCTCAGACACGGACACGGACAGCTGTTTCACAGTCCTAAAGCTTGCTTTACCTGTTGACTGCGGACAGAACTTGGATTTCAAGACCTAATGTGTTACAATAATGGGAAATTTAGTTTTGAGAACTGTACAGTAATTCCTTAACATGAAACATAAGGGTCTCGTATGCTGTTATTACTAGCACAGCTGACTACCCCTTGTTAGCTGGAAGTGGGAGGACAAACAAAGTCACAAAATTTAACCTGTCTGATGGGTCCAAGGTTTCCGCGATCGTGAAATTGTATTCGACACTTGATGGGGTTAGTAGGATTATTCTCTTCACTTCAATCAGTTGTTCTGTTTCGAGAGATATGGCACCTGAACGTAAAGGTTAAGTTGAAAACTGTAAATTACAATACTGCATAACTGTAGACCTAAAATAAAATTGCATGGTACAGTACTACATTTTCCTTTTTCAGATTTATCTACTGCAGTTCAAAGTTGTAAAGAATTTACTGTAGTACAGTATAATACTGTATTTAGAATTAAACTACAGTAATACATTTCATTTAAAGCGTGAAGGGATATATAATGCATATTATAAATTTACTGTTACATTGGAGAGCCTTCCTCCCAATAAAGGACACCTCCCAGATGCGGACAGATTGTTACGTCCCTTCGATGTCCGTAAATGAGAGGTTTCATTGTATACATGGTGTACGGGGTATAACTGCCATTATTTTAACTGATGATTATTCATGTCATAAGGAAGAAAAAAGTCCTTACAATTTTTTTTTCTAATTGCAATATTTAACTAATTATTAAAGTTTACAATATTAGACGTTTTGCAACGTTGCTGGATGGAGAGGAGGGAGTTTAGAAGTATACAGCACAGCTCAATCTGGGAAAAGATGGTTTAGAACTACACAGAACAGCTCAAGCGGGTACAAACATACCGGTACAATACAGCTGCTCTGTTCTAATGCAGAAGCAGACCATGACAATATTGTTGTTTACATAAAACGAGCACCAAACTTTCAATCTCATTAATAGAACATTATGGTAAATTTACATTTTATATAACAATATTGCTCCATTTTTTAATTGTAGGTCTAAAAAATAAACAGTAATGGTTTTCTGCACAAAATCACACAATTTTTTTTTCTAATGCAACATTTTAATCTCTCCCGCTTCCGTAAAACAGTATCATTTTTAAACAAATTTCTGATTGTGTGGTTTTCGAAACCGGGGTAAGAGACTTTTAGTTTCTAATAATCGTTGAGAAACTGCTACAAAAGTTCGCCGATTAGGTAACCTTCTTTGAGGTAAACGTTGACGGTACATCTTTCTTGCCTCACTTGAATTACGACGACTTTCTCCATAAATTAATAACACATGATATTCCTAAACTGTGAATGACATTGTAAGTTGTTTATCGAATACCCTGTACTGAACTGCCATCCGCTCGGCAGTATACCCATGGACAGGGAGCTTGAACTCAGCTGACTCGTACTTACATCTGTACAGAGTACTGTCTGCTGAACGTTGCCACGTCTCTCACGCCAGAATATTAACAAATTTAAGCATGCATTTTTATTTAATTTCACGAAAACTTAATATAACACACAACTATTTATTTAAACTAATATTGACTTTTTGCTAGATATATCTACTGATGTAATTGTTTTCGTAATTTTACTAATGATATAAGCAGTATAACGCAAATAAAATAAGAAAAGAAATATTTTTTTCTGGGAAAGCTATAGAGTTTTGACCCTATGTTGTGTGGACATTTTTGATCCGATGACTGTGAAAAGGACGGCACTTATACCCCTTACACCTTGTATGCTATGTTACTCCAATAAGAGCTCACGAGAATTATTGCCCTATCAATATCATTCGGAATATGAGAATAGAACCAAATTGTTCTGAAACGTTGAAAATCTGTAATGATATAGTGCTGTACGTATGTATAAACTTCCTGACACTTCTTTTGACGAGCAGCGTCTATATCAGCCCCGGGCACAACGGGGAAGTGGAAAGGAACTCTGAAAACCCCCCTCTCATGTTCTTTCCGCTTCACTGCCTTATAAACAAACTAACAGTGGGCACTGTACATCAGTGATGGATTTCAGGCGGCTAGCGAGAGCGAAAGTTCGTAAAAGCTACGATGCAATCCGTCACTGTATAGTGCTCAACTATCGGTGTACTTATCTCAGCCGGGGAAGATGGAGTGGGATTTAAGAGGAAATGTATAGTGACTCAATTGATTTAATAGCGCCCAGGCCTGGTCTGTATTGACCTACATTAATAGAAAGAATGAAATGAATTTTTGGACCGGAAATTGCACTGATTTCAACCGGCTTCGGTTTCCATGGAAATGCTTCCCTATGTACGGAGTCGTAAGCCAGTCGATCACGAAGCTTTTTTTGGTAGATTGCAGCGGAAAAATATGTCGCCATTACTTGTCGATCTCCATGCATGGTTTAGCAATAAGGTAACCACACCTCTCTCCCTCACTCTACCCTCACAGTAGGCCAGGCAATCCTTCTGCCATCAGTGAGTAGTGTCATATTCTTGTTTTCTCTTTTTATGGGGTCATTGCAAATTAATTATGAACGCTGCGATGAAATAATAAGTGTACCGTTTCAATTCTGATTGAAAATTGAATTTCTTCTTTACTGGGGTGAAATGGAAGTGTGTTCGTCTTTTGTTTGGGAATAATATTTCTCTTTTCAAGTAGGAAACTTAGATAGGCATTACAGAAGTAGGCATGCAGACTTCGATGCAAAGTTTGAAAAGAAATTCCACTAGAACTCTGAAAGCCAATTTCAACGCAGAACGGTTTTTATTCAAAAACGTTCTCAGAAAAGCGTCAATGCAACGATTGCCTCATCCAAAATTTGTTGCATAGTGGCTCATAGGAAAAAGCTCTTCACAGACGGTGAAGTAACAAAGGAGACCTTCGAAGATATGCAAAATATATAGTATAATATAATATAATATAATATAATATAATATAATATAATATAATATAATATAATATAATATAATATAATATAATATAATATAATATAATATAATATAATATAATATAATATAATATAATATAATATATTTTTTTCCGTGGCGCTACAGCCCGTGAAGGGCCTAGACCGACCAGCCGGCTGCTGGCCTCACGCCCACATGTCGAAGTACAGGTGGACGATCATCCAACCAGAATAGAGGTATCGTGTGGTGGTTATCACGATGATCCCCCAGCCGTTATAGCTGGCATTCGCAACCGGATTTCGCTACCTATCGTAGCTCCCCAAGTACATCACGATGCTGGGTGGGCACCGGTCCCATACACTGGCCGAAATTTCATGAGAAAATTTCTTCCCCATGAGGACTCGAACCAGCGCGCATTCCGTAACGCGAGTCCTAGGCGGGATGCCTTAGACCGCGACGCCACGGCGCGGGACAATATAATATAATATATAATATAATATAATATAATATAATATAATATAATATAATATAATATAATATAATATAATATAATAAATATAATAAGGGGTTAATAAGGCCCAACTAAGGAATAAAACGTTCTTTTTTTTGAAATGGAGACGTTTAGAAATTTTTAAATAATGGAACAGCATACTTTTATAGTTATCCTATAATATTTTACTTCAAATAAATATTCAAACAAACACATAATGCTGTGAGCAATGAAAATTAACATCATGTCACTGGGCCTTATATCCTGCTGTGACAGATAATAAGGCCCACAATAAAGAATACAAGTATTGAACACAATTTGGGCATACAAAGTCTCCAGTTTTTTCCTCAGTGAGACCTACACATTCATCGTGCACCCAACATTCACAAGAGACATAAACATGTATATCTACAACAATTCTCTTCGCAGACAGAACACATCCGCGTCCCCTGGATGTTTACAAATCCTGAAGTTGATGGTTCATCCAATGCTCCTTCTACATTAGGAATTGTCAGTCTTTCGTTTGTTTCATTTCTTGCAAAAAAGATTGTGCTTCAGAGTTAGTTCAGGGACTTCTATGAACTTGTGGGCGTTTCCACCTATTTATTTCATGGACCTTATTTCCAGCTCTGTTACTTCGCGGCAATTTTGATTTATGGAGTGCTCATATGCTCATTAGCGAAAGTTTCACGGTAGCCCCAAACCTCTTAATGCTTACACAATAACGTGCATTTAATATTATATTAATAACACACAGTAAAACGATTAAATATCAACTTAAATTTTGCACAGTTTTATAATGAAAGCAGAAATAATCACAAATAACTCGTTGCCACCGGTCAGCTACAAACAAGAACGAGAATCTAATTTCTTTATGCCTCACTCGAATGCAAGAAGAAATAGGTCTTAAAGAGCTGTTGCTCTCTTTTGCAAAAGTAGCCTAATGACAAAACTAGGTAGTGGGCCTTACAACATGCTGGGCCTTAATAACCCAGGTACCTTAATATAATATAATATAATATAATATAATATAATATAATATAATATAATATAATATAATATAATATAATATAATATAATATAATATAATATAATATAATATAATCTGTCAAACAATCTGAAAGTTAGAATTTATAAAACAGTTATATTACCGGTTGTTCTGTATGGTTGTGAAACTTGGACTCTCACTTTGAGAGAGGAACAGAGATTAAGGGTGTTTGAGAATAAGGTTCTTAGGAAAATATTTGGGGCTAAGAGGGATGAAGTTACAGGAGAATAGATAAAGTTACACAACGCAGAGCTGCACGCATTGTATTCTTCACCTGATATAATTAGGAACATTAAATCCAGACGTTTGAGATGGGCAGGACATGTAGCACGTATGGGCGAATCCAGAAATGCATATAGAGTGTTAGTTGGGAGGCCGGAGGGAAAAGACCTTTGGGGAGGCCGAGACGTAGGTGGGAAGATAATATTAAAATGGATCTGAGGGAGGTGGGATATGATGGTGGAGACTGGATTAATCTTGCTCAGGATAGGGACCAATGGCGGGCTTATGTGAGGGCGGCAATGAACCTCCGGGTTTCTTAAAAGCCAGTAAGTAAGTATAATATAATATAATATAATATAATATAATATAATATAATATAATATAATATAATATTTAAAGGAAATAATCTGCCCTCAATGAGGGTGACCATAAAGATCCAGAATAAAAGCACTACAGAATAATTTAGAAAGACAGGAATTGTTTAGTAAAAAAATCAGAGAAATGCAAACCCAACACAATCATCAATGGCCAAAATATAAATGGTAATGTAATATTTGGATTGAATTCTTAAGAATATCCAACAAAATTTTTTGAATTTAAAAAAATCGGAGTCCGTGTGCTTTTAAAATATCACATGTGAATTTAGGGAGTGTGCCACGCGCACCAAACAAAAGGCCAGAAACACTCCACTGACTAGTGGGAATGTCACATTTCTCACTTAGATAAGGGATGCAGGACTCATAAATGGATTTCTTCTCCTCATCAACGTGTTCTGCCTGCAGGGCATCCCTCTCGAACCGAATTGTAGGATCAAGGACTAATCCCTTAGATTGAGTCCTGTGGATGGCTACAATATCTGCTCTTCTGTTCGAATCTAAGGATGAAACGCAGTGGATCTCCTCGTATACTTCCCATCCACGACGCTTGAGGACATCAGCAATACCGGTCCTGGCCTTATGGTGTCGACTGTTGCGCAGCAGCTCCGTTTTTCGACAGAATCCCAACACGTGACCAAGAGTTTCCATCTCGTTGCAGCCGGGATGGCGACAACGGGTTGTGTTAAAACTTCTGCCGGGCAGAGATCTAACCGCAGATAGATTGCTGGACATTTTAATTGCATTAATGTATTCTGAAATTTATAAATTTGCTTTTGATGACATCCAGGAATTTGCCTTGGGGCACTCAATACAGGATAACACCTTTGTATAATATAATATAATTAATAATAATAATAATAATAATAATAATAATAATAATAATAATACAATTTTGCCCGAACATCTTTGAGCAAATTCCTGCAAGAGAGGAACTCACTTCTGAGGAGAGGCAAGGCGCGCTCACACACATAACCACTGACATTTTAAAATATCTTTTAAATTGGCTGGTGTCATGCGAACATCCGGTTCAGCATTGTCCAACGTCAAGAATTGGCAAGTAAACATACAGTGCCGTTTCTCAGAAGTGGGCTGTAAACTTCGACAGGAAATATCTTCCTGCTTGCGTATTCTTTTATCGACACCTTCTCATCTCACAGGGCTGTCACCAGCTTCTCTGTCAGCTGTTAAAGGACATGTAACACATCACGCTGTACACAAATTGTGTTATTGCTCTTCTTGTGATATTTGTTTGCGTTGTCTCCGTTACAGTCCTCGGCCCGAAATGTTTCAATAATATCAACAAGTATCCTTTCTTCGAACAGCATCAGCAGTGATAAATTTCAGGAATCTGAGCAAGTCTCAATACACTTTCCCGCAAGGGAATGTCGCTATTTGTAGCAGATTCTAACAAAATTAATGCACATCACATATTTCCGCACCTCTGATTGAGATTCTGACTGATATGTAGGGCCTACACCTATTACACTGGTCTACAAAAATAACTTTTTGTCTGCTACTGAGGAAATTTAAAGTGTTTTATATTGAAATTGATGCGCTGATTCCAGATCTATAACCAGATTTATCATAGCACGTCAGGTTTTTGAGTTATAGGAATGTAACATTAATTCTAAATCTTACTATTCAGTACATACCTGTACTGTAAAGCCAGAGATATAAATTGAGCTTAGTTTATATATTCTTTGCAAACTGTTATTATATTATTTTAAATACGTTTATAAGAAGATATACACTTACAATATGTAGTAATACAGTTTCGTTATTCTAAGTTTAATTTTCCCTTAAGTAAAAAAAAAAAAAAAAAAAAAAAAAAAAAAAAAAATCTTTCTTTGTTCTTAACTTCTACAATAAATTGTCTAGCTTTTATTAATCAGTTAATCTTTTAGTACTTTGATTTTTATTGTATTCGTAAATTTAATATTAATTGTAATTGCATCCTCAATATTGTAGTTGTAATCCCGTGGTAGAGGGGAAGAGAAGATCTGATGGCTTTATCTCTACCAGGTTAAATAAATAAATAAATACATAAATAGATAGATAGATAGACAGACAGACAGATAGATAGATAGATAAGCACTAAAGACTCATTAAATCCAGACGTTTGAAATGGGCAGGACATGTAGCACGTATGGGCGAATCCAGAAATGCATATAGAGTGTTAGTTGGGAGGCCGGAGGGAAAAAGATCTTTTAGAAGGCCGAAACGTAGATGGGAGGACATTAAAATGGATTTGAGGGAGGTGGGATATGATGTTAGAGACTGGATGAATCTTGCACAGGACAGAGACCGATGGCGGGCTTATGTGAGGGCGGCAATGAACCTCCGGGTTCCTTAAAAGCCATTTGTTAGTAAGTAAGTAAGCATTAAAAACTCTGTTAAAAGTACTTGAGACCTTTGCTTTTTCGCTTATATTGGCATGTGGTTGATCGCTGTAGGAACCAGCAGAAATCACCCATCATTCTCGGATCGCATTGACCTAGTACCTGGATTCCATCGTTGATATGTCCTGATGGAACCTCTGACCATGCTTGTTACAGCGCCGAGATTTGATGGAAATAAGTCAAGATGTGAATGAAGAAAGTACATTTTTAAAGACATGCGACAACCTAGATTCTGAAATGCAGATAGTATGATATATACTATCTGAGTATAATTATCAGCTCGATAATAATTTCCTAAAAACCAAGTGAACAAGTACAAATGTGTCCCAAACTTCGAGTTCAATAGCACTCAGTCACATATCATAATTAAAATTAAAAATATTATTATTTTAAAATTGTGACGTGATAGAAAGAAACGGACTCCAGATCTGTAATCAGCACACTCAAATTAGGGTTGGTACATCTGTTTTTGTTCAGTAGCAAAATCACAACAAAATAAATAATAGGACAGACAGGTAGATCGTTTCAAACACGTTACAAAGAACACATCACAGCCATAACAAAATTACAAAACGCCTCCACATACGCAGAACACATCACAAATTCTAACCTCACCCACAGAGACATCAACACAGACATGGAAATATTATACATCCAACCAAAAAGCCAGAAACTAAACACACTAGAACAATATGAAATATACAGACAAACAAAAACACACCCCAACGAAATTCTCAACACACAGCTCAACTTCAAAACGCACACACACACTCTTCGGCTCTACACTATACCACAGGAACACACCCTCACAGGAAACAGAACAAGTGGCGCCAAGACCAACAACGACCAGTTCTGAAGATGACCCATAAATAGGTCGAAACATGTAAACGAGGTACGTTGAAATTTAACACAGGAAAGTCTTACCATACATATTCCGATGTGATACAGCGTTAAAAGTTGTGTAATCAAGATGTAAAAATAAATAAAATGGATCTAAAATGTAAAAATTAAAAATATTATTTTAAAATTGTGACCTGATAGAAAAAAATGGACATCAGATCTGTAATCAGCACACTCAAATTAGGGTTGGTACACTTGTTTTTGTTCAGTAGCAAAATCACTGTAGACCAGTGTTATCAGGCGGTATATTTCACTTGACAATATATGTTAGAGGAAGAACATTTTTTTTTTATTCATCTGAAGTCTGATTAGTGTAACGTGTAGCTAATCCACGATGTATGCAATGGAGGGAGAAAGGAACTGGCCACCCTGCCCCATTATCTCCTGACCTATATGTCTCATAAATGGTGCTTTATTGGTATCACTCGTGAGGTTCAGATCTGTCTTCGGACAGTTGACTAAACAACAATAAATATTTCAGACCACAAGAGAAAATAAATGATAAGCTATCAAAACATGATTGTCGAAGCGATGGGTCCACACCTGTGGAGTAACGGTTAGCGCGTCTAGCCGCGAAACCAGGTGGCCCGGGTTCGATTCCCGGTCGGGGCAAGTTACCTGGTTCAGGTTTTCTCAGGGGTTTTCCCTCAACCCGATATGAGCAAATGCTGGGTAACTTTCGGTGTTAGATCCCGGACTCATTTCACCGGGATTATCATCTTCATCTCATTCAGACGCTAAATAACCTAAGATGTTGATAAAGCATTGCAAAATAATCTACTCGAAGCGATGGGAATCCAAGATTGCATTCTGCATTGATTTTTCTGCATTAAAATGCATCCACGCTACCCTTGAGTAATAAAATACTTCTATTGTGAATGTAGTACAATATGCCTGCCTTTTAAAACTAATCCAGCCCCCGTGTGGTTTTGATTTCACTCCGCACGTTTTGTCGTTTCGCTAATTGCATTGTCAAAATGTTCGCAGAACACAAAACCGTTTGATGTTAAAATGAAAGTTGTGCTCTTCCGCCGCTGCATAAAAAAGGCTGCCGGCCGCATGATAATCACATCTCCGTCACTTTTTGTTTTCGTGGGTCGTTATGGACTCTGCCAGTATGGCGCGGATATTACGTTCATCTTTGACACTTCCTGGAAATCTCAGCCAGGCATATATATTTTTTTACACAAGAAAGGGGATGTTCCTATTATTATTAATTATAGATAGAAATCAGTCTGGTTCACGCCGGAGTGAACTTAGATCATGTAAGATTTTTTTAGTAGGTTATTTTACGACGCTTTATCAACATCTCAGGTTATTTAGCGTCTGAATGAGATGAAGGTGATAATGCCGGTGAATTGAGTCCGGGGTCCAGCACCTAAAGTTACCTAGCATTTGCTCATACTGGGTTGAGGGAAAACCCCGGAAAAACCTCAACCAGGTAATTTGCCCCTACCGGGAATCGAAACCTGGTTTCGCAGCCAGACGCGATAGCCGTTACTATACAGGTGTGGACTCATGTAAGATTCTAAAGGTCGAACAAACCTCTGGCCATCAATATAAGATAACCACTAGGATCGAGAAAACTGTAATATAATATTTCCATAAAAAATAACAATTTTAAACTTACATAAATTAACAATTTTTAGTACATTGGTTATTTATGATACAGATGATATTTAAGGATATACCATGTGTATATGTATGTGTGTGTGTATATGTGTATATATATATATATATATATATATATAAGATGAACCGTAAATAATGTCATTACTTTCAAGGTGTTATTCTTTGAGATATTTCACACCAAAATTTTTAATAGAATTTTGCTCGTTTTTGCTTTCTTTTCTAGAAAAAAAAAAATATTTTATATAAAACACTTCACAGCGTGTTTTGGGAAAGTCATTGATTTAATTCCCAATTTGCTCAGCTAATTTAAGAGATCAGTGTATTATGATATTAAATTATTGAAATAGTTTTGTCTTTAAAGATGCAGAAATTTGATCAGGACAAGTGTATCGTTTTAAAATTATTTTTCAGAACGAAAAGTTACATTTCTTTCAATCATTTATTCTGATAATACACTGCTGTCTTAAATTGTATGCTCAGTCTAGCTTTTCCATCATATCCAGTGACGTCACTGTTCCTTAACAGAAAAACCATAATATTCAAGTCACACAAAGTTTGTGTGCACTCAATGTTAATTGCTTGACGGTTGTCAGCCACTTTGAGGTCTGTGGATATAAAGAGAGAAATTGAGTCGGGATCTGGTAGAGTTCCTGGGTAGCTCAGTTGGTAGAGCCTTGGTGCGTTTAACCAAAGGTCCGGGTTCGATACCCAGCTCCGGAACAATTTTTCCGTTGAAATTACACTATTCAAAGTGTTAGTAAATATTCGAAAAGTATATCGACAAGGAAGGCCAGTGTAAAAAAACCGAAGAGAATTGAAAAATAGATTTGTGCGAGATCGTGCGTATTTGCTTTGTTTCCGCACAAAACCAATACGCGGTAAGTGTGAAATACCACATTCAGTATTCCCAACGTAACACACATAACAATTTCCCTCTTCTTACCGCTTAAGCGTTATATTCATTTTACTGCTTTAGGCTTTTAACATATTATTTTTAAAGACGTTCAATATAGTAATAGTTATAAATTGGAAACTTACCACTGCAATTTCACCTAAATTGCACTGTTAATTATTGTTTTTAAATATTTGCAAAAATTAAATAAACTCTACAACCCCAAAAAAGTTACTGCATTTGTGATGCAAATAACATTAAGGAAGCCGTGAAAAAATCAACAAGATTCCAGACTCATCATAGACTGGGGGAAAAAAAAGACAGATGTATATCACGGCCTGCTGCAGTATAGTAAACACAGAAAACATTTTATAGGAACAATGTTGAAGATAGATATATTTGTTTTCCAAAGTTGCCGTCATTGAACAGAAACCAAGATGGAGATTTCATTGTAACTAATTAGAAATTCCTCTTTCAGGTATGTAATTAACGATCTTCGCACAAAATAATGTACGATACACGAGCGGTATGTTTGTTTTCATGTTCTCGGAAATTAAAAAAGCTCAACTACGTTTCGCTTTTTCAGTCTTTCCCTCGAACATGAAAACGTCAACATACCGCTCTTGTAACGCATATTACTATTCCATATTCCGATTTCTCCTCTCGCAAGTGCCGGTACGTTAGAAGTTGAGTGATATTTACTGGTTTTGAGTAAAATGATCGTTGTTTTCGATTTTACAGAGATTTATATTTTTCGAATGGTAGGCCTGTTAAGTACCAGTGCGATAAGGGGGTGGCAAACAAAAGTCTCTCCCAAAAGCAGATCGCGCCTTCAAAAAGTTTGGGAACCATTATGATTGGGGATGTGAATCTACGTGACACTGATGGTTATGAATGTAGTATTATATAAATCTATTAGATGAAATGAAAAAAACTCATTTTATCTAAAATATTTTTGGCAAGTAAAACAAGTTTTTTTACCAAATTCTATACATTTTATTAATATATCCAAATATATTGATACAATTTTTTAGTATTAATGAGTATTTTGAGCATATAATTAGAGGGTAGACCTGTGTGCAACCGTCCATTACACTGTTCATTTCAAATTCATTTGTATGCATACATCCTGAAATACAGTAGAAGACAATGGATAATTTTTCACTTTCGGCACTCTGAAGTGAGAAGATTGGCTGCGAAACTCTTGGCCTTGTAGGGCAATACAGTTCCTATAATTGTTCCTGTGTGTATCGAGCAATTCCGATGTCAGCGGGCGGTCTTTGAGGAAATATGATTTCTTTTGTTCTTACCTTTGTACACTTTGCCGAAGCATCCTTCTCCAATCTCCTGCACGAAGCAGAGTGTCTCTCTGGGAAGCTGAGGCACCAGCATTGCGTCGGGCACTGCGCACGCGCTGTACTGGGGGTTGGGCGTGTAACGATTAGGCACCAAAAGCCCCTTGCTGAGACTTACAGGTGACGGCTGAAACGGGTAGTAAACAAAGTTGCAAGAATGCGGGATTCGAAACGTAGGAGATTCTAGTAGGGCACTTGTTGGTTTACGAATGTGAAACGTACAGAAGGGATGAGCAAAAATAACCGGTTATTTCGATAACCGGTTATTTTCTTAGGGTTAACCGGTTAATTACCGGTTATTTTTGCTTGTCGGTTTAACCTGATAACCGGTTATTTCCCTCAAAAATCGAACGACCGGTTATTTTTTTAATAAACATTGAATCAAATCTATTTTAAGCTTATCTCAAATTTAACATCAGTCGAACATAGTTTCTTTTAATTATTCTATACTCTATGTAGTGGCGTAGCGTCAATGTAAGCTAAAAAGCTCAGCTTCCCCAGTTAATAATAATTTCATAATAAACCTGCAGTCTATGGACAAAATTACTTATTAATGTTAATAGAATTTATATTTACGCGTTAAATGTTGTGATGCGGCAGCTCAGGATGATTTGTGATGCAGCAGTAAACAAGAAGCCTGCACACACCAGCTTCCAAGCAGACTGGGTTCTTACACTCATTCTTCTGTGTAACCCACCCCGCAGATTTTCCATCCCTTTCTAACTAAACTATCCTGGTCGCAAGGCTCGCAAGAAGCTAGCTTTAACATTGAAAATAAGTAGTTTCCGAGTTATCCCTTTTCGTTAGTTGTGTTCAGTTGAAGTGTTAGTGTGCATTGTGGCTGATATAATAAATAATGAGTGAAATAACAGTTCCTGATACCAATTTAATTGAATTTTTTAGGACAATTCTATTATCAAGACTGACTTACAAACAAATGTGTGATCTAAAAAACAAATGACCGACTCCCTTGCTGTCAATGAAGGACACAACCAAAAGACAGATGCATACTTATGTAATGATACTAATACTGTATCTATTGACCGTTAATATTGTGATTTCTCTAAGTAAGACAGGGAGTGAGCTAATGTTATACGTATACGTGTTTATTTGTTAGAGATATGTGTAAACCGTGAAATCACTATTTTACTACGTACCATTTGAGGTCTTGCCTTATTGGTGTTACTTATGAGGTTCCAACCAATCTTCGACTGCTGACTTGACATTGACTACTATTTATTTTAAGACTATATTTTTGTAATACGTTTTCTCATATTGCATGAAAGACAACTTGAATTAGCTTCCCCTGCTCAAAATTTCATACTACGCCACTGACTCTATGTAATATACTCTGTATAAAAATTGTCCCGTATGCCATTCCTAGATAGGATTGGGGTTACTGTGTTACTTATTTCATCTGTCTATAGATGGCAAAATGAAATTTGACTTCGATTTAATGTCAGTAACCTATGCCTATCTCAATCGCTGACTTTGTCTTATTGACTTATAATATGATATCTGCGGGTATTGGAGCATTTCAAAAGGCGAGAAATTTTTACTTCAGTATTTATTGGTTATACTCCTAGGAGAATAGATTGCCCGTCGAAATGTGTCTTAATCAAGATTATTATTGTAACAATTATGGAATTTCTGTTATTTTTTTATTTTTCTTACCTACGACACTAATGTCAGTGAAATAATTAACTAAATGCAATTTCATAGCCCCCTATCGATGGCTTAGTGCACACATGTGTTAAGTACATTTTTCGGTCAAATTGAGTTAAGTACAAAATCGAAGTCCTGTGAGATGTATCTTTACTGTGCACAAATATGGGAAGTGAATAATAAGATTTTCCTATGTTATGTTTACTTTTTGAGAATAGATGTTAATTGAAGTGTAATTATATATTGAAAATTGAAACTTGTTTTCCTGAAAATTAAGAAATTAGCACTTACCATATGTGTGCACTAAGCCATCACTATTATTTTTTTGTATTTTGTTTAAGGACGTCATTGATGATCTTCAGCACTTAATGATGCTCTTTCAACTATATTCTGTTTGGTTTACAGTTGATTGCTAATTGTTATTTGATTTCTATTATAAATAACCTCTCTTTTTTTTCAAGACTAACCGGTTAACCGATTATTTTTGATCGGTTAATTTCCTTCAGGTTAAATTAATTTTAAAATAACCGGTTAACCGATAACCGGTTATTTTTCGAATAACCTCCCATCCCTAAGTACATTGCAAGACAAGAACTTACTGTTGTCACGCCAGGAGAAGGCGGCTGAAGTACTTAGACGGGGCGGAGGGGAAACAGTCGCGCATGCGCACCGCGCTGTTCACTGCAATATTCCTGTTTCACAAACATCTACTGCACGTGTCTATGAATCTTTGCGACTTTGTGATAATAATAGTGGGGTTTTTACTGTAGTGTTTTATTAGTTTCAACAAGACAATTGTTTTCAGTATACCACCAATCTTGTATTGCTTTAGTTATCCTTTGCTTTTCGTGCTAATAGTGTTGATAATAATATAGTTAATAGAATTTATGTTATTGTATACTGTTATTTAGGTTTATAGCAGTTTTTTGTTTATTGTAAATATGTCGACAAATAGGAAACAAGGATTGACAATCTATAGCGAAGAAAGGAATACTATTAGAAGTGCAAAATAATTCTGTGATGAAGAAAAAGAACAACAGTGCCTTTGCATTCCTCTTACGAAACCTACAGCAAAGGTAGAAAAGTACTCTAATCTATCCACAAGAACAATACAGCGTATAAGGAATGAAATGAAAGACTGCACAGAAGAAAGTGCGTTGTCAACACCTGAGGGAGAAAAAAAAATGTAAACGTCCAGACTACCGAAACGCAAATGTAGATGACTTCGACGGGAGATTGACAAAAAAGATATAATTGAGAATTCTTATTTGAAAAAGAAAGAGGGCCACCGGCGTAGCTCAGGAGATAGCGCGTTTGCCTGCTGATCTGCAGTTGTGCTCGGGAGTGAGTTCGATTCCCGTTTGCGCTGACTACCTGGTTGGGGTTTTTCCGAGGTTTTCCCAAGCGGAAGGCGAATGTAAGGTAATCTATGGCGAATCCTTGGTTTCATTTCGCCAAATACCATCTCGCCATCATCAATTCAATCGACACTGAAGAAGCTAGTAGTTATTACAGTGTCGTTAAATAACAAGTAAAAAAATAGTACCAAGCTGCAACAAACTTCTACCCTTTTATAAGAGAAAATTGATTTGAAATGAAAGACAACATTAAGACGAATATTGAAGAAAAGGGATTTCAGGTGGAAGAAGTGTGCAGCAAAAAAATTGAGGAAAACACTGTAAATTAGAATACGTGAAGATATCTACAGCAAATAAGAAAGCTTAGGAAAGTGGAAAAACCGATTTTGTATCTGGACGAAATGCGGATAGGTAGGCCTACCAATTTAACGTTTCCCAAGTTCTGGCACGATAAAAATGTTACGGGAGTTTTGACTGCCGTAAATGTGTCCAGAACACTCATTGTTGTTCATCAGGATGGGGGCGGTGGGGCTAATGGCTTTGTTGAGAGATTCGAATTAATATACACGGCTGGAACATAAACAGACGATTATCATGGACAGATCATACTCCAGAAATTTTGAAAAATGTGATGATAGTCATAGCGACAGCACCGAAGATGCGGAATCTTTTATGTCTGACTCCGTTCCCGTGTAGCCAAGTAAGTGGACGAAGTTTTCAGGTCAGAGTGTAGCGTAAAGTTCCCCCGTCCCGCCTATCTACTCCCCGCGCCAACTCGTAGCGCGAAGACAGTAGTTATACTCTATTTTTCATTCAGAGGCAAGCTTCCCGCTGAAATTTCAAACGGTCTGACCACCTTCACTTCGAGACGGGACTATTGTATAGGACGTTACAGAACTAAGAGGACAAAAACAAATTCAGTTAAAGGAATATATGAACGCAAAATACAGAACTACGGTAAAAATAATTTCATCTAAAGATATTATGGGCCTTTCCGCTAACGTTCTCATTGTTCTTAAAAATTCGTTGCGATGGGGAACAATGTCGCCACGTTCCATTAAATATTTCTTATTGTCGTCGTTTTTGCTGTGCTGGAATAGCTTTTAGTTCTTTCGCAATGAGAAACGTGTACCGGTAATTTTAATTTGTAGTGTTCCGTATTTTGCGAGCTTCTGGCAAAATTTAATCTAAAATGGGTATGAAGCCTCCTTTATACAGACTGAGTAAGGGTACACACACGTTGGAGCAACGATAAACGATAAAAGAAACGACCAAGCGGCGCTTTGGTATTATCAAAGAATCGAGTGTTCAACGAGAACACGAGAGAAGCGAACATTTTGATTTATCAGTAGAAGATATTCTGTACATCCACTTAATGAAAGAAGATACATTAATCTTGAACCTAGCAGCTGATATTTTCTATATAACTTAAATACGTACAAAATTGAACCCGTTTCTCATCTCAAAGCTAGTATACAGACGTGGACAAATTATTAGCAAAATTGAAGATTTTTATTATATATTTTTGCAAAATATGATTCTTCAATTTAGACTACACTTGACATTTTTGCGTATTTCCAAATTATTAGCAAAATTGAAGATTTGTACTGTATACTTTAGAAATTTTAACTCTTCAATTTGGAACATTTGATATTTTTGCATATTTACAAATTATTAGCAAAACTGAAGGTTTTTATCTTTTACAAAAATTCTTCAATTTGGAATACAGTTGACATTTTGGATATTTTTTTCAAATTATTTGAAGATTTTTATTTCATAGTTTTACAAAATTTGACTCTTCAATTTAAACTGTAGTTGACATTAAATACAAATTATTAACAAAATGAAGATTTGTATTATATACAAAATTTAACTCTTCAATTTTCAGTTGACATTTTTGCATATTTCTGTCTATGTAATGATAGAAATATCAAAATTGTCAATTGTAGTCTAAATTGAAAAGTCAATTTTGTAAACAGAATTATCATAAAATTCAATTTTGTTAATAATTTGTCCACGTCTGTAAATTCATTGTGTTGTGATTGGTTCTTGTGATCGCATAACGTATCACGAATAAATACACAACTGATCAATTTGTCAATATCCATGATAATTAATTTAATATGCCGAAATAATCATAAATCGATTAATACTCGGATATATTTATAACCACCGGTCATTATACAGATTAATCTAATCTTAATCAGAGATCGTATGAACGACAAGAGCGAAGAAAATGGAATTTTTCTTTTTCGTCGTTTTTATCGTGTATCTTCGCTTTTATGGTTACTCCAATATGCACACCTCAATAACAATGCATGTTTCAGTTCTCTTTGATATAGCATCGCTGCTTCTTTTATCGTCGCTCTAACGTGTACGTGCCCTAAGAAGTATGGAACAATGCTTGTAACTTTCTTATTTCTAATTTTATGAAGAAACTATTTAAAAAAAAGTTTTTAGGTATCAAAGAAGGAATATTTTGAACATGTTTTCAAATACTATGCTTTTCATTTATAATGGTGTGTGCCAAGGAGTCTGTTTTTTTTTTTAATGGCACCGTATAATTATTTCCCCATTTTTGGATTCTTCAGGTCTCAGTACGTACAAAATCATTTTCTGCCATTTATAAACTATTGATTTTTAAAAATTACCTCTTTTGATGACAAAGTAGTGTGTACTGAACAAAGGGGAAATTTTAATGCTTGAGTACACCAATTTGAGGAGGCTTTGGATTAAACAAATGCAGACAAAGCTAATAGAAACACGTGATTAAAGCTAATAAAAACAATTGAAAAACAACATTAACATTATTTAAATTTATATTTTAAAAAAGATACATTGTAGGATATGCATCATTGAAATTTAACTGCAATAGTAATGCAATACATGGATTTTAGAGCAAAAAAAAAACCATTAAAACCAAAATTAGCATTGTTGTGTTGTATCATATGTTGATTTCAGTTCACAAAAGGTGCTCAAAATGATCCTCATTTACTACCAAACAATGCATAAATCTGTCTTTGAAATTGTTTAATGTTTAACTATTGTTATTGTTACTAAATGCTTCAGTCACTGTCAAAATAAGAGTTATTTTAACCAAACTTGACATTCATTATTAGCATTTTTATTCCCAAATAAACAGATTTTTATACTGATATTACATGTTTTAATTATCATGCATCTAACTATAACTAGGGCTTGTAAATTATGTTGTTGTTGTTTTCTAATGCCAGGCGTTTGACAATAAAGTCATTTGACCTCTTGCACTCCAATATTTTTCAAAGATATTATCATGGCCAGCCACTGAAGCACAGATTTTGAGGTGTTCCGAATCCATATCTTGGTTTGAGTTGCACAATGGGCAGTTAGGGGACTGATATATTCCAATTCTATGCAGGTGTTTGGTCAAACAATCATGGCCTGTTGCCAATCTAAATGCAGCTACAGACGATTTTCGTGGTAAATCGGGAATTAACTGTGGATTTTGATGTAGAGAGTTCCATTTTTTCCCTTAGGAGTGAGGAGGGCCTGTAAATTATACACTTGGTACTCACGCTGGCGGAAGACTTGCGAGACTTTCCGTGTCGACTGACGCACTTGCTCATCTCCTTGCGCTTCCAGAGACACACGGTGACCGATACCACGACGGCCAGCAGTGCGAGGCCCAGAAGCCCCGCAATCAGTGTGTTCAGCGGCGGTAGCAACTCCTCCTGCACCGACCTGTCCGCCTGTAACAACATACAGTGTGTACATTTTATATTTCCACGTTCGCATGTGTGCAGTTGCACTGTGGATTTCCGCTTCCGCTCCACATCCGCGAGCGTGGAAAGATAAAACGTTTGCCTTATATTTTCTCTCTGAACCGTATCTGTTTCCGGCTTGATTCCTTAGTGTTTTGTAATATGGTTGAGCTGGAAGCCCAACGTCAAGTTTTGGAAGCTTTACTCAGATTGCTATATTGGAAGGAATTTTACTACCGTGCATTAATGATGTATCATATTGTTAATGTTGGCTACAGTGTCATGCTACATTTAGGGTTTGGTGTAAATTTCGAGAATTTCAGCATTATTTTGTGTTAGTTTAGCCCTTACAGTTGTACATTAAAAAATATAAGGTAGTTTCATAAGTGATAAGTTTTTTTGATTTGGTGTTTGTGAGATTTTAATAATTTTCTCTAGTTCGGCAAAGCAATTTAAAGGACGCTATTGTTGTTATTGCGTATTACCATCATGTGACGGTTGTAATTTTTAATACAAGGAATCGGTCTGGGTGGCGCAGTCGGTAGAGTGCTGGCCTTCTGTGCACGAAGTTGCGGGTTCGATCCCGGTCCAGGTCATGGCATTTAAGTATGCTTAAATGCGGCAGGGTCATGTCAGTAGATTTACTAGCATGTAAAAGAATTCCTCGGGAAAAATTCCGGCATATCGGCAGCGTTGATATAACCTCGAAAGTTACGAGCATCATTAAATAAAACATAATTTACAATTTCTTAATTCAAAGAATAAAAAATGAAGGTAGTAAAGCTTGAGATTATACTCCTTTTAAAGCACTACTGGAAACGATTATAACACTCCTACTGGGACGCAAAGAATCTGTAAAATCTAGGGTGAAGAAAGTCGTTAGTGAGCATGTAACACAATGATGGTTCCAACGCTTCAATAATGAAGAAGTAGACATTAAAGACTTACAACGACCTGGAAGACTTAAGGTATGGAATATTGAGAATACACTCAGAGTTTTGAAAGAAAATCTACAAAAAATACTCATAGGTTATCTGAAGAACTTGGTGCATCAAAAAATGCAATACAGCGCCTCATTACGAATCTTAGAAACTTATATACAAGTTGTAAATGTGTATCTTATGAATTGACACCTGAACAGACTCAACGCAGAGTGGATATCTGTCGTGAAATTATCGCTAATCCCAGGGATGACAGAATTATCAAGAGAATTGTCACATGTAATGAAAAATCGGCATATTACCGCAATCCTGACACCTCAAAATAATGGTTCGTTCCCCGTTAGCTTGCCAAAGTCGTCGTTAAACGAAATCGGTTTTGTCCCAATGTAATGTTATGTCTGGTGGAATTTTAAATGTGTTATTCACTAGGGATTTGTTCCAAACGGACGTGTAGCGAGTCCGGATCTTTGCGACTTTACTTATAAGACAGTTTCTGTACTAATCTTCCACACAATCTAATAGTCGTGAAATCCACGACTCTTATAACAGTCAATTACGATCATGGCAAAGACAAACGACGCTAGCAGTCGGTGATTATAATGACATGCGTGTTTTACCTGCTGCGTGGCCGTGATATTGCGGGTCGTCGTGTTGGACCCGTTGGCAGGAACTATGATGCCGATATGGATGGGTACGGCCGTCACCACAACTGCAACAAGGAAAATCAATCATTGTCTTAGTTACAATACAGTGCTTATGGAATAGACTACGCTATAACTAGGAGTAAAGTGGGAACCATGTTGTACATTGGATCAGAGCTTCGCGAGTTCGTAGACGATGGATTTTAATGAGCGATAAAATTCTTGAATAATTTCGAGAGAAAAATTGTTCCAGGGCCGGGTATCGAACCCGGGACCTTTGGTTAAACGTACCAACGCTCTCCCAACTGAGCTACCCGGGAACTCTACTAGACACCGATCCAATTTTTCCCTCTATATCCACAGACCTCAAAGTGGGCTGACAACCGTCAAGCAACCAACATTGATAAAATTCTTATTTTGGTTTTCTCCGAGAGAAAAATAAAGCTGTGGGTCTCGCGTCGTAGATTTATGGCGAGTGAAACAATCCCGTCCCAGGTACAGATAGGAAGCGAAATTTATCAAGTATTTTTCGCTCACGTTGAATTTCGACGCTACAGTTGAAAGCCTATTTACTACTACTACTACTGCTGCTGCTGCTGCTTTTCGTAACATCTGAACGTTCATGTCCTTACACTTTTTAAGATAATATCAAATATAAAATTTTGGAAATAAATACAAAATTTGATTTTTTCAACAATTATATATTTTCTTTAATTTTCTGCGTAGTTTGAAGTAGCCTATACTTTATTGAACAATTACAGTTTGTAACTGCTTTTACTATGCTCCAACCACGAGAAAGTCTTTGCGGAATGAAACGCAGCGGGGTAATGCTGTGAATGAATGTTGATGTAATAAGATGTCATAAGGTCACACACGTGGGTACTCTTATCTCTGTTGGCTCGCTCTCACAGCACAAACAATAACATTGTTACACACATATTTATACTACCCTAGTTACAAAATTAGATCACTGTTAATCTCCTGGTCTTTTAATCCCTCCCTATAGGAAATAACATATGCAGGAGAGCGCATGTTTTTTAAACTGACGTTATAACGATAATATTATCTATCTACTTCGCTCCAATAGATGACGCAATAGTAAACACATTCCTTTCACTGTTGATCTCCTGGTTGGAGAGCAGCAATTACATAATACGTTTTATGTTTACATTTACTTTTCTCCCTTTTCGCATTTTTGCGTAAAAATATCTTCTTTAGTGGAAGAGAAGACCTTACGGTCTTGACTCCTCCTTAAAGCGTAATAATAATAATAATAATAATAATAATAATAATAATAATAATAATAATAATAATAATAATAATAGGTAATAATAGTAGTAGTAATAATAATATTTAATATATCTCTACCGTGACAACGTTTTATAGTTATTTTTAGCATTCTGGTTATCGTATTGTTTGTTTTTGTTTTATGAAGAACTAGTGGCTTGTGCAGCAAATGCTGCTGCAAACTAAGTTCGTTAGACGTTCAAATAAAAATTTTTCAGATTTATTTTCAATAAAGAATACTTGTCTTTTTGATAGTTATTTGCTTCCATAATAATGAAACATTCTCCCTCTGAATGAATTTTTTTAGGCCAAATACTTTTTGTTGAACATATCCAACTTTTTGAGTTTCAACGCGAAAACGCAAGTATCAATGTCAGGATGATAGCAGTAGCTATTTCAGGTCATTATGGATTGTAGGCAAAAGTTAAAAAAAAATGTCAGGTTTGCTAAGCTTTCGAACAATAGAATTTTCGTATAGCTGCTGCATGTAGAACTTGAAATGTAGAGCGTAAAATCATTTTATCCTACTAAGAGATCTTGCTGAATGATCTGGAGACAGCAAAATTTTCTAGGCCTCTTATTTTATCAGTAAGTAATACCTCTTTATCTTTCCTTAGGAACTGTAATTTTTGCGCTCTCTCGAGCCAATACTGAAGGCAATGACACATATCAATATCTACACTACTCCGCCATTACTTACTTAATTATTTACTTACTGGCTTTTAAGGAACCCGGAGGTTCATTGCCGCCCTCACATAAGCCCGCCATTGGTCCCTATCCTGAGCTACACCGCCATTAAGTATATGAAAAAGACCTAACCCCACTGGTTTAATAAGTATAAAAATATTTGATTTTTAATAACAATATTATTATCTTAAGTTTTGTAGTTATATATAGCAGTCACTCAGTAAATTATAGAAATTAAGATCTGAATTAAGATATTCTCTACATTTACTTACATAACCTCAAAACGTTTCACTTTCATATCATTAATATAGCATCATTATTATGTACAATTAATGAAGAATAGACGCATCATGATATTAACTATAATAATATTTAATTTCTAATGGTAATAATGTCATAAAACTACCTCAAGTTTGGTAGATTTGAATATCCAATACACAGCTGTACTCAGAAAATTATACACTGCAGAATCAATTTTTAATAACAAATTGAATTGAGTTCTAAATATGTCGGCAATCCTGCAGGTCATGGCCTTCGTGTAATCGCCTGTTGTTTATTGTAGTGTGTGTTTTGTTCTGAAATTTAATCAAGTCGGCCGTGATTCAATAAAATTAGTTCGCAAAACTGACAACAGATGGATTTTGGAAAATAGAAAATTATGTAGGAAAATTGACATTTCACTGAAAACTACTACTTTTCCGAAAAACTTTGGGTGCCAGGCATGAAAATGAGGGGTCACTCATTAAAATCCGTTCAGCCGTTTTCCCGTAATTTCCATTACCATTTCAAATTATATATATATATATATATATATATATATATATATATATATTAGACAAGAGCGCAAATAGCCATAGTAACTGACACGCCTTTTTTCAACCCCACTATCTAACTAACTTTACTGTTACAACGTGTTTTAGTTTCGTGTTAGCATTCAGCCTATTGTATTGTTTATGTTTTTGGTTTTGAAGAATTTTAGACAAGGGCGCAAATAGCCATAGTGGCTGACACGTCCTTTTTAAACCCCACTAACTAGCTAACTTAAGATATCTCTGAAACTATCTGCTAAAAAGATTGTAGTTTGCCTTGTTTTGTAGCTGAATGTTTGCGACATTGCTGAAAATTGTAACGACTGACTTTGTTGTGAATTTTCAAAACAAGTTTTTTACCACGCGTTTTTGAAAACGTAAATTTTCCTAATATTTACTATGTTGCGTATTTTCACCGAAGTTAAACATTCACAACTAATGCACCTTTCCTCTGAAACTAAGATGGATGGATGGATGGATGGATGGATGGATGGATGGATGGATTGATTGACTGATTGATTGATTGGTGGACGGACTAGCGGACGGATGGATGGATGGAAGGAAGTACGACGTTTTTCAACTGATCTATACTATTACATTGATTGCTGACCTATAGTTTCAGGTGATTTCCTTAAAATCTTTATTGTGTAGGAATATTAATGTAATTCAGTTTTCTTAAAAAGTAGTCAGTTACAAAGAAAATCGTAAATTATGATTTTCACATCCTAAGCTTTCTAAACAAGAGCTCGGAAAAATGATAATCAGCAATAAAATTGTCGTAGATATATCTATAATACTTTCTGAGATAAAGATACTTAAAGATGATTAATTTAACATTGGTATATAGACTACAGGGCGTCTGATATCACCTCAACTATATTGAGTTGAAGGGGACTAATTAGGATCCTTTTGAGAGATGAATCAGGGCATTGAGTTGAACGAGATAGTCTAATATCATTGCAGGCTTTTGTGAACAGGTTTTGAGAAACGTATAATTTTAGTTCAGTTTTGGAATGCGTATTCCAGGAAAGCGGGAGGCGTTGGAGAGATGATGATGGATTTTGTAGAGCAAAACCACCAAATGTGTCCTTTATTGGTTTGTTGCTAATGACGATAGCCAATTGTTCACCGCTGCTTCTAGGTCATCATCGCTCACAAAAAGCTGTGAACTGCTCGCAGTGTATGTTTGGGATTAAAAATAAGTGGTAATTGCTGGGAACCAGGTTGGGACTGTGCAGTGGTGGTCGAGTACGTTACACTTAAAACGTAACAGCTCAAAAATGTGTTATAACGTCGTCCGTTACAGCGTAAGACGGCACACCAGAAGTTAACAGAGAGAATTTTGATTTTGGCTGCCCGTCGTACCGACAGAGCTGGTGGAATTCCCACCTACACTCTTCATTTTCAACCTGGATTTCTAAAGAAATATAAATCATATAAGCTTACAAAGTGACACATGGTCAGTAATAAATTCACAATCTTTGGTCGGCGGGAAAAAGGCACATAAGTAAAAATAAAAATAATAATATTTCGGGAGAGACATTCTTTTTAATTTACTCTTAACTGAATATAAGTATAATAATGAAATTCATGTATGTTGGTTAAAATAAGACCCTTTTCAATTCAAAATACAAGAAATTTTATTATTTCAAAAATTAGAAAAAATACGAGACTTATGTGATTAGGTACAACAGAAAAATCGACTTTTTTTTTACTTATGTGCCTTTTCCCGCCGACCAATATTAACACACTGTTCATATGAAAACATACAAGTTTCGTCGGCTCTTACTTTCCGAATGAGCTACGTTCTCATTATCTAATGGTTGGGAACAGCTATAATAGAAAGAAGTTGATGCCATTACAATGAAAAGTGTCTTCACAAATGTACAGCACCTTGGTAATGCGGCAACCAGTGAAGCGTGGTCGTCAGTGGTGTGGCCGATGTTACAAGGCGTATTGCAGTATGAAGCAATGCCGTGAGAAGATTGGTGATTGTTGTAAGAAACTGTTAAATGAACAGAGGGCATTTGAATAGGCCTATCATATAACATGAAAAGAACAGCCGGCGTAACTCAGTTGCTAGGCACATTTGTCTATCTATCAAGGCTGCGATTGAGTGAGGATTCGATTCCTAATAGTACTGTATACCTGGTTGTGTTTTCTTCCCCAAGGTTTTATCTAACACTAAGGCGAAAGTCAAGTAATTCCATTGCGAATTCTCAGTCGCATCTCACCATACATTCTTGCTTTCTGAAATTTCATCGATATTAAATAATAATAATAATAATAATAATAATAATAATAATAATAATAATAATAATAATAACTAGCCGTACCCGTGCGCTCCGCTGCACCCGTTAGAAATAAATATAAAGTAATTACATAATTAAAATAGGACATTTGATCCAGGGAACATTCGTGTTTCATAGAAGGATAAATCGTTTAATATGTTACTTAATTTAAATTGCATCCAAATAATTAAAATGCGATCATTTTGGTCCAGAGACACTCATTTGGTGCAATGACAATTCCTTTAACATGTTTCTTAATTTTTATTACATGCACCCATAGCTTAATGAAGATTGACATCATTTAGATTTAATGTGTATATTTTATTTTATTTGTTATAGGTTTCCATTGAATTATGGTAATAACTTAATTTTAACCCTTGTTTTCTACGTATTCAGTAAATGGAGCTTGCCCACTATGGTTCTGAACCCTTCAAATAACTAAAATCATATTATATATATACATATTATATTATATTATATTATATTATATTATATTATATTATATTATATTATATTATATTATATTATATTATATTATATTATATTATATTATATCAGAAGTTACTGTAATAACATTATAGCATTATGTCCATCTAAAGAAACTACACTTTCCAATGGTGAAATAACTTAATAATTAATTATACAAATCGGTTAATTTAGCTTCCGATATTACTTCATACAAACACAGAAACATTCTCTGTAGGCTATCTTTCATAGCTTTCGATTGTTGCTGTCCAAGGCCCCTTATAGACGAAGTCATTTGTTTTTTAATTCATTACACGGCCTTAGATGGCAGTTATTTTATTTTAAAACTCATTTATCTCATTAAATATCAGTCCTATCAAAATTTTCAAGGAATAAAACTTATCGCAAATTATTTTCAAAGAAACTTTTGTCATGCAACATTGTTCACAAAAATCAATAATAAGCGAGATATTTCGATTTATTTAATTCAGGCCCCCTTATAACCCCTCTTTTAAATAAAGTATTTTGAATGCCATATAGCCTAAAATCTAAGTTACAACGAACTTAATTTATATTCCAATTTTGATATAAATCGGTTTAGCCATTATCGCGTGAAAAGGTAACAAACTTACAGACAGACATATAAACAAAAATTTCAAAAACGCGATTTTCGGTTTCAGAGCGGTTAATTATAAATGTTAGGACCAATTATTTTTGGAAAATCGAGAATTACCAGAAAAATTTCGGCTACAGATTTATTATTAGTATAGATAATAATAATAATAATAATAATAATAATAATAATAATAATAATAACAACAACAACTTAATTCCTGATAAATATAATAGGTAAGTGCACCAAATATGGCCATGTAGACAAATAACGTCAATTATTGTTTTACGAATATAAAATTGGTGATAAAGGGCAGCATCTTCCTCATCCGTATGCACTGCTAAATGTTAAGGCATATCAACCATTCGCTTGTGTTGATACTACCGCGCGGGAAGTGCGTTTTTGTTTAAAATTCCTTATATATATTTAATGAAAATGTAGTATGTTTATTTATTTATTTATTTATTTATTTATTTAACCTGGTAGAGATAAGGCCATCAGGCCTTCTCTTCCCCCTCTACCAGGGATTACAGCTACAATATTAAGAATACAATTACAATTATAATTACAATTAATATTAATTTTACAAATACAATAAAAATCAAAGTACTAAAAGATTAACTGATTAATAAAAGCTAGACAGTTTATTGTAAAAGTTAAGAAGAGAGAAGCATTTCTTTTATTAAGTAAAAATTAAACCTCTATGCAGTAAGAAAATGCTTAATAAGCTTGCTTTTGAACGCTACTAAATTCCGACAGTCTCTGATATCAATGAGTAGGGTATTCCACAAGCGCGAGAGCGAGATTGTGTATGATGATGAATACGATGATGTGTTATGTATATAATTTCAGTATATTTTATATATTTCCATGATCTCAGAATGTTATATAGTCGGCCTCGGTAGCGTAGTTGGTATAGCGCTGGCCTTCTATGCTCGAGGTTGCGGGTTCATCCCGGGCCAGGTCGATGACATTTAAGTGTGTTTAAATGCGACAGGCTCATGTCAGTAGATTTACTGGCATGTAAAAGAACTCCTGAGGGACGAAATTCCGGCACACCGACGACGCTGATATAACCTCTGCAGTTGCGATCGTCGTTAAATAAACCATAATTTATTGTACTTTCATCTCATGTTTCTCCGAAATCAAATTGTACTTTATTTTTAAACTAGCCGTACCCGTGCGCTCCTCTGCACCCGTTAGAAATAAATATAAAGTAATTATATAATTAAAATAGGACATTTGATCCAGGGAACATTCGTGTTTGATAGAAGGATAAATCGTTTATTATGTTACTTAATTTAAATTGAATTAAAAAATTAAAATGCGATCATTTTGATCCAGAGACCACTCATTTGGTCATAAAAATTAGTTTAGGAAATACAGGAAACGAATGTACAGAATAGCCTATCAAGTTTTCTGTGCATAAGAATCTATTTTAATCTTAACTGTCCTCGATTCACTCAGAAGTTACTGTAATAACATTATAGCATTATGTCCATCTAGAGAAACTACACGTTCCAATGGTGAATTAATAATTAATTATACAAATCGGTTAATTTAGCTTCTGATATTACTTCATAGAAACGCAGAAACATTATCTGTAGGCTATCTTTCATAGCTTTCGATTGTTGCTGTCCAAGGCCCCTTATATACGAAGTCATTTGTTTTTAATTCATTACACGGCCTTAGATGGCAGTTATTTTAATTTTAAAACTCATTTATCTCATTAAATATCAGTCCTATCAAAATTTTTCAAGGAATAAAACTTATCGCAAATTATTTTTAAAGAAACTTTTGTTATGTAAGATATTTCACAAAAATCAATAATAAGCGAGATATTTCGATTTATTTAATTGAGGCCCCCTTATAACCCCCCTTTTAAATTGTATTTTGAATGACATATAGCCTAAAATCTAAGTTACAACGAACTTAATTTATATGCCAATTTTGATATAAATCGGTTCAGCCATTATCGCGTGAAGAGGTAACAAACATACAGACAGACATATAAACAAAAATTTCAATAACGCGATTTTCGGTTTCAGGGTGGTTAATTATAAATGTTAGGACCAATTATTTTTGGAAAATCGAAAATTACCAGAAAAATTTCGGCTACAGATTTATTATTAGTATAGATTTATCATTATTCTGTATTCTCTCCGCAAATCATATTGTATTTTATTTTTAATTTAACCTCTGCTTTGTCTTCAGGATCCTATTGGTCAGCCGTAGATGTCGGTCAATGTCCCAAATTGTGGAATTAATATAATAAAATCAAATTAAAACAAATTGAGTGAAAGGGCGCAAATTTCCGTGGTTTTTGACGCGTCATTTTAACACTATTATTAATTTAAAATCAGAATTTGAGGTAATTTTAACTGAAGATAATAGTCTGAAGGTTTGTCGAGATAGAATCGCTCCTGCATTGTTAATTGGACGCTCACTGTTCTCTAGCTTGTTAAATTAATGTTCTTACAGGAAATTGTTTATGGCTTGAAATGTATTACCAGTTCCCTGCGGTTCCGGTCCACTTTATGTAGTGGCTATTCGCTGTTCCCAGAAGCGAGAGAGCAGTTTTAGCAACCGTGATGGAGGTTTTCGCTCAGTCAGAGTGAAAACTGAAATGTGTAGAGGCGGCGATTCGGAAGAAAGACAAACAACGGGCTCTGTGCAGACAATGGGCGATGGCCGGGTTTTAGCACAACATGTAATTCGTCCCACTCCTCTTTGTGCACGTGCAGAGCAGTACAGACGTCGAACACAAAGGATTTATCTCTCCTCTTTCATCTATTTCACGAGCGGACGAGACTTGGAGTATATTCAAAGTTGCACCAACTCTGTCACGTTTGGATTCTTTTCTCACGTACCCGTTTTCGTCAATTAACGAAACAAAATTCTAAGTAGATTACGGGTTTTCAATCTGTGCTCCGCGAACCTCTCAGTTTTCTCCAACAGGTTTCTGTAACAGCCATTTTCGGACTTTATTATTATCAAGTACGGTGAACGAAGAAAAGTTTGGGGCAGAAGAATATATCAGATGATAGACAATATTAAAGATACATGGATCATTTGCGGAGATCGAAAAGAGAGCGGAAAATAGAAAAGATTGGAGAATGCTGGTTTGCAGTGAAATATCTACCCTTAACAGTGTTCCGCAACCGGTGTGCCTTCACAAGATGAAAGGTGTGATTCGAAAATTAATTGAAATTAAAATGGTGTGTTGACAAAACATGCCCAAACATGGTGAAAATCACAGTAATGCTATGGTTCCCAGTAAATTGAAACATTTGGTAACAAAACATTATTTTCTGTCAAACAAAGATGTATAATAATAATAATAATAATAATAATAATAATAATAATAATAATAATAATAATAATAATAATAATTTATTTTAGCTGGCACTGCACCAGCAAAAGTATACATACATATGTATGCACTTACAAAGAATTCAACAATTTGATTTAGATAAGAGCTGCATGTATACAAGAGTTATTTACGAATTAAACAACAAATACTATGAACTATCATTAATTAAACACTGAAATAGAAACTATGTAGCAGAAGTAAGCTAAAATACATAGAATGTTAATATATTTCAAATAATGTTAGATAATAGAAAGAGATTATTATGAGAATTTTGAAAATACAGCAATAACAGGATGCATGTCTAAAGGATGTTATGTTATGTTTTATTTAACGACGCTCGCAACTGCAGAGGTTATATCAGCGTCGCCGGATGTGCCGGAATTTTGTCCCGCAGGAGTTCTTTTACATGCCAGTAAATCTACTGACATGAGTCTGTCGCATTTAAGCACACTTACATGCCATCGACCTGGCCCGGGATCGAACCCGCAACCTCGGGCATAGAAGGCCAGCGCTATACCAACTCGCCAACCAGGTCGACTGTCTAAAGGAAGGAGTAAGAATGTAGACAGTGATAGTTTAAGTCAGTATGGTTGGAGTGAAATGCTAAGAAGGTTATCTTTTAAGCTGTTTTTAAAAGTGTTTATTGTCTTGCAGCCCCTAATAGGCTACTATGTGACAGGGAATTCCATTGTCGCGAGGTGGATACTGTAAAAGATGATGAATAACGAGATCGTCGGTTGTTGGAAAAAAAAACAAGTGACAGGTTTCACAAAAAGTACAGGAAGCTAGCTATAAGGTAGTCAAACTTATCTTAAAGACCAAAAAAAAAAAAAAAAATAGATGAAACGTTGTTAATGCCTGAAAATGGGTCGTTTGAGATGTTCTGAACTGTATGGCCCCTTGCTGACGGTAATAAAGTGTTGATGGACTTGGTCTAATTAAAGAACATTTAGTAATCTTGCAGAAGTAGTTCAAGAATTATTTCGGAGAGTGTGTTCAAGATTTTTACTGGGTTCGTGATTCATTGATTGTGAATTAAAAACTTCTTCCGAATAATATACTCATACAAGAGGAACTAGCAGACTTAAAAGCAGACAGAATATTGAAATTAAAACTTCTCGAAGTGCCTTTGGAAACATTTTGGTTGTCAATAAGGAGTGAATACCCGGTTATCTCCGAGATGGCAGTTAATATGTTATTGCCATTTTCAACTACATATGTGTGTGAATTGGGCTTCTCGACGTTAACTGAAAATTAAAACATCAAAGAGGGAGAGACTCAAATCCATCGATGAAGAAATGAGATTTGCACTATTAACGATTCTCCCACAGATCAGCAATCTGTGTGCAGCTAAGCAGGCCTAAGTATCACATTGAAGGTGTGAGTAAAGTTATTTACTTTAATATTAGTAATAAAAATGCGTATTTTCTACAGTGAATTAAAGTTTATAAATTCTTAATAAATGCAAGAGTCGATTTCTGTTTTATAATTACAACAGTAATAATAATAATAATAATAATAATAATAATAATAATAATAATAATAATAATGTTCAGTATTTTTCTTCTTTGCATGACTGATCTGAAAAAGGATGTATTTAATTGTAGGCCTAGCAAATATCAATTCCTGGAAGGCACAGCCAATTAGACTCTTCAGTTCTAGTTGGCTATTATGCAGCACACGCCCGCTGTCTCATTCGAATTCGATTCTTCATTTGTCTCGTATCCGAAAACAATGTCACGGCTGACGAAGGATTCATAAAGGCGAAATGCAATGCTCTGCCACGTTAAAAGTGAAGCGCTGCTTCATATAGGCAGAAATTCGTAGCACAAAGCCTTCCAGAAGCATTAATTCTATTGTTATATACTCCTAATATGGGATCATTATAAAATTTGTTTCCCCTGATTTTGCAGACGCTGCTGCAGGATATGTTTAAGTAGATGGTGAAAGCGACAGCTATATTATGAAAAACAAAATATGTATTAATCACAGGTGACGACAGCAGCTTCTTTTTTCACTTTGGCACAATACACCAGATATAGAGATCTTCGTGTGCATTTTTTACAATGAATGACTAACCTTCTGAACAAATAAATTTTCTTGTAGTAGCGTATTCTATGATATCACAGCATTGAAATGGCATACTCGAGTAACATGACCTTGAAAAATATTCTCCCCTATTTACAGTTTTACTAATCTACACAACTTACTATCCTGTCAAAGAAATCTGACAAATTTCTCTACGGAAACTCAAGAAACTTATTGAATCGTTATTTATTTGTTGTAATGTAAAACGTTTATGCACTAGGGTCAATTGGATAATATGTTACGGAAATTTCAATATCTGACGTTACTTGCTTAGCAATGGCAATGAGTTAAGTCAATTGCATAGCAACGGATCAGACTGTTACATTAATATGGTGTGTGCAGCGAATAGGGATTATAAAGAATGGACACTGAGCGAATGTTCCTGTGTTTTGTTTCTCAGTGCGTAGCGTTTAGTTCCACTTTCAAGCGCTAGAGGTTACTGTAATTGAGCACACGCTAAGACAATAATTGAGAATAGAATTAAGACAGGATCGAAACATCGCCTACCTTATTGCATAATCCAGTAACGCTTTGCTTCAAATAAATTCAAGTTAACAGCTTTTCCTTGTTTCTCAGTGACAAACTAGTTGTAATAATAATATTTTATATTTCAGATATAATAAATTATATTATTAAATAATATAATACATTATAAAATTAAATATCGAATTCGTTTAATATTTGTATATAATATAATATAGGTATATCGATTTACTTATCGTAAGAGTTTTGTTTTTCCATTTTCAGCGCTATCAAATCATTACATATTTTAATTATTGTTGTTGGGGTCAACGTCTCAACTCTCATTATAAAGGAACTCTAGAGTCTAGACATTACAGTTAATGACGGATTTATTATTTTATGGATCCAATTCATTCTATTTGAGTACATAATGTACCTAGATGTATTAATTATAATATAATAAAATATAACACATATTATGTGTTATATTTCCGCTGTGTCGACTGCTAGCTGGTGTGATGTCAGCGCCAACTCTAGGGAGAAAGCAGAATCTCACGCTTTAGCTGGCTTGAAGGTCATTGAAATCAGCCCGGCTACATCAAAGGTACCGACGCGAAGTGTCCATTCTTTATAATCCCTATTCGCTGGTGTGTGCTAGAGGGATAGACTTAATTTATTGCATTAATTATATTTCTTATTTTTCTTACCTTAACGATTCTCCAAAAAACCAATTCAGATGAAACTCAATAATTCCATTGTAAATATTTGTACAATATCTTTACCTTTGAGGTTTTGTATGTTAAGTCCATTTTATCAACTTTGGGATACAGGCGAAAAACATATTTCACGTTTTTTTTTCCTTTCATTCCTAGTAAAATTACAAACCAATTCCTTTTATTTTTGATATAGTGGAACCATAGTATACATTGAAAATTGTAAAACACACATAGAGGGAAGCACAGTTATGTAGGACTTATCGTGATATATTTATCTTCCTTTAAAAAAATATTAAATCTGAAATCAGTCGTCCCAAGACTTAACAGAGTATACCGTAGATAGATCCCACCCTAAAGAATTCAGTAGTGCTATCTATAATCTCAAAATTGAGAGTGATTCACGAGGAGTTACCGTCACTTACGGAGCTTATTTTGAAGATGCTCTGAGCAAAAACTGTTACATAAACATGAGTCCTATTCTCAATATTTTCAGAGTTACACTAATTTGAAGCTGTTAAAAACGCCGTTTTCTTTAGTTTTAAGGGTAAAAGAATATTAAATATAGAGAAAGAAGTATTCAGAAGTATACTTTCTTTAATTGGCTAGTATTCTGAAGCTAAAAATGTGTCAATTCCTTAATTGTTTTGTACAGAATTTTTTTTCCAATATTCAACTCAAAATTACATTATTCTCAAACACTTTCACAACATATCACACGACTTCTAGAGACTTGATTTTTACAGTTTAATTTTGCACCCTAATGTACAGTCTTAAAGAGTTTACAAGAATGACGTGATTTGTAATAATATTACAGTGATAAGTGTGTAAGGAAAATCTAATTCCGTAGTTAAAAATTGAACAATTAAAAAAAAATGTGTACCAAGAAACTATGGATTTAAAAATACATTTTAGCTTCAGAATACTAGCCAATTATACTTATGAATAGTTCATTCTCTATTTGTAGCATTCTTTTACCCTTAAAAAGATATTGGTTTAACAATTTCAAATTACTGTAACTCTAAAAAATATTGAGAATAGCACATAAATGTTTATATGACATTTTTTGCTCAAAATGTCTTCGGGAATATGGTTCGTAAGTGGGGGTAACTCCTCGTGAATCACCCTGTATATTACCACTGAGGTACAGATACGTGATAATATTGAATTAAGAAATAAATAAAAAATAATTATTAGTAATGTGACACAAAAATTGTATTAAATTTATTTCACTCTCAATAGTATCCATAATCCTTATAAATAAGAACTAATGTCTTAAAATCTAAATATCAAATGACACTCAATGGGGAACATAAACGTTTCACGCAACTACAGGAATTTCCTCAAATTTACTGTCACTTCTCTTTGGTATTGGCTTTCATTGCAGGATCACTTGAACTAGGGATATTTGTTTATTACCACAGATAAAATGAATAGAGGGAAAGTAAGTTGTATTTCAGAAGGTACTGCTTATTTTTTTACCTGTTAGCCTGTTAGGGCACTTGAGGTCCTTAGTGGGTTCCGAGCCGTCGTGGGGACACACGCACACGTATTTGTTGGGCAACGGGTGACACGCCGCTTCTTGCCCGCATAGACCCGGTCTGCAGCCCTCAGCTGTGAACAAAAGAAAATACAATATTCAGAAAATATACATTTTCTTGATTCTTAACACTTCGTGTCGGAGTAGTAAGGTCTATTATTTCTAAAGTCGAATTTACCATGCGCCTCCATCCTTACATGTTCCACATAGACGTATTATTGTCACCAGTTTCTGGTTAACTTATGAATCAAGGATTACATTTCTCATTCGCTATTATTAACTAAGCTTCATCCACTCTCTTAAAGACTTTTATTCTGAATATACCTCATCACCAGAACACAAACCCTATTCCATCTTATGTCAGATTTTGCAGTGATGTATATCGGAACTTCTGACACCGAGGTGGCGGATACTGCAGCCTGAAACACTGTTCTGAATGACTAGCGTAAAAGATATTAAGATATAGATCTAGTCAGTTCAAGGGATTCTCTTTGATGCCAGCGTGAAGAGGTATTGTCTGCATTAGAAAAATGTATTGAGTAGAATAAAGAATTTTGTCCGTCGATGGGATTCGCCTATAACAGCATCACAACGTGAAAAGATGGCACAAATCAGATTGAGGATGACTAAAACAACATCTGACACACGGCTATCTTCTCATTGACGATTCTCCACCTGACTATAGGCCTAATATGTGTCGTGCTGTAATGAAATGAAAAACATATTTTACTACACGATTCTAAATATGGCAGTGTTCGTCGAGAACATGCATTACGCCCGATGTTACGTGATAATGTTTTAATTCCTATAGTGCAGATTTGCTGTTTTTATAAAGTCAAATTGGCTTTTGTTATTTTGTCTTCAAATTCCTTACAACTGGGCAATATTTTAAATAACTTGTTAAATTTTGTATTTTATGATTTGTATTAAATTAAAATAGTGGTTTACGACACGATAATATTATCTTCTAAACATGGTTACTGTGAAACTTGCCTTATTTATGGCTTTTTATTCATCCGAGTACTTCTTTCGGGTCTGATAGTAGTTATATAATATTTTATTTTAGACATGATTCACCATGTCTTTTCTGTTGGATAATGATTTTGAATTAGATTCATCTCATGTTATAGTTACAGTATTTCAAATTTTTTGTATAAATCAACTTGAGTCAAAGATCGCAAACAGCCATGGCGATTACTAGCCCTTTAAACACATATCTATCCTTCACATGAAAATGCTGCATTTCATAACAATGAGAGAGATTATTAATAAAGAACCAGAACGTGTTACGTGAATTATGAACTCCACACTTTAAAATGTCTGCTTAAATTGAAAACGTTTTAATTTTATTTTTCATTCAAGTACCCGTAACATTTAATCCAGCTAGGTGTAGTATTTTCAGATATTTAATTAATTCTTCATAGTACTGTAGAACGAAGCAATTAGCGATGTTTCAGTTATTGTTTTAACGTCAGGCTTAATGGGTGGAAAATTAACTAATATGGTACATGACAGCCATATGTATGCTCTTTCATTTCGCACGAATTTTTGCAGGTTTATTTCTGTGAATAAAAGTTATAATGGCACTACTGAATCAAGTGATTATCCACATGAGTAATAAGAGGTAGCCAAATCACAGATCGAAATTTAATTAATTAGTCATTTTTATCGTATTTTCTGCTATAGTGAACCTAACCCTGAGATTCTTCTTATTCGTGTTATTTCTGTGTTAAGGTTTCTAATTCAACTTAACTTTTACATTAGAAGGGTGGAAATATCTATAATTCCATAATTTAGGTTAAGAATGACATTAGATCTTGGTTTAACGCAATACAGGATGTAATGTTAATATAAAACATACATGCCTACGTAAGATTCGAACCCACGCCCGTGATTTTCATGGAACATTAAAGCCACACGCTTTTCTATTTAACTTTTAGAAATAAAATATCGTATTTATAAATGATATTATTTATCTGTATCTCCAATAAGAGAAGTTGAAACAAATAAAAGTTTATCAACCATTAACTGGAACGTTCCATGACGCAGGAAACAAAATATAAACACTAAAATTCAGTAAACTCGAAAATTAAATTTCAAGAAGTAATCGAAACTCGATACAGTCGAAATGCAATTTGAACAGACAATTAAACACAAACTCGAACAAGCTATATGAACAAATAATTACACTGCATAAAGTGGAAATGGCATTTCAACATACAGAGTGGAAGAGATATAATTGTACAGATTGAAGGGGGCAAGAGAATATATTTAAAAATTAAAAAAACTATTACACGTTTCGAATTAAGTGCATGGTTAATTAGAAAATTAGGCTGAAAGTTTGCGTAGTTTGGCAACAGTGCGTCGCCGGTTTACTTGGTCTGAATAGCAGAGTTCCGTCCCTTAGTCACTGAAGCTGGTTTGCCAGACTTCCTAATGGCACGCAATAACGATACCTGTTAATCTTTTATTGAATTTAATTTACAAGAAAACGGTTCATTTTATTGAAAACTGCAAAGGGATAAATAATTCATAATATAATGAATTCTAAAATGGAATTTGAACATGTAATTAAAATAAACTAAACATGGAATATGTACAAGTAATGAAAATATGTAAACTCGAATTTATAGTTTGTAATTTGAAATAATTAAAATCAATAATCTTGAAGATGACATTTGAACAAGTAATTAAAATGAACGAATTGGAAGACGGAATATTAACAAATAATTAAAATATGTAAATTTAAAATATGTGAACAAAAATTTAAAATATGTGAATTGTGAGCTGAAATTTGAACAAATAATTAAAATACATAAACTCAAAGCTGAAATATGGAGAGATAATTAAATTATTTAAAATCGAATTTGGAATTTGAACAAATAATTAGAACCAGTATGCTCTAACGTGGAATTTGGACACATAATTAAAACTAAATAAACTAAGAAATGGTGTTAAAATAATTAAAATCGGTAAACTCATGAATGGCATTTGAACAAATAATTAAAATATGCTACAACATGGAATTAAAAAAAAAGAAAAAGAAAAAGACTGTACGAGTGTTTGAAGAAATAATCAAAATTAATAGTCTTGAAAATAAAATAGGAAGAAAATTAATTTAAATCAGTGAACTGGAAAAATGAACTTAAACTATCATTGAAGTCGGTAAACCTGAAGATACAATTTCAACAAATAATTAAACCTAATAAATCCGAAGATGAAGTTAAACAAATAATTAAATCCAATATATTGAAGGTTGGAATTTTAACAAAAACTTGAAGGTGAACTTCGGCCAATGAAGATGGAATTTAAACAAATAATTAAACTCAGTAAATTTGGAAGTCGATTTTTTTTAAGTAGTTAATCGCAATAAATTTGATAATGAAATCTGAAGAATAAGTATAGCTCTATAAATGCTATAGTTGCTAAGATTTTAGCCTGTACCCTCCTCTCTATCCTAACTGCTGCCTGTTCAGTCGGTTGAAACTGAAAACTAGTGTAACAGGTTGTTTCGCCAACAGGGCGTCCGTCATCTACAGCAGAATGCTTCCTTATGCCAACTAGGCGTCTCAGACTGCCGCCAGTGCAGTTAGCGGTTTACAGATAGGAACAATATTTTGTTTGAGAGTCACTGAAAATCATGCTTAGATAACCATATACTTTTTATGTCATTAAATGTTACGACTTAATGAAATTTATATTGTTCAGGAAAACGGGAGACTTCACAGGAAAACTCTCATCCTTTGGTTATATTCACGAGAAGTATCTCTCCAGACAGGATCGGGAATCAAACTCCAGTACGCAGAATAATAATTCTCCTGCCGTAACATTGATGTATCGGAAGGGCCAGATCGGCCTTTGTGGGGGAAAGTGTGGCTAACGCAGTTTTTTACATATTACCAGACTGCGATCTAGGGTCACCGATTCGCGAGACTGAAGTTTGGAACGCACGGAGTATACATGACGTCATGATCCATGGGGTGGGATGGCACTGTGAGAGGACAGTTGGTTTCGTAAGAAATTACATTACCGCCTTTCTCATTCTGCTTGGCGTGGGTCCTTGCAATCACCACACGTACTTGAGATCCTGTGAGTAAACAAGTGTATTTTATTTATTTTCATTTAATTATTCGATTATTTATACTTTCATATTTGTGTTAGTCTTAATTTCGATGTTTTATAATTCACACTACTGAGGAACATGTCGAAAATTAAGAGCACCAAGTGTTCCCTTCAGAACGAACTTATAGAGAAGTTCGGAAAGGAATACTTTCTTATTAAAGAAAAAAAAAATCACTGAATTTAGCAAGTTGTTAAAAAAGTATAAGGACAGATAGAACTCTATTCTTTCAAAAACATTATAGGGTAATAGCAAAAGGTACATCGAAAACTGGTCTTCAACATCAAAATCAGACATAGAACATCAAAAAGAATTTAATCGAGATTTGTGAATAATGTTGGTAGGGCCTACATGCCAACATCCCTTTCAACAACATTTCAAAGTGTTTCTTGAAAAAAAGTTATTTTGCGTGAAAGTAGAAGATACTTTCCTCTTGATACGTTGCGAATACTTATACCTTGTAATTCGGTGCGTTGAATTGTGAAGAAATGTATATTGTGTAAGTACTGTTTTTTTTCTTTTCTGATCACACAGAAATTATTATTTTATATTGTTAAAACTTGTACAGTATAATATAAATTGAAACATGTAATGTTAGGCAATTATTTTTTGTGCTAGAAATGCACTGTATAGTATATTATATTTATAAACGTGAACATTTTTTTGTGCCCTACTGTGAATGTTTACATGTTGAGGCAAGGAGTAACTGCATTTTCAATCTCCCATTCCCCTCGATCTGGTCCGTGCGTTCATAACTCGATGCGTTTCGGTACCCAGGGGCCGCAGTCTACATATTACCACAGTCTAGTATATACAGTCACGAAGCTCAATACGTAGTGAATATGCATCCACGGATAGTTGTTAACCACTATGATCGCTAATATCGCCTCATTACAGACAATGCAAAATAGTATCGGCACAGTCAATTGTTCCTAGCACCCTCACAACTCAAGCTTCGTGACTGTATATACTAAACTGTGATATTACTATATCACTTCTGGAGGGCATAATTTCACAACAAGAGTTAACCTACTCGAAAGACATTGAAATATGTCGACAGAAGGGTGAGTCGTATCACACAGTTTCATCATTAAAATGCTTCAGTTTCAAAGACGCATACTGTAGGCTAGCTCCGAAGCATAGTTTGTGTCGTTAACTAGACACAGTTATCTGATCGGACTTCGCTGTCTTTTCTGGGAAGGATAGCGTCTTCAGCTGTCTAGCTTTCAATCTACTCTCCTGATTAGATATAGGCACTCTCTTATTTTTCCCTCATTAAATGTGGTTGGTAGTTAGTTTACAAAACCGAGTACTATCAACCAAGCCATTGGCTTACTTGATTTGTGCACCCGTAAATGTACATCGGTGGATTGACGTAGGCCTATCTTGAAGACTGTGACTAGGAAGATTAAGAATTGAAATGTATCACATCTTTTTCATCAGAGATCTCCCCAATCATTATTGTAGTAACAGGAGTTAAGAATGAAACAATGTCGGGTTCGATGTATAAATTACCATTATTCATAAATTACTGACCTCTATTGTACTAAAAGCTTTACTTTCTAAAAAAATATTTGGACGTATTAGTAAGGCTTTCTCCTCACTAAGTATGAGGAGTAACTTGCGAGTTTACTGTCACATAAAAATGCAATCCCCGTTGTTTTCCTTGCCTTCCCTTTGTTCTCCGTACATCTCCCTTCTTCTCCTTGTCTCTCCCGCTTTTCGCTTTATTTTTCTCATATTCTCCTGGTTCTCCTTGTTTCCCCCTTGTTCTCTTTGTCTTATCCTTGTTGTCTTTGTCTTCCTCTAGTTATCATTTTCTTCTCCTTATTCTCTTTGGAACATTATTTAAAAATTCATACAAGATAACTCAAGTATGTATGTATGTATTTATTTACACTGCAAGTGGGCAAGCACCCGGTGGCAGTGGTATATACAGTATAAACAATACACAATAAAATGATAAGCAAAAAAGTTTCACAGCCCCGAGCGGGAATCGAACCTGCGACTTCCTGTGTCGAAGAAAAAATTCTGACAAGCAATTGCTCGACTATATACGACTCCTATCAATTAAATGTACAAGATTTCATTTAGTTATCTTAATTAGTTACATCAGCTGCTTGTCTATGCGGATGACGTGAATATGTTAGGAGAAAAGCCACAAACGATTAGGGAAAACACGGGAATTTTACTTGAAGCAAGTAAAGGAATAGGTTTGGAAGTAAATCCCGAAAAGACAAAGTATATGATTATGTCTCGTGACGAGAATATTGTACGAAATGGAAATATAAAAATTGGAAATTTATCCTTTGAAGAGGTGGAAAAATTCAAATACCTGGGAGCAACAGTAACAAATATAAATGATACTCGGGAGGAAATTAAACACAAAATAAATATGGGAAATGCCTGTTATTATTCGGTTGAGAAGCTTTTGTCATCTAGTCTGCTGTCAAAAAATCTGAAAGTTAGAGTTTATAAAACAGTTACATTACCAGTTGTTCTTTATGGTCGTGAAAGTTGGACTCTCACTTTGAGAGAGAAACATAGGTTAATGGTATTTGATAATAAGGTGGTTAGGAAAGTATTTGTGGCTAAGAGGGATGAAGTTACAGGAGAATGGAGGAAGTTACATAACACAGAACTGCACGCATTGTATTCTTCACCTGACATAATTAGGAACATTAAATCCAGACGTTTGAGATGTGCAGGGCATGTAGCACGCATGGGCGAATCCAGAAATGCATGTAGAGTGTTAGGTGGAAGGCCGGACGGAAGAAGACCTTTGGGGAGGCCGAGACATAGATGGGAAGATAATATTAAAATGGATTTCAGGGAGGTGGGATACGATGATAGAGAGTGAATTAATCTTGCACAGGATAGGGACCGATGGCGGGATTATGTAAATCCTTGCAAACATAAAACATGTGACAGGCGTCACTACGATGACAGGCGCCATGTTCGGTTCAAGTTTGTCGAGTATGACGAAGTTCGATATTCGCCGATGTTCGCTCTGTCGCGTTTGTTCCATCTTGTTAAATAAATATTCGCTGTCCTCCACTCCCACCCCTTCATGCTTTAACTGCTTAAGGATTTCAGCCCGGACTTTGCGATTACTTTTTCATAGAGAAATAAAACTAAGTTTGTAATGTCTTGGTTACCTTTCTCATGTTCGAACATTGCAGGACACTAATGTGAAACTTTATGAGCATTAATTTTGTTTCACTTGAGACAACACAGTTACACACAAGATCAAAGATACACATTCTTACGAGAATCGAGTCTGGCTCTGCTACATTTCCAGCTAGAACTGCTGCGTCTTAAAACCATGGCGGAAGACTAAATCATGTGTGCTGAAGCCGTATTTACGTACAGATTTGATATGCCTACGTCAGTGATACAAGACTTACAGATGGAGCATGACGAGGCTGAAGCCTTAATTTAATTAAGTCGTATTATATATCAAAGTTCTGCTTTTTGACGTAAGAATTGCCTGTTCTGAGCTCGTGAGAGCCGATTCCGACCCACGCGCCTCGACTTTCAAGTGTTTTCTTTGTGATTTCTGAGAGCAGCAGATGGATGCAATCAGCATGAAGCAAATGTTTCCTATAACTAATTTACTAGCGGCAGCACTCCGCTACGGTGCTGCGCTCTCGCGTGGATTGCCTTTGAACAAACAAACGAACATAACGGAAAAATATTTTCAAACAAGATTATGGTACTCAGCTCTTCGCATTTCATTCGTCTGTTAAATAAAATAACATTAACTCTAGCAAGACAAGACTGCGATTGTCTTCGTATTCGGGAGGTCCGTAGTTCAATCACAACTTTATCAGCGAGTAAACAGCATAAAAAGTATAATTTCGGTTTTCGGATTTGTATTCAATAACGTAGAACTTGATTACTGGGTGTTCAAAAATTCTCTGCCCGAATTTCTAGGAATGATGGAGGAAACCAAAACAAATATTTTTGGTTAAATAACCATGCGTCGAAATATCGAGTAAGTACATATCTGTAGATAACGGGCCTACATGATGGACATAACAGCTGTTAGCTCGTTAATTTGTTCTGATTTGTTGTGTTGATGTCGGGTGTTTTACAATTCAATACAGAGTAAATAAAATAGATTTTCATGACGTTAGTGAATATAGTTAGCCTTCTTCAGGCAAAGAAATAAAATTATACAAATTACTTCACAGAATTGCGATGTCTAGAATATTTTCGGAAGGTAAATTTTATGAATATTAGTATAGGCTTAATTATTTACAGATGATTAAAATGTTATTTTGTTATATTGACTAAATATACAATTATTTTGTCATATTTGATTTGTAATCTGAATAAAGAACCTGTGAAATATTATTAGCCTGTAACAAAATGAGGTGTTCGGCAGTAAAACATGGTAAGTGACGTTTTACTGTTTTGAAGTTATTAGGTAGGTAAACATTTATACATACAACAGTTTGTATAAGCTTTGTTCGTAGAACAATTAGGAAACCGTTTGATTTAATAGCCTACATGCATACGCACTGTTGGCAACTGTTGGAATTAGCTTTTCAAATGGTTTATAGGGGGAAGTCTTGGTAGCGGAAATGGTGGTGCTTAGTGGCATATCTACGTACTAGGCGGTGGGCTCCAGAGTTTGTGTGCACGCGATGTAGGCCTCTGGCGTCTCGTCAGTCCACTCGAGTTGTGTGGATATAAAGGGGAAAAATTGAGACGGTGTCGGGTGGAGTTCCTGGGTAGCTCAGTCGATAGAGCACTGGTACGTTCAACCAGAGATGCCGGGATCGATACCCGGCCCCAGGGCAATTTTTCCCTTGAAATTATTCAAGTTGCTTCACAGGGAGCTTTACTGAAAGCTAGAGTTGTAGGCCTATAATCTGACTTCTGTACTTGGATTTACTTAATGAAGTTCCACCCGAAGCATTGTTAATATCAAAATCGGCGATCCCAGAAGCATATCAAGCGCTTGTTGGTAACGAGGAGCCGCTAATGATGATGAGATGACTGTGATCACTGTTAATGAATGTTCACCAACTCAGCATAACTCTGCCTCTCTCTCCAATCGACAAGTTTGCCGTGACCTCTATATCAGGAGCCGTCATAATCTTATCTCAGTGTCAGGCATACCCAGATTTAATGAGAGCTAAGCCCTTCGTGTGGCGGTCACGTAGTGCTGTATGCTGGAAATTAATCTCAAACAGAGGACATATTTTGAACTCTAATTAAATGAGTGGCGACGCATGCATTTTTAATACGAAGACGCAGAACATGATCAAGCCGGACACTCTTCTTCCTCGTGCCGCACGTCGTCCAGTGGATTATTGCTAGGCAAGGCAAATGTTTGCAAAGTCAGCTATTAGTATTTATTAGCATGCGAATCGTTTTCAATAAAGCCTCATGAAAAACAAAAATAAACAGGATGAAGATAAAATTTAATTTAATATAACAAATTAGAACATGAACTTTGTGAGTGTATGAGGAGAGATAAGACAAGTAATAGTAATAGTTAAAATAATGAGTAGATTGCTTTAGAAGTAGGCCTACATCTGAAATCAGTTTTAATTGCACTTCCAATATTTGTTTGTAGTTGGAAAGGCGATAAATAAGCCACGTATTCTTTAGTTCCAATACGTTATACTCCTTGTTGGTAAGTTAGTAGTAGTAGCAGCAGCAATAGCGGTAGTAGCAGTAAAGGCTCATTCACAATGAAAATTAAACATAACGTAAGCGTTAACTTAAGAATGTAAATGTTACGGCAAAATCAAGAAGTTACACCATCATTCACGATGGGAACATAAACATAATAGCAAACATACTTGGTAACCATGGAAACATAACAATGACGCCATTTCCTCATATTCTGTCGTATACTTCAGCGCTCCACGATTGTGTTCTGTTTGCAAATCACGTAAGCATAAGCATGAAAGTTTGGAGTTTGCAAACTTTCAAGTTAACGTCTTACGGTAATGTTATTGTCAGTGTTTATGTGAATCATTGTAAATGATCCCATTTGTTAGCCTGACCGCAAACTTCTGTGTTTATGTTACGGTTATGTTTAATTTTCATTGTGAATGGGCCTTAACGGTAGCATTTTATATCACAAGGTTTTTAACTGCAAACATTACTACCATCTAAGTTGAACGTGGGCGAGAAATGTCCGATATATTTCAACTTGAGCCCTATATAAAAGACAGGGTATAGCATACAGAACCACATCTACGGATACAGCGTTAAGGCCCATTCACAATGAAAATTAAACATAACCGTAACATAAACACAGACGTTTGCGCCCAGGCTACCAAATGGGACCATTCATAATGATTCAAATAAACATTGACATAAACATTACCGTAAGACGTTAACATGAAAGTTTGCAAACTCCAAACTTTCATGCTTATGCTTACGTGATTTGCAAACAGAACATAATCGTGGAGTGCTGAAGTATACGACAGAATATGAGGAAATGGCATCGTTGTTATGTTTCCATGGTTACCAAGTATGTTTGCTGTTATGTTTATGTTCCCATCGTGAATGATGGTATGACTTCTTGATTTTACCGTAACGTTTATATTCTTAAGTTAACGCTTACGTTATGTTTAATTTTCTTTGTGAATGAGCCTTTAGTGATCGCAGGTATCGAGCCCTTATACTTGACTGGAACAGCTAAAGCAGAACTTACATTATTTAGAAAGGGCCACACATACAGAGTGTCCCATTTATCTTGTGCACCTATTATAACTTTTTTGTTTGGATAGGTATTGGAATTTTGTTAGAACGAGGGACTAACATGAGTGTAGAGATTTGGTGCATGTAACTACATTATGGTACAAGATACTCTTGACGTCACCAATTTTTCAAATAGCACTACATACTTTAATCACGTTACATTGATTACACACATTAAGACGAGTTCAAAAATGTATCACAATGTCACCTTTCCAATCAATGACAACAACAAAATGCAAAATGAATGCCATCAAAATGTGCCGTTTGTTGTGGTGCCCCATTCATCCTGTGCATTAACTTACACAAGACGAAAGACGACTGACGTCCGTACACGTCGTTTGCTGTGTGTTTTCTATCTTAACATGTAAACAAACCATAACTGTCGACGCCACAATCCACGTACAGTGGCCTGCACGTTCTCCGGACTTGTCGCCACTCGACTTCTTCCTGTGGGAAACTGTAAAGGACAGTGTGTACCAGAACATTTTGACAACACCAGGCGACATGCAGCAACGCATTCGACAGGCTTGTGTGTCCATTCAGCCAGCAACATACCGGGCAGTCGTACGGTCTTTCGGGGAAGGCCTTCGAATGTGCGTTAATGTGAATGGTCACCATTTGGAACATCTTCTGTGACTCTCAAAGCATAACATTATCACATTGGAAGTACGTTTTTGTTTCGTTTTGTTGTACTGCATTAATTTGATTATATTTATCTTTTTGTTGGAGGATAATTCGCTAGTTTCCATATTGAATACTGCTGCCTCGTTATAGCATTAAAATGTCTCCCTCGACGTATAATCATGGGGTTGAGAAATTATGGATCAGTACGAGTAAAGCACTAGCATTGTAAGCACATGTGCTGTTATATTTAAGCTGCATTTATGTTTAGTTATTAGTTTCTCAAACAGCACAGCGGGTAGTTAAGGGACTTTTGAAACGGCCCATGTTGACTGACAGCAGCTGTTCCCTACTGACGGAATTCCTAACCACCCGAGCGCTTTGTCCTCCCTGTTATGACAAGATTTCGCAGCAAGGAGAAAGACATTTAAGGAGTTCGTTACTCTTTTCTAGTGCCTTTTTACCGAGGCAAAAAAATCTTCTGTTAAAAGAAATAAGCCTGTAATACCGACTCTCAAAAGAGTTCTTAAAATAAATCATTTCATCATTTTCTTTTCAACATAAATACTCGTATGATATTCTTGTGTAGAATTTCCAACGACACGAATAAAGAGCTTACAATATATTTGCCTTATACCTTAATACTTCTCTATATCGTCTAGATACAACGATCTCTTACTCCGCTCTGTTTAACAATTTTATTTTAGATTTGTATAAAAGTGCGTCCTCGGTATAGGCCATAAGTTAAAGTTCATGTGAAGGGTTAAGAACCATATGGGCCAAGCGACATTTACTAAAACCGTAGAAAACAAGGGTTAAAATGAAGTTATTACTATAATTCAATGCAAACTTATGTATGTATGTGTATGTATTTATTCACACTGCAATGGGTATATACCCGGTGGCAGTGGGAACTAATTACACTCAATAATGACAATAATAAACTTATTAATTAAAAATACAATTAATAATAATATTAATAATTAATACTAATAATAATAATAATAATAATAATAATAATAACAATAACAACAACAGGGAATATACTAAATTAAATGAAACGATCACTTAAAATAACATTTGAAATATTCTAATTTGTATCTTAAAACTAAGATCGAATTAAAACCCACGAGTATATGTTCATATCTGCACAAGTACCTTTCAACATTACACTCATTTCGCTGTCAACTCACTCACTGCACTGGAACTACGACACATTTCACAGATTCTATCCTGATTTCACTAACACTTCAAAAACATTTCACTGTTCAATTTCTTTGCACTGCCACTATAAACTATAAAGCTTCACTGACAGGAACACGTTTCACTTACACAGCACACTTCACTGACACGACATACTTCTTCACTGATACAACACACTTCACTGACACAACATATAATTCTTCATTGATACAACACTTCAATAACAACATATCATTTACACCCTTTAACTACTGTGTATAATTACCGTCTATTAGTAGGGTCCGTAAGCCTATTTTTAAATGCATTTTTGGTTGTTGGTAAAGCCTTTAGTAAGTCTGCAGGTAAAGCATTCCAGTCCCTGATAGTACGATTGAGAAAAGAATACTTTCCAGTGTCCGTCCTCTGCCTTCTTTCCCTCAATTTATATGAGTGGTCGTTCCTTGAAGAGTAATATAAAGTATACACATTAAAACTAAATTACATATCAATCTTCATTAAGCTATAGTATTTATTTAACTTTAACCCCTGCTTTCTCAGTTTTTAATAAATGGCGCTTGGCCCACTATGACTCTGAACCCTTCATGTGTTCAATCCCTGTCAAGATCGATGCGATTATATTATTGTATTACATAATGGTTCAAATGTAATGAATTTACTTATAATTGATAAGCCAGAAACGTACAAATTTAGACTATGAAGGTCATGCTTATTTTCTAAGACATATATACAGAATGTTCCGAAATTTTCGCGCAAGAGCTACATCGTGTGAATCCTGGATGGACATGTAGATTAAAATGTTAGTGATAAAATGTCGTCCGAAGAATTTTTAATTGCACAATTGGGCAAGACTGCACAACACAGAATATATCAGTAGTCTATTGTAATGTAAAACATCGGAAATAAATCGTCTGTTTACAAGCAAAACCACATTAAGTAAAAAATATTACTTCTGAGAAAAAAAGCGTATGTAATGTACATTATATAAATGCATGAACTTAGAATTGAAAAATTAAGTACACATAAAGATAAACAACTTCCTAAGAATAATATTTTGAGAATTTAGTTTTGTTAAGATCTTTCAAAATACCTTTTTTCTCAGAAGTAATATTTTTACTTAATATGGTTTGTTTGTAAGCGGACGAAATGCGTCAGGAACCTCGGCAAAATTTACGAGCAAAGCTGGTCCAAAATCAGAAAAGACGAACAAGGTGACAAATTCAGACTAGGGGATCCAATAAAAAAATGTTCACTAGTCTTCCCGAAGATATAGGCCTATTCCATAAACTGGATTGTAACAGAAAACTGGGAATTAATATAAACGGATGAAGTCTAACAAACTTAAGATTTGCTGACTATATCATACTGTTTGTAAAAACGGCTAAGAAATTAGAAAAACTGCTAAATGATCTCTGTATTCTTAGTAAAGACATCGGTCTCATTGTGAATGCCAACAAAACTAAGATTATGTTTAATGATCATAAATCCCTATAAACTGTTAACAATACCGCTATCGAAAACGCACAAGAATTATATATCTGAGCCACTCATAACCATGCAAGGAAGTACAGACGAGGAGCTCAAGAGAAGAATGGGGATAAGATAGAACACATTCTGTTCTCTAAAATTGATTCCTGTCGACAAATTCTTAAGCCTCCAGCCAAAATCGATGTTTCGGAGAGCTACGACTTCCCGGTCATACTCTATGGAAGCCAAATCCGGTCGCTGACAAATACCCAAATGAAGATGTTAAGAGTAAGCCAACGCAATATGGGAAGGAAGATACTGCACGTCTCCTGGAGGATACAAGTAGCTACCAAGAAGTGATGACCCGGACAAGCATTGAGGATATAGCGGTCCAAGCTCCACAACTGAAGTGGAGATGGGGAGGTCACGTGCTGAGGCTCAACCAGTTAATATGAGCCTATGCATCAGCTGTATGGGACCCGAGAATAGGGAAGAGGGGCCAGGAAAGACTGAGGCGGCTTTGTTCAGACCTGTTATGAGAAAGAACATGAGTTGTATGGTCCAGAACAGCAACACACTGAGAAGACTGGAGAAGTCTATAAATAAGAGCGCTTGAAAGCAGAACAGTGTTAATACAAAGGACCGAGAAAACGACTTAGAAAAAGGGTATTCAATTTCGAGTCGATCAGTACTTGTATTTGTTCTGTACTTCATATGGTAAAGCATGTGAATAGGAGATCTTTGTGTAGCGTATATAAAGGTTGAAGATGGAATGTAGTGTGAAAACCGAATGCACATAAAGAGAGAAAGAAAATAAACAGAGGCAGAAAGAGTAGGCAAGAAATCTTAATTGCATTGGCTCGCCAGTTCAGGGTAATCGAGCTCGCCCTGTGATGTCACAGGAAACCATTACCCTTATGGAGTTTCATAAGCTATTGTTATTCTTTGTTCTTATTCTAATGTTTACTGTGTTCATCATTGTAACTAAGAAGCAATTAAATGACAAGAAATTAATAGTTACAGGTTTACAGTATTACAGAGTTGAAGGAATATAATGCAACACAGAAATAATTCGTACATTGCAGAAAGATAATTAAAATAAAAAGTTTAAGTAACCAAATAAAAAAGAAGATGGTTTGAACGATCAACATTTACATTTTAAGGATATCTGGAGCTACAATCACAAGAGTAACCTTTATTTGCAAAATACAGGTCGTGTAATTAAAAATTCTTCAAACGAAATTTTGTGCATGTGAGCGAATTTAGGGACATGCTGTATAGTGATATGTAAAATATGTTCCAAAAATTACAAGATAAGGCAAATAAGGCTGGGCTTTAAGTAAATATGCAAAAACAAAAGAAAAATCAACTAAAGTTAACCACAAATAATGAAGTTGCGGAGAGAGTCAGCCGACTCTACGTGACGCTCTTGGAAATGATTTTAATTGTGCAAAATGCAGCTTTGAGATTTTTATCGAATACAGGACTTGACAGGGTGAGTTATTTTATATTGGCCCTTTTTGATTAAGCTCCGAACCCTTTACATCCGGAGGTTATATTTGTTTTATATTTGAATTTTACATATATGACATTTCGGACCTTTTACATCCGAATATCTGATTTTATAAAATGTTATCGTTTTTAAATGTGCTACATAAGTTGTCTCTGGTGGCCTTTGTTTTATTATTTTATTGGTTCGTTATGAATAATACTTAGGGTATGAGAACTGATCACTTTTAAGAATCACCTTGTTGATACTGGATTTGTGTACCTCGTTTTTACTGGGACAATGTTTTTTTTTTTTTTTTTTTAGCATTCTCGTTATTGTATTGTTTGTGTTTTTGTTTTGTGAACAATTTTAGATAAGGATGCAAATAGTCATAGTTGCTGACGGGCCCTTCTTAAACCCCACTAGCTAACTATTAGATGCTAATAAGAGGTTAAGTGTGCCTTCGCTATGCTCCATTCTGTGTGGAAGACGATACAGCCGTCAAAGAAATGTAAGATTCGCAGTTTTAATAGTAATGTAAAACCAGTGTTTGTTATCATACGCGAAACCTAATGAATGGCTCAAAAAGTAGCAAGTAAGATACAAGTATTTATAAATCGCTTCCTAGTGGGCTGATGCCATAAATCATAAGCCATGACTAATTCAAAACTGTACAAGATGACACAGTAAATGAAAATCCTCAATTAGATTAGAAATAGAAAATAGATGTAGACAGGATACACTTAGGAAGCAATAAGGTAGTATGGGAATAAATGGCGTTCCGTTGGAATCCTTGAGGCAACAGAAAGTGAGACCGCCCACGAAATACGTGGAGGCGTATAATGGAAAAAGAAACCGGAGATGTAGGACATAATTGAAATTCCTAAGGGAATTCGTTGCCTAAAATAGAGCTAGATAGCGAGAAGTGGTCAAGGTCTTATGCTCCTGAACAGGGGATTAAGGATTTTATTTTTAATAATATTATTGCTATTGTTTGTCGCCTCCAGTAGTCTTGTAATAAAACTATTTTTCTAGATCCAAGGGTTGCGGGTTCAAACGCCGTGGGGTCGATGGATTTTACAAAATCCGAAGTGCAAGTCCTCCGGGAGGGACTTCAAGCGTGTGTCCCGTGTCGGAGTTTTCCGGGACGTTAAAGATCTCCAAGCTTTGATTAGAGCCTCTGGACTAAATTTCTCCTCTCTCGCGTTCTAGTAATACCTTATTTTCATACTGTAAGTGACGTTTGAGGCGATGGACTTACTGTTTGTCCATATCCCCCTTTTCGACAAATAATTGTAACTAAATTTCAAAGTTCTTTTAGGTACTAAAACCTCTTTCAGAGGGATCTGTGTTCCGACATCGGAACGACGAATTAAAAATACATGCATACATGCATACATACATACATACATACATACATACATACATACATACATACATACATATTTAAGGAAAATAGGTTAATTTGTTAAATAGTATTCTTCTAAACATAGTTTTTAAAAGTATTAGCAATTCTATAGATTTTTATTTTTAATTTGTAAACAGAAAAACAGAATAGGCTCTAAAATAATACTGTATAATGTATTTCAAAGATCCAACAGTAGCATAGATGTTAACACGTTGTAAATAGTAAATTTAGGGAAAGTAGGTTAATTTGTTAAATAGTGTATTTCTAAACATAGTTTTTAAAATGATTAGAAATAGTATTGATTTTTTTTGTCTATAAATAGAAAAGGAATAGGTACTAAAATAGTGTTGTACAAAGTATTTAAAAGCTTCAACAGTAGCATAGATGTTAACATGTTGTAAATACAGACGTGGACAAATTATTAACAAAATTGACTATTTTTATGATAATTCTGTTTACAAAATTTGACTCTTCAATTTAGACTACAATTGACAATTTTGCATATTTCTATCATTACAGTAGACAGAAATATGGAAAAATGTTAACAGAGTTTAAATTGAAGAGTTAAATACATGTAAAAATACATAATAAAAATCTTCAATTTTGTTAATAATTTGTAAATTAGCAAAAATGTCAACTACAGTCTAAATTGAATAGTCAAATTTTGTAAAACTATAAAATAAAAATCTTCAGTTTTTCTAATAATTTGAAAAAATATCCAAACTGTCAACTGTATTCCAAATTGAAGAATCGAATTTTGTAAAATTAATAAAAACCTTCAGTTTTGCTAATAATTACTAAATATGCAAAAATATCAAATGTAGTCCAAATTGAAGAGTTAAATTTTCTAAAAATATACAATACAAATCTTCAATTTTGCTAATAATTTAAAATAGCAAAAATGTCAAGTGTAGTCTAAATTGAAGAATCATATTTTGTAAAATGTATAACAAAAATCTTCAATTTTGCTAATAATTTGTCCACGTCTGTAGTATATTTAGGGAAAGTAGAATAGGCTAGCAATAATGTGTATACATTGTATTCGGAAGAGTTAGCAATATTGTAGTGTGTAGTCTATTAGCATGTAGTATTGCATTTTTGTAATGGAACATGCTTGTAAACAAGGTTAAAAAATACATACATACACAGCTGTTGTTACTATTATAATTATAACTGAAAATCTTGGCAATGTTTTTTTAGATTCATACGCTATATTACACAACAAAAATTTCGCGCCGTGGCATCGTGGTATAAGGTATCCTGCCTAGGACTCGTGTTACGGAATGCGCGCTGGTTCGAATCGGAATGCGCGCTGGTTCGAATCCTCATTGGGGAAGAAATTTCGGCCAGTGTATGGGACCGGTGCCCACACAGCATCGTGATGCACTCGGGGAGCTACGATAGGTAGCGAAACCCGGTTGCGAAATCCATCTATAACGGCTGAGAGGATCATCGTGCTAACCACACGATACTTCCATTCTGGTTGGATGATCGTCCACCTCTGCTTCGGCATGTGGGCGTGAGGCCAGCAGCCGGCTGGTCGTCTAGGCCCTTCACGGGCTGTAGCGCCACGGATTATTATTATTATTATTATTATTATTATTATTATTATTATTATTATTATTATTTATTACACAATAAAAATATATCATGTTCAGCTGCTAGGTACTTATTCGCTATGTTATCAGCCAAGACAAGGAAAAATTGTTCAGAAGATTGTCTAACTTCTAATAAGAAAGGGGGAGTCCACCGCTGTGAGTAACGGTTAGTCTGCATGACCGTGAAACGAGAGGGCCCCGGTTCAAATTCTGGTTGGAACAAGCTAATTACTTGAGGTTTTCCGGGGTTTTCCCTCAACCCAATAAGAGCAAATGCTGGGTAACTTCCATCGCTGGATCCTGGACTCATTTTGCCGCTGTTATCATCTTCATCTCATTTAGACGTTAGATAACCATAGCAGTTGATAAAGCGTCGTAAAAAACAATAAAAATAATAAAGGGAATAGAACTGAATTGTTTCGAAATTCGTAAGACTTCCAGTGATAAAGTATGTATCATCGTTATCACACACATTTTTTTATATTCCATCATACTTAATTATGATAACAATAAAGCATATAACAAAGGAGAACCTATAACGTCTTTTTGGCCGCAGATTTTATTTGGAAACCCACTTCTGCTTATATTCGTAACATTTTGTCAATGAATATCTGTACTAAGAATGTCCTTCAAGTTGTAGTCTAAAGTAGTTCCGTACTTGGTACAGTATGTTATATGTCCTTTATTTTATGGCAGTGTTACCAAAGGTATGTTATAGATAGTTACGTTTAACAACTTCCTGGGTACAGGAATAGAAGTCCGACCGGAGTTTCATTAACTTCTTGAGTCTTCCAGTCAACTAATACGTTTTCATTAGTCCCATATGAAGCAAACAAGAAGAGGGATGAGTAGACAGTTAAATGGAAGAAAGGCCGGCGTAGTGGGCAGTTTGGTGGGTGGAAGGCCAGTTGGATTGATATTGGTGCGTGAAATAAGAGTGATTGGATTCCAATGATAATAAATTGCTTCAGTGTTCAAAAATGCATTTTTTTAATTTTGTATTTGGAGCTTCATACCACAGCCGTAACAACTTCTTTTTCTTCTCCTATAAATCGATAAAATTCTACACAACTAAATTTAAGATTTTACCTAGTAGCTTACAAAGTTCAGCTTTTACTATTTCCACAGTTTTAAACCATTCTTCCCATTATTCCACAAGATATTCATGATACTCACAAAAGAATTGCTTGTAGGAATCGTATTGAATGACCATTCTTATTTGTGGAGATTTCTCTGAAAATATTTACATTATTTTATCAAACTTGTCAAATGTGCATCTTCCACAAAGGAAGAATCCGCGACATTTAACAAGCACAGTTCTTCATGGAATATATCTTCATCTAGTTACAGCCTTAGTTTTTGTCTAATACTTGAAATTTCTTCAACTTTTGGTGTAGAACCATAAAGTATTTAGACTAAAGAATACTTAAGAATTCCCATATTATCTTCAGCTGCTCTGAATTAAAGGTTAAAATGCCTCACGAAATAGAGAAAAATCTCTTTTAGCATATATAATATGATAAAAGCTGTTATCACAAGTTCTCAAACTCATTTAATAAAATTACCGGGCACAAGTAGGGCCGGTAAGGGATTGATACTGATCACCGGTCTTATGTTGAGATCCGCCAAAATTTCCGGCCGTGCCGGTGAAATACCGGCTAGTTAGCAACTCTATTCCTATGCAAGGAAGGCACATATTAAGTGGACATCTGGCGGCACATGACATTTCAATACCTGATTCGGTTCCACAAGGACTGATATCAGTTTCTGTTCAAAATCACTGCTGATGATTGAAACATGGTGCCTGTGATTTGATCTAGTAACAAAGCAACTGGGTATGGAATGGCGACGACTACGGTCAGCTACATTGTTAAAAGCTCTTTCTGCCGCCAGAAGTGGAAAGCTCGTGCTGACAGTGTTCTGATGAGCAGGGTCTCCTGCTACTGGACTAACTGGAGTCAGGTAGCGTCATCAATGTTACCCGTTTCTGCGAATCGCTACATGTTCTTCGAACAGCTATTCTGGAATCTGTAGAGTATGTAGGAGACGAAACCGGTCCTCTGCGCAAGTGGTAAGTGGAGGGGACTAGTCCAATGACCGCTCTGGAGGGAAGGCATTGCTTGAAGGGAGCGAACGACTGCAAAGAGGGGATCATTTCTATCTGAACTCAACTGCAAGATGCCACACTACCAATCATTTTCTTCCACGCTTATCTTACCCCTTAACGGCCACTAGACGAAGCTGACCACAACACACTCCCGCACTACTAGACTCCGCTCATTCGCTCCTCTCCGTATCCACCCAAATGCGCTGATAACTACAGATTTTAGACACGGAGCAGCTATAGCAGGACCAAGCATCGGGGGAAGTTGTCTCAGGGTATTCATGACGCCGCTAGGCCACAACCCTGCGATGGGAGGCACTGGAACACTTCCTTCATTCCCGATTTGTCATCCTGTGACTTCCATATCTTTGTACTGATGAAGTATTGGAAGAGTTTTTCAATTCCAGTGACCAATCAGAAAGTGAAAGATATGATGGAACAGTGATCGAAGTTCCCTATACCAGAATATTCAGTAGGCCATCCTCTTCTTTCTGTATAATTCTGGCACAGTCAGTATATTTCTGTCCGTATTTTCTTGAATCTTTCTTAAGACTACTTTCACCCGAAGATGAAGGTGAGCTCAACCTTTGAAATGTTTAATATATAGACTACGTGAATGTAATGTTTCCATTAGCATGGTTCACAGTCTCAATAACATCTATATATATATATAATTTTAACTGGTAATGGAAATTAATGGAAATTACGGGAAAAAGGCTGAACGGATTTTAATAAATGACCCGTCATTCTGAAGCTTGGCATCCAAGGATTTTCAGAAAAATAGTAGCTTTCAGTGAAGAGTTAGTTTTCCTACATAATTTTCCTATTTTCCAAAATCCATCTTCCGTCAGTTTTGACAACTAATTGCATTTCAGAATAAAACAAAACACATACTACAATAAACAACAGACTATTACACGAAGGCCATGACCTGCAGGATTGCTGACATATTTAGAGTTCAAATTCAATTGGTTATTAAAAACTTCAAGACTGACTAAAAATAATTTACAGATCTGATTCTGCTGTGTGTAATTTTCTGAGTACAGCTGTGTATTGGATATTAAAATCTACAAAACTTGAGGTGGTTTGATGGCATTATTACCATTAGAAATGAAATATTATTATAGTTAATGCCATGATGTGACTATTTTCCATTAATTATACATATCAATGCTATATTGATGATATAAAAGTGAAACTTTTTGGGTTATATAAGTAGATGTAGAGAATATCTTAAATTAGATCTTCATTTCTATAATTTACTGAGTGGCGGCTATTAGGCCTATATATAACTACAAAACTTACGTAAGATAATAATACTGTTATTAAAAATTAAGGGCCGTATTCATAGACATTTTTAGCGCGGGCTTCCGGTGGATGATCAGCGTTTTTCGTATTCATAAACCAATGTTAGCGATAGGATATGATTTGAATTCTGTACAAGTAACCAGTGGATAGCCGGGGCTAGCTTAGTACGCTCGTAGCGCGTGCTACGAAATGTCTATGAATATCACCCGAAATATTTTTGTAGTTATTAATCAATTGGGGTTGGGTCTTTTTCATATACTTAATGGCGGTGTAGTGTACATATTTATATGCGCCATCTCGAGAGAGCGAAAAAATTACAGTTCCTTAGGAAAGACCAAAAGGTATTACTTACTGATAAAATAAGAGGCCTACAAAATTTTGTAGTCTCCCAATCATTTCAGCAAGATCTCTTAGCAGGATAAAATGATTTTATCCTCTACGTTTCAAGCTCTACATGCAGCAGCTACACCAAGATGCTATGTCTGTTGTTCGAAAGCATAACAAACCTGACTTTTTTTAACTTTCACCTACAATCCACAATGACCTGAAATAGTTATTGCTTTACTCCCACATGAAAAACTCACTGATCGTCCTGACATTGTTACTTGCGTTTTCGAGTTGAAACTCAAAAACTGAAGGTGGATAGGTTCAAGAAAAAGTATTTGGCATAAGAAAACATTCAGAGGGGGTATGTTTCATTATTATGGAAGCAAATAACTTTCAAAATGTCTGGTATTCTTCATTGAAAATAAATCTGAAAAATTTTTATTTCAACATCTAATGAACTTAGTTTGCAGCATTTGCTACACAAGCCACTAGTACCATTTATTTATGCTTCATTTAGAAACATCCTTTATCCTATCATCACATTGAAGATTTTTGGTCACCATCCAAGCTTAAGTTTGTCTATTTCTGAGCTTCATGTGGTTTGAAGACGATCAGAGGAACTAGGAAGTGGTTTTAATTAATTCCAAAGCATCTGCTCGTCTGACTGTTATCTCGTGCAATGTAAAAGCTAAGCACTGTTTAGTTAACTTGTTAATCCTTGTAGCAGGCATTTAGCGAATTAAATGGGCCCATTACTATCTCTAACCTGTAAAGCAAATGACGTGTGCGGAATTTTAATGAGGTAATTTAAACTTGATCCTTATTGGTCATAAAGGGGGCATTGCTAATCGTATTAGCTCTTACATGCCAAACAATGAACTGTCGTTCGACCGTACAAAACATTTCGAAAACAGGCTTATAGCAGCTCGTTGCTCATTTGAGACGAAATTAAGTTGAATACTAAATACTGTGTTACATTCACCAGGATATTTATTAATGAAAGTAACACGTAAAAAGATTGGGGATTATGTATTTTTCTGGCATATAAATATAAAAATAAATGACATACACTTTCTCTCCTTTGCAATGCAGATAAATTTACAATTTATGACGTCATTTATAAAAATTAACTAATAACAAGTATCATAATTGTTAATACTATGTACAATTACCGTATTACACATAAGACCGTATATTTTTGTTTGTAACGATAAGCGCGAAATTTTTCACAGTTAATTTCTTTGTTACAGTTAACCTTCCAGATATCTAAAGTAGCATATTTAACGAAAACAAATAACTAAATTTGGATTTCCTACGAAGTATGTCAGTAACCACGAAATATACCCCTTTGTCGTAAAGCTACAAAATATACACCAAATTTTATTCAGTATTATTAAAGAAAAGTTTGTGACTTTTGTTTTCAGTCAATTTGTCAGTCGCTTATTAACGCCAATATTTCTGTATTTTTTACTATGAATAGGCTATAACCACAATCTAGTATATACAGTCACGAAGCTTGAGTTGTGAGGGTGCTAGGAACAATAGACTGTGCTGGTTCTATTTCGCATTGTCTGTAATGAGGCGATAATAGCGATCCTAGTGGTGAGCAACTACCTATGGATGCATATTTACTACGTATTGAGCTTCGTGACTGTATATACTAGACTGTGCTATAACGTACACTCACTTTTACTATTTCTATGGCTATCGAAAAAAAGATCGATTTCACACACAAAGCTCTTGAATCTTTGAAGAATGTTGTATGTAACATGCAGCATTTTTCAATCTTTACTTAAGTATGTATATAGGCCTATTACACAACGAACACTATATTTTGATAAAAGAAGGTTTCGGGAAACTATATAGTAGAGGACCACAATGAATTTGGTGTGAATGTGGACGTAAGAAGAGCTTTTCTGCGAACACGAGAATTCTCCCCGACTGTAGCAAAAATCTTCGTGCAAACACTGTAGAAACCACGTTTAATTTATATTCTGGTGCAGCTGATGTGTGATAAGTGTAAGAAAAAATAAAAAAGTAGAAAGTTTTATATTAAACAAAACATAATATACTTAATTGAAAAATTATTTCACGAAATACTCACTTAATTGAAAAATTATTTCACGAAATATCCACTTAATTGTAAAATTATTTCACGAAATACTTACCCACTTAGTTGAAACATTATTACACGAAATACCCACTTAATTGAAAAATTATTTCACGAAATATCCACTTAATTGAAAAATTATTTCACGAAATACTCACTTATCTGAAAAATTATTTCACAAAATACCCACTTAATTAAAACATTATTTCACGAAATATCCACCGAAATAGTGGAAAGTTTAACACCGAAATCACTCGTTTTATTTCATAAAAAATATGGCCCCCAATTATACATAATAATTTCCTAAACAGTCCACCGCTGTGGAGTACGGTTAGCATTCCTGACCGTGAAACTGGCGAGCTTGGGTTCAAATCCTGGTTGGGACAAGTTACCTAGTTGAGGTTTTTTTCCTGGTTTTCTCTTAACACATTAAGAGCAAATACTGGGTAACTTTCAGCCCTTAACCCTGGACTCATTTCGCTGGCGTTATCACCGTTATCTCATTCAGATAGATGAACAGCAGTTGATAAAGCGTAGTAAAATAACCAATTACAATTTCTGGAACTGAAAATTAAAACTCAATAGCATATTATGCAAGAATATTTATCAGTAATTAATACATTATTTCTCCATATTTTTGTTGGAGCTGGCTCTTGGATGGAATTTTGTTTTTGTGAAGGGAGAGGAAATTTCTCTCTCCTAGCCATTTCTTCAGTTCTTTGTCGGACTAGCGCATGACAAAATTCATTTTTTACAATGACGAAAACTGAAATCTTACATCCTCGATATTGACTTTTCCAAACATAACAATGCTTTTCTCTATAGTTCATAGAATGAGGAAGTAAGAAAGCCATCTTGAGATAGTGACTGACGAAAGCTAAGATCAAGTGTTGGTTTGTATTCAGGCGCCAATGCATTCTATGGGAGCATTGTGCGTCCTTCCGCCAACATCATTCTCGACCTATAGGCGAAAATAAGTGACCCGATTTACAATAAGCAATATATGGAACTGACTGTCTACATTTATGTAACTTCAGTCTGTTCTCCCGGAAATTCTACGTCTGCATAATTAGAAACTGAATTTGAAATCACATACATGATACTCCTTTGCCCCATTCTATTTAAGGACGTGATGGGTGATGTTTCTATTTTCTACAGTTTTTAAAATAGAGACTTCATATTTTGTAGACTTAATTCCTCTGTTAAATGTATTCTTGCGTATAAGTTTAATTATGATCATATGAATGATTTTCAATTATTCCAATTAAAAATGCATATTTTCAAAATCATTCTATTTCTTACAAAATTTAAGTTTCATGCATGACTCTTCTCTTTACGACATCTCTGATATGGTTAGAAAAGAACTAAGTATCCATAATTCTTAATTTACAATTGTAAATGGAGATAATTTTTTAATATACAGGGTGATTCAGTGACTATGTTACAAACTTCTAGGGGTGATAGAGGAGACAATTATGAACAACTTTCATATAACCTATGTTCGGAAACATTCCGTTTGGTAGTTACAAACCTAGATATGTTAGTCAGTGCAACCAGCTGGAATCGAACTCAAGGTCGTCCTTTTGAAGTTTTGTTACAGACAACCATTCCTGCAAACATTGGCGATTCCTCATAAACATTGTATAAGCCAGTTGGCATCGTAAATTATAATATAAAATAGTTTTGTACAATTTTCAGCCTAGCACTTATCTAAGTGTGAAAGCAGAAATAAATTCTGTTACATCAATTAAATATTATATTATGTATCACGAATATGTTCGACTTTTCATATAAGTCATTTTCGGGTGATATAGTTAGCCGACAAATACAACTGAACATAGGTGAAAATAGTACAGTGATAAAACATATACGTAATTTAAACCATGCTTGCTCATTTTAAAGCAAAGAGTGGTTATGAGTCATAGCATCATACAATTCATACATAGTATTGGATTAAAACAATCAGATAAAATAAACAATCAAATGAGTAAGGCTACAATTAGAATAATTATTTGTTTATCAAATACAAGGTGTATCTAAATTGGTGTCAAATATTTCGGGGACATGTTCCTAACATCAAAACATTACAAAAAGTTCATATGAACATTGGTCTCAAAATAATTTATTTCAGAGTTACAAGACAAAATTTAATGTTACAAAAATTGCTCGGAGTGGCTACCTCCTGCTTCGATGTGTCCCCTAAACCTGCGTTACATGCTCTGGCGTACTCTGTTGAAAATTCCTGGAGTGTTTCGTATTTCGTGAAATCCAGTTTGGATACGCTCTCAGAATATCAACATTAAGTACAGGAGTCGCATAAACCAGGGACTTTAAATGTCCCCAGACGAAGAAATCGATTGGATTCAAATCAGGCGATCGTGCAGGCCATGCAATGAATCCCTTTCGACCAATACATCTTTGGGGAAATCGAGCATTAAAAAAATTACGAAATATCAGACTGAAATGAGCTGGAGCAGCATCATGTTAAAACACATTCGTTGGATGACGTCCAGAAGCACATCATCAATTGAATGATGCAAATCATTTCGTTCTGTTCACTCACAGAATACGTTTTCTTCTGATTTCTTTGCTCTACAAAATACAAACAAACAAAAAACCATCAAACAATCAGCGGTCAATGGAGGGACAAATCCTTTAATAACTCCCTAACTAATGGTTTTCAGACCCATGTTCTTATTAAATTTTTTAATTGTTTTGATGTTAAGAACACATCCCCGAAATATTTGACACCAATTTAGATACACCCTGTATAGTAATTTGTATGCCAGTGTTTAAAAATTAAAATTGTTTCAAATAGACTGGAGGCTTAAAAGGCATTTTATGTCCATGATACAACAAATAATTCGCGGGTGCTCGTGTAAATGGGGTTAAGTCAAACTGAACAAAACCCCTTTGTCACAAAATACGAAGTACTGTAACTGCATCATGGATGGAAGAATGATTTAACCCCTCTATCACAAGAAAAAAGTAATTGTGGAGAGTCGAAATCTGTACTTATCCCAGTTTAGCGAAATCATACTTAACCCCCTTTACACGAGCACCCGCGAATTATTCTAATTGTAGCCTTACTCATTTGATTGTTTATTTTATCTGATTGTTTTAATCCAATACTATGTATGATGCTATGACTCATAACCACTCTTTAAAATGAGCATGCATTGCTTAAATTACGTATATGTTTTATCACTGTACTTCTTTCACCTATGTTCAATTGTATTTGTCGGCTAACTATATCACCTGAAGATGACTTATATGAAAAGTCGAAAATATTTGTGATACATAATATAATATTTAATTGATGTAACAGAATTTATTTCTGCTTTCACACTTAGATAAGTGATAGACTGAAAATTGTACAAAACTATTTTATATTACAATTTGAACTTATCCGAATTTTCAACATGACATTTAAATTTATTGTAAATTATATGTTGACTGATTAAATCTTGCAACTTTCCTCGCAACTTGTTAAGAATTTCATTTATGGACTAGCAAAAGACAATAGAAGGAAAGTTGCAAGGTTAATCAGTCAAAATATAATTTAGGATGCCAACTACAGCTTGTCCAAGTCAAGTCTGCGAGTGGGGATATCGGGATGGAATGTAGAGGCAAAACACAGTTGCCACATAGGTCACTTGACGCTCAGCTTTCAACGTGTGCACATCGTTTAAAATACACTACGGAGCGCACGCATTTTTTGTCCTTGTCTTCAGATAAAGGCAACAGTTACGCTGTCTCCCAGCCTCCCCCACCCTTATGCAACTTTCTCTCCTACGCCCATGCTTGCCAATCAGAACGCCAAACCTCACTGTCAAGCAGAAGTAGAAGTACAGTCTATTTCAAAGCGTCTTAAATTGTTACCGCTCTATGAACTGAAGCGCAGGAGGAAAACTTTGCTGTCATATGAGACTGTACTGGTCTCCTCTCGTTACCGCCTCCTTTCACTACAGAACTGCCTCCAACTTCCCCTCTCGGCTCGCAGACTTAACTTGGTCGACCTGTAGTTCATACCATGTTTATGATAAATGACCAACGTTTGCAGGAACAGGTCTTCTGCAACCAAACTTCAAAAGGATGGCCTCGAGTTGCACTGACTAACATATCTAGGCTTGTAACTACCAAACGGAATGTTTTCAGGCATAGGTCCCTATATAAAAGCAGTTCATAATTGTCTCCTCTATCATCCCTAAGAGTTTGTAACATAGCCACTAAATCACCCTGTATAACTTCAAAATTAAACGTTTTAGTGTCCACTAAATATGTTTTGTTATTTAATTTCAAGTATTTAGTTTATCAAAAAAAGAAGTAGGCCTACTATTGTGTTCGTTAACCACAGTATAGTAAAATTTCATGTTTCTAGCATAAAAATTGTAAGACCCCTTAAACTTTGAACATGTCGAAATGTGCTAAAAAAGTGCGAGAAAATAGCTTGTAAAGTAGTCTATGCATGAAATTCAAATTCAAATTCTAGGGTGTAGTCATTTAAATATGGCGTAATTTTTATGCTTTCAAGAGCAGCAGAGTACTGAAACTTGCTCAACATACTATAAATAAGAGGTTGTTGATTCATTTCTCACAAAAAGAAAGTGATTTCTTTTATTGAAAATGACCATGTGTACGCTGCGCTATACTCCATACACTGTTGCTAGTAAACTCGGAGGCTGTAGGTAACCAAACGCAGGACTCTAGTCCTAAATAAAGAATAAGATTCATTTTCCATTCTCAATGACTCATTAGCAACACATGATGATGAACTCTCGTCCGATATCTTTGAAAGTATGAAGAACATATTCAGTGATTGACATCAAAATTTGGAGAATATTATTCTACATTTTTCATTTCAAAATAATACTGTTGTCCCCATTTGACAAGTGACTTTAGTGTCACCCTAGATCATATATGTAACAGATAACTCATCGCTATGTTAAAATCGGCAGCACTTTGAAGAGAACAACCGCCAGGATCGCCACCCGTCCGCTGTAAACGAACACGAGATGGCAGTACAGCCGCTAATGGAATTCAAATGGGAATTATGACGTGACTCCTTACGTAACAACTAGATGGCAGCGTAGTAAACCTGACAAAAGTTGTTAACCTCAAAGCCTATAAGGCCGACCTATCTGGGTATATATGATCTAGGGTGTCACATAGTGCAGTCGTGGCGAAAATGTGACTCACGAACACATTGTGGCTCGCAATGATAGCTGTGGATTTCTCTTACTTCCTACCTCCCCCAACCCCCATCCTCTCACTCACTGGAGTCAAACTCCGTTCCATTTGTATTTTGTCTCTGACCTACGAGTGGCGTATCGTCGCAATGTCTCTCTTGAAACCATGTACCTCTACAAAAACGAAAGTTTCAAGTAGGATGGGAGGACGCATTTTTTTGTTGCCAATATGGTGAGAATATTAACTGTATGATTTGTTCACAAGTATTACGAGAAAAACTGTTGTATAACATAAAACGACATTATACTACATGTGACTGATGAAACATTAAAAGGTTAAGTATTATTATTATTATTATTATTATTATCATCATCATCATCATCATCATCATCATCATCACTGCACGTCGGTGCTTCTTCAGCAGATGTACGAATAATGCGGTTAGATCTTCAATTTAAATTCACAGATTTACAATGTGATGTTAAATGAAAGTAAGATGTAAGGACTTGACAAATGTTGAACTTTTCAAATCTTTGCCAAAAAATAAATATCCGAAGCTTCGTTCTTTCGCTTGCCCTGTAGAAGCTATTTCCGCTACAACTTACGTTTGTAAAAAATTATTTTCAACAATGAAAATAGTAAAAACCAAATTTAGATTACGACTGACAGACAAATACCTTCGTGATCAACTACGACTGGCAGTAAGTGACATAATTCCTGATTTTGAAACTCTGTCGCAGAGATATTCTGAAGACAGTTAATTTTAGGTTGTGATAATGTGTCCTATGTTTTCTTGTTCATTTCTTTCTTCGTTACACGTACTAAACATTAGTTTGTAACCTTATACTCTATAAAATTATATTTAAGTGCTTGATGTAAGGAAAATGAAAATCCGTTAATAAGTCAGACAGTTGCTTCACTTCCCCTTCGGGTGTCTGCTTCCCTCCATAGGTGCTATGCACGTTGCAGGTTACACAGTGGCTCTGCGCACGATTACTCTTTCACCACGGCTGACATAGTGTATGGGTCGGAAAGTTGGATCTTGAATATAGAAAATATAGAAAAGCTTATGATGTTTGAAAAAATAAATGTTATGAGGAAAGTAATGTATGTCTAGGAATGATAGGACATCTGCGCATAAGATAGATATAATGCAGATATGTACAGCCTTTGTAAAGAGCCAGATGTCAACAGATTGCTTGGATATATATTTAGAAAAGATCATAGCAGCTCCTGTAAAAAGGTCACTTTTATTGATTCATTTTAAGTTTGAAGGAAATTGGGAAGGGCAGTTACATGGTGGCTTCTTGCTGTAGAAAATGACCTTAAGACTCTTCAAGTAAGCCGGTAAAAAGGGAAAGTTCTGGAAAGGAATAAATGGAAGAGGATTATTGGGGTAGTCTTGGTCTAACGAGGCTGTTGCACATACAAAAAGAAGAAGAAGAACAGGATTCAATAGATAGGTTCCCCTCCATTTTATTTCTCTAATGATGGAAATTCTTGGAAAAGCTGTAACTTTCAACATCCATGACACTGTACGATTACCTAAAAATTTCGCAGCACATTATCAACGCTGTGACTTGTAGCTGTTCTGTCTCTAGAGAAGGAAATGACAAGTTTTCGATTCATTAATTTTCATTCCATTATCAGCAGACCATATCTCAACAGTTGTTTACATCATTTTGAAAAGTTATACAGTCCGCCATACTATTAATTTAGCGAAAGATTTTCTGGTCATCGGGAAATAAAAGGCAATTAGAACTTAAGGCTGGTTCACAATAAACCGGGAACGAAAACCAGAATGAAAACGAGAAGCAGAGAACGTGAATATGAAAATTTTTGATTCACAATAAACCGAGAACGTAGACGACTATGCATATCGATATGTATGTCAATAGCGATATGTAAAGTCGATATTACGCATTCTGATGTTATTTATGTATAATTGACCAATGGCGTTCTCTCATGAGTACAAGGCAGCCAACATAAACACAGGTTAACCAACTTCGAAATTTCAACTGAAACATTTCATTAGGTACGGTATTATAAATATGCCCATGCAGCTTTATTATCACAACCTATTTTAAGTCTACCATAACGTAAAATTATTAGAGGAGAATTGTAATAGAACAAAAATAAACACAACAGTAGTTATTGAATTGAAGCATGAATATGTAGTGTGTAATACAATCAATACAGTAATAAATATGATTCACTTCCGATCGGTGTTCAAAGATGCAGCTATTGAAAGCCACGTATTCTCCTTCATTTTCTCATCTTTATACGAGGCGCGCCGCTTATCGTAAACGTGAGGATTTTCCTCAAAACTCAATATTAGAATCCCATCAAATAAAACTTGCTCCATGGTGCACAGCACAGAACAAAATAATGCATAGGGTTATGTCACGGTCTTCTTGCTGCAAAATATACGACGACAAAATAGCTTTTAGATGGCAATAGAATGAATCTAGTGGGCTGTGATCGGAAACGTGAACGCCAAAGCTGAAACTTGGCCAACTCTCTGTTCCCGATCCCGGGCTCCTGCAAGCTTTTCGTTAATTGTGAATGCTCATATTTAGATGTACACATTTTAACAATTTTACCGTTTTCGTTTCCGTTCCGATTCTTGTTTCTTTTACAGAGATCATTATAAAAAAATAATAATAATAATAATAATCATCATCATCATCATCATTATCATATTGGATTATCGGGACATTTTAGAATGTTCAATTTCATGCTGTAATTCTTAAATTTGAAAGTGTTGTCTCATAAAACCTTTTAACATCTCTTGTAAAACTCTCTCTTGGTAATGTTTCGATTTTATACCAGGAACTTGACAACGCTTGAGAATTTCGTACCACTTGCCTGTATTTCTCGAATCGCGGCAAGGCAACGTCGTAACACAGATGGTCATTCACATCGCCTCCATATGCAGCTCGTTATATCCATCGTACCGTGACCACACTTATCTGCACAACGTATTCTCGGAAATGTTATTGACGTTGCAGAGAGATAAGAACCACACACACACACACACACACACACACACACACACACACACACACTGGCTACAAAATCGCGGGAACCTACGAAGAAAATTATTCTGCTCTTCTTAATTTCCACCCATTGCTCATAAATCTGTGACTTCTCATTGCTACCACTAAGATATTTATTTTTACACGTTTTTTTCTCTCTATGTATTCGATACATGTTTTCTCAAACCCTCGGTAAACAATTCAACAAAAGCGTGTCCTCCAAACTATGAATGCGTGTGCAGGGTAACATATTCTGAAATATTTCAGAACTGGCTATTTTTATGTTCAATTTTCTCTCTCCTTGTCCATCCGTTTCCTCTAATTTTCTAACCATCTTGCTACCACTGAGATCGGATCCTGTGGGCCCCTTGCTCAAGTGTTTCAAGAATCGCATGGCTGATTCCTATAGTCGTCTTTGTTGATGTGCTTCAATGCTTCAGTGTTGAATTGAGACTATCCCCCCCCCCCCCGGGGGAATTATACTATTCCCGGAGAGGGTGGAAGTCGGACCGACAGCGAAAGAAACAATAATTTAGATCTTACCTAGATCATATATGTAACAGATAGGTCATCGCTATGTTAAAATCGTTTGCACTTTGAAGAGAACAACCGCCAGGATCGCCACCCGTCCACCGTAAACGAACACGAGATGGCAGTACAGTCGCTAATGCAATTCAAATGGGAATTATGACGTGGCTTCTTATGTAACAACTAGATGGCAGCGTAGTAAACCTGACAAAAGTTGTTAACGTCAAAGCCTATAATGCCGACCTATCTGGGGTATATGATCTGGGCTCTTAGGCTACCTAACAAACAGAGAGTCACTTTAGAGCTTTCATTCATTTACATTTGTTTTAAATATCTGCAACGAAATGTTAATATAGGGATTAACTTAAAAAAATGTTAATATTGTAATGCAAACATGGTGAATATGAAATATTTTCTGTGTAAAATTGTCACATATAACCGATGTTAAATGCCCTTTTTTTAAGGAAACCGCGTAAATTCAGCACGAGTAATAATTACTCGCCATGTAATTAGATGAATGGATCCGGTGCTGTGCATTAGACTTCGGCGTAGCTCAATGGTAAGAGCGCTTGGTACGTAGAAGCAAAGAACCGGGTTCGATCCCTGGCGTCTTCTCTAATATTAAAAATGATTCTCTCTGTGTGACCTATCTTTCCTCAAAGTTTGTCGGTGAGGTTCTGTTACACCCTGTATAATGTACTGTGTGTGTGTGTGTGTGTGTGTGTGTGTGTGTGTATATATATATATATACACATATATTTTTTGTATGTTGTACGTATATTCGTAACTATACAGTAAATTATGTTATTACTTTATCTTATAGGTTTATCTAAATTTAAATAAACATTTACTATTCGTTAAAACTTAATTGAAGAATATTGCTGGAGAATCTTTTCAGTGCAGTGTAAATATTCGTAATTTAAATATGTATTGTATTGATTAAAGCTGGTTGAGTAGAAGAGAAGGCCTTATGGTCTTAACTCTGCCAGCGAAAATAAATCATTTTATTCTATTCTATTCTATTCTATTCTATTCTATTCTATTCTTTTCTATAGAACATGTTGTGTGTGTGAAATGTGTGTATGCATGTTTGGAATAATTTCCACACCCTCTATTTCATAGCTTCCCTAATGTGTAGGCCTACTCAAGTTGCTCTGATTCCACAAAATCTACTGTTTTTGTTTCAAGTGTAGGAAGAGCACACACAAGGCCTGAAAGTGGCACATATACAGTAGGCGGCTTGGCCAGGGTATCCGTCAATCTTTATTTAAGTTCTTCGATATCAAAGCGCCTGTGGGCGGTCTATTCTCTCTGTTCCCATTTCCTGTGCAATTTCCTTCTACCACCATCATATCAGGTCCTCCACATTACACAGCGCCTCCAGATTAAAAACGCCGCCGTTGCTAATCAGAAGACGTAGGGCCCAGCAATATCTGTTTTCTTATTACACGAAATATCGAATAAACTAGAGGATAATGATCATCGTCATCCTCATATCATCATCATAAATCCTATCATCCTATTCTTTCAGTAGTGAACTTACAAGAGTCATCTCACTCTCAAGGAATGAAGGATTCCTTTGGAGGGACTTAGATGAATAGACTAAGAAAATATTTTTCGAACAATTTTCGTTAACAAATATTGCTGTTACAAGTTTTTCAATGTTTTACAGGGTGTTTCCGGGCTAGTGTTACAAACTTTCAGGGATGATGGGGAAGGGCACATGTATCAATTTGAAATAAGGAACCCTGGTCCGGAAATGACTGACTCGAAAGTTACAAGCAAAAATAGTTGAGTGGAAATGAAATAATTTTATTCCTCTGTACACCTTATTTATTTGTATTTATCTATACATCTTACACATACTGTAATCATCTGACGTTATTCACGTTGTCTACTTACAGTATTCCGTTCAGTGCGCTGTCTGAGGGGTGGGGACAGGAAACTACACTAAAGCAATGCAGATAGCGTAATGTGTAACGGACATGGTCGGTCCTGATATGCACGTCTGTAGACAGCAGTGTATGTGTACAAGTTGCAGTGTCCAGTCGATCAGTCCTAGTGAAATGGAGGAGTACACGAGAGCGGAATAAGCAGACCTGATTTTCGAATACGGATGAGCCAATGGGAACAGTAGACAAGCTCACAGATTGTATCTGTCAAAGTACCCACGTAAGAGACATCCTGCCCATACCATCTTTCCACGACTGTTCCAAAGGTTAAGGGAAGGAGGGCACGTGTTGCGAAATTACAATTCCATTTCCACACAACTATTTTTGCTTATAACTTTCGACTCAGTCATTTCTGGAATAGGGTTCCTTATTTCAAATTGATACATGTGCCCTTCGCCATCATCCCTGAAAGTTTGTAACACTGGGCCGGTAACAACCTGTATATATCACAGAATAAATATTTAAATTATCTCATTATTATTATTATTATTATTATTATTATTATTATTATTTACTACTCACCATTGTTTATTATTATCTCACTAACATTACTTATCTAACTTTCATTATTTACTTTTACTTTCATTATTTATTTTCATGTTGTCTTACTTCTAAATGTTATTGTAATAACTATGTAATCAATTGTATTCAATTAGATTTAGAGCCTGGCTGGGCGGAAGAGGAGGCCTACTGGCCTTAGCTGTGCCAGATTAAATAAATAAATAAATAAATAAATAAATAAATAAATAAATCTTTATTTTAGTAGGTTACTTTATGACGCTTTATCAACATCTCTGGTTATTTAGCGTCTGAATGATATGAAGGTGATAATGCCAGTGAAATGAATCCGGGGGTCCAACACCGAAAGTTACCCAGCATTTCTCATATTGGGTTGAGGGAAAATCCCGGAAAAAACCTCAACCAGGTAACTTGCCCCAACCGGGAATCGAACCCGGGCCACCTGGTTTCGCGGCCAGGCGCTCTAACCGTTACTCCACAGATGTGGAATGGATGAATGGATAAATAAATAACTAAATGAATAAATAAATGAATGAGTTAATTAATTAATAAAAATGAATGAATAAGTGAATAAATAAATAAGTGAATAAATGAATTAATGAATGAATAAATCAATCAATAAATAAATGAATAAACAAATAAGTAAATGAATGAATGAATGAATAAATAAATAAATGGTGAAAATTACAATGATACAATAAATCACAGTAAAAACAAAAAGATTTACACTGACTACTTTCTTTACGAGTCTTTACACAATACAATCACTGACTAAATATTTAAGTGTTTCAAAAGAAAAAATTTGCCCTCCTTTCTGATAAAATACGTTTCATTCATTTCTAATTAAGGGATCGCTACCAAATTCTTCTATTAGAGTACTGGGGTATCCAAGCGTCTAGCTTTGTTTTCTTTTGGCATGTTCGCTGAACAGCAGACCTGAACTGTGTACGCCGCGCTATACTCCATACATATCTACACTGCTGCGGATTGCTTGGAGCGTCTAGGTAACTAAACGCAGAGCTCCAGTTATAAACATCTGGGGCTTATTAATGAACGGGAAACTGTGGAGAGTGTTGGCGAAATGAAGACCACCATAACTACAATCTTGCCATCGCTGGGATTTGAATTCTGGTCCTTGGTCGTCGTAAGTCTCCGCTCTGAAAATTGAACTGCCGAGACCAATGAGCAGCGCCATAAAATCAGATGAATTATGCAAAGATACTTGAGTTGGAAATGTAAAATTTGGCGGATGAGATCTGTTTCAATTTGGGGTGGGGACAGCTTCTTTTGTGATGAATGTTCCCAATTATAAATGCATAGAATTAACCTTTATTGTAATTCCAAACATCCGGCTAATATTACAAATCCTACGTACCGGTATCGCGAACCAAAACGCAATATTCAGACGCTTGAAACAAATGAATGCTAATCCTTATACGTCAGCCCACGAGGGAAAATTTAAAACAGAAGTATTTCACAATAGTTAGAGTTTATGAGATCGTCCTATCGATCCGGCCAGTGGGACGCAAATTACTGGAGGTTTTGAGCGCGGAATATATACAACTGACACCCACACTTTCACATTCCAATTCCTTGGTTACATTTTATTACAGTTAAAGCTAAATAGACAGGACAATGAAATTATTGCAGGTGCTAAACATCTCAACAAGGGAAGTGCTTTCGTATTAAGTAAATAGTGGAAGCTTATTTTTAAGCGCTCTTAAAACGTAGAAAAAAAAACAATAAAGATTAGGACATAACAGGAACTTAAGTGTTTCACATTCCTTATGTACAAGGTAGAAGGAGAATGAGTGCATTAATTTTAAGATCTAATCCTTTAGGATATAGGTAACAAACATTTCTAAAATTATTTTGGTCTCTGAAGAAGGGTTTAATCTAAAGAAAACAATTCATGGACAAGATTGAGGTTACGCATTAATTTTGCAAGGAAATATGTAAGACAGACGTGAATATGTTAGGAGAAAATCCACAAACGATTAGGGAAAACACGGGAATTTTACTGGAAGCAAGTAAAGAGATAGGTTTGGAAGTAAATCCCGAAAAGACTAAGTATATTATTATGTCTCGTGACCAGAATATTGTACGAAATGGAAATATAAAAATTGGAAATTTATCTTTTGAAGAGGTGAAAAAGTTCAAATATCTGGGAGCAACAGTAACAAATATAAATGATACTCGGGAGGAAATTAAACACAGAATAAATATGGGAAATGCCTGTTATTATTGGGTTGAGAAACTTTTATCATCCAGTCTGCTGACGAAAAATCTGAAAGTTAGAATTTATACAACAATTATATTACCGGTTGTTCTGTATGGTTGTGAAACTTGGACTCTCACTTTGAGAGAGGAACAGAGATTAAGGGTGTTTGAGAATAAGGTGCTTAGAAAAATATTTGGGGCTAAGAGGGATGAAGTTACAGTAGAATGGAGAAAGTTACACAACACAGAACTGCATGCATTGTATTCTTCACCTGACATAATTAGGAACATTAAATCCAGACGTTTGAGATGGGCAGGGCATGTAGCACGTATGGGCGAATCCAGAAATGCATATAGAGTGTTAGTTGGGAGGCCGGAGGGCAAAAGACCTTTAGGGAGGCCGAGATGTAGATGGGAGGATAATATTAAAATGGATTTGATGGAGGTGGGATATGATGATAGAGAATGGATTAGTTTTGCTCAGGATAGGGACCAATGGCGGGCTTATGTGAGGGCGGCAATGAACCTCCGGGTTCCTTAAAAGCCAGTAAGTAAGTATATGTAAGAGAATTTCAAGGTGAACAAATTATCGCTTTATAATTTTTTCACAAATCGCTCAATTTTATTGTAATTTCGTTTTCAGGAACGTGATTAATTTCAGTGAAAGTGATTCAACTACGTAAATATAACAGTATTTTCTAAGAACGCGTTGTGAACCTGTCGAGGACGATGCCACAGTTTTCGACGCATATGCGGACACTCTTCTTATTTATGGAGAATCAAGACAGAATTCCTGCTGGGTAACTTTCGGTGCTGGACCCCGGACTGATTTCACCGCCATTATCACCTTCATTTCATTCAGACGCTAAATAACCTAGATGTTGATACAGCGTCGTAAAATAACACAATAAAAAAAAGACAGAATTCCTATGAAACAGTAAGGCTCTATCGGGACCGATTTCCTACCAGAAAGCTACATGAAGGGTTCAGAGCCATAGTGGGCCAAGCGCCATTTATTAAAAACTGAGAAAGCAAGGGTTAAAGTTAAGTGAATGCCATAGTTTAATGAAGATTGGCATATCATTTAGTTTTAATGTGTATACTTTATATTACTTGCTATATGTTTCCATTGAATTATGATAATAACTTCATTTTAACCCTTGTTTTCTACGGTTTTAGTAAATGGCGCTTGGCCCACTATGGTTCTGAACCCTTCACACAATCTATAAAGATTTGTTGCTGGTGAAAACGCGTGTCTTAGAAACAGGAAGTGTGTCGTTTTTGTATGTTAATACAATGCGTCCCTATCCATAAATTAACCTTCGTAATGTAAGTACGTGATCATTAACTCATGTTATCTACATTCATATTTACGAATGTGAAATATTTAGGGTTGCCAACTCTTCCATATTTCCCGGGATCTTCCGTATTTGTCCCTAATTTTTAAGTCTCCCGGCTCCCGTATTATTCTTCTCTTCGAACATTTTTCTCCCTTACTTTTGTATATTTAAAAATTTTTATTCTAAACATTTGATTTTGCCGTGATTTGTTTATATGACGAGTTTTGTTGTTCAAGAGATGCATTAAAATATGCAGTATTTATAGAACATAATGTTTTGCTTAGTTTTAGTGCTCACCCGTTTAAAATAAAATAGTATTAATGTTACAAATTTGGAAAAACTGGCGAGTTTTGTTCTAAGCATACCAAGTGGTAATGCTCATACAAGGAGGATGTTTCATCTCATGAATAATAATTGGACAGATGTTCGAAACATGAGCATGACAAAATCAAATCAGAGCTGAAAACTGCAGTCGATTTCAACTATTACGCGAGACAAAATGTCTCAAAATACTCTTAATTTAAGCCCAGCTGTCGAAGTGTAGGACAAAGATGTTTTTAGTAACTGAACCGTAGGCCTAACTTATATGTGAAATTTTGTCGGTTCCTTAATCTCCCTTATTTCCTTCAAAAACAGTTGGCAATCCTATAAATATTACATCTTTTAAATCAGAACTGCTTGACACAGCACAATGATCTGCATCAGTGAAATATCATGAGCTGATGTAGACATAAGATTAAACTACTTATCTGTCCCTCAATGTTGCAAACAAATCACGGCAAGATTTGTAAATCCATCTTTTAAAACAATTTATTTCCGTAACACCTCTATGTAGATAGAGAAAAATTTATTTGGACGTTTTTGTTAGTTTTATCCCTGATCACATATATAACAGATTGATCAGCCTGATGCACTTTCAAGACAAAAACTTTGATAAATTTCACTATGGTGTCATCTAGTGACTGCAACAGAAGTTAAATTATAACCCTAGTCGAATTGCATGGAGTAACATCACAGTCTAGTATTTGCCTATACAGTCACGAAGCTTGAGTTGACGAGGTCCCTAGGAACAATAGACTGTGCAAGTACTACTTCGCGATAGTTAATGATGCGATAGTAGCGATCCTAGTGGTTAGCAACTACCTATGGATACATATTTATTACATATTGAGCTTCGTGACTGCATATATTAGACTGTGGTAATACCTTGCAGCAGTACTTCCATCTAGCGATCGTTACTAAACATTTCATTTTCGACAATGGAGATCCTAGTGGTTGTTCTCTTTTGTATGTTGCCATTTGATAACCTGGGAATGACCAATCTGATATACTCGAAAATAAGACAATCGATTATAAGACCCCTTCCTAATTTTTTTAAGTATTGTTAAATAAACATATTTTGTATACGAATATTAGACACATAAGAAAATACCGGTAATAGAATTCTAGTGCCGAATTCTAAATGAGACAGAAACTGTAAGTTTTTCAGAAAATCGTTGTCAAGAGAATAGGCCTACAACAGATTCCTAAAGACAATAGAGAACGGTACTTGGAATACCGTTAAGTTCAACCCAAGGAGAGACCTTATGCTCTTTCAGTAAATTTTAACGAAAACAATGAGATCGCAGGAGTGTGGAAGCTGGCAGTTTTGTTTATCTTTTTACCTGATCAAGTCTTTCAGTATTACAGCTCATAAAATCAGCACCTACCTGTAGTCTTGTGCTTTATCTTTTTACCTGATCAAGTCTCTCAGTATTACAGCTCATAAAATCAGCACCTACCTGTAGTCTTGTGCTTGAGTGGCTTAGTGTTTTCAAGTGTCTAATGCGATTCATATACTGCATAACAAAATTAATTCCCGGAAAAATTATACGGTTTCATTTAAGTTGGATGTACTTCAATTTGCCGAGAAAAATGGAGTGCGGTCAGTGAGTCGTGAGTCTGTGTTAGTACAATAGAGTAATCTTTTCTTTTTTTAAGGTCTACTATTAAAGAGAGTTGGATGTTCATTCTCTCTGCTCCTTCAGACAGTAGAGACACTCGGCAAAGCGACGCATTTTGTAAACAATGTATATAGAAATTATTTACTACCCTGATATCAATAACTTTCTTCAGCCCTACTTATTACACAATAGAGGAAAAAAATTAAAAGAGGTGTCACAATATTTTCTACTCTATTTTCTTGTACTTTGTCATTTTTAAATTAATTTTGTTGAATAAGGTGTTTCAAAAGTAACACATAACTGAAATTAAAATTGAATTCGGGGATTTCTGACAAAAATCTCAGACACGCCAAACCTTGTATTTAAAAAGGAATATTTTCATCCAAATGAAATACTTCTGCGACTATTGTTGTAGGAATGTTTCTGTACAAAACAAATGAAATATTACATAAAGATATGCTCTTTCATATGATATTAAAAAAGTTGTAGGGTGCCATCTAATAATGCTCTCTGTGTCGCCATAACTCGCACAGCTATAGTCGCAAAAATATTTTGTTTCGATAAAAACATTCGTTTCTAAAAACAAGTATTTCGTCCAAAATCCTATCATTCAATTTTAATTGAAATTATGAGGTTTTTAACTCCTGTACAGAACCAGCAATGTACAGTAAATTGTGACATGTTTGTATTTTAACGTATTTACTGTATATTGTAAGCATATTCATTATTCAAGACATAAATGTCTGTCTCTAAATAACATCGTCAAGTGACACAGAAATAATGGAATTATTCCCTGGTCGTATGGAGCATCATAAACATAAAAAATATCTGACGTCAGAACACTTGCACTTGGATCAAGCATTTCTCCTCGGCACGCTCTCTCTTGTATCTGGTCTCAATTTTGAGGTCCTGTTAATTTGTTTCCAGCCTTCTGGCCGAGTGTCGGATCAAGAGGCGGAAGGGGCTGGAAATTCCAGTGAAGCGAAGTAGCCACTTGTATCTAAACTCCGGACAGTGGGGATCAAAACAAACGTGCCTCTCAACCAGTGGTAAGTACAATTACAGGTGCTTAACATTTACAACTTTCTACTCCTAGGATTTATACTTTTTCGTGTATTTGAGTGCCTAGGAGGCGTGGCAGAAAAACACGTAGTGTGACTCGTCAGCAGAGTAATAAATATAGTTTCGAGATTCGTAATTGAAGGATGAAATGACTAGAAGAAGCAGAAAACATCACAGAAAAGAAAATAGCTCTATTGTAGACATTTGTCCACAAATATTATAAATGAAACGTGTTTTACAACACGATATTTATATATGTCATTCAAAGTGTAAGGATACTCTCGTTGGACTCCCAGTACAATACATTTGTTAAACTTCCACCATATACATAGCTGTTTTAAACCACAGAATCTGTTCAGAATATGCGACACTATCATAAGCGGATGACAAAGATGAAAGAAATCTTAGGGTCACCTGCCTTATACAATATCGGAACTATTTTTTATTATGGTTAGTTGTTTTGATCAAAACCTAATTACCACCGCCTCTTGTTCAGAAGATTGATACGTGCATTTATTTAAATTTCGTATCGTGTTTGTAACGTGAGCGGCTAGGTTTTACTTACTTTTACGATAACATACGATCGTAATATTATCCGTAATCTGTCAATTTTTTTGTATTACTTTGTATACTGGTTTATATAAATTTAATGCCCTGCCTACAACTTTAACGGCTCGAATTTTTTGTATTTTACGAGATTATACCGGCAATACAGTTCGAAAGGGAAGTAACTCAAAATTTAAAGTTTTGATAAATCTGCATTTTAAAGCTTTATGTTGCTGTGAAAAATCGAAAGATCGTTGAATTACTCCAAATTCTGTTAATGATATATATATACTAAAAGTTTCAAATTAGAGTGTGTTAATTGGATTTTTCACAGTAACATGAAGCTTTAAAATTCAGGTTTCTCAAAATTTTAAATTTTGACTTTTTTCCCTTTTGAACTGGGCCGTCGATACGTTTGTAATATTACTCGTATTCTGTCATATTTTATTTTGTTTATTGTATGAGTTACATAAATTTAACATCGTGCCTGTAACTTGAGCGACTGGACCTCGCAGTTTGGTATTGTGCCTGTAATTTGTGTTTCTTGTAAGAGTTTATGTAAAAATAATAACACCGTGTCTGCAACTTGAGTAGCCGAGATGTATATGGGAGGATAATATTAAAATGAATTTGAGGGAGGTGGGATATGATGGTAGAGACTGGATTAATCTTGCTCAGGATAGGGACCAATGGCGGGCTTATGTGAAGGCGGCAATGAACCTCCGGGTTCCTTAAAAGCCAGTTGTAAGTAAGTAATAATGTAGTAGTAATTTAGTAGTAGTAGTAAAACTTTAGTAGCAGTAGTAACAATTTAGTAGTAGCGGTAGCAGCAGCAGTTCATTCTTTTCTGCAGAGGTTATTCGGCTTCGAAATGGTCGACGAATTTTGCTTAAATAGAGAACAGGGCTTTCACGTATCATAAGTTTACGAGACAGGACCACAACTTTACTTTCCTCCCTCAGAGAACCATGATAATAATTTTGTTATTCTTTAAAATCCTTCGTCCTCAGCGAATTTTGGATCTAATTACCAGCATAATGGCCATTAGAATTAGACTACTCTACAATGGATGTCATTTGCTGATCCTAGGATGGTGTGGGGTACAAAGAGGTCCCTGAAATATATAACAAATATATTCACCACAAATGAAAACGAATTTCCGGCGAATTGAACGCGTAGCCTCATTGAATTGACTGAGCTGCTGTGACCCATCCGACTAATTAAGACCGTTTCTATGCCAATTGTATTCAGCTTCGTGCATATAAAATTATATATTGGAACGACAAATATCACTTCCATAATTATCTGTTCAATCGCTGTGATCCTATGAGAATTGATTGACCAACCATTGAACACTGCAGGAGACAGATTTGCTCATGCAAAAAGACTGGATCTCGACTGTTCACACAACTTTCAACTCTGTGCCAATATTTGTAGACTAGGAGTTTGTAAGCTACCATAAATGGAAGTATCTGTATTCATAATCGAGGAAAAATAAACTCTACAATTTAGATAACGATTTTTCCAATTCTGGAGTGTGAATAAGAAACTACACTAAAATGGGGTAAATTTGACCAGTGAATAAAAAAAAGGAATTAAAACTCTATATTACTGTACACGTGCATTATGTACCGTATTTGTACGCTCTTCTTTTATTCAAGTTTTAAGGAATTAAGTTGGTTCTGAGAATCAGGAACGTTAGATACTTGAAATGTATCAAACAATTTTTTGTAATTGCAAATGTAGGAATATCTATAATGGTACAATCTGTTCCATTAATGCCATCGACTTTTAATATTCGTTTAGTTAGTACTTCATTCCCCACATACTGGCTATGTCAGTAAGTTGATTACAGAAAAAAAAAAAGAGAGAGAGAGAGAGAGAGGAAATGAGCGGGATAAGGAGTGGGAGAGAGATATACAGGGCTGGGCAGATAAAACCGGCCCGTGTTATGACATTGATAGGTACAAATGATTTGAAACAAATTTCAAATGGAATGAAAATAAAATGCATTTACCTTCATAATTGCATTTACCTTCATAATAAATGTTGGAAGTGCCCTCCATCTGCATCTAGACACTTCTGTGCACGTTTTAACAGGTTCATGAAAACACGTGTCAATTCCTCATGGGTGATACTGCGGATGCAATTCCTGATATTATCCTTGAGATCATCAATGGTATGGGGATTCTGTTCGTACACTTTTCCCTTCAAGTACCCCCATAAATAAAAACACATGTTGACAAATCTGGTGACCGCGGTGGCCATAAGTTTTTGTTCACAGTCCTTCCTTCAGTGAACATCTGATGAATACGGGCAAGTGACCTCTCAGATGTGTGACATGTTGCCCCATCTTGTTGAAAGAAGCAGTAATTATTCTTCTCTTGAATTTGAATTTCAAACACTTCAACACACGTCCGCAAGTTCTCCTACTCACATGAACCTGTTGAGCCAATCTCGTGGTAGACTTTCGAGGACTCCTAGTCATAAATTCATTAATTCGCGCCGTAAGTTGAGGAGTCCGGACAGAAGGAGTTCTGTTCCTTGTTACATTTTTGATGGGTCCAGTCGTACGCCATTTTCGCACCAAATCTTGAATGCTGCTTTTCGCTGGTACTGAGCGAAACGGATATTTGTCTCTGAATAATTGCTGTGTTTCCTTAATAGAGCTGGTCTGTACGTACGCCTCCACAATGAATATTCGCTCTGGTATTGAATAAGTCATGCTTATTTAAAGAACAACTCTTTACATGTGTTTAGAACGTCTGACTTTTAAACAGCAACCAGAAGAGGTCATAAGCAACAATGGCGCAACAACAATGACACAAAACACGCGGAAAATAAAGTATAGCCAACATAATTACATTTTCAAGAAACAAGAAACAAAAGAAATCAATACCCTACATAATTTATTTTCCAAATCATATGACATGAGATGGGGCCGGTTTTATCTGCCCAACTCTGTAGGTCTCGCAAGCAGGGAATACCGACGGAAGGAATGCGAATGAAACAATGCGATAAGGAAGAGCGGGCGACAGGAAAGGTCTCGAGATAGCTTGAATGATATTCAAAAGTACAGTCGGAAGAGAAATGACATCGATAGAATCAGTCTTGCGTTGTGGTAGTTACATTACGACTTTAGTTTGTTCCATTGCATGTGAATACGTGTCTTGTATCGCACGGTATTATTATTTCATTCGTAACATATGTTGCGCGTTTAATTAGCTTCGAATTTTTCTCTTGCTACGTTCTTTATTTCCACAGCGATTTCCTCATTTGTTCATCTTCTTGAAAGACAGTACTTCCATCGGCCCGCACCTCTCGCTCCCTCGGAGTGCCTACATACACACGTCAAAACGGACAGCAACGCCACCGTTGCTTTTCGGTAATCGTTCCTTGCGCGAGCTTATATACATTCCTATGAGCAGTGATTTGCCGCTGCACCTCTAAAAGTTATGGCATATTTCGCAAATGAGTTCTAACGAGCGTCTCTGCCGACCGAGCTACGCCGGTAGCCATTATTTGTCCACTCAACGTTCCGCTGTTTGGGTATCCTCCCCCTCCTACCTTTACTTTTTGCTATGTATTGCGGGCTACATTTTATATGACATAATCTTTGCCGACCACTGAATTAGACGTTTGAAAGCATCACAAAAATGATTATAGAGGAACGCAGGTTGAACAGTGACTTAGATAAATGTGTAATTAGATTAAAAACGAATTTAAATCATGACGCACATAAAATATGTTCAAGAATAGTGAACAATAAAATAAAAATAAACACCAAGTAAAATGTTTATCATGTTGAGAAATTGAACTTACAGTCAAATAAAAAGAGACTTTCAGTTTCTGAAAATATAAAACTTTCGTAAAAATTATAACTTTAAAATTGTTAAAACTATTTAAAAAAAGATTCCGGTGATATACATTATTGACAGACGGTACCGTTTCGACACCGGTGCAGTGTAATCATCAATGTATCACCAACTAGTTTCTGTTATAACGGTGCCGTTGTTGCGAATGAACACATTCAGTTGTTACACGAGATTGAAAATAATGGTAACGGTTCAACGAAATGTAGATTGTGTTTTATGGCTTACAGAGTTAAAATCATCTACACGCTCCCAACGTAAGTTTAGACTAGTGCCTAGTGATTCTGCATCTAGTTTTAAATCCATTAAGTAGTGGGAGAGACGTCTAAAAGAAACTGACAGTGTTGTAAACAGATACTCACCAGCAGGACCACAAACACCTGACCAAAATTTGAGTGCATTAGACAATTTTATTATTCTAACGAAGTCAGCGTAAATCAATTTGATCGGCGTCTTTAGAACTGCCACTTCTCGTTCCACCGTTCATAATTTGCTTCAAAAATAATTATGAATGCGCACAAACTCCAACTGTTAACAGCTCATTCATTTTGTCAAGACACTCGCGATGCGCAGTACGGGAACAACGTTTCAGTGAAGGGGGTAGGAGTAGAAGGGAAGGTCGGGCGTGTGTCTACCGAGTTCAAGGCAAAGGCTAACCCATTCCCCTATAATTCGTAAGTAGACTCATTCGATCTCGTGCGCAGCTTTGTAGGAAGAGTGGGGGAATGTCTGGACATAGTGCATGAACTGTACATCACATTGAACCAAACTACCGAGTGCTTACAAGAAGGTTTTATGATTAAATGTTACTGAAAATGGATGAAGATGGAATTTTCCTGAGTTATGTATGCTTCACAGACGAGGCAACATTCCATCTGAATGGTACTGTGAACAGATATAACTGTAAAACCTGGGGAAAACAACCGCCTCACCAAATTATTGAACATCAAAGAGATAAGGGATTGACGCTTGCAAACACATGTAACAAGATATAATATCGTTTCGATGTGTGTCGCTTAATTAACGGAGCGCACAAAGACATTTACTAGGTATTAAATAGTAATATGCGTTACAAGAGCGGTATGTTGAAGTTTTCATGTTCGAGGAAAAGTTTGAAAAAGCGAAACGTAGTTGAGCTTTTTTAATTTCCGAGAATTGAAAGAAAACATACCGCTCGTGTATCGTACATTATTTTGTGCGAAGATCGTTTATTACATACCTGAAAGACGAATTTCTAATTAGTTGCAATGAAATCTCCATCTTGGTTTCTGTTCAATGACGGCAAATTAGCAAAACAAAAATATCTATCTTCAACATTGTTGCTTTAAAATGTTTTCTGTGTTTACTATAGCCTACTCCAGCAGGCCGTGATATACGTCTGTCTCTTTTTTCCCCCAGTCTATAAATGCGAACTTAAAACAAACGGTAAGGTTATGTAATGATTTTTTTTCATGTTAATATTTTAACAATATTATTTATATAACATATTGCAGTAATAACATAGACATCTGAAAACTTGTTGATTTTTTCACGGCTTCCTTAGTATTACTTGCATCACGAATGCAATAAGTTTAGTGGAGTTGTAGAGTTTACTTAATTTTTGCAAATATTTAAAAAACAATAATTAACAGTGCAATTTAGGTGAAATTGCAGTGGTAAGTTTTCAATTTATAATTATTACTATATTGAACGTCTCTAAAAATAATATGTTAAAAGCCTAAAGCAGTAAAATCAATATGTCACTTAAGCGGTAAGAAGAGGGAAATTGTTATGTGTGTTAGGTTGGGAATACTGAATGTGGAATTTTACACTTTCCGCGGATTGGTTTTGTGCGGAAACCAAGCAAATACGCACGATCTCGCACAAAAGTCTTTTTAAACGTCTTTTTCAAAACGAAAAGTTACATTTGTTCAGATCAAAATTCTGCGCATTTAAAGGACAAAACTAAAAATGTTCAATCATTGGCTCAACTGCAGTATTTGTCCCTCTATGCTCAAACATCTGAAGGAGTGCCAAAATACTTCTTGCTCATTTTGCGCTACCAACCTTAAGTCATTTGCCTCCACTGTGACGAAAGTTGTTACTTATGCTATTCATCCTCTCCATAAGAAAACCCACTTCAGGTCGAACAGAGAGTACAAGACGCTGTCTTATTTCAAAGATTGTGTTTGAAGTAGGGAAAGTTCATCTATGGAACCGCCAACATAAGAACCGAAAATATATAATTCATCATTATAGGTATAAAAAAAAAGAAAAAATCTAATAACTTGTATACATAATGAACCTGTCCTGTTAAATCTCAATTCTGTAGTTTGAACTCATTTTACTAGGAATTCCTTCATCGTTATTATAAAGAATAATACATTTACTGTGCTCGAACTCAGGAAATACTGCCCTCTTTCCCCTCTCGAGCTCTGGTAAGGCTGCGTCGCCAAAGATTCCATAGATGAAAAAGTAAACGTTTGCATCATAACTGCCGCCATTTGGTATATTCAGCTACTGCGAAATGTACGTGCTAAAATGGTGTAAGTACATGACATTGTTAGTCACTAGCTGTAACTATGGGATGGTAGCCCCTTTACTTATCTGTGTGTTGCGCATGCGCAGAATCACATCACTCGACTTAGAAAAATTTCTTGCGGGACACTAGATGCAGTTTCTCCCAATCATTTATTATCATAATACAGTGCTCTCTTAAAGTGACTGAGAATTTTGGGAATTAAATAATTGGCTTTCCCAAAACACGTTATGAAATGTTTTACATAAAACAACTTAAGGTACGGTCACACGTCGCTACTTTTGCAGCGATGCAATACAAAAAACTGCGCAACTCTTGTACTGCGACGTGTGAACAACGGTGCAACCCGAAAAGTAGCGGCTGCCGAACCTGCTGCCCGCTACTTTTCCATGCTGCGCGCAGCTTAAAAGTAGCGACGTGTGAACAGGGTTCTCAGGGTTGCAGCCGCAGCATTTTTGATATCGGTTTTGTTGAAACTTTTGCTGCGGTTGCAACCAGTGTTACCACCCAAATGTGCCAATGATCCTTTTATTGTTTGGATATATTTTAATGTTAAATGTGATGAAAATAAATTATTTGTAACAATTATTAAATACACAACACAGTCCGAGCATAATTGCTGACGATATAATTCATTTTTTAAATTTTCCGTAGCGTAGTTCCAAACAGGAGGGTTGCCAACATTGATTATGTGAATATATCATTTAAGTATCGTTTTTAAAAGCTTTATAGTAAAAATAATGCCAATTTCTGAATACTAGATACGACAGAAAAGCAAATAATAGATAAGGAAGCTTTCGCATGAGTTTCTTAATAATGCGAACATAACCACAAAATGTATATTGAGAAGTCAACACGGAGATGGAAACCTGCAGCAAGACTGCGGCTGCAAAAGTAGCGCCTTGCGTGTGAACAGACTCGCAACCTCCAGTTGCAACTTTTGCAGCACTCGGGTTGCGCAGCACGAAAAGTAGCGTGCAGCGCGCTACTTTTGGCTTACGTGTGAACACGACACGCAACTTTTGCAGCTGCAGTACAAAAGTTGCGCTGCAAAAGTAGCGATGTGTGACCGTACCTTTACTTTCATCTTGAAAAGGAAGTTTTGTTTGAAATATCTCAAAGAATAACCTCCTGAAATTAATGATATTGCTTACGGTTCATCCTGTATATGTTTTTTCTTTGAATACCTTAGAATCGCACAATAAAATTAAAAATTTAATGGAACGCTATACTTTATGTAAGCCTAATAGAACTCGCCAATATCTTCGAGAGACTACTACGATCTAAAAACCTACGAAATAGTTTATTGCCAATGCACACTCACCGTCATTACTTGTAGAAATTCCCCTAGAACCCATCACTAAAGCAGAAGCACTTTCATACTACACTCGCAATACAGTCCAAAGACAAGTGACGTCTTGTCCCACTTACCTTGTCACAGCGTGGATAGAGTACCGAGATAAGAAGGGGCATTGAGAACACAGCAAACTTGACGAACTGAAGGATTGTTCACAACCCTTATGTGATAAAACGAGTCTTTTCATAGTCTTGTTTGACTTGTACAGCTGTTGAGTGCAGCTTTAACATTACTTGGAAACTCGAATCTTGTGTAGGGCGTTGATATTTTCCTGTTCTCACATCACTTCATTGAACTGTCTGTAATTTCTGGACTGAAAGCGCTAAACAAGGCATTCGTTAAGTAGTACTTGGAGGCTTGGAGGAAGCACAAAATGTGAGAGAGTCCAGCTTCATCATTGAGTGCCACGGCACGAATCCTCTTGTGGTTTTAATGGAAAATATAACAATGACTATCACTTGTTTCCATCAAAATTCGTTATAATTGTCCCAAGTTCACATGGCGACAAAAATTGTTCGCTTTTAAAGTTCGGGCCATATTCATAGACATTCTTAGCGCGGGCTTCCAGTGGATGATCAGCGAATTAACGTTTTTCGTATTCATAAACCAGTGTTAACGATATGTTATGATATGAATCGTGTACAAGTAATCAGTCGATTTTTTATTTTAGTAGGTTATTTTACGACGCTTTATCAACAGCTTAGGTTATTTAGCGTCTGAATGAGATGAAGGTGATAATGCCGGTGAAATGAGTCCAGGGTCCAGCACTGAAAGTTACCCAGCATTTGCTCATATTGGGTTGAGGGAAAACCCCGGAAAAACCTCAACCAGGTAACTTGCCCCGACCGGGAATCGAACCCGGGCTACCTGGTTACGCAGCCAGACGCGCTGACCGTTACTCCACAGGTGTGGACTAATCAGTCGATAGCCGAGGTTAGTTTAGCACGCTCGTAGCGCGGGCTAGCGAAATGTCTATGCATAGCACCCCTTATGTTTAATCAGTTTGGTTGTGGTGCTCGGAAGATTCAACAGACAGTTTATAGTGACAACGATCCCGTTGTCCTGCTTTTCACATAAATGTGACTTCTTAGGGAAAGACTGAAAACATCTCCACCACCTGAGCAAAGTTTTTAACTTATGACAGAAATTAGTGAGACTTTATTACAGTGATTAGAAATGAGTTCTGTTATGAAATAGAAGGGGCAAAAATATGGTAACAAATATATGGATTATTGTTGATTGCAAATAATTTATATGGGGATCTGCGGAACTTGCCACAATAAATTTTTTCATAGTTTCAATTCGTGACACAATTACAATGAGTAAAAATTACCATACGTAACACAATTACAACAATTACGATTTGTTATGCAATTACTATTCGTCACACACTTACAATTAGTAACAATTACGATTCGTCATACAATTACAATTCGTCATACAATTACAATTCGTAAAAATTACTATTCGTCGTACAATTACAATTCGTTATACAATCATAATTCTTAACAATTACGATTCGTGATACAATTGCGATTCGTCACACTACTGCAATTCGTTACACAATTACAATTCGTAAGTTACGTTTCGTCATACAATTACAATCCCTAAAAATTACTATTCGTCACACAATTAGAATTGGTAACAGTTACGATTCGTCATACAGTTACTATTCGTCATGCAATTGCGATTCGTCACACAATTACAATTCGTCATACAATTACAATTCGTAAAAATTACTATTCGTCACACAATTACGATTCGTAAAAAATACTATTCGTCATACAATTACAATTCGTAAAAATTACTATTCGTCACACAATTAGAATTTGTAGCAGTTACGATTCATCATACAGTTACTATTCGTCATACAATTAGGCTACGATTCGTCACACAATTACAATTCGTAACAATTACGATTCGTCATACAATTGCAATTCGTAAAAATTACTATTCGTCACACAATTACGATTCGTAAAAAATACTGTTCGTCATACAGTTACAATTCGTAACAATTATGATTCATTGCATAGTTACAATTCGTAACAATTGTGATTCATCATACAAATACAATTCGTCACACAATTACAATTCGTAATTGCGGGCTCATCGGCATTAGTCAAAATTTCGCCATATACCATAGACTTTTTTCTTCCCACAAACATGTATTGTGTTTCTATGGTGTCTGCAACCTTACAAATCCGAAGTATTTCCACTACTTCCACTGTAAGTTTGCAGTATTTTCAAAATTATAAGTGATGAAATTAGATACACACAAACCGAAAGAGATCGCCGTAAACTTATCTACAGTGAGCAAAACTTAGTGTCTGATGGGAGAGAGGCAAGTGGTTTCAGGTTAACTGTGTTCTACAAGACCTCTACTGTGTACAATAAAAGGCGGCGTGGGTCGTGCCTCGTTTAACTACTGTGCTTCAGTTGTTCTTAAGACAGCGACAACTCTAGTGTTAGCTGTTTACGTGCTTTGTGTTGCAGTCGACGAGTAACTTACATGATGGGCTAGAGACCACAGAATTTCGCATGAATTTCGAAAAAAAAAATCTTACTAAAAATATTAACCTATATTTCGTGCTTTAGTTCTAATTTGTTGTAAGATAATAATCACAATAATTTCTTATAAATTGGAAAGGGATTTTACGTGAAAAAATAACCCTGTATTACGTATTAGGCGTCAAAGTAATGATCAAAAAGTTTCATACATCAATTTATTCTATATATTATAATTAAACACAACTTTATAACAGTGAGGAAGAAAAATTCTTTGTATTATGTAATGTCTACTTTTTTATTTTTGGAATGAAAAGCATAGCAGAAGTTACAATATTATTTTCTTTCGTTCTGCGCCTAAGGTCACTAACAATTAAATTATGTATGACTTGAAGCTTTCCCGGCGTTTGATGTAGAATAACTCTTCTCGGGTTCTCAGCCAGGTGAATTGAAGATGGCAGAGCTAGTCATCGAAACCTTGGAAGCAACTATCCAACTCACCTGGCTTAGAACTCGAGAAGAATTGAAGGGTTCAGAGCCATAGTGGGCCAAGCGCCATTTATTAAAAATGGAGAAAGCAAGGGTTAAAGTTAAGTGTATACCACAGTCTACTACATACAGTCACGAAGCTTGAGTTTTGAGGGTGCTAGAAACAATAGACTGTGACGGCACTATTTTGCATTGCCTCTAATGAGGCGATATTAGCGATCCTAGCGGTGAGCAACTATCTAATGTTTGCATATTTACTACGTATTGAGCTTCGCGACTGTATATACTAGACTGCGTGTATACCATAGTTTAATGAAGATTGACATATCATTTAGTGTATACTTCATATCACTTGCTATATGTTTCCATTGAATTATGGTAATAACTTCATTTTAACTCTTGTTTTCTACGTCTTCAGTAAATGGCGCTTGGCCCACTATGGTTCTGAACCCTTCAGTTATTCTAAAAATAAATTATACTTTGAGAAAAACCTTTCTATGTCAACAGATGCACAAGGAATCCAGACTCATTTCAACACAGCAGATGTAAATTCAATGTAATTCAACATGAGAGCTCTTAATGCCTCAATGACGTCAGCTTTAATGTTGAATGATTGTTTCAAAACTGTTTCTTTCATATTAAGAAATGATACAATGGAATTAGTACTTTATATATCCTTGAAGTAATTTATTGTTTTAATCCTTTCTGTGAGTGCATTACCATTATCAACATTTATCTATACAATATTTGCTTGGTTCAATAATTCATTTAAATTTACAAACAATGGATATGAATCATGTAACTCATATTTTTTTTTTAATTTCTGAATCGCTAATTTACTGACATGCATAAATAATTCATATTGTGTTTCAGTCTTTAAGTCCAAACTGAATTGTTAATTAATTTGCCTACCGATTCCCCTACATTATCAGAAATTACTATATTAATTCTTCACTTCAGGTCATTATGCGAAAATCTGTGGTCTCTACCTATCCCTCTCCAGTGGTGACCATGACTCTACTAACGTGTAGGTAAACAAACCCGTACCTGTAGTAAAGAAACAGCAAACCTGTTTCATCGGGCAACAAGTTATTACAAGTCCGCGTCACCGTTTTTGGCGTGTGAAATAAGTAATGGGAACGTTAAGTGAGAGTTTTACATTTGCCGCAGTCAGTCTGACAACTGTGTTTGGCAAATGGCTGATGTGACGTGTATAGGAAGTGGTACCATTTCTCATAGCAATATCTAGGACACACGTCAAAAACGCTGGCGCCAGCATTATCATTAAAAATATGTCCCATAATAAATTTCCATCTTTTGTAGCTATTGCACATCTCGTAGATTGGTAGGCCTGATGTTACATGCTCACTTAATTGTCAAAAATTGATGTAAGATTTTTAGTTCAATATTTCACCGATACAACTGGATACTCCGTTGCACAATTTCAGTTGTTTTATTTGTCAATATTTTCTTTATCCGCTGTTTTCTTCTTCTTTTTTTTGTTGGTATTTATGTTAATTGAGTTTTGGAAGAATGTAATACCTTTAAGTGTTAATTTAAGCATCTTAAAAGTTACTCACCAGACAAAAACAACGTCATGATTATTTTATAAAAATTCAACTCGCAAACGCACGAAACGTTGTCTTTGCCACAAAGCTTGCGAAAGTTATTTTTTGTGACTCTACGCTGTCATACGAAAGAACTGCTTTCTTGATATATGAAGACTTGCAAACCTAAAAATGGCGGAAATTGAATACTTGACCAAAAGTAGAATAGATATATAAAAATCATATTAAAATGCGAGGATCTGGAAGTAATCTTGAAAGGAAGTCTTTGCAAGGGAAATATTCTCCATTGCTTTTGATATTCTCACGCCACATCACTATACCATGAAGTGCCACTACAAGAAATTGAAAATCATATTAAATCTCTTCAGCTAAAGTGTCGAAATAAGTTCACTTTAGCATATGAGGCGAAAACTCTAAACCTTCGCGACCAAAATAAGCTAAAATGTTGCAAGTATAGGCTACGCCTTACAGTGCACACTAAACTTGAGGTTAAATTCTGCAGCAATTAAAAATACTGAAAAGAGTTGCCTGACGGCGTGAATTGCAACTTAACGTAGTTTTACTTCAGCTCTTTCTCTTATCGTTGCATAGTTCAGTCTATAACCTGTTTGCATCTTTCTCAATCTGTTTTTAACGACGCTCTATGAATCGCGGTGTTATTTGGAATCAGGTTGCAAATGGTGATCACAAAATGAATTAGCCATGATTAGGTATCTATGTTGTGTTCGGGACTCTTCGAGTTTATTATAGTCGATGGTCATTGAACTTTACGGTTTACAACCTGAATTCTCACTTTAATTAAAAGTCGTTACGATTTTAGAACCATAATAGGCATTCACAAGTAGTTGGAGTCCCTTATATTTTGGTCAGCACGGTTTGAATGTAAAAAAAAAAAGGAAAAGAAACGCACAAAAACAAGGGCCACACATCCACTTCTTAATACAGACCGATTATTTAGTCCTGACAGCTCAGCGACGCGAAAGAGGGGAAGTAATAGTAGTAGTAGGGAGAGCTCCAGAGTAGAGATAAGGGCGAGCAGTCAGTAAAAAATGCAGTACAGCTTCTGTGCTATCTAGAAACATGCCGCTCTACCGCACGCATGACATCCGATCGCTCTGAAGGCAAGCGACTGACTAACCCAAACACCCCTTGGCGTAACTAGATGGACTCGCCTGACCCAGGCGCACATTGCCGGCGACTGTCAGGACTAAATAATCGTACTGCACAGGGTGTAACGAAAATATACGTCTAAGTTTTTGGGAAACATTTCTCACATCTGAAGGATGAAGACAGCTGCAAATAGCCAGAGTAACTGACGTCCTTTTAAACTCCACTAACTAACAAACATAGCTCGAAACGCTTTATTTCCTCGTTGCAGCGTCTTTCTACAATCTCGGCGGACGAAGATACAAAACGTTCTTGAAGAACATCTTGCCCGCTCTGTTAGAAAGTTCTATGATTGTTGGATAGGTAGAGATGGACCGATTTATTTGTGTCCACACATCCCTAAACTAAATTCAGTAAACTTTTATTTGTGGGGCTAATTAAAATCGCATGTGGATGTAACCACAGTGCAAGAAGTAGGGAGTCTTCGTCGTGATGTTGTGGAAGGCTGCGAGGCAATTCATAATTCGCCGAAATATCAGCGCGTTCGGGAGATCAATGCGAAGGTGGGTTGATGCATGTATCCGTGCTAACGGAAGATAATTTAAGCTTTTATTATAACAAACTTGCATATTTTACTTTGGTATGCTATCTTACATTTCGTAATCTACCTACTTCAGTTTCTTTGCGTGTCCCACAGTTCTGGAGTACAGTGTTCTGGTATGGGGTATAGTGTACTACGCACACGATAGTTGTGATGACATTCCACACAAAAATATACTGGCTTGCGCATCATAAAATGTAAATAGAGTATGCTGTAGAAAAAGATTTCTAACAAGGAAATTAAGTTTTTTCGTACCTACGTTCACATAATATATTTTCATCCTCTAGGCCTGAGGAATGTTTCCTCTAAGTTTTCACGGTGTGGCTTAGTGGATAAAGCATCAGCACGTAGAGCTGAAAATCCGGGTTCAAATCCCGGTCCCGGAGAGAATTTTTCTCCGTTCCACCACTCTTTCATCGTACGATGACGCAGAATATCTGCATGGAAACTTCATATGTACTTCGGTACATTAAAATAATATATATGCACCTTTTAGTTACACACTGTATAATATAAGGTTGAATCAGAAGTTCTTGTATGCATTTTAATGATGAGTTCTCCACACGTAAACGATGAAATATATCTATAAACGTATGTCCAGAAATGCCAAATTTGTAAGAAAAAATAAAAATAATAAAAATTATGGTTTCTGATGTTTAAACTATACAATTTTGAACCGAAATAGTCCAAATATACGAACACACCCTCTTCAGTAATTAGATAGAAAATGTAACGAGCCGGAGTCCGTGGAAAAAAAATAGGACACCTGGAATAATAAACAGAGGAGTGAATGAACAATGGACAGATGAAGCGGGCGAAATGTTTATTATTTATTTATATGATATATTTATTTCTACTGGCAGAGTTAAGGCCATAAGATCTTCTCTTTCACTCAACCAGTATAAGAATAGCAAATTCAAGGGGAAATCAATAAGTTCCTGGACTGCACTGAATGTAGGCAACACATGGGACATAGGAAACGGAGAAATTATCTAGAAACCAGGGAAGTGCCTGGAATCTATACTAAATTCATCACTTGAAAGGCAAAAAAAAAAAAAGACTGGCTATAAGGCTTATATGGAGAGATTCCAGGAGAAATCGCAATAGGCTTTTGACATTTTGCATAAAGTCACATGTACATGTTCAGTTCTTAAAGACAATCTGACGCTATTTGACAGAATGACTCAACAGACATGGCAGAAATGATCTTCAGTGAACACCTGTATTATGTTTATGCTCGACCATGCCGAAATGTAGTAATTATACACCTGTTAGCAGACCTTTAATGCATGTCATTAAAGTACACCTACTCATTAAAGGTCAGGTCTTTCAGCCAATGACGACTCAGGTTACAACTGTTCAGCCAATGACAGGTCAGCTTTCTACCGTTATAAAACCGCAAGTATCGATTATTCTCGGATATGCAATCGAAAGACAATTAGCGAAAAGTCACGGAGGCTGGAAATCCAATACTGTCGCAGAAGGTTACGTATGTTCTGTTACTATAATAATTAGCGTTAATTGTAAATAATAATCAAATAAATTCAATTTGTCATCTCGTTTTTCAATGTCTAATTTAATTTCAATGTTATCTCTGTAGGTTCTTATGGCCTAGCAAGGTCAATGTGAACATCTGTTCCTCGGAAAAAATCAATACTTTCGCGTCTGCCAACATCTCACAACATACAGGACATTGGTCAAGGTCAGATACAAAGAAAATTAATAATATCAAGTTAGAAATATGGTCGAGCATAAAAAGTCGTATGAAACTCGCCTATAATGGTAATTAAGAAGCTCGTATGAAAATTATGAAACTCGCTTGCGCTCGTTTCATAAATATCCATACTCGCTTCTTAATTACCTTCATTATAGGCTTGTTGCATAATGTACTATTAACGATACAATAACTACAAGTGCAGTTCGGAAATATATTGATAGCACCTTATATAAAAATAATAGCAATATAGGAACAATATAAATTAATAATAATAATAATAATAATAATAATATATTAAGCGCAAAATTGAGACAAATTTAGTAACATTTAATTCTAAAAGTCAAACAATTATAACAATACGAATCGAAGGAATTATTAAAATAATAGAGAAAATTTATATATATAAAAAAACAAAAATCATTGTATAAGAAAATTATATTTTAAGAAAGATCACAGTACATTTGACAACCGGCTTTTGAAATGTTGCATCTTATGTATTTTCGTGTTTTGCAACTTCTTTCAAATTACTCTTCAGAATAGACATACTGTATTAACGTAAAAACTACCTAATTTAAATCTCCAAACCACCAATCACCCCTCGAGGACTTCCATTGCACGTACATTCCAGAATATGAAACCCTGAATCCGACACAGATATCTGGAATTTGAAGAAAGAGTTGCGTCCTTCACGATACTTGTAATCCCTTCTTATCATACCAGCTGGCTGCGGTATACTAAAAATAATATGTAAATTAGTTGAAGTATCGAAGTCGCTTGCACTGTCAGTTGTAGGTTGAAGTATTGCAACAGCGCGTCCTTATCATAATGTGGTCAATCCATTAACGTGAATATAAAGCCTGATGAGCAGGAAGTAGTTTACTTCGCGATGTAAGTGATAAGGGACAGTGATAGCCCTGTAGCGCAAACAAACATCGGTCCTTGTCATTACGTGGGAATATGAGGTATTGGTTGTACTTCAGTTAAAGTTGAACACTCATATTCACACATTTATACAACGCTGAATAAATGTATTGTACGTCTGCTTTGTATAGACAGTGTTAAGATAAAGTTCATAACTGTCAATTTAAAACACATTCATGCTAGCTAAAATGCGTACTATTTATTTTAATATATTTATTTTTATGGCTAAGCTACATGACTTCTAGGTGCAACTCATTGTCATTATTAATATAATAATAATAATAATAATAATAATAATAATAATAATAAGAAGAATAATAATAATATTGTTCATTGCCAGAAAAATACAACACAAAGATCAAGATTCGGTAAAATGTAAAATGCTAACCCATTATCGAGAGAGACACACGAGTGAGAGTCACAAGTTCTACCAAATGTTAATTATATCAAAAAAATTATCTGAGAGTTAAATATTTTTGCATACACGCAAAATGGCCGTAAATAAATATTATGGTGTGAAAATCTCAATTTTTCCATTTTTTTTTTTTGGATTACGACCTTTTACCTTCATATACATGCTTGTTTCTATGCACGTTTTTAATATAAAAGGGGCAATCAGTAATTTTCCGCACTGCCCTGAATGTAGGCAACACATAGGACAAAGTAAACGGAGTAGTTATTTAGAATCAAGGAAACGCCTGGAGTCTATACTAAATGCATCAGTTGAAAGGTAGAGAAAAAGACTACCCATAAGGCGTAAATGGAGAGATTACAAAAAAAAAATTGCAATAGGTCTTTGACACGTTTGCACAAAATCATGTGTAGAGCTTAGTTCTTAAAGACAATCTGACGCTTTTCACGGACTGATTCAACAGGCATGGAAGCAATTATCTTCAACGACATGCGCATGTGTGTTTAACGGTACAATAAATACAAGTTCAGTTCGGAAATATATTGATTGCACCTTTGTGTCAATGGATGAGTGTATTATCCATTATCCTGAACATGTGGGGTGAACCCATAGCGCTAAGCCCACCATAGTGAACTATGACGCAAACTCCCGTCTAGTTGCATTTTCAGCCACACCAGTTGATTGCGCTGAGGTATGCTGTATATCCAGACTTCATACAGACATCCTCAAAGTCTCTACACCGTCAACGCCACACATCGCTAACCAGTGATCGGAGAAATGTTAGCTACATTATAAAGATGATAATGGAATGGAGATCAGCCATATCAAGGAGAAATGGATGGACCTTGAGAAAACCCCCTGACTACGGCCTTGTGCTCCACAAGTGTCACTGTAGATTTCAGATTGAAGCAACCAAGATCCGACCGCGGCTGAAACCCGGAACGATTGCAAAACAGACTGATGGTTTATACCAGGCATTTCCAACTGCTGGCTCTCGAGATCCTTGAGAGTGGATGTATAGATAAAGGGCAAAGTAGGGAGAGTGGCAGTGGAAGGGATGAAGGTGTTTAAATAGCGGAGACACAACATTACACATTACACTCTTTCACGAGCTTTTCCAGCTCTGTTCCGAGAGGGGAAACGCGCTCCGACGTCACAGGTTGGCCAGTTGGAAATGACTGGTTTAATAATATAATATATATACGTACTTCTGTGTGGTTGTGAAATTTGGACTCTCACTTTGAGAGAGAAAGAGAGGTTAAGGATGTTCGAGAATAAGATGCTTAGGAAAATTTTTGAGGATAAGAAGAATGATGTTATAGGAGAATGGAGAAAGTTACATAACGTAGAAATGCACGCATTGTATTCTTCACTTAACATAATTAGGAACATTAAATCAGCCACCGGCGTAGCTCAGTCGGCTTAGGCGCTTGCCTACCGATCCGGAGTTGCGCTCGCGAGCAGGTTCGATTCCAGTTTGGGCTGATTACCTGGTTGGGTTCCCCCCCAGAGGTTTTCCGCAACTGTAAGGCAAATGTCAGGTAATCTATGACGAATCCTCAACCTCCTCTCGGCAAATACCATCTCGCTATCACCAATCCCATCGACGGCAGAATTTCATCAATCTACTACAAAAGCACATACATCCTTTACGTTACGGATTCTCATTTCTTCACTCTTGTCCTGTGCACAAGTAAGATTTCAACACGTTCACAATAAAACTGAAAACACGACCAATCGCTGAAATAGCTAGAATTTTATAACTTAGAAAGCATGATGGAAATATTCAGATTGTCAGTTAATATAGATAAACACAATATAATATTTGTTACTCAGTCAAATGACAAATCAATGTAAAATAATGACTTATATTATATGGTCATTACGTTTTATATACATGAGCTACAAATTGCAAACGTTTTCGCCCATTCAGGCATCTTCAGGCACAATTATTAATACTAGCTACAGTTCCAACAGCAGCAGGTCGTCTCACGACCACATAACTACTTCAAACGTAGGATGTTTTATAGTGATCTATACAGTTGCCACGTTAAAACGACACATAATTCATCACTCATTGGACTCTACTGAACAAGAGTTCCACAGAATATTATGAAATTTAATTACAACACTACGTGGTTTTTAACATATTGTTTTATAGTGATCTATACAGTTGCCACGTTCAAACGACACATAATTCATCACTTATTGGACTCTACTGAACAAGAGTTCCACAGAATATTATGAAGTTTAATTACAACACTACGTGGTTTTTAACATATTGTTTTATAGTGATCTATACAGTTGCCACGTTCAAACGACACATAATTCATCACTTATTGGACTCTACTGAACAAGAGTTCCACAGAATATTATGAAGTTTAATTACAACACTACGTGGTTTTTAACATATTGTTTTATAGTGATCTATACAGTTGCCACGTTCAAACGACACATAATTCATCACTCATTGGACTCTACTGAACAAGAGTTCCACAGAATATTATGAAGTTTAATTACAACACTACGTGGTTTTTAACATATTGTTTTATAGTGATCTATACAGTTGCCACGTTCAAACGACACATAATTCATCACTCATTGGACTCTACTGAACAAGAGTTCCACAGAATATTATGAAATTTAATTACAACACTACGTGGTTTTTAACATATTGTTTTATAGTGATCTATACAGTTGCCACGTTCAAACGACACATAATTCATCACTCATTGGACTCTACTGTACAAGAGTTCCACAGAATATTATGAAATTTAATTACAACACTACGTGGTTTTTAACATATTGTTTTATAGTGATCTATACAGTTGCCACGTTCAAACGACACATAATTCATCACTTATTGGACTCTACTGAACAAGAGTTCCACAGAATATTATGAAATTTAATTACAACACTACGTGGATTTTAACATATTGTTTTATAGTGATCTATACAGTTGCCACGTTCAAACGACACATAATCCATCAATTATTGTACTCTACTGAACAAGAGTTCCACAGAATATTATGAAGTTTAATTATAACACTACGTGGTTTTTAACATATTGTTTTATAGTGATCTATACAGTTGCCACGTTCAAACGACACATAATCCATCAATTATTGGACTCTACTGAACAAGAGTTCCACAGAATATTATGAAGTTTAATTACAACACTACGTGGTTTTTAACATTATTTTAATTTATGACTTGTAATATTACATTTTAATTATGGAGATGTTTTGTACACCATTAATCTTAAACAGTTTATCTACCACCAATGTAATAGCTACATAGTTTGATATTGAGATATTGTATAATTGTGCCTGAAGATGCCTGAATGGGCGAAAACGTTTGCAATTTGTAATTCATGTATATAAAACTTAATGACCATATAATATAAGTCATTATTTTACATTGATTTGTCATTTGACTGAGTAACAAATATTATATTGTGTTTATCTATACAATTTTATAGCTTGACAGAAAAACTGTGAGCGAAGTGGTGGACAGCAGGCAGCAGAAAACTCCAACGAAGTAATAAAAAAGTGAAAATCGATAAATTGGACAAATCTGAGTGTTAATTAATTTCCAGTAAAATTCAAGTTGTATGCTAGACTACTGTCTGACAGCTAGCTGCGCGTCAGAATCAGCAAGAGTGATTTCCCTTAAAGGCACAGCCTTGAGAAATGATTTCATATCTTCGACTTAAATTCAGAACATTAGATAAGAGAAGAGTCATCATGGAACGTTTGAGATTATAACTGAGTGAAGAAAGCTAAATAGCTGAGAAATTACGTCAAGAAAGGAAGAAAGAAAAAAGAAAGAAAGAAAGTTTGAATTAAATTTATCAAGGTAACGAAAACAAAAATCTTGTAAGCCTAACGGGATATACATATCAAATTATGTAATATTGTTCTCTTTTTGGGCTACCACGGCCGTCTAGTGGCTAGAGTCCTGGACTTATAATTCTGTGGACCCGAGTTTGATCCTCGTTGTATCTTCCTCAATTTATAACTTGTGTTGGGCAAGCCCGTGATCTAGGTAACACAGGGCTTTTCTCAGGGAGCTGCGGTTCCCCTATGGCATTCCAACATATCTCCATCACCATCTTATCTCATCGCAGGTGTAGCATAGACAAACCTTCTATGGCCCATTCTGGGCGGTAAATTGGTCTACACAGCTGGCTTCATATTGGTGAATGATGAAAATTAAAGTACGCGCCATGAGATAATAAAAAAAAGTTACAGAATATTTTTCTCTTTCTTTCTTGTGGGATATAACATTGGGGAGTTACGAAAGATGCTAAATCCTGTTTCGAAAACCAACCATAATGGTTGAGAGGTCCACACCTGTGGAATAACGGTCAGCGCATCTGGCCGCGAAACTAGGTGGCCCGGGTTCGAATCCCGGTCGGGGCAAGTGATCTGGTTGAGGTTTTTTCCCGGGTTTTCCCTCAACCTTTTTTTTTTACTTCAACACAAAAATTTATATACAAGTATAGCAATAACAAAAACATTCCAAACAGACACAATACTTAATAAAAGAATGCTCCCAAAACAATGTTGAACAATCTGGGTGAGAATCTCCTAATTCAACATAAGTAAATATTTCTGTACATATGATAGAATTATTATACTTCTACTTATTACAATCCGTACAAAAAGGAAACATTGTGAAATTGTACGAGTATTTGCATTATTTAGTCCAAAATTATTTCAATTCCTTTACTTAATGTTATTTGTTATCTCATACTTAGTACAAAAATAAGTCTCAAAAAGTTAAAGAATCTTAAGTACCTGTTAAACAAAATAAATAATTATAATAATCACAACATTACTAACAATAATATACCCCCAAAATATATTGAGTGATCTATTATCAGTCACAAACAACAATTAATGTACTGATAAAGAAAATCAAACCCTTCCTACAACCTCAACCCAATACGAGCAAGTGCTGGGTAACTTTCGGTGCTGAACCCCGGACTCATTTCACCGGCATTATCACCTTCATTTCATTCAGACGCTAAATAACCTAGATGTTGATACAGCGTCGTAAAATAACCCAAAAAAATAAAATAAATGGTTGAGAGGATAATCATGCTAACAACACGATACTTTAGTTCTGGTTGGATGATCGTTCACCTCTGCTTCGGCATGTGGACGTGACGCCAGCAGCCGGTTAGAGACGTTAGACGGCCACGACCTTTGATGGACGGATGGACTATATTCAAACGCGGCCTTCCGCTGGGCCCTGGTGTACAGACGCGATACAGATTCACTAAATTCTATTTCAGATTTCGCTGTGAAAGTAATTTTGACCACAAAAGTCGACAAACTCGCGACCGCTAACCAAGTCACTTCAAAGTGAATCGGAGATTCACCACTCGCACTCTGTATTTGATTACCGTCTGCAGTGCAAAGGATCAGATATGTCTGTGTACATTCAATAAGCACTGTGTACACTAGATCTGACTGTGGGAGTGTAACCGCTGGTTGTGGCGCTGCTTTGATGTCACTATAGATAATTCGCATGGACGGACGTGAACTTCTAGGAATTCTGTGATAGTCGAGGAGGTAAAATTATGTTCATCATGTAAACTTCTAGCAATTGTACTATTTGATATTCTGGCATAAGAATAGAATGCTAAACATATCGTCGGTTTACAAGAAAAACACGGTAAGTCAAAAATATTATTTCTGAGAAAAATGCTATGTATGTTATTAAACTTATAATTGGAAAATTAAATAGAAACAATTATTAAAAATAATATTTTGAGTATTCAGTTTTCAAAACGCCTTTTTCTCAGAGGTAATATTTTTGACTTAGTGTTTTGCTTGTAAACCGATGATATTTATTGTTCTGTTCAGTTGTAACATTTACTAAAAAAATAATGACGAATTGATTTATTTATTTTTTAATAATTATTAACGTCGCACTCAGCCAGTATTTGTACAGTAGAATCCCGCTAGTCCGAACCCCGATAATCCGAAATCCTGGATAGTCCGAACATGCCAAAAATAAAGAGAAGAAAAAAATATTTAAACTGGGGCTCAATCAATTTAATTCTACAGTATTTAGAACATCAAAATGTACAGTAGTGGCAAAAAAAAAAAACCGGATCGACCCTTGAAGCTGATTTAGAGCCTTGTTCACTCCAGAGCACGATAGACTGGTACCTAAGACTTTCGTGGTTCGAATCCTGCCTGGGAAGGAAACTTTTTTTTTCCTTAAAAGAATAGATGATATTACACTGAAAGAAGACGCTGCACAACTTCCATGGCACATGATCTGGACATTACGAACTGTAGACGAGAAAGTAGACTTATTCAATACGTTAATACTTCAACTTTATGACAAACACGCACCATTAAAGACCAAACGTACCAGAAAAACCCCAGCCCCTTGGATGACGACTGAAATACGTAGCCTGATGTCCGAACGCGACTTAGCCTACAGGAAATGCACCCGCAATAAAAACGACGCATATTTTAACTTATATAAACACCTAAGAAACAGAACGACTCAACTAATAAGAAACGCTCAACTCAAATACTCCTACAAACTTATAGAGCCCAACACAAACCCTTCCGAGTTATGGAAAAATCTGAAGGTTATTGGACTTGGAAGGGCTAGTGAACAAGCAGACATACCCATCCACTTGACCAATTGGACGAACACTTTGTAAAGGACCCGACCTTAAACAACACAACGAAACAAGACACAGTTTTGCCTGACTCAGCTCCTCCAACTCGAGACAAATTCTATTTTACTGACGTCACTCCTATTGACGTAATGAAACAGCGTATTCCGAATCTCACCGATCCGGTGGCATCAATGACGTCACGTTGCAACGAAAATAAGGAACAAAACTGCTGGAAGAATCGATGCTGTCATGGCGACTGTGTAAGTGGTTATCTGTGCTACGCTAGCAAAATTTTGCGAAATTTCCGTCCTGCCATCTCGTTCAAATAAAAGAGATCATAGACAACTTATTTCTTGAACCGGTAGTAATAACTGGTCCGTTGACATGTTCGCTCATAAGCCATTAACATATTGTTTTTACGTTGTGCTCATTACAAACAATACAGCAGAACTAAAGCAGAACACACCGCCATGACACAACAGTGCACGATGTCATTCGTCTGCTAATTCCCGCCCTATACAAGAACCAATCAGATTCACTGATGGCGGCTGATGGAGACTGCCACCACCTCTGCAAGTTGATGGCACCGGTGCGACACCGGTGGAGCATCAATGACGTCATCGGTGGAATTCGGAACACCGTGATGCCATCGGATTGCTCACCGGTGAGATTCGGAATACGCTCATAGCCATCCGACGCATCAAGACGAAAGCTCAAGGGCCAGACAACATTAGCATATTACTCTTACAGAAAATACAAGACATGGTAATACCTACAATTGCACACATATTCAATAGTTCCTTAATCACTTCAACTTTCCCTAAAATATGGAAGCAAGCTCTCGTTCTTCCTCAAAGTTCCCACCGACCCGAACGACTATAGACCAATCAGTATCCTCCCAGCCATATCAAAAGCACTGGAAAGAATCGTACACAGACAAATTACTAACTACATGAACGAACACAAACTATTCGACAAGTATCAGTCAGGTTTCAGAGCTGGACACAACACAAGCACTGCTCTACTTAAAGTGACAGAAGACATTCGTGAAGCAATCGACTCTAACAAAGTAACAATACTAACACTGCTTGACCTTGACCTTGAACTCTGTAAATTTTGACATGCTCACCCATAAATTGAGAAATCTACATTTGTCAGAGACTGCTGTGAGTTGGTTCGAATCCTACTTACGGGAAAGACAACAATGTGTTGTATCCGGGAATCGAAGCTCTTCCTGGCTTAACATAACATCAGGTGTACCACAGGGTTCGGTACTCGGACCATTGTTGTTCACAATATATGTCAATGATATTACATCTCATGTAAGGCATTGTAACTATCACTTGTATGCTGACGACCTTCAATGCTACATCTCTTCCCGCTTAGATCGAATAAATGACGCTATAGATAAATTGAACGAAGACATTGACTCGATTGTGACATGGACAAAGAAATTCCATCTTAATATCAATCCTGGAAAGACACAAGCAATCATATTAGGACACAAACGGCAAACCGACGCTGTAAAGCACCTCGACATTTCCCCCGTTAAAGTAAGTACAGTGCATATCCCTTTCAGTTCTTCGGTAAAAAATCTTGGCATTCGCATGGATAATAATCTCAACTGGGACATGCAAGTCACAGAAACTTGCATAAAAGTATATTCTATTATCCATGTGCTAAAAAGGATAAATGTTCATCTTCCCTCTTGCTTAAAAAAGTCCCTTGTGCAGACGCTTGTATTTCCCTATTTTGACTATGCTGACATTTTACTGACTGACCTTTCCAGCGATAACAAAACGAAACTTCAACGTGCTCATAATTTGTGTGTACGTCTTGTAAGCAATGTTCGTAAATCCCATCCCTGGAAGCAATAGGTTGGCTTAAACTAGATAATAAAAGAAATTTACATTCACTTCTCCTTCTCTTCGAAATCTTGAACTCTTCTATTCCTTCGTACCTGTCGTCTCGCTTCACTTACCTTTCTTCCCACCACAATCTGAACACACGTTCTCGCCATAAAACAATATCGCACCTCCTCATACTCATTCTCTTTCACAATAGCCCTGCCAAGACTCTGGAATTCGTTACTTGCTAGCATCAGGGACTGTCGAAATAAAATTAAATTCAAACGCAAACTTACTAGGCACTTGGTCAGTAATTGAGACTCATTCAGACATGGTTTCTTGTAAATAGTTCTCTTAATCTATCACAAAATATTTCAATATCCGGTAATTTCATCACTATAGAATTTTGTTATTGTAGGTTTAAGTTGTAATTCAGTAAATACAAAAATATTCTTTGTTCTTAAATTCTGTGATAAAATGTCTAGCTTTCATTAATCAAGTATTCTTGTCGTACTTTAATTTTTATTGTAATTGTAATTGTAAATTTAATATTAATTGTAATTTTATTGTTCATGTTATAGTTGTAATCCCTGGTAGAGGGGCAGAGAAGGCCTGACGGCCTTATCTCTACCAGGTTAAATAAATAAATACTAATACTAAATACTCAAATTTATTCCCAATATTTTTCGATTGCAGCGATATTTTACTACTTAATTAACTTATTATTCCCAGAACATGAATTTTACCAGCAATCGAAAAGTACTGGGGATAAATTTGAATAAGGAACAAAAAAATGCTTCCTTCTCAGGCAGGATTCGAACCACGAAATTCTTAGTTACCAGTCTATCGTACTCTGGAGTGAACAAGGCTCTGAAATCAGCTACAAGGGCCGGTCCGGTTTTTTGCCACTGCTCAAAAAAATATATATACTTTATCACTAGTGAATGAATTAGACCTCGTCATCGGCATAAACAAGCAGCGATGTAACCGGTTCAATTCTAAACCCTCTCTGTAGAAATGGAATCTACACTAGAAAAAATAAACCATTACAGAGGTAACTGGATACTTAATTTAGAGCGGATGACATCTAATCGCTTCCCTAAACAAACAAACTACAGAACAAGAGAACATCAATCAGTAGGACGGTCCAGAAAACGACGGTATGAGACTGGAACAGGCAGAATAATAATAATAATAATAATAATAATAATAATAATAATAATAATAATAATAATAATGCATAGCCTATAAAGTGTTAGTTAGGAAACCGGAGGGAAAAAGACCTTTGGGGAGGCCGAGACGTAGATGGCAGGATAATATTAAAATGGATTTGAGGGAGATGGGATATGATGGTAGAGACTGGATTAATCTTGCACACGATAGGGACCGATGGCGGGCTTATGTGAGGGCGGCAATGAACCTAAGGGTTCCTTAAAAGCGATTTGTAAGTAATAATAATAATAATAATAATAATAATAATAATAATAATAATAATAATAATAATAAATTAAATATCTTAGCAAAGAAGGAAAAATGTGAACTTAAATTCCATGTGTGTATAGTTGTCGTGTACTGATGCGTATTGAAAGCTATATACTTGTCGACAACTGATTGCAACCACACGTAGTTCTGCGTAAAAATATGTTGCATAATAAAGTTGTGCACCTGTCGACAGGTGATCGCACTTTCACGTAATTCTATGTAAATATATGTAGCATAGTGAAGCTATACATCTGTCAATTTTTATTACTTTCTTCTCATTTAGTTTGTAGTTCAATTTATAAAGAATTTAAGCATTATTCCTGAATTAAGACTATGATGAAGAGTGTATAAAAACTAAAGGGCAATGGAACTTTGAAGATTTTATGTGGATGGTATAGTTTTTCATATTTAATTCATAAAATAAAAATCTTAACCAAAGTAATTCAAAATCTCTGAATTCACATAACTCTCTCCAGCTTAAACAAACAATACACACAAAAACTTGTGTTTAACTCTTAAAGTCCGATCGTTGTTTTATCTCTCCTCAAGAGTGTAAACAGGCCGCGCCATATGTTAGCAGCTTTCCGGGCTACACACGCAACGCGCTCCTGGCGATCCACTTCGTCATTAACTTACAAGCTAACAGAAAACAGGCCTGTCCCTATGCCTAGTGTAATATGGAATATAAACATGAAATAATCATACACGTGGGCCGTTGGAAAAACTTCTAGATTCGTCACATTGCTAAAGGGATTAACCTGTGCCTAGATCTTGCGATCTTTTCTGATATCTGGATCTATCAGAAATGGGTCATTCTAGAAAGATTGTAAAAAAAATAAGTATAGGCTACATGACAAATTATTTGGCATGTGAAACATTTACTGAAATCATTGTTTCCAGTTGTATACAATGTATGTCAACCAACTGTACCCGCATATATGATACACAAGAGATAAGAAAGTATCTAGTCGCACCGTCCGCTCCTCCCACATCGTTCAGCATATACTGGGTGTTCAGTTCAAAATGTGTCATGGCTCGCTGTATGCCGTCATGTGGCTAGCCGATGAGCCTAGAGAATTCAATCTTCCTACACTTCCGCAGAGGTGTATAACCTAAGAGGCAGAGAAGTTGCCTAGCAAGTACGGCGTTCATTCTGAAGAGTACGTACCGATAAGTACGGTAACGCCGGTAGTGGCAGGAATGTGAACTGTTTGGAAATACGTACTGTCGGGATATGGGGAGAGGGTTAAGACGATTACTTACGTATTTGTTGACATTAACTTCGACGGTCAACATGGACACGGAGCATTTGATTTGTGTTGTGGAATGTTACCATACGCAACAGATGATAACAAATACCCTGCGTACGACTTGCCGGCGCAAAACACAGTTCGAAAGAGGTTATGGTAGCACACAGACCGTACAGACCGCCATCTGTTGCTACGACGTTCAAGTTATACCGTACACGTTCTCAAGTTCAGATTGAAGAACGCCTTAAATAATAGGCAACTTCTCTAACATATAAGCTGAAACTCGCTTCAAATCGGTGACCCAACAACAGTGACGTCATGACACACTTTGAAATGAACAGCCAGTAGTTATTGCTTACCTGTGTTAATTGTGGCCAAACACTGGGCTTTATTTATAAGTATACGGCTCGAGTTTCTATGACCTAAAAGCTCTGGAAATATGCATGCACTTGTGCCCGAAAAAAAATACCAAAATATAACATAAAAACTTGGAAATATGACGCAAAACAAATTAAATATTGTTCAAAAATTACTTAGGAAACTTTTTTTATTCGCCGTTCTCCGAAATTGTTTTCTGAATATTCATTCATTCAGTGTTCTCCCCAAGGGCAAACCCAGCATTCTCCAATCTTTCCTATTTTCAGCCTTCCTCTTTATCTCCTCTTTTAATTCATATATCTTAATGTCGTCTATCATCTTGATCTTCTGCCCCGAATTCTTCTCCCGTTCACCATTCCTTCCAGTATATTCTTCTGTTGATAGTTTCTTCTAAGCCAGTGACCCAACTAAAGGCCCATTCACAATGAAAATTAAACATAACCGTAACATAAACACAGAAGTTTGCGCCCAGGCTACCAAACGGGACCATTCACAATGATTTACATAAGCATTGACATAAACATTATCGTAAGACGTTAACATGAACGTTTGCAAACTCCAAACTTTCATGCTTAAGCTTACGTGATTTGCAAACAGAACACAATCGTGGAGCGCTGAAGTATACGACAGGATATGAGGAAAATGGCTTCGTTGTTATGTTTCCTTGGTTACCAAGTATGTTTGCTGTTATGTTTATGTTCCCATCGTGAATGATGGTATGACTTCTTGATTTTACCGTAACGTTTATATTCTTAAGTTAACGCTTACGTTATGTTTAATTTTCATTGCGAATGAGCCTTAATTCCTTTTTCTCTTCCTAATCAGTTTCAGCATCACGTTTCCTTCACCCACTCTTTCCAATTCAGCTTAATTTATTATTCTCTCTGTCCACATCACACGTTCCGTTCTTCTCCATATCCACATTTTAAAATCTTCTAGTCGCTTCTCTTCACTTCGTCGTAATGTCCTCTTTTTTGCTCCATACAATGCCGCACTCCACACGAAGCACTTCACTAGTCTCTTCCTTAGTTCTTTTTCCAGAGGTTCGCAGAAGATGCTCCTTTTTTATTAAAAGCTTCCTTGGTCATTGCTATTCTCCTTTTGACTTCTTGGTAGCAGCTCATGTTACTGCTTATAGTACACCCCAAGTATTTGAAGCTGTTCACTTGCTCTACTGCCTCATTTAGAATTCGAAAGCTTATCTTCTTTATTTTTCTTTCTATGACTATTGTCTTCGTCTTATTTTCATTTAACTTCATTCCATACCGCTCACAATTGTCATTTAGCTCCACTAGCATATCCCTTAGTATCATCTCATCTTCTGCTAACAACGCCATATCATCAGCAAATTTTATGTTCTTATTCTTGTTCCCCCTACTACCACTCCTCCCATGTTTTGAAGACAGTTCTTTGCTAAATCCTCCAAGTAGATGTTGAACAGGATAGGTGATAAAAGGCATCCTTGACCATTCCTTTCCCAATTTCACTTCCTTCTGACATTTCTTCTCCTGTCCTCAGTTTGACTCGTTGTTTCATGTAAAGATTACTGAACAGCTCTCTTTCCAATCCACATCTATTTTCTTTAGATTCTGAGTATTAACCCCTTATATTGGCCCTAGCGGACTGTTCTCCCTATAAAAATATAAGGGAGAAAAGAGAGGCAAAAAAGTCCAACGTCTTTCCACTGCGTGACTAATTCTTTTACAACAGTGTTACAGGATAACTGACTTTTTATGAATTACTACCTGGCAGGAGTAGTTGAACATTCTTAAGCCTTATATCTTTGGGAAGGGTGAAGGGGATGAAGGCGAGACCGACCACCAACAATCTGGCCATATTCCTAACATTCTTTTGCTCTTTGTGTTTTGACAACTTACTGCTGGCGGATACAGTTATCTTAACCACAAAATATTTCTAAGAAAAGGAAATTCAAAATATACCTAAATAACCAAAATCAAACAAAATCTCTTACCATTATTGACAAAGAACGTGAACAATACTTGGAAAACTGTTAAAACAATTAGTTTCATTTTGAAGATGCCGATAAGCTTGATGTTTTACAATGTCAATTTTTTATTTTCCACCTATGCTTATCTAAATGTATTTGGATTTATATTAACGTTTTCGATACTCGGTGTGTATCATCTTCAGATATGTATGTCATTATTTGTTGTGATGACCTAGTCTCTTATTGTGTAGTGGGTTATTCACGTGCGTGTGACCTATCATGATTTCTTAATTTAGCTAAAATTACTATAAATGTACTTGATGCAGTGTGTGGTTGCTTGTTATGACTCTGTTAAAATTCTTTCTTTTGAAAAGCACACATAGGTAAATAGGAAATTATGTTAAAACCAATATTATGACACATAAATATAAACAAGTAAAATATACACTATAAAAACACTATAAAACACTGTACACACTATAGCACTTTTATCATATTTATGATTGGCTGTGTTGGCCTGTTATATCGTAAAATTGGGTTGTTATTACTGTTCTTGGTTAAAAACACTGTCTTTCTGACGCACTTTCACTGATTATCTGTAGTGTGGTATTGTATGTTGTTGAAGTTTTTTTGGCTTATTGTTTTTTAGTTTTGTTGTTCATGTTGACTATTGTGCAAATCATTGATGCTGTAACTGTATGTAAGTACTTAGGCGTATATGATACAAGATATTTTTGTTGGGTCCGTATATCTAGTTCAGCCGTGCGTGTAATTGTAGCTGATGTCGGAGTGTTCCATGGCTGAGTGTTCTAGTCTCTGTCTTGATAAAAGTGTTTTGTACAATGTTTTATAGTGTTTTTATAGTGTATATTTTACTTGTTTATATTTATGTGTCATAATATTGGTTTTAACATAATTTCCTATTTACCTATGTGTGCTTTTCAAAAGAAAGAATTTTAACAGAATCATAACAAGCAACCACACACTACATCAAGTACATTTATAGTAATTTTAGCTAAATTAAGAAATCATGATAGGTCACACGCACGTGAATAACCCACTACACAATAAGAGACTAGGTCATCACAACAAATAATGACATACATATCTGAAGATGATACACACCGAGTATCGAAAACGTTAATGTAAATCCAAATACATTTAGATAAGCATAGGTGGAAAATAAAAAATTGACATTGTTAAAACAATGTTGATGTGACCAAAAGTATTCTTTTATATAATTTATGCTCGACCATGCCGAAATGTAGTAATTATGCGCCTGGTAGTAGCCCTTTAATGCACCTCATTAAAGTACACCTATTCATTAAAATTCAGGTGTTCAGCCAATGACAAATCGCCTTTGTACCATTATAAAACAGCAAGTATCGATTATTCTCGGATATGCAATCGAAAGACAATTAGCGAAAAGTCACGGAGGCTGGAAATCCAATACTGGCGCAGAAGGTTATGTTCTGTTACTATAATAATTAGCGTTAATTGTAAATAATATTCAAATAAATTCAATTTGTCATCTCGTTTTTCAATTCTAAATCAATTTCCAGGTTATATAATATTAATGTTCATCTTATTCTCTACGTTATATCAAGGTCGCTTGCGCTCGTTTCATAAACAAACATACTTGCGTCTTAATTACTACCATTATAGGCTCGTTGCATAATGTACTATTTTTGTTAAATATGACTTAATGGTAAAATATGGCATAATATACATTTATACATTTTGTTTCTAATAGAAATCATACCATCGTGTTCAGAAAATCTAGAAATACTGTGTATCTAATTTAAGTTTGTGAAAAGAGACCAGGATAAGAACACAGTCTAGTAGGCCTATATACAGCCACGAAGCTCAATACGTAGTAAACATGCATCCATAGATAGTTGCTAACCGCTAGGATCACTACTATCGCCTCATTACAGACAATGCGAAATAGTACCGGTACAGTCTATTGTTCCTAGCACCCTCATAACTTAAGCTTCGTGACTGTATATACTAGACTGTGGTAAGAATATGACATGTCATAGAAATCCGAACCCTACTTATAAGATGAAGGATGGGTGGAGTGGAGAAAAATTCTCTCCGGCACCGGGACCCGAACCAGGGTTTTCAGCTCTAAGTGCTGACGCTTTATCCACTAAGTCACACCGGATTCCAGTTCCGATGACGGATTGAATCCTCTCAGTTTAGTTCCACCTTTCAGTTTCCCTTTATTGGCCAACCCTCATACAACTGTGTCACAGATGTGTAACAATGTCACAATGTCCAACACACTTTGTGCAGAGGTGCACTCATTACGAGTAACTATGTGGCCGGGATCCGACGGAATGAGCGTTGTCTTAAATCATTAAGTGATTATTTGTGCTTATTATATAATAACGCAAAATTCCCGCACGGAAATATCATATGTACTTCGATACAGCATAATAACTTATAAGGCTTGTAACTAGGGCTAGGTTTTTGATGACCTATAAATCATGAAAAAATGTCCTAAAAACAATGCATTTATGACCTAAAAATCTTTCAGAAATGCCCTTAAAATGCCTTAAAAATTGATCTTACATAATTGGCTTAGTAGAAAAAGAGGTTTTGTACTACTTAATATTTAGACTAATAATTGAAATTAAATTCTAGTACCAAAATTTAAGTTTATTTAATTTTACATATTTTTTCTAAGTTATACAATTTAATTAATTATTTTACCTGATGTAGTTTCCATGTATTCCACCACAAAGCCACTCTTATCCGGAACTAGCAGGCATAGAGGAGTCTATATTGAAGGGGTGGTTGGACTGATCCATTACATGGGGTATAATACGTTAAAAATGGCAATATTTGTGTACAAAAACGATTAAAATATTATACAAAATAATGGGTATTAATGGACAAAACATGTAGAGAAAATATCAAAGGAAATAAACATTATTTTACATTAATAATGGGAATTTATGGTCAAAATTAAATGAAAATGCCTAAAAAATGACCGAATAAAACAAAAAATGCTCTTATGAGTTGAAACAGGCAAAAAATGCAAAAAATGCCCTAACAAATATGTCTTAAAACACTTAGTTTATCACATAACATATAAATACTAAATCAGGTATGTTTCTGGCTTATTAGAAAAAAGATGCAATTTCATCAAAATCAAATTCAGAAAGAGGAGGGGCTGTATTGTTTACATTTTCTTATGGCAAGTCTTTACTAGAACATTAAAGTGAATACGACACGGTTTGAAACTGAAAGTGAAAAAGATATGGCAAGACTTTCGCATAAACAGAAAAATTCACAAAACTGTTCAAACTGGAATCTATGAGTCGAGTCCATGTACTGCACACCGGGTTGGTGAACTTGCTTAGTTATCTTTCACAAATATTCATAATTGGAATATGCAGGATCGCACACACAGCTGCACATGTCGACACAGAAAATGTCATCGTAAGCACACAGTTTGATCAAACATGCAGGGGATTGCCTGTTTGATGGAACCGAGATTCCTGATACATTCGATTTTATCATATTTCACTTCTGTCTGAATTACCTATCATAAACGATCAACATTTCGATAAGAGGAATTTCGAACTAAATTCTAGCGCATACATCATCACTAACCAATTGGAGAACACGTATGATTTGGTACGATGGTATGGGAAGTGGTAAAACTCCACACCATTTTGTTTACCTTAATATTTTTCTCATCTGGAATTCAGGTATAGGTCTCGGTTGGCGTTAGTAGCGTGGTTGCTTTGTTGCCAGTTCTCAAACTATTACTTTTTAGACACTCCATGTATATTCAATTCAATTCAATTTATTTGGCCATTATACATACAGTTTTAGGCTTCGTCGGAATACATGGAAAAACATATAAATACATTTTAAAAACACTGATAAAAGAAACAGTAAAATTTAAATAATACAATGAAAACATGAAATAATTTGAAACTTTTAAATTAAAGAAAACTAAGTGAATTGCAATTAAACTTATTTATTAAAATACAATTTCATACAAATTTGTGTTGAAAAATTCAGCAACAGAATAAAAAGGATTATTTAATAACCAATTGTAAAATCTAGTTTTGAAGCTATTGATTGGTAATTTTATAATATTGACTTGGGAGCTTATTATATCATTTCATCCCCATAATTAAAACGTTTTTGTTGCTCTTGTGTAATCTACAATATGTAATATTAATTTGTTCACTATTTCTAATTTCATGATCATGTATATTGGCCACTAATGAGTAAATGTCGATATTTTGTCAAATGTAAAGTACTAGATCATATATACAAATTTATGATTATTAAAATCCGTGATTGTCTGAAAAGTGGCCGACAATGTTCCAGATAGTTTGATTTACATAAAATTCTAATGGCTTTCTTTTGTAAAATCAAGACGCTTCCAATTCTGGTTCCATTTCTCTAGAAAATTATGGCATATCGGATTATCGACTGAAAGAAAGAAAAGTAGGCACATCTTAAATAATTTTGAGATACGCAAGTCGTTAATTTCTTTAACAAATATAAAACTCTTGATAGCTTTGTGCATATGTATTCAATGTGCTTATCCCATGTTAAACTGGAGTCTATAAAAAGTCCTAGAAATTTTGTGTAGTTGAGTCTGTTGTCCTTATTTATTAGATAATTTAGGCTGAAAGTTATGTTGATAGTTTTTTCTTGATTAAGCAAGAAACCATTAGATTCAAACCATAAAGCCATCTGTGACAGAGTGTCGTGTCAGCTATAGAATGCTACAAAACGATGTATCGTGCATTAGAAATAGACTGACCACACGTACCGTTTTGAACGGACAGTACCGTTCTTTTCCAATGTTTTGGTCGTCCTTCGTTTTTAATAAAAATATAACTTTGTCCATTTTTAAAACATTAAAAAATTAATATATACTTAAATATTGCTCAATCATAATCTAAAATAAATATTGCTTTATCTGATGGATTGGTGAACATTTTTTAATGAGTGAAAATTGCCTGGATTTTTTTCGAAATTTTTGTAATGTGGTGGAATTTATTCTCTCTCTGCCAAGAAGTACAACAGCCATATGAAGAATATTTTATATTATGAATATTAAGATCGTCGAAGAAGAAAAATAACTTAAATGTTGCAGGAATTAGAGTTATGCTAACTGTAAGACAAAATTGATATGAAATGAAAAAGGTTCCGTAAGAAGGTATTGAAAGACTGAAATTTCTTACATAAAATAAGATAATCAAATAACAAATATAAATGATACCCGGGAGGAAATTAAACGCAGAATAAATATGGAAAATGTCTGTTCTTATTCGGTTGAGAAGCTTTTGTCATCTAATCTGCTGTTAAAAAGTCTGAAAGTTAGGATTTATAAAACAGTTAGGCCTATATTACTGGTTGTCTTTATGTCTGTGAAACTTGGACTCTCACTTCGAGAGAAGAACAGAGATTAAGGGTGTTTGAGTATAAGGTTCTTAGGAAAATATTTGATTTGGGGCTAAGAAGGTTGAGGTTACAGCAGAATGGAGAAAGTTACAGAACTGCACGCATTGTATTCTTCATCTGACATAATTAGGAGCATTAAATTCAGCGTTTGAGATGGGCAGGGCATGTAGCACGTATGGGCGAATCCAGATAATGCGTATAGAGTGTTATAGACTGGAGGGAAAAAGACCTTTGGGGAGGCCGAGACGTAGATGAGAGGATAATATTAAAATGTATTTGAGGGAGGTGGGCTATGATAATAGAGACTGGATTAATCTTGCACAGGATAGGGACCGATGGCGGGCTTGTTTGAGGGCGGCAATGAACCTGCGGGTTCCTTAAAAGCCATTTGTAAGTAAGTAAAATAAGATAATCTGAAAAATACTCATGGTATGATCGTGGTGAAATGCAACCCCTTCCACCACATTAACCTAAAGTTTCTCTGTGTGTTTTGTCTAAATTAAGTATTGTAAGTTCAAGACTTTTATCAGACAAAACATTTTAATGTCTTTCTTTTTATAAGAATATAGCCAGTTCGATGCCCGTCAAGTTTACGTCCCAAGAAATTATGGTCAGCTTAATTAGAAAGTCAAATTGTTTTTCTCAATGTAATCAAATTTTTACCATACAGTATATGCATGCATAGGTATAAATTACATCTCTACCACTAAGATACAGCTTTGCGGTGGCACGTCCGTGGAGCTAATTGTTCACCCCTTACTCCGTGTAACTCAATTTAGTTTTAATGAAATTCTATACTGAGAATGAGTGCAGGTGCAGATGGTAATTAAGTTTCTGTATTTGAAGACCGTGTCTTGCGTCATCAGAATCTTTCGAAGCTGTCACCAGGCGCATGCGTCTTACGAATTAAATCTTTTAAGATACGAAAGGACAACTGTAAAATCGTAGCCTACTTATTGTATAATCCTTTAGAAGTGCGAACATCTGACGGAAGAATTGGAGCGAGCTACCAAAACAGTATTAAACAATAGAATAGCAGCGAGTAAAAATGGATTTTTCAGAAATAGAATACAGGCTAATTTTAATTGTTTATAACTTCATCAGTGATTATGTAATATTGAAAATCCCGGCATTATATCTTTACAGGAGAAGTGGGAGCTTTTTATATAACCATGCCGTTGTCATAGCAACCAGTTTATTTGTTCATGACAGGTGTTTCAATTTAGTGTTATTTTAATCCAGACGAAACTACGTTTTATCAATTTCTGTTTGTGATTTTAATATTTTTGGAGATTCCCAGCGGAATTTCGACGTTTTGTTATCTGTAACGGTTTAGCAGTTGGTCCGTGCAGTTAGAGTAGGGCCTACTGTCCGAAAAACTGTATTAAATTGAGAGAAAATGGTTCAGTTATGAATGCAAGGAACTCAGAAAAACTTCACGTTGCTGGAATTATTTTAGTTCGGGTGAAACCTAACCATTTTCCCCTATTACTACATATTATGCTAGTGGATTATGGTGATTTTATATTTGCCAGGTTTCGAATTTCGGTGCTGACAAATACAACTGACAGTTATTTTCCAACTGTTATGTTGACAGCATCCTTTAGCTTTGAAAAAGCTGCCAAAGTTCATGAAATGGAAATCGGGTCAAGTGGCCAATGTTATTTGAAATTTGAACGTAATTAACAATTATTAATATTAGTAAATAGTGTAATAATTAATTACTAAACGGTATACATTTGAAAATGGTATTCGGTTTTCGGAGTTCGTACTGATAATTTCATGTGGCCAAACAAAATTAATTTTGAGGTTAGGTCCCGTGAATCGTGAACTGTTTGTCAAACCAAAGAATAAATTTCATGTTGCCATAAAAATACTTTTTATATTAGATCAATAGTGCTGGCGTGCATAAAAAGGCATTATGCAAAATGATTTTCCAAAATGTAGAAATCTTGGCCTTAACTTGTGAGTACATTCTTTCCCTAATGATGTTTTATATTAGAAACCAAAATAAATTAAGTGCTAATCAAGACATTCATAATTTTAATACAAGACATAAATCAGATTTCCATCTACCCTCTGTTAGTCTAAGCTGTTATAAAAAAAAGGAGGTCGCTATTCATGTATTACTGTCTTCAATGCACTGCCTAATTATCTTAAATCTTTGAAGGACCGTGAGAAAAGGTTTAGAACAGGACCAAATTTCTCGTAAATTGAATTAATCTACTTGACATGTATTGTGCAATTTTGTATAGCTCAGCTAAAATATAGTATATTAAAGAAAGACTCTTTGAAATGGAATATTGAAACTTTTTTTTTTTTTTTTCGTTGTTGGTAACTCTATAGCATCTATTAGATGCTTTATTTGGTAAAATAAGTTTCTAACAGATGGAGTTACTTGTCAACAATGTGACGCTGAAACGATTTCAGGTTACTGCCCAGCGACAGTCCTGACGTATTTTTATATTGTGATGATTGGTTAATTTATATTAACCCGGCACACTCACACTTACATTCATACAAATTTCCAGACTCTAAGACACCCAGGGAATTCCTGTTCTTCAAGAAAACTTCACTGAGAGCCTCAGCCCGGGAATCGAACCTGGGACCTCCTGATCTGGAAGCCAGCATGCTGACCAACAGACCACGGAGGCAGCCCGAAATGTGTACCTACTGCTGGAATATTGAAACTATACGTTTTTTTCAGGGTGCGGAGCGTAGGCCTATTTAGGATAAAAAGAATAAGAATACTTGGAGTTCGCATTCAAAATAAGCTCTTAAATTTTTATAGCATTCTCTAGAACTTATGTTTATGTCAAATAAGTTTCTAATCTGTGATTTCAGAGAAACGAAAGAAAGCAAGAAATCTCCTTGAAATTTAAAATACCAGTGTGTACAGTATGTATCAAAAATTTAAAGTCTAGATTTGAGAAGGTATAGCAGAGGAGGCAAGACCTGTCCTGTGACCTCATCATGTGCCGTGGTTATATCAAAAATGGGTATAGAGGGGGAAAACAGGTTTTAGACTGAGATGAACTCCGTGTCTAAAGATTCGTATAACATTAACCACCATAAAACAAACTCTCTGATAGCTAATTCTTTTTCCTCTCGCATAGCTCACATGCCAGGTCTCGCCTCCTCATCTGTACTCTCTGTATAACAAGCACATTTATCGTATAAATACTGACCCATTTTTTATTTTATATTCAATGTCGTTTACGTTTGTGTTTCTATACAGGGTGATTCACGAGAATTTACCGTCATTTACGGAGCTTATTTCCGAAGACATTCTGAGCAAAACATGTCATATAAACATTTGTCCTAATCGCATTCAAAGTTACATTAATTTGAAGTTGTTAGTAAAATACCTGTTTCTCTAGTTCTACGGGTAAAAAAATATTACAAATAGAGAATGAACTATTCTTTAATTGGCTAGTGTTCTGAAGCTAAAAATGTGTTGTTAATTGCTTTGTACAGATTTTATTTTTCAATTTTTAACTAAAAATAACATCATTCTTACGCACTTATCACAAAAATTGTTAAAATCACACGATTTTAGGAACTTGATTAGCCTATTTACAGTTTAATTATGCATCCTAAAGTCTTAAAGAATTTACAAGATTGGCGTGATTTGTAACAATTGTTTTGATAAATGCGTAAGAAAATGTAATTTTGTACGAAACAACTATGGAATTCACAACACCTTTTTAGCTTCAGAATACTAGCTAATTAAATAAATAATACTCCTGAAATAGTACATTATGCAACGAGCCTATAATGGTAGTAATTAAGACGCGAGGATGTTTTGAAACGATGCAAGCGAGTTTCAGAATTTTATACGAGCGTCTTAATTACCATTATAAAAGGCAATTTCTACGATTTTATGCTCGACCATATTTCTAACTTGAAATTATTCATAAATATTCATGTTATTGTTATGTGTTTAGTGAAATCAGCCTACCTCCATGAATTGTGAGATGTGCGCAGACGCGAAAGTATTGATTTTTCCGGGAAACGAATGTCGACGACCTTGATATAATCTAGAGAGTAAGATAAACATTAGTCTTGATATAACCTTGAAATTTAATTCGATATTGAAAAACCAGATGACAAATTGAATTTATTTGAATGTTATTTACAATTAACGCTAATTATTATAGTAACAGAACATAACCTTCTGCGACAGTATTGGATTTCCAGCCTCCGTGACCTTTCGATAGTTGTCTTTCGATTGCATATCCGAGAATAATCGAAAACCTGAACTTTAATGAATAGGTGTACTTTAATGACATGCATTAAAGGACTGCTACTAGGTGTATAATTACTACATTTCAGCATGGTCGAGCATAAAGTTCATTATTTATCTGTAATATTCTTTTACAATTAAAACTCAAGAATAATGGTATTTTACAAACAACTTCAAATTAGTGTAATTCTGAAAATATTGAGATTAGGACAAATTTTTATATGACTGTTTTTGCTCAGAATGTCTTCGGAAATAAGCTCCGTAAGGGACGGTAAATCCTCTTGAATCACCCTGTATACAACTTAAAATGTATTTTAATAAGACGGCAGCGTATGTTTTATTTTGTAAATCATATTGCGACCCCTTCTACCCTTTATACGACTCCCACTTTTGGAACCACTGCTCTACAGAAATGTTTGTAAAAAGAGACGTCTCCACTTTTCCTCTGCATTCTTGATGTATCACATGATTCTTAAAATCCTACTACAACCAGCACCGAACTCGTGCCTGCTACTGCCCCACCCCTCGTCAGTTTACATCATCTCTCGACTCGGCAGCCGCTGCGAAGTGCTGGGCGTCGAGTGACGAGGCCGTCAGAGGGCGTTTCACCAGCCAGCGGGGAATAAAATGCCATTTATTTACAGATATTAAACTCCCTCACGCCATAACAAGTGCAATTGATTTCCAATGCTATCAACTGTCGAATTAGTCACAAAAAAGCCATTTGCGAATTTAACACGGAGATAAATAGTACGGGACAGCGAACAGTTAACAGAGCGGCAGCTTTCGACATCGGACGAGAGTTAAAATCCTGGTGGTCACAGTGGAATTTGAGGTGGAAAAATACGATGTGTTGCCTTAGGTCTTTCGGAGGCATTCTCGTTAACGCAATCGTTAAACTAATTGTCACTGATCCACTCAGACATGTCTTGTTTCATGATGTGGTGCAAAAGTCGTGTGTATTGCGAAAATATTCTACACAATTCCAGCAGTCAACTGATAAGTTATTTTGTAAAAAAAAATCCGTTTTATCAACAGTAATCTCACTAGAGGTTTTGATTTATCTAGAGAAAATCAAAACTCGAGTGGGATTTAATTGACTATTACACGATTAGAAGAAAGTATATAAAGACTAGAAGTAACGAAGTACTCCAATACAATAAAATATTAATTGACTTACGAAAATACAACTGTCTTCAAATGTATTATTGTACCATCTCAACATTACGCTAGATGGCAGTAGTGTGTTATGATTAGCTATTTTCTTGTTATCATTTGTGTCAACTATAGACTCTTCATTGAACTCTGTGGACGGTTACTAGCCAAGAAGGCTTTGTTGATTCAGTTTCATTTTTATTAAAACTGTTGCACTCTACTTCAATTATCCGGATCCTAGTAATCAGAGTTATTGACAGATGATTTTAAATAAATCTTAGTATTAAACAATCTCTGATACGTGACTATCCATATAGCAGAAGCTATAACATAACCTAAATAATATAAACACGTGTTAGAAAAGTTTTAATTAGGGATGATGAAATAAACAAGAAAAGTTTAATTAAGGATAATGAAATATAAATTAAACATGAATACTTTTAAAAGGAACAATTATTGAAAGTACAATTTTTAAATTTGAATGTTTTAGTGGTTGGTGGTTCAGTTGATGTTATATTGGACGTATGCGTAAAAGAAATGGAACTCGTTGATGTACATGGTGTATTCCTCAACTTATTCTGGATTCCGAATGGTGCTCTTCATTTATTTGTAAACAGAGTTTCAGGGAAGATGCATTAGGTATGACCAGTGATCTTTATTAATTCTTGTTCTTGAATGCCAATGCGAGTCATATTTGAAACTGCTGTGCATCGACTGGAGTGGTTTGTAATTTTTTTTTTTTTTTTTTTTTTTTTGTCGTCCAGACCACTGCAGTTTGAAATGTTGGCAAACAAAGAAACAAATGTTAGGGTAGTGATAAAAACAAACAAATGCTAGGGAAGCAATAAAATTAAACAAATGCTAGAGATGCGATAAAATTGTGCGATAAGCAGCTATGATTGGTTGAAAGACGTCCTTTCGTACCGTTTTATTGGTCAAAAGCAGTATGACGTAGTAAAAGTGTAATAGTCACTATAATTTACTCCTCTAGCATTTATTGATTTTAAAAAGATTTTTTATGAAGATAGTAGGAAAATATACAATACATTTTGACAAACGATGCTGTTTCAAATCAGTTAATAGATGCAGTTTATTATTATTATTATTATTATTATTATTATTATTATTATTATTATTATTTAATTTATTTGTTCATACTGGTATAATTAAGACCATAGGGCCTTCTCTTACACTCCACCAGGTCACAAAATACACAAGTGAAATTAATTGCAGAGTGAAAAGAACAAAAATACTAGCATATGCCTATTACAAGATAAAAACAAAATTGAGAAAATACAAAATGAAAATATAATACAGATCATAGATTGGGATACAATTTAAGTAACCTAATTACTACAAACAGTTAAGAGGGAAAACATAGGAAGAATACAGAAGTTAAACGGCGCAATCGAGCTCCGACAACAGCCATCCGTTCTTCAGTAGTCAACATACTAGTATATCAGCCTGAAACGAAAAACGTTTACTCGAAAATGGATCGAGACTTTGCAGTCACTCTGTATAAATAAAAAATCAGATTCACATAGTAGATCGTAGTATTATCGTAGTATATATATATATATATATATATATATATATATATATATATAGACACACACACCAGGTGTTTCAGACCACCCGTATCAGCCTTTTTTTTTTCTCGAAAAGAATCGATTGGTAGTAGCACCATTTTCCGCAACAAACCGGAACCTGTGGTCAACTTCGAAATTTCAAATGAGAACATGGGTTATTGAAAGTGCCATTGGAAACTACTTTTAAAAAGAAACAACTTTTACTGAAACTTTTTTTTCTAACTTTTATATTTTCTGAGAAATGTTGTATGTTGTTTATGTACGTACACTCTTCATAGTAAGTATTCAAAATGTCCGCCACCCTGTGCAAAACAACGTTTTGATCACGTCCAACTACCCGTGATTGCACTTCAGCACAGCTGAGAGACCCACAGGCTTCTGTAATTCTTTGTTTCATGTCGTCTCTAGTTGTTGGACGCATCTGGTAGAACATGTCTTTAATTCTCCCCACAAAAAGCCTTGCCCGTGACTCAGGATTGCACCATAATACAGTGTTTAGAATTCTGAAAGACAAAAAATTTCATTCATATCATATACAAGGACATCACTTTATTTTTACTAACATTTCTAATATTAACCTGGCTATACCTTTGGATCAACGATTAAAAACCGGAAACACCGTTTGCTACCCCTTTCCACAACTGGAGTTCGATGATACTGGCGTAATATAGAAACAAATCATTTTACTAGGTATAGGAGGGAAGAAAAGTAGTTCATCCATTTACGTAAACTAGGAAATATCGCGATTTTGAGTTTGATAATTTTCATTCGGTTTTTCTTTAATCAAAATACAGTACAGTATTAACAATGAGTGTTTTTACTCACGAACTGAGCTTTCCATGCGGGCGTATTCATTTTTCAGTGTATATTTTACTGTCTACAGCACATTAGCGTACACTATAGAGACTGAAGTTAAATTGAAAAACAATCATAATATGGATATTTAAACACATTTTTTAAATTGGTGGCCGTTCATTTCGATACGGGCTTGAGTTCTAATGTGCATATTATCGCACTATAGACTATTGTACGTAATTCCAATTACCAGGTTCGTACTTCGTATCAGTAACTCATGTTGAAATAATTTTGTACCTACTCTATAAAAGAGTACCTTACGCACTGTAAATTCAATCTTCACTTCTGCCCGATCCGAAAAGATAAAATTACTCAGACCTGCTATCTACTGTCCGTCCAAGTGGTTACGTCGCAGCGTCATAGAAAGGGAGGAAATCACGTGACAGTTAATTACTTAACGAGGCCCTTTTATTTAAGTTATCTTAAACAATTGTATGGGTATAATATTACGTAGACGTCCAATTCCTAACAGAAATTAATGTTCTCAGAAAAGAGCTAAGACAGCCCAGCCACTAGCATTTACAGAGAAGCGAATAGAAGCAGGTGGGGAAAACCGGGATGCGACGTATGCAAATGGAAAATGATACAATATTGAAAGCTCTTTCGTCACTGGAAAACGCGAACATATTTTTGGAACGTACTGTTTACTATGACCGTAAGGCTACTATGACTGTATATGCGGTCTTGAATCCGTGTGGAGGACGGTTGAACTTCATTAGTAGAAGGGGTGGGAGTGAAGTACATTAAAAAACTCAGGTACAATAAAAATTGAAGTCAAAATAAAATGATGTCCCTGTACATCTCCATCAGGAACTTGGGGGACATGACTTCCAGACTCGTGTTGATTTCTGCAACTGGTTTCTAAACACGGACCGTGATTTCGAGCTCAGAATTCTGTGGAAGGATGAAGCAACTTTCAAAAGTAATGGTCAGGTGAATTTCTAAAATGCCCATTATTGGTCTCCGGTTAATCCACACTGGCTGCGTGAAGTGGATTACCAGCACGTTTGGAGCCTCAACACGTGGTGTGGCCTCCTCGGTCACCGAATCACAGGACCATACTGTGGGTCTCTCAGCTGTGCTGAAATGCAATCACGGATATTAGGAGGTGATCAGAACATTGTTTAACACAGGGTGGCGTACATTTTGAACACTTACAATGAAGAGTGTACGTACATAAACAACATATAGCATTTCTCAGAAGATACTATTTTTGTTACTTTGTGAGTAAACAAAAAAAGTTAGAAAAAAAAGTTTCAGTGAAATTTGCTTCTTTTTAAAAGTAGTTTCCAATGGTACCTTCAATGACCCATGTTCTCATTTGAAATTTCCAAGTTGACTACAGGCACCCCTACTTCCGGATTTTTACGGAAAATACTACCACCAATCGATTCTTTACATAGGTTTTGGTTACCAAAATTTTTTATGAACAACTAGTATCACATAGTTTTCGAGAAAAAAAGGCTGATACGGGCGGTCTGAAACACCTGGTATATATAAAACATCTGCATAACAGGAACAGTTGCGTTGAACGTAGTGGCGACTGTGTTGAAAATTTATGAAGTGTCTGTAGTCTTGTTGTAAATATTTAACTAATAAAACAATTATTAAGGTTAATTTTTTACTCTCCCTCGTATTAAAGCTCATTAGTGTATCAACATTTACCTGACTTATGACGCTTTTAGGTTATTTTATTTTAGCCGATGTAATTACGCTGTTTTTATTGCAGTATGTTTATGAAGCTGGAAATATATTGAATTTGCAATGCAAATTTGCACATTACACTGCAAATAGTAATAAAACATTTATTATAGTATTGTAAGTCACGTGGATGAAACTCGGGAGTGAATTTTATAATCGACTGACGTGTATTTGAACAGCACCAACTCGCGCGTGAAGAATGCTATTTACAGGATATCAAGGGATGCACAGGGAAGTTTATTGGTATTTCAACAAATTATAGCCAATTCAATTCACATAGCTATCGCAAATCTGTTCCCAGCATGTACTGCACAGATTACTTTCTTGGAAGGCCTTGTGGTGAGTCATTTATCCCTCTACAGAGGTTTAGGATACTTAAAACATAATAAACAATTGAATGGTTACAGAGCTGGATTAGAGTAGAACCCCGATTATCCGTCACTCTATTAACCGATTGGCGGATTATCCAACTGTCTTTCTCTCGTTCTTTTCTTTGCTACAGAAATATATGAAGTAGGCACTGCACATTATATTAGCACATTCTTTCTAGAGTGTTATTACAAGCATTTACCCTTTCACAGTATGGCCTACTGTTAGAGTTGCAAGCTTACTTTATAGACCCCATAACTTACATATTATATGGTTCATCTCGCATCAGAATACGAGACTGGAGTTACAATTTAATAAAAATTAAGGATAAAGTGCATAAAGTATGTAAGTTTACAACACCAGAACTTCAATATTCCTATCTTTAAACAGACAGCCATTACAATGACTTTCCTTGGCCTTTCGTCATAAACGACCAGACTTAAATGAGTGCATTTGTGATCCTCTACCTAGCGTGTTAATTACAAGACCATGGAGGAAAATACGAAAGTGTCAGTATTATTCACTAAATTTACCAAAATCTTTTATGGTACGGATTATCCGATTTTTTCGATTAAACGTTCAGCCCATCCCCTTCATTATCATGGATAGTAGAGGTTTTAGTGTATCTCTAAAGCGTTCGGCAAAAATTTAAAGAAGTGAAAGAATAAAAAATACTACGATAAGAGAGAAAATGGGTATTACGAAATATCTTGTTAAAGTGATAAAAGAAATGCAGCTAAAATGATGCGGGCATGTTATGGGAAGACAAAATAGCTAAGCTCTAATTTGGAAACCAGAAGGAAGAAGGAAGGAAGGAGGAAGAAAGATAGACCACAACCCACATGGACAGAGGAAATGAATAAGATTATACGGAAAAGAAACCTGTCAGATGAAGACTAGCTAGATCGAGAGAACTGGAGAAGTTTTTCTGTTTTTCTACAGAACTTTGCCTCTAATTGAAAATGCTTGTAACAAAGATTTTTGATTTTGAAGATATCTATAGGAATAACTTTGTAAAATTACTCTAACCCTAGCTCATAAGAGAATGCGGGAAGAAAAACGCATTATTTTACTGTGAAGCCTTCACTTTTCTAAAAATGAAATTATAAATATACTGCCAGTGCCTGTTTTATTTTTCAAATACAGTTCTACAGCCAAGAAAGACCGACATCCGCACTTCTAACAGGGTCAATGAAAACGTTTATATATATTTACAGCTTCCATCATTTATACTAAAGTTTTGCAATGGAAGCATGTTTCACCATACGTATATCAACTACAGCCAGGCAACTGTTAAAATACGAAGGCGGGAATAGGATATTCGTATAGAAAGTGGGTAGAATAAGTTGTTAGGAAAATTTGTATGGAAAATTGATTCTGCAAAATAAGAAACCCAAGAAGACTCTTATAGCACATCGGGTGGCGCTATTTCTTTTTAAGTTTCTGACGATGTAAACTGAAAATACACCTGCAATAATGATGAAGAGGAAGGACCAAAGACGAGATCCGATATAATGAAGAAGAAAGAAAAAAAATAAGGATAGAGAAATAAATTGAGAAAACATGGGAAAGAAATATGCATGAAGAAAAGAAAGAAAATTATAGAAAACAGAAGATACGGATAACTACTTTGTGCTCTAATTCATTCATTCATTCATTCATTCATTCATTCATTCATTCATTCATTCATTCATTCATTCATTCATTCATTCATTCATTCATTCATTCATTCATTTCGTAAATAGTAATTTATTTATTCATGTATTTCGTATATTCATTCATTTATTCCGTATTAATTCATTAATTCATTTATTTCGTACATTTATTCATTAATTTCGTACATTAATTCATACATTCATTTCTTACATTCACTAATTCATTCATTAATTTCATACATTTATTCATTTCGTAAATTAATTAATTAATTATACACCCATTTCATTTAGTCAGTCACTTGCTCATTCGTTCACCCATTCCGGACTTACATTTATTCATGTATTCATTGCGAGCATTCGTTCATTCCTACATTAATTTATTTTTATTCGTATATGCATCAATTAATTAATTCATTTCGTACACGCAATAATACATTAATTAATTAATTAATTCCGTACATGTATTAATTAATTAATTTCATTTCGTACGTGCATTAATTCATTCATTCATTTCGTACTTGCAATTATTCATTCTTTTCGTACATAGCCGACAAATTTATATGCGAGCTGACAATGTTACTGAGTTTGTGTTTCACCTTTTATGAATTTTCTGATACACCTTTGATGTCATTCGTCCCACAGGAATAAAATTCCTTCACAGAGCTTTACGGAGTGGAAGGAACCTATTACATTAATTCACAGAGGTAATAGACCAAGTCAATGCGAACAAGTTTCGTCAAATAAGTTTTTCGATATGTTCAATACTTTTGAGAATACGAAATGTAACGTGTTGCAACGCTGCAAAGAGTAGCAGTGCTTCTTCAGGTCATTGCTCCGCAGGGGAGTGAGTGTAACTTCAATCATCTACTCCGCAAGACTTGCGACAGGAGAATGTAAACAAAAACGTCTCGTCGGATACGTTTCGATAGATTACTCTACATTCAAACGTAAAGCATTCAATTACGAAAATTGTTTGGTTTTTAGAATTTTTATTACGCTATAATCTCTTTAACTCTAAATCAATGTCAAGAAACTTATTTAACATTCACTGAATCTGTTGATTTATTTGCCTTTTAGTATATTTATTTATCTAATCTGGTAGAAATAAGATCATTAGGCCTTCTCTTCCTCTCTACCAGAGGATTACAACTACAATTTACGTAATTACAAAATAGTAAAGAAAGTACATTGTTATAAAATGAAACTATTTTCATTAAAGTTTCCTTTACATTTGGAGTAAACTCAAAATAATATTACAAATACACATTCTGTAATTCAATTTCCATTTAAGTTACTTTCTTTGAAGAAATTAAAAATAATTTAGAAAAAAATTAACTTTGGAGTAACGTTAAGTAATGTCCACCGTTGTGGCTGAGGCGTTAGCGAGTTTAACTCCAAATCCAGCGGGCCCGGGTTCGATCCGCGGTCGGAACGAGTTTCTGGGTGAGGTTTTTCGGGGTTTTTCCCTCACTCATATGAATGAATATCAGGTAACTTTATCAGGCGATTAGAACCCCACTCGTCTTCGCCAATTCCTTTCCTCCCCTATCATCCTTTCATTCATCATCCCGTTACTTCTTCTGGTTTTCAGATCGCTCTACAGGCGGCCCTCCGAAGCTGCTGGCTCCCTCGACCGTGGATTGTATTCATATGATGGATAGCTTCTGCAGACTTTCTCGGGGGAGGACTTCCGCCTCGGACGGTTAAGGGAGCCTTGGGGGTGGGTTGCCGAAGCAGGAGTGGTACATGGACTCCGTTGGCTGTAGGGACCGGTCGTTAAGGGGGTCAAGTGGTTAGGTCGGTGCGCGTAGAGAATTGGTGGGCACGCAACTCATCCCATAACGGGGGAGGGGTGTGTACAATAGACCTCAGGTCGTAGTGCGTGGGATGTTCCTTCCCTCCCTCCTAACAAGAAAAAAACGTTAAGTAATGTATTAAGTGTTACGTATGCACATTAATTTGATCGAAACTTATCTGATGAGACATTTTTGTCTTGTGGAGTGCAGCAAAGCAATGACCTTCAAGGAGCACTGCTACTCTTTGCAGCGTTGCAACACGTTAATTTCGTATTCTCAAAACTATTGGACGTATCAAAAAACTTATTTGACAAAAATTGTTCGCATTGACTGGATCGATTACCTCTGTGATATGAACGCTTATCGGTGTGACATACTTGTGCTTGATGCCTCCTGGAATGCGCTGAGCATTTTTATGCTACATACAATATACTATCAGTCGCCTTAATCACACCCTTCTTGTGTCTGAGTCCATTTTGTTGAATTAATGAAGCACACAAACGCATTGGCATTTTTGCTAGATGAAATACAACAATTTCACTGGCCATTAGTTGGAGATCTGCCCAGCTGATCAATATGAGCTTTGTTGTGATTAATGCATCTTGTTCTCAGAGCTATTTGGAATATATCAAGATGCGTGGCATAAAATCCTTGTGCTCTTGTCCGTTAATAATTAATAACTCATACACTAATATCTCAGTCACTTATAACATTGCTTCAGTCCTACATGCAATCATAAAAAAAGTTCTGTCGTAAATTAGAGATGACGTATGGAGTGCGTGTGCTTGTAGCGTTTTATTTACGATGCAGACATTACTTTGCATTAATTGAAATCTGTACGAAAATCTTGGCAAGTCAAGTTTAGATCTTGAGCGAACTCATCGATTTAAGAAGGCAATGGGTCGGAACGCGAGTTATGAACGATGTCCTTTCTCCTTGGACGAAACGTCTGTGGGAAAGGATACTTCTGAAATGCTCCCTTGTTCCCTTTCGGCTTGGGCAATTTAAGAGTAAGCAGTTGCATTCAGCACGGTTCGGTTTTCAAGCTCTGAGGGGACCCCACTCGAAGGGCAAATCTCTACAAATTCATAACCAACAAAAACACTCTGTATCTTTGTAAGGCAAGTTTGAAGACCCCAAGCCTCTAACGTATAATTTTTTGTCATGGACACAACTCTCCTCCGCAGGATATTCAGGCTCCATGGACTGAAGAATCTCCCGAAATTATTAATCTTACGTAGATCATAAAAACTCTCTGCATTTGGCATGAATAAATGTCTGATAAAGAAAGACAAATTGAAGTAGCTCAGTTCATGTTTTTTCCACATGTTTAAGAAGCGAAAGTGTAGAAAACTTATAAGACTCTCGGCAAACGAACAGCATTCTCTCAAAATAGTACAGTTTTCCTTAATCTTGTTCATTTGTTTTATATGCAGTGGTGGTAACTTGTATATTTTTCTTTTAATTATCTTCTGTTGAAAGTTATCGTAAAATTATTCAATTTGGTGATTATTCTCAGCGCGGTTGTGCACATCTAAGTCATGCCTTCCGAGAAAAATAATATCTTGGGCCAGTTTATACTATTTGCAGGAGAGATTGTGGTCCGTCGCGAAAGATGTTCGATGATACACGGAATGTGCCTATTAAGAGCTACAGGACTGGGTAGGAAGAGCTCCTAATTCATGTTACCCTAGCATTTGACTGAAGAGATTCGGGGAAACCACGCAAAACCTAACAAGTCGGAATATTCTGTCCTTGGGACCGAATCCCGTACCTTCCGAATAGGTAGGCATGCTAACCTCTATACCTCCGTGCTCGCTACATGCTAAATTAATTCGTGTTAAGTTATGCAGATGATAATGAAGATAGGTTCTAAAAATATTTAGTGTATTCTCTCGAATACCATAAAATTCTAATTTTGATAAAAATTAAATTATGATCAAAACAATCGAACGCTTTAGTGAGATCACAGAATGTAGCATTAACGGGTGACCAATTTTCAAAATTTCTTAATATTTCCGTTATTAAAAGCTCAATTGCATCATTTATTGATTTTCTTTTCCTAAAGCGAAATTGGTTACAACTAAAGAGACTTGAATTTTTAAATAATCATAAATTTGATTGAAAATTACATATTCAAATACCTTAGATAACGCAGGAATGATAGAGATTGGTCTGTAATTACTTGGACTTGTTTTATTACCTTTTTTATGTACTGGGATTACTTTCGAAATATTTAGTTGATCGGGAAATATGCCTTGTTGCAGGCAAATATTGATAATAGCTGTGTGTTAGAGGAATATAAATTGAATTTATAACTTTTTTTAAAAGTAAATTATTCTGTATCTTTTGGCAGACACGTGTATTAATGTCAGATTCTAAATAAAAATGTATTCTATTATTATCATTATTATACTTGCTTACAAATGGCTTTTACGGAACCCGAAGGTTCATTGCCGCCCTCACATAAGCCCGCCAGCGGTCCCTATCCTGTGCAAGATTAATCCAGTCTCTATCATCATACCACACCTCCCTCAAATCCATTTTAATATTATCCTCCCATATACGTCTCGGCCTCCCTGAAGGTCTTTTTCCCTCCGGTCTCCCAACTAACACTCTATATGCATTTCTGGATTCGCCCATACGTGCTACATGCCCTGCCCATCTCAAACATCTGGATTTAATGTTCCTAATTATGTCAGGTGAAGAATACAATGCGTGCAGTTCTGTGTTGTGTAACTTTCTCCATTCTCCTGTAACTTCATCCCGCTTAGCCCCAAATATTTTCCTAAGCACCTTATTCTCAAACACCCTTAACCTATGTTCCTCTCTCAGAGTGAGAGTCCAAGTTTCATTATTATATTGTTATTAAATATTAATATATTGCATGTTCAATGACAGTAATCATATGTCAGAGGAAAAACAGTTGTTTATATACATGTCAAGTACGGTATGTTATTAGTCGGCGATATATTATGCAAATGAGGGGGAAAGGCACTGGCCACACTACATTATCTCCTGGCTTAGCTGCCTCAGGAACGATACCTTATTATGTCATGAGGTTCAAACCTACCTTCAGACATATATATATATATACTTTATTAATAATTTGAAATAATCAATCTTAATGTCCACACCTGTGGAGTAACGGCTAGTGCGTCTGACCGCGAAACCAGGTGGCCCGGGTTCGATTCCCGGTCGGGACAAGTTACCTGGCTGAGGTTTTTTTCCGCTTTTTCCCTCAACTCAATATGAGCAAATGCTGGGTAACTTTCGGTGCTTGACCCCGGCCTCATTTCACCGGCATTGTCACCTTCATTTCATTCAGACGTTAAATAACCTAAAATGTTGATAAAGCGTCGTAAAATAACCTACTAAAAAACTCAATCTTAATGGCTTAACAGGAAGATATACAAAAAAACTAGTTACATTATAACTGTTTTAAAATATATATTTTTTACGTAGCATTGGCTTATCGGAACATCAACATGAATTGTAAATTGTCTTCAGACAGCTGACTTGACAAAAACTGCCGTTGAGAAATTATAATATAAAAATTACGAGTCTGGTCAGATTCAACATTTGCCCGGCAGCAGACGACGAGAAGTGTTGCACAGTTGATAACATTTATGTCCTATATTGCGAACTGTCAATCCCTTCCTAAGAACTACTACTGAAGTTATGATGGCTCAAGACACATAATCGGAAATGTTACCCTTCATCGCTAGATGACGTCGAAGTGGAGGGCAGAGTGCCTCTTTGTACTGCACTCAATGCTTCCAAGGCCAGGTTCAGTTTAACCCTGAACAGCGTGTTTGTAGTAGAGTGATTCACCGATACGCTGCTTGTATGTAATTAGAGAGACATGCATCTCTGTACCTGGCGTTATTTTCAGGAAGAGCTACTCTGCATCCCATCACACGATCTTCACAGGAATCGTGAGACATATCTGGAAAACTTCGCCTCTGTAAGTAAGACAAAATCACTTTCTTTTACAACTTTCTGTAGTGATATGTAGTTGCTTGTGGTATTCAGAAACTGGATTGAAAAAGAAAATCATGCTCAATTTTTATTGCATCATCAGAAGGCCATCTTTTCCGCACAAGCACGACTTCCGTTAGTAACAACCGCATTACCCCTAGCCTCCGACCAGATAGGCTTCTAATTTTATTTAAAGGACACTGTAAATATCGACTTCGACTTTTCTAAGAACGAAGTATGACATTTTCGACCATGCGTCCCTCGTTAAAAATTGCTTGCCTTGAATCCGATTCCCTTTCCTCTCATGAAGATTTCCGGTGGAGTTTTGCTGCATGCCTTATTTTTAAAGTGCGACCGATCAGTTACGTCAGGTTTCCTCTATTCACGTGGTTTGAAATGTAAAGTTATGTGTTGGTGCATTATTTCACATCTATCAATGTAACATGACATGACATGATAGGCGAGATAGATCAAGTTTGTGTTCCATTTATTTTGTAATTTCTTGTATAACTTGTCATTGATTTTTTCTTTTTTCGAGATTTCTCGCAGAGATGTAATTTTCAAAATCTTTGATACTAATCTTAGCTACCATCTAGATGTGTGTGATTTTGTATGCATTCGTGTGCATCTTCGTGCGCGTGTATGTTTGTGCTCGCATATACTGTATGTATTTCTGTATGTATTTATTTTTCTTTTTGTTTGTGTGTTTGTAGTGCTTTGTATTTATTTGAGTTTGTGTTTGTATTTGTGTATACATGTTTCTATTTGTATAGCCTATGTTTGAAGCCCATAAATGTTAAATGTTAAGTTTTATTTAACGATGCTCGCAACTGTAGAGGTTATATCAGCGTCACCGGTTTGTCGGAATTTTGTCCCGCAGGAATTTTCACGTGCCAGTAAATCTACTGACATGAGCCTGTCGCATTTAAGCACACTTAAATGCCATCGACCTGGCCCGGGATCGAACCCGCAACCTCGGGCATAGAAAGCCAGTGTTACACCAACTACGCCAACCAGGCCGACATTGAAGTCTATATGTTTGTTTGTGTATGTCTGTATGACTTTGTGTGTGATTGTGTGTTTGAGTGTTTCTGATTATTTGTTTGTGTGTATGTGTGTGTTCGTGTTTTATGTGTTTTTGTGCGTGTTTGCGTTTGTGTGTGTTTGTATTTATGTGGGTTTGTGTTTGTATATGTTTATATTTATATTGTGTGTTTGTGTTGGTTTTTTATGTTTGTATTTGTGTGTGTTTATGTTCGTGTGTATTCATTTTCAGTATCGACAAAAAGTATTTATTAGGGAATGATGCATATGAAATAATGTAATTTCAGTAAAACATGACGGATATGTTTAAAAATCGAGAACACAATAGTAATATGCGTTACAAGAGTGGTATGTTGACGTTTTCATGTTCGAGGAAAAGATTGAAAAAGCGAAACGTGGTTGAGCTTTTTTAATTTCCGAGAACGTGAAAACAAACATACCGCTCGTGTATCGTACATTATCTTGTGCGAAGGTCGTTTATTACATATCTGAAAGAGGAATTTCTAATTAGTTGCAATGAAATCTCCATCTTGGTTTTTGTTCAATGACGGCAACTTTGGAAAACAAATATATCTATCTTCAACATTGTTGCTATAAAATGTTTTCTGTGTTTACTATACTGCAGCAGGCCGTGATATACGTCTGTCTTTTTTTCCCCCAGTCTATGATGAGTCTGGAATCTTGTTGATTTTTTCACGGCTTCCTTAATGTTACTTGCATCACAAATGCAGTAACTTTTGTGGTGTTCTAGAGTTTACTTAATTTTTGAAATATTTAAAAACAATAATTAACAGTGCAATTTAGGTGAAATTGCAGTGGTAAGTTTCCAATTTATAATTATTACCATATTGAACGTCTTTAAAAATAATATGTTAAAAGCCTAAAGCAGTAAAATGAATATGACGCTTAGGCGGTAAGAATAGGGAAATTTTTATGTGTGTTACGTTGGGAATACTGAATGTGGTATTTCACACTTACCGCGTATTGGTTTTATGCGGAAACCAAGCAAATACGCACGATCTCGCACAAAAACAATATACTGTACTATAATGCTTTTCACGTGACTTAGTTCATACGTCTCATCTTCTCTGTAGCTAAAATATTTTTCTTTGGCGTATGTAATATTTAACTTACCATAACTAACGGCGACTGAGTCTTAACATTACAACTACGCAACTTTGTTTACGTACAAGTGATTCGTCTTGTTGTGGGTGGCTAAATGGCCGCGACCTCCATGAACGAAGTCGCGTCCCAAAAGGGATATTGTATCTCATTAGTATGTAAACGAAAATAATGTCTCGGCATTTTAGTTTTGAGTATGTAGTAATAGAAAATCGCCTGCGTTATTGTAGGCTTCATTGCTGCCAGTTGGAGCAACTTCTTGTCAGTGTGTGGATAACCTCGTACCTCTCTTAATTTCTTTTCAAGTGATTGTTCCGTTGTGTACAATGATTACATAACGATAGATAGAAATTTAACTTATATAAAACGTGAAACTAAATTCTTACGGAATAATTCAAATGTAGCTTATAATAAAATATATGTAATCTTCATGAAACAGTTTATCTTCGTTTCAGAATTAATCTTAGTGAAATTTCCTTCTGCTATTTTAAACGTGATTGACCTTATCCTTTTATACTGCGGTTTGTTTACTGCGATCTCGTCGTGCGCACATCGCTGGCGATTGTCGCCTGGAGTTGCTAGCAGTTTAAATGAATGAATGCGCACGGTTTCTTTACAGCGACGATCGCCACGTAGTACGTTGGACGCGACGCTGGTCGCTGGATGTTGCTTCTGAAGCAAATTCAGGACGCACATCGCCGTATACATGTTCAATAAATCGATAATTAGAGAGCCACCGGCGTGGCTCAGTCTGTTAAGGCGCTTGCCTGCCGGTCTGAAGTTACGTTCGGGCGCGGGTTCGATCCCCGCTTGGGCTGATTACCTGGTTGGGTTTTATTCCGAGGTTTTCCCCAACTGTAATGTGAATGCAAGGTAATCTACGGCGAATCCTTGGCCTCATCTCGCCAAATATCATCTCGCTATCACCAATCTCATCGACGCTAAATAACCTAGTAGTTGATACAGCGTCGTTAAATAACCCACCAAAAAAAAATATTTAGAGAAGGCCATGTAGAAATATTGAATCGAGTTATGGCAACAAAACAAATCAAGACTTTTTTTAGTCTGTAGCAGTTAAATACAGGACACTTTTATTATCAACGGTTTTGTAAGGAAATTTAAGTTAGAAGTTACTGAAAAATGTAGGCCTATTAAGTGAGATTGAATCTAGAGAATTAACAAAGAATGAATACTATTCTATTGCCTTTAAACAATGTTTGTTCATGACTATTTATTTACGTCTCTTGACAGTACTTTGCATTGCACTTTTTAAACATTTATACATATCAAAACAATAATTTCAACACTAATTCATGAAATAAACATCAGCTAGAGAAATGATTGATTTTTACATTCTGAAATAAAGTTTGATTAAAATGTGGAATTTTTGCGAGTCCCGAAAAAAATTAAGAGGACATCGGACATCTAGGCCAAAAAGGGGACTGTCCCATTACAACTTCTTCCCTTTATAATAGATATTGTCCTCTTCTAGAATAAATGGTATCTTCAGAATCTTGGATTTATTCCTATTCATTTTTCTGTAAAGTCCTTGACCTATGTTAACTATTTTACATGACCATTTGTTGTAGACGAAAGGGATGACACAAAACAAATGAGAATTAAAGAAACCACTTCCTGACGATCATCGCCAGTGTTTATAAACGCCGGCGATGTACGTCCAGCGACGATCACCGCAAACAAATCGTAGCTTTAAAGTACCAAGCTTAACTTTTACCGTGTATTTTCGTTTGACAATTCAAAATATTGTGATCACGTCTTAAATCTGTATTTATTTTATATTTTGTGTAAGGCCGTAAATGTCAAGAATGATGCTGACGCGCTCTCTAGTCACAACATCGGCTACTTTTATGTTCGAGACCATTTGGTTTAGATTCACGTCTTTCTCCCACTATTAACTCAATTTATGATCCATTACCTATATACACAGTGTAAAAATACTGGTACATTCGAATAGTAGCAAATGGCACAGCATTCCAGAAGGTCTCAGTATAACATAGGGATCATGTTACTACAGTAAATATTATAAAGATATTGCACTGAAGAGCGCATAGTTAAATGATTTATTAAGAGATTATAAAAAAAAGATAATAAACATTGGTGCCCACAAGTGAAGTGAAATAACCCTAAAGTGCCGTACTTACAAATATGAAATATAGTACAAAGTATGCAAAATTTAATTAAACGTTTTAGTTGGTCAGATTTGTTGAATATATTGTGTATGAAATTGCATAACACTTTAATTATGGGATTCGCCTTTTGAAAATACCGTTATTTGCATATTAGCAAACAAAATATTTGTCCTGTTCATTATTTAATGTGTTTTCTGTGGCTTTAAACAATGAGAAGGCAACACAATGCATTTATGTTAACTTTATTAGATATGTTGGGTGAATTAATTACCTCCCTGGTTGAAAGGCGGAGAGAACATTTTGTAGCATTTCCGGATGATTTTAGCACAGCTTTCAATGATACGGTTCTTTAAATGTTCCACATTCTCAATTTTCTCGTCATATATCAAGCTCTTTATATTGTGACAGCCACCTCGAGACTCGAACACGCTTCCCGCAAGAGAGCAGGTCGCGCGTGAGTCGACACGGGCTCCACGGAGCACTGGAGGACGGCGCGCGGCTTGGAGAGACGAGGGGAGGTTGCGCGCGCAACTGCTATGTGCGGAGTGAAGGGGGGGGGGACGGACCCTCCCAAATCGTCCAGAAGTCCGTCGAAGTGGAAATCCAGATTATTCGAGAGTGGAATCTTTCGCGAACTCTCGAGAAACTATAGTTTGGTTATAAAGAGAAGACGCAAGTGAACGTCAATGGGTCAGTCAGTAAGCCAGTCTTGTGTAGCAGTGAAGCCAGCTTCGAGACCAGAGCGCGACTTGAGTTGTGTCCGTAACTGTGGAGCCTGAAGCCCGGAGTTCGAGTGCAGTGGACCGCAGTTGGAGGGACCTGAGTTCGAAGTGCAGCGGATCGTCTCTGAAGGTCTGGGGTTCGAGATTCTGTGAACGCGTGTGACTGAGCTAGAAGAACTAGCCAAGACAAACGAGCTGTGAACTGAGTTCTGTGTTGTAAATAGTGCTTTGTGAATATTAGTTAAGATTAACAGTTCATTGTTGTTCGTAATAGTCCAAGTAAATTGTCATTGTCGTTTGTGGAGTGCAATAACGAACGCTGTGTTGCTGTGCGGAGAGCAAATCCCATTGTTGACGGGAGTGAAATTAAATTGTAGAGAGTGATAATTATTGTTGAGATAATAAAATTACATTGTTGTTCAGTAAAAAAAAATTTACAATATAAACCCCAAAAGAAAAAATCAAGGGGTGTTAAATCTGAAGACTGGCCGCCCATTCTACTGGTCCACGCCGACCAATTCAATTTCCAGGGAATTGTTTGTCCAGTCTGCTGCAACATTTCTGTGGATTAACCCACCAGAATGAAGAATGATATCAATTCTCTCCTCTTTCGATAATGGTATCACGAAAATCAAGAAATTTGTTATAGGAAAGCTTCAAATAATCATAATGCATTGAAACTGTCACAGGTTAACCAAACAGTAAAGCAGGAAAAGTTAATTACCAGAATTGTATAAAATACCTTTTCCAAAGCCTCCTTAATCAATCAATCATGTTTATTTATCAAAATTACAATATCGTAATTATAGACAATGGTCAATAAAACAAACAGACTGAAATTCCATGTTTATATGGCTGTCAAAAAATTCATTTATATGATAAAAAGGATTATCTAAAAGCCATTTTTTAAACAACTTTAAATCTAAATAAGCTAACTGAGTGGGCATTCTTAGGCAGTCTATTAAACATATCTAAAGAAGTAACACTGAACCATTTCTTGGGCTTTGTTAACCTGACCGTGTTACAATATAATGATTATTTCTAGTACAGTATTTGAGAAGCTGGGATTGAGAAGCATGACTATTTAAGTTAATCTTGGTATAGAGGGTGTATCTAAATTGGTGTCAAATATTTCGAGGACGTGTTCTTAACATCAAAACAATTAAAAAAGTTAATAAGAACATGGGTCTCAAAACCATTCGTTAGGGAGTTATTAAAGGATTTGTCCCTATATTGACCGCTGATTGCTTGATGGTTTTTGTTTGCTTGTATTTTGTAGAGCAAAGAAATCAGAAGAAAATGTATTCGGTGAGTGAACAGAACGAAATGATTTGCATCATTTAATTGATGATGTACTTCTGAACGTCATCCAACTAATGTGTTTTAACACGATGCTGCTCCAGCTCATTTCAGTCTGATAGTTCGTAATTTTTTTAATGATCGATTTCCCCAAAGATGTATTGGTCGAAGGGGATTCATTGCATGGCCTGATCGATCGCCTGATTTGAATCCAATGGATTTCTTCGTCTGGGGACATTTAAAGTCGCTGGTTTATGCGACTCCTGTACTTAATGTCGATATTCTGAGAGCGTATCTAAACTGGATTTCACGAAATACGAAACACTCCAGGAATTTTCAACAGAGTACGCCAGAGCATATAACGCAGGTTTAGGGGACACATCGAAGCAGGAGGAAGCCACTCCGAGCAATTTTTGTAACATTAGATTTTGTCTTGTAACTCTGAAATAAATTATTTTGAGACTAATGTTCATATGAACCTTTTGTAATGTTTTTGTGTTACAAGCACATCCCCGAAATATTTGACACCAATTTAGATACACCCTGTAGACTAAACAGTCATAAATATATTGATTAATTACAGTAAGAATATTAGCATTACGAAATAAAGGTCGAAAATGAGCATTAAAAAATGAATTTATTAATAATACCTAATGCTTTTTTCTGCAAGATTAGAACACTATTGACATTAGCATTAGCATTGACATTGACATTAGTACTGTACCATGTTACAAAATATCTGTAGTTGCGTAACTAATGCTTGTGTCATGACAGTTATCTTTAAATAACTTGAAAACGATTATAGATATCTCAAAACTGATTGCACCATTGCTTTTTTTTTTCCAGAAAATTTCACATGATTTTGAGTAGGCCTACCTACATGACCCCCTTTCCATTTAAAATTTCAAAGTTACATCCAAAATGGCGGCTTTTGAGATAGCTGAGGACTAGAATCAAATGTATGACTGGTAGAGCATTTGGTGTTACACATATTGGTAACCTATAGTAATCGAAAATCAAGTATATGGAAGATATTTATATTGTTCCAGACTTTTGATTCACTCTGTACTATAAAGGAAAAGGCCTCATTAAGTAAGTAACTTTCACATGATTTCTCCCGTCTCGACGACCGTGCGACATAACTCGGACGGATAGTACCTTTGAGTCGCAGACGCGGCCAAGAATTTTGTTACACCGACAGTAGACTGTACTATGAGGTTTAAGAATTCATTCAAAACGTCCTTCAACATATAGTACATCAATACTCCTGTACAAAAGGTGATTGCTCGTTCTCTTTACGGCGCTGCAAATGAATCGAAGACTGGCAATTCATCTTCGTTTCTCCCCACTCAGCTGGTCTGAACCTGCCATCTTTATTACGATATCTGTCCCGATACTTTTCACGTTGTATAACGGGGCTTGTGGTAGCATTTGAACTTCATACAAGGGCTCGTCCTTCCTCTCCGCCCACGAGCGGCTCAATTGGTAATGTGAGTGATAATAGGAGGAGACTCTGTTTCACGGAGACTTTTTGTAATTGAAAGGGAAAAGCCCATTCAAGCATATGATTTCGGGCAGTGATGAATTCAGATTATTTTCCTCCGGCCGGAGAAAACGGCAGAGGAAAATGTTAAAGAGAAGAACTGGATGTAGTTAATAAATCACAGGGTGTTGTTATAATATGGTAATGTTTTGCAATGGCTTCAGTTATTATTATTATTATTATTATTATTATTATTATTATTATTATTATTATTATTGCTAGCCGTACCCGTGCGCTCCGCTGCACCCGTTAGAAATAAATATAAAGTAATTACATAATTAAAATAGGACATTTGATCCGGGGAACATTCGTGTTTGATAGAAGGATAAATCGTTTAATATGTTACTTAATTTAAATTGCATACAAATAATTAAAATGCGATCATTTTGGTCCAGAGACCACTCATTGGTGCAATGACAATTCCTTTAACATGTTTCTAATTTTTATTACATGAAACCATAGTTTAATGAAGATTGACATCATTTAAATTTAATGTGTATACTTTATTTTACTTGTTATAGGTTTCCATTGAATTATGGTAATAACTTAATTTTAACCCTTGTATTCTACGTATTCAGTAAATGGCGTTTGGCCCACTATGGTTCTGAACCCTTCAAATAACTTAAATTATATTATATAATATTACATTACATATATTATATTATATTACATTATATATTGTATTGTATTATATTATATTATATTATATATTATATTATATTATATTATATTATATTATATTATATTATATATATTATATTATATTATATTATATTATATTATATTATATTATATTATATTATATTATATTATATTATATTATATTATATCAGAAGTTACTGTAATAACATTATAGCATTATGTCCATCTAGAGAAACTACACTTTCCAATGGTGAAATAATAATTAATTATACAAATCGATTAATTTAGCTTCCGATATTACTTCATACAAACACAGAAACATTCTCTGTAGGCTGTCTTACAAAGCTTTCGATTGTTGCTGTCCAAGGCCCCTTATAGACGAAGTCATTTGTTTTTTAATTCATTACACGGCCTTAGATGGCAGTTATTTTAATTTTAAAACTCATTTATCTCATTAAATATCAGTCCTATCAAAATTTTTCAACAAATAAAACTTATCGCAAATTATGTTTAAAGAAACTTTTGTTTTGTAACATTTTTCACAAAAATCAATAATAAGCGATATATTTCGATTTATTTAATTCAGGCCCCCCTTATAACCCCCCTTTCAAATAATGTATTTTGAATGCCATATAGCCTAAATTTAAGTTACAACGAACTTAATTTATATTCCAATTTTCATCGAAATCCGTTCAGCCATTATCGCGTGAAAAGATAACAAACATACAGACAGACAGACAGACAGACATACAAACAAAAATTTCAAAAAAAACGATTTTCGGTTTCAGGGTGGTTAATTATATATGTTAGGACCAATTATTTTTGGAAAATCGAAAATTACCAGAAAAATTTCGGCTACAGATTTATTATTAGTATAGATTATTGTTATTATTATTATTATTATTATTATTATTATTATTATTATTATTCTGTATGGTTGTGAAACTTGGACTCTCACTTTGAGAGAGGAACAGAGATTAAGGATGTTTGAGAATAACGTTCTTAGGAAAATATTTGGGTCTAAGAGGGATGAAGTTACAGGAGAATGGAGAAAGTTACACAACGCAGAACTGCACACTTTGTATTCTTCATCTGACATAATTAGAAACATTAAATCCAGACGTTTGAGATGGGCAGGGCATGTAGCACGTATGGGCGAATCCAGAAATGCATATAGAGTGTTAGTTGGAAGACCGGAGGGGAAAAGACCTTTGGGGAGGCCGAGACGTAGATGGGAGGATAATATTAAAATGAATTTGAGGGAGGTGGGATGTGATGATAGAGACTGGATTCATCTTGCACAGAATAGGGACCGATGGCGGGCTTATGTGAGGACGACAATGAACGTGCGGGTTCCTTAAAAGCCTTTTGTAACTACTACTACTGCTACTGCTGCTACTGCTGCTACTGCTACTTCTTACGGCTTTTAAGGAACCCAGAGGGAGGCAGAAAATAGGAAAGATTGGAAAAAGCTGGGTTTGCAGTGTAAGACTTGGCCTTGGGTAGAACACTATGTATGTATGTATGTATGTATGTATGTATGTATGTATGTATGTATGTATGTATGTATGTATGTATTTTTTAAATCTCTTTATCCACAACATGTTCCATAGCTGAGTTGCAATACTACATGCTGAGCTTCTCATTGTGGAAGCTTGTAAACATTTTGAAGATATTCCGTAAGATTCTCTTCTGAATGCTGCTTATTTTCTAAAAGAGAGGCTACTAATGACGAAGGAAAAAGATGGCGACCTTATCTGAATGTTTTGAAATTGGTTTATACGTGAACGGAACTGTATTAACCCTAGGATGCATAACATGGGTCCATTGGACCCGGCTGAATATTTAATAATTATTATCTAAATAACTAATTCACATTGTGACTCTGCCCACTAGGTATGCTACTGTTGTTACTTCCTTTATACACCTATAGCACATTTGGTATTTTATTAATTTATTTTATATATGTTTTTTATTCGTGTTCATATATACTACACTTTTACATAACATGGGTCCAATAGACCCGTTGCATTAAATTGTTTTGTTACCGTAAGATTTATTGTAGTCTGCCATCTAAACAGATTCCTATGAACTACAAGAATATATTTTCATGAATTGGCAAGATTACAGCAGCTGGAAAGTGAAATTTCGGACGACGATGAGGAATATATATCTCCAGCAATTGATGACAATACTCCGGATGGAAATGAAGTTTCTTCTGCAGAACTGATAGTGATGGTGCCAAAATGAAGATGAAAGCTGGATGCCTATTTCACACCAGGTCGACAATCAAAACACATAGAGGAGAATATATTGCTCCTAGTGGGATGACATGGAGAACAGAAACTCTTGCTCAGAGTAAACCTCCTGTCCACAACACTGTAAGATTTGTATCAGGTCCTTCAAGGTGTACAGAAACTGCTACTCTCAGGGGTGCCTGGGATTTATTTATCTCACAGAGTATTTTGGATGAAACTGTGAGATGTATCAACTTAGAACCAAATGGGTCTTATCTACTGAAGAAAATAAAATGGCAAGAAGTATCAATAGATGTAATGGTTGCTTTTTTGGAACTTTTTTGCATATGAGAGCAGACAAATCTTGGAATATTCCAATAAGATATCTTTTTCTTGGTAAATGTTTCAATCCATTACATAGAGCAGCGGTCATCAGCACACTGCACCCTCGGGCTAGCGTCCCTTACCCGCAGAGAAGACACTGCACTATGGTGCATTCATAGATGCTGGCGGGTATGGTCCTATGCTCTCTACCTCTTCCTGCTGCATGACGGGGCACAACACCTTGCTCTGCTTACCCTTTACCCATTTCAGCGAGTACTGACGACCACTGATATAGAGCTACAATGTCTGTGAATCATTTTGAAGCTATGAGAAGATTTTTAAGGTTCGATGGTATGAGAACACGGAAGGTTAGATTACAAACAGATAAACTTGTTCTTATTTCTTACGTGTAGCAAATATTTACGAAACAGTGCAGAAAAGTAATGGTCCCACAACCAAATGTCACAATAGATGGACAGCTGGTTTCGTTTACAGGCCGTTGTAGTTTTTTACAATATATGCCAAAGAAGCCAGAGAAATGCGAGATCAAAATAATGTGGAAGTGTGAAGCAGAAACTGGTTATGCCGTTCACGGGACTGTGTATTCAGGGGAAAAAAACTGAGAACCGCCAATGGCTCTCAATATTGTGAAGTTTCTAAATCGCTATGTACTTGGTATAGCCCGAAATATTACCATGGACAATTATTTTATAAGTGTACCTTTGGCGCAATATATGTTGGAGAAGAAAGTGACAATAAGTGGGGTCGATTAGACAAAACAAGAGATACATTACAAAAGAAATGAAATCCAATGAAAACCGACCAGTGAACAAAAGTGTGTTTGTATTTCACAAGGACATGATAATAGTTTTTGCCCAAAGAAAAACAAATGCGCTATTCTGATAAGTATCATGATAATGCTGTTCACGAACATCTCCCAAAAAAGAAACATAAGATTGTAAAATTCTAATCGATCAGAAAGTGCACAATTTATACTTGTAAAATGCAAACCAAACGCTGGCCCATGAAGCTTTGATGTAACATGTTGAACGTAAATGCATTCATTCTGTATTGTATCCAGCATCCCATGTACCATAAAGGACTTTTACAGAAGAGGAGACAATTCATCAAAGAGATGTCAATGAAAATGGTCCAAACATACATAATTAGAAGATCGTTCAATCCCCGTCTGCGTAAGTCGATTTATGTGGACATGGAAAAGTTCATCACTAACCTACGTAGTAGTGTGCAAAGTAGCAATAACAGTGGTGGCAACCATCAAAACAAGAACAGGAGATGTTTCCTATGTCCTACAGCGACAGATAGAAATACCAAATCTATCTGCTACAAGTGTACAAATAATGTTTGTTAGGAGCATAGTACAGTCGCCGTGGCATCGTAGTCTAAGGCATCCTGCCTAGGACTCGCGTTACAGAATGCGCGCTGGTTCGAGTCCTCATGGAGGAAGAAATTTTCTTATAAAATTTCGGCCAGTGTATGGGACCGGTGACCACCCAGCATCGTGATGCACTTGAGGAACTACGATAGGTAGCGGAAATCCAGTTTCGCAAACCAGCTATAACGGTTGGGAGGATCATCGTGCTAACCACACGATACCTCCATTCTGGTTGGATGATCGTCGACCTCTGCTTCGGCATGTGGGCGTGAGGCCGGCAGTTGGCTATAGCGCCATGGATTTACTTTACTTTACTATAGTAGGCCTACAGTCGTGTGTAGTAAGTGTAAAGACTGATAAGATGTATCTGTACTTGTGTCGTTATTCCTTACTGTTTGTTCTTCTTCTATCTCGTGGATACATTACATTATTATCTTATATAAATAAATATATGTGTTTAAGTTGTAACAAGAATTTATGTTCACTAGCTACTTAGTTATAAAACTATATTATTTTCTTCGCCCAAAGAAAAAAACATTAGGAACGTACTTTATTATCTTGCAGAAATAAATTAATATAATATATGTTTGTATATTCACATGTTACTTAGTTATAAAATTTTATATTATTTTCCACAATTAAAACTCCTAAATTCAAATGAGATTAAATAATAGATTAATATTATTCCATTTTTATGTCTAATTCCTCATTAAATAGCATACGGGTCCAACGGACCCATGTTATGTAAATGTGTAAGAAAAGTAGCTCATGCATCCTAGGGTTAATATTTTTCTATAAACGCACTTGTTAACAGAAAGAACTATCAAGTTTTCCTTCATTTTTTAATAACCCTATACTTTTTAACATTTAAATTTTCCTACCACTACGTACTCCTATTCCGTTGTTGACACCAATTCTGTATTTATAATATGTTCAGTTCGCACAGAATTCCCAGTTTATCTATTGAACCGTACCCAGCCTTCAAAGAAAGCCACTTAAGAAAAGTCGTTTCCGAGTTCGGAGAACAGCTCTCACCCCCATTGACCTGGCAAGGTCAAGTAAAATGAATGTGACACTAGGGTTAGTGTGACACGGGGTTGTAAAATATTGCTTCAGATTGAGAGAGAATATCATAGCCAATGGTCGGACAGAGCGCATACTTCTTGTACAATGGTGAAAGTTCTGATAGATTAAGACGTTTAATTTATGAAATTGTGCATTATCAAAAGATTACATTTTAGATTTGGATTCAAGTTTCAATGCTGAAAAAAAAATATTGGCAGGAGATTTAAGGAAATTCCAATGATTGCAGTCAAATTAGGATAATAAAATACAATATGTAGAGGAAGCGCAAAGAAAGCTTGCCCATTTGACTGATGCGCAGAGAACGATATTCGGTCCTCGTGCCGTCATGCTCGTTACAGGGCTGTTATGAATCACGTAATGCTGATTACAGGGCGCATTCGAAAGCGCGGTCTTGAGCCGTTCGTATCGTGAAATGTATTGTGCAGAGCGGGTAGAAGCCAGCGTATGCGTTACATATTCTGCGTTTTATCCTTCATATCAGGATTTTTATGGAGTTCAAAGTGTGTTTGTAAAATAACAGAGTTCTGTATAACATTCTATGTACTTAACAATGCCCCCCGTTGGCTCTAAATTAGGAAGTGCTAATGAAACGTTACACAGTCAAACTAGGGAATTATTTATAACGTTTATAATTTTATGAAAAATGAAACAGGCTCCGCTCGTAACGTAAGGAGTATATACAGATTAAAATAAATCGACCACAGTACCCTAGTTATCGGAACATTTTAATAAAATCACATAGTATTAGTGTTTTATTACAACGTTCAAATATCAATTATTACACGATCACGTATTTCTTATAACATCTTTGTAATTTAATTCAGTGATTTTATATGTAAAAGAATTCGTGCTTCTGTATTTTCAACAATGTTATGTTATTAGTTACTCTGCAACTAGGTTTAGGCTCCGTTACATGCGCTGTGATAAATCTCACTCGAAACGTCAAGACAGCAGACGACTGAGAACTGACGACAGTTTGCCAATCGAATCGAAGCGAGGTCGAGTGCAGCCGAACGTTTCCGAAAGTTCGCGCAGCTTTCCGTGGCAAGCTCTTCTTGCGTTTACTCTACTTTCTTCAACGCAAATCCCTGATGTCACTAGAGAATTCCAAAGATGAGTTAATGATACTGTGCAGGAGGATGTATGCAATAACGTTCTGTGATGAAGAATAGAAAGAAATGCTTGATTCTGATTCTGTACTGGTATAGGCTGTTTATAGGTGTAAATTTAAAATTTCGGATACTTAGTACACGAAGCTGTGTTAGAAAGAGTGGATGAAGAAAGAATGATGCTGAAACTGATCAGAAAGAGGAAAAGGAATTGACTGGGTCACTGGTTGAGAATAAACTGCCTTTTGAAGGATACACTGAAAGGAATGGTGAACGGGAGAAGAGTTCGGGGCAGAAGAAGATACCAGATGATAGACGACATTAAGATATATGGATCATATGCGGAGACAAAGAGGTAGACAGAAAATAGGTAAGACTGGAGAATGCTGGGTTTGCAGTGAAAGACCTGCTCTTGGACAGAACACTATGAATGAATGAATGAGTACATTTTAATCATATCAGAGATGTCTTAAAAAAGCAGTCATGGATGACACTTAAATTTTGTAAGACGAGATAGATTTTGAAAATATGGACTTTTTTACATTTGAATAATTAAAAAATTATTACTCTGATCATAATGAAACTTATTTGCAAGAATACTTACGAGAAGGGGATGTATTGTATAATATATTAAGGTTGTTCGTTGAAAATTGAAGGGTTCAGAGCCATAGTGGGCCAAGCGCCATATATTAAAAACGGAGTAAGCAAGGGTTAAGATTAAGTGAATGCCATAATTCAATGAAACATATAACAAGTCATATAAAGTATGCACATTAAAACTAAATGATATGTCAATCTTCATTAAATTGTGGTATTCACTTAACTTTTAACACTTGCTTTCTCCGTTTTTAATAAATGGCGCTTGGCCCACTATGGCTCTGAACCTTTCAGTTGTAGAAAATAGAAATTTCACTCATCACCTCCCTTAAAGCCTGGGCAGAGCAAGTGGTGAGAGGGGTGAATCGTTCCTCTCCTCGGTAGACAATGGATCCGTGCCCTTCTATTGTATGGGAAATCTCGAATCGATCGAATTGAATAAGAGTGGGGCCATAATGAGTGAATTTAATGACAGACAGAGTATTTAATTTCATGTCTCATAAATGATATGGCGTCGATCTGGTTGGCGAGTTGGTATAGCGCTGGCCTTCTGTGCCCAAGGTTGCGGGTTCGATCACGGGCCAAGTCGATGGAATCATGTCAGTAGATTTACTGGCATGTAAAAGAACTCCTGCGGGACAAAATTCCGGCACATCCGGCGACGCTGATATAACCTCTGCAGTTGCGAGCGTCGTTAAATAAAACATAATATAAACATAACAATGATATGGCGAATTCTCGGTTTAATGTCGCCAAATACTTTACCGCTATCGCTAACGTTTTTTAGTAGGTTATTATACGACGCTTTATCAACATCTTAGGTTATTTAGCGTCTAAATGAGATGAAAGTGATAATGCCGGTGAAATTAGTCTGGGGTGCAGCACCGATAGTTGCCCAGCATTTGCTCATATTGGGTTGAGGGCAAACCCCGGAAAAAAAAAAAAAACCTCTGAGAAACTGCGCCTAGTGTCCCGCAAGAAATTTTTCAAAGTCCAATGATGTGACACTGCGCATGCGCAAGACACATAAGTAAAGGAGCTACCATACCATAGATATAGTCCGGGTCAGCTTACTTCATACGCTAAGGGTGAAACTTAACCATTTTTCCCCCATTACTACATATGCTAGTGAATCGTGGTTATTTTCTAATTTGCAGGTTGAATTTTCTTTTGCCAACTTCATTTCGAATTTAGATACTGACAAATACTACAAAATTTGTAGTGATTTTGTAACTGGTATGTTGGCAGCTAAGACAAATATCGACAATATTTGTCGGTACTGGAGTTCCATGAAATTGAAATTGTACTAGATTTCTGAGCCGGTTACTGGAATCAAATGAAATTTCAACATACTAATAACTAATTAATATCAGTATTAATATTAATACATAAAAGTTATTTTGTGTTGCTTGTGGTTATAATTCAAGACTATAGTCCGGTAAGTTTTCGGAGTTAGTACTAATAATTTCATGTGGTCAAACAAAATACATTTTTAGGTTAGGTCCCGTGAGTCAATTGTTCAGTCAAACCAATGAATTTCGTATTGCCAGACAAAATACTTGACACGTTGATCCCTTTGTCGTATAGTTTGCCTACGAAAATATGTTACAAATTATTGAAATATTTAGAATAATTTTCCAACATAAAGTACGGTAAGTAAATAAGTCATTTAGTACTTAGGATCTTGTGATATCTGGTAACAGTTGGCAACACTGACAAGACGGCAATATTTGCTGTTTAGGAACTTTTCTTATGTGACCTTCACTATAAAGCTACTGCACTAACAGTAACATGTACTTAAACAGTTTTAGCAGGTAAATTTCACAATAGCTCAACATGAAAAATGGCGGCAGTTATATTGCATCGTTTAGGGTTTCATCTATGGAATCGTTGACGACACAGCTTCCCGAGTTCGAGGGTGAAAGAATTATAATTAATGAATTGTAGTTCGAAGTCCGTGAGGACAGTATTTCCTGAGTTCGACCCCAGTATTACTCTTCTCTATAACGATGAGTTTTCTGCAATTTCTTATACCTATAATGATGAATTACATATTTTTCGGGGCTCGAACTCGGCTTTGATTGGTTTCTATGTTGGCGATTCCATAGATGAACTGTCCCTACTACAAACACAACCTTTGTAATAAGACAGCAGTCTCTTATACTTTCGTGCGTCTTGTACCTCAGATCACATATAGATTGCTCATCTCTATGTTAAAATCGGTTGCAATTTGAAGAGAACAACCGCCAGGATCGCCACCCGTCCGCCGTAAACGAACACGAGATGACAGTACAGTCGCTAATGCAATTCAAATGGGAGTTATGACGTGACTCCTTATGTAATAGCTAGATGGCAGCGTAGTAAACCTGACAAAAGTTGTTACCGACAAAGCCTCTAACGCCGAGCAATCGCCAGGATCGCCACCCGTCCGCCATAAACGAACCCGAGATGGCAGTACAGTCGCTAATGCAATTCAAATGGGAGTTATAACGTGACTCCTTATGTAACAACTAGATGGCAGCATAGTAAACCTGACAAAAGTTGTAACTGTCGAAGCCTATAATCCCGAGCAATCTGGGTATATAATATGATTTAGGCTTATACTCTGTGCTAGAGCTGAACTAGGTTTTTATCGAGAGGAAGATTGGCATAAGTAACAGCTTTCGTCACAGTGGAGGCAAATGAGTTAAGGTTGGTCGCGTAAAAAGCGCAAGAAGTATGTTAGTACTCCTTCAGATGTTAGAGCATAGCGGGACAAATACTGCAGTTGAGCCAAAACCTCAACCAGGTAACTTGTCCCGACTGGGAATCGAACCCGAGCCACCTGGTTTCGCGGCCAGACGCACTAACCATTAGTCCACAGGTGTGGACGCTATCACTAATTCTATCAATGCAAAATAGCATAGTAGTTTATATTGTTATTGAACAACCCTTCTCTCCGCAAAAATAGACAGTCAATTAGCACCACTAACAAGCAAACGTTCTGATGGGGGTAGATAAAAAAAGTTAAATTTTTTTCTTCCACCAAGTTAATAATGTCAAAAGAAGTGCTTATACAAATTTTGGCCACTCGACCGCAATTACGAGAGCCGTAAAAAAATAAGTTCGCCAGGGGCGCTAACAGAAAAAAAACACAATTTCATTGGACAAATTTATTGGAACGGACACAGCAATTGTTGAGCTATTTTTCAATATATTTTCTATCGGAATTGAGGCATTTCTCATGACAGAGAGAGATGCAGACGCAGTCAAACACTGGTTCCGATCTGAGACGGCTGACTTCTACGACACAAAAATTGATCCCATGGTATGACAAATGTCTCAATTCCATTGGGGGTTATGTCGACAAATAGCGCAACAAGTGCTGTATCTGTTTCAATAAATATTTCCAAGCAATTGTGCTCTTTTCTATAAAGGGCCCCAAGGAAAATCACTTTCTGGACGGCCTCGTAATTGCGATCGAGTGGCCAAAATTTGTATAAGTACTTCTTTTGACATTATTAACATGGTGCAAGAAAAAAAAATGACTTTTTTATCTGCCCCCATCAGAACGTTTGCTTGTAAGTTCAGAGAACTTCTGACAGTAGTACCCACTGAAATCACAGAACTGGACAGGCTCTCTGGGCCGCGTGTTGAGGAGCACTGCTATCGATATCCATGCAACAGTTTCCCCTAGCATCCAGCACCGCGCTAACCTTCTTTGTAGTGGTGGGAAGAAGAATGTCATTGTTATGAGAAAGGTTTATTTCTGTCCGCTGTTTAGCCAACTGGTGGCTCTCTTCGAAGTGCCAGTGGGGAGCCTCTCTGAATAACAGTTGGTGGCTGAGGCCGCCCGGGACGAGGGGGTCCACATCTTATGAAGGACACAGCACCCTCTCTCACATCTTCCAGCCGGTCCATCGAGATCCGATCTTAATGTACTTCCTTCCCTCTCGCTCTCCGGAAGCTTCCGCGGCCTGGAATCTTCTCAGGGAGAAGACGGATATGATGCAAAATTCAACTGTTTTTTTTATTTTGACAGATGAGAAATTTCAGACATCACTGAGTGGATACGTCAATGGGAGAGATTCACTGTTTTATTTTTCTGGTTTATATCACAATTTGTGGATTACAGTGAAACACGAGCTCATAGAAAAAAATATATTGAGACTTCATGACATTTATAAAGCAGAATAAAGAATAAATATATTAATCTTAGCACACGTTACGATTCCACGTGGCATTTAAGTAAAAATAATCCGTGACGGGCCGTGCGAAACTGTTACTGCAGTGGATCCCAACTTGTCCTCGAGTGATTTGAAAGAAATCCCTGAAAGAAGGTGTGTTTTCAAACAATATCTTTATTAAACTTTACTTTATCACATTCTATAATCTTTATCTACTTGTTGGAATATTTTTTGTTTATCTCAGACTTTGAGACACAAACAGGAATGAGTTCGCCTGAGCAACTTCTTTTGGCTTGCAATTATTGCGTACTGTACTCCAACCAGGAGAAAGTCTCAGGGGAATGAGACGCAGTGGGGTAATGCTGTAAATGAATGTTGATGTCATAAGGTCACACACGTGGGTACACGCATCTCCATTGGCTAACTCTCAAAGCACAAACGATAACACTGACACACACATACTTATACTACCCTAGTTACAAAATTAGATCACAGTTAATCTCCTGGGGCCGTATTCATAGACATTCTTAGCGCGGGCTTCCGGTGGATGATCAGCGAACTAACGTTTTTCGTATTCATAAACCAGTGTTAGCGGTATGATATATGAATCCTGTACAAGTAACCAGTCGATAGCCGGGGCTAGTTTAGCATGCTCGTAGCGCGGGCTAGCGAAATGTCTATGAATAGCATCCCTGGTCTTTTAATCCCTCCATACAGGAAATAACATATGCAGGAGAGCGCATGTTTTTTTAAACTGGCGTTATAACGGTAATATTATCTATCTACTTCGCTCCAACAGATGACGCAATAGTAAGCACATTCCTTTCACGGTTATCTCCTGGTTGGAGAACAGTAGCTATCCGATATTTTTAGTGTTTTAAATTCTTGTCTTCACGGTCCAACTTTAACTGTCTTCGCCGTTCAGGATAACTGAAGCAACGATAAAGAAAGTAAACTTGCCTCGCTGAGTTGTCAATCACGAATTTGATTCATTTCTCACTCTCTGTGGCTTTCTAGCAACATATGATGTTGAATTATAGTTCGATATTTTTGGAAGTGTAAAAAATCTTCATTGATCAACATTAAAATTAATGCAATATTATCCTTCCTTCAAAGGAAAATCTCTTATTTCTAAGGTATAATAGTTCGAACGTCAAAAAAAAAAAATGGGGCTGCTAGAATTATGATTGTTTTATTTATTTTCAAATGGCCCTTAATGAACTATTGCCCTACCTAGGGCAGTATATATAAACATGTTGTCTTTTATGGCGGTAACCATTACAAATTATTATGTTATGCATATTGAACTACATAAAATTGTAAAATAATATGAATTTAATAAATTCAAGTTAATAAACTAACTAAAAACTAAATACTATTTGTACAATTCATATGAGGTAAACAGGGCTAAGTGGAACCCATAAATTTAATAGTTCAACTTTGACATTTAATAACTTGCGGAATAGAAATTAAAATTTGTCTAAAATTTGAACAGGTAACCATCAATACCTTTCCTAACTATGATGAAAAAGAAGAAAAATTACGTTGAGATCCACTAAAGCAAAACATATTTGTAGGCTCATAGGTTACACTTGCCTGGGCTAGTGTAACCTAGTTAGTACCTTTCTGCAGCAAAGATCAGAATATGTCTTGGGACAAGTAGATATGAAAGAATATTATATTCTGTATAGAATGAGAATTTTGTATTTTGGGCATTTAATAAACTGCAAATATTTAAATGACAAAATGATACACAAACTAAATAAAAAGTATTCTTTATGTTCCTAAGAACGTTTGCTTAAGACAAATTGAAAGAATCAAAAGACACACACAATCAGAATTTAACATCGCTGTAAATTTATTAACTATGATTAATTCACTAAGGTTATATTAAGGAAATGTTATGAGTATAACATAATTACAGTATAAATTGTAAATATATTTTTTTTTTTTGGATCCACCGAAATGAAATGTATGAGCTCGAAGAGGTCCGTGACGAACTATTGAGTTATGGTAAATGATGCTTCTTCGTATGTTCCTTGGTTGCGATGGGATATTGCCTATGTAATCAACTTTACCAAAAGGAATATTGTAAGGTCAGTGAACTCAGTGTATGCTTGTCTTTGAAGTGTTTCAGTGTATTTATTTCACTTATTCTCCACAACCGTTAAAGTTTATTTATTGTAAACGTAAAAAAGAAATTTTGTGTAAAGTTTATTTACGTTCTTGCATTTTGTTCTGAAGAGGGAGGAGACGTCAAGGACCCAACGCCAACTCAAGATCTCGAGAGCACATATTTAATACTAGGGAATGTTTTAAAAAAAGAAAAAACATCTTCTTTCTTTACAGGTCTTTGGAATGTTTCCGTTTCACCATATAAACCTTGGACTCTTAATGTTTTTGAAGCGTCATTTGACTGGAATTCTAAAAGGCGACATACGTAGTATGTTCTTTCCACTGTTTCTGTACGGTTACTTTTCTATTAACTATTGTATCCCTAATGGGGAATATGCTTGAGCATTTTTCTCCGTCCGAAATGGGATATTTCTATGAAAAAATATAATAAATCCCATAATAGAAATTCTAAGACTTAAGTAACGTCTCCTTTGTTGATAATAAATCAAATAAAATGAGATAAAAATATCACATGGCTCGCAAATTTAATGTCATTACAACACAATAATATATATAACAGTTTTTTTCCGAGTTGCACGCGATAAACCGAACTTTTCTGCGCTTATATTTTCATTCCTACTAATTGCAAGTTCGTCATCCGTTGAAGAAAATACTATGGCATCCATTTTTCTCTCTGGTAGAGAACTCCATGTATAATTCGTAGGCCCTTTCTTGACCATGTTAAATTTCAACTCTGAATAACATGTACAATTCAATTCGGCATTAAATGAAAAATATTACAATGCTGTTCCTGCTACTACTACTACTACTACTACTACTACTACTACTACTACTACTACTACTACTACTACTACTACTACCACCACCACCATCATCACTACTACTATGCATACTATTAATACTACTATTGCCCTAACTGCTATTGCTACTACTAATATTGCCATACTACTAGGCCTATTACCATTACCACTATTACTATTATTGATATCACTACTGGTGCTATTACCTACTATTGCCATTACTACTACTAATAGTCATTACTACTATTGCCATTACTATTACTACTATTATTACTATTATTGATATTACTACTGGTGCTATTACCTACTATTGTCATTACTACTACTAATACTACTATCGCCATTACTACCATTGCTACTACTAATATTGCCATTACTACTGATATTACTACTATTGCCATTACTACTACTACTACTACTACTACTACTACTACTACTACTACTACTACTACATTACTATTATCGCTACTGTACTATTTCCTACTATTGCCATTAGTACTACTGATATTACATCTATTGTCATTACTACAACTAATACTATTACTACTACTACTATCGATATTAATACTGGTATTGCCACTACTACTACTACTACTACTACTACTACTACTACTACTACTACTACTACTACATTACTATTATCGCTACTGTACTATTTCCTACTATTGCCATTAGTACTACTGATATTACATCTATTGTCATTACTACAACTAATACTATTACTACTACTACTATCGATATTAATACTGGTATTGCCACTACTACTACTACTACTACTACTACTACTACTATTACTACTATTGCCATTACTACTGCTAATATTATTACTATTGCCATTACTACTACTAATATCATTACTATTGATATTACTACCAGTGATATTAGTGCTATTGCCATTACTACTACTATTACCACTATTGCCATTACTACTACTACTATTATTACTATTGCTGTTACTACTATTGATAGTGCTATTAGTGCTATTGCCATTACTACTACTAATATTACTACTATTGCCATTACTACTACTACTGCTACTACTACTACTACTACTATTACTTTGCTACTACTATTATTACTATTGCTGCTACTACTATTATTACTATTGCTGTTACTACTATTGATATTACTACTGGGCCTATTAGTACTATTTCCATTACTACTATTGCCATTACTACTGTTGATATTACTACTGTTATTACTGCTATTGCTGTTACTACTATCGCTATCACTACTATTATTTATTATAGCTATTACTACTATTGGTACTGTAGCTATTACTACTATTATTGCTACTAATGCTATTACTGATATTACCACTAATGCTACTGCTATTAACACCACTTCTACTACTACTAGTACTACTGTCATTGTTACTCCTATTACTGCTCTTGCTGTTACTACTATTATTAGGATTGCTAGTGCTACTATTCCTATTGCTAAGCTATTGCTATTAGTACTGATGTTATTGTTATTGCCACTACTGCTGCTATTGCTACTATATTGCTATTGCTATAACTACTGCTACTCTATTATTGCTATTACTATAGCTAGTGCTATTAATACTGCTAATACTACTGTAGCTACTGCTACTATTAGTAGGTCTACTAATAACCATATTACTATCATTCCTTCTATCACCTTTACTATTAGACAACTATTAGGTATACCGTTACTATTGCTACTACTATTATAATTGCTTTAATTACTACTTCTGCTATTACTATTACTGCTGTTACTACTACTACTACTATTTTTTCTATTGCTATTACTACTACTACTGCTGTTACTACTGCTAATGCTACTATTACTACTACTAGTTGTATTGTTTATAACTACTACTAGTACTACTACCACCACCACTACTCCTCTTTATTGACAGGTGTTTCTTCTTAATTTACTAAATACGTACTTCCCTTTACTTATTAGCCAATAGTTAAACAGGAAAATAAACTATTGGAGTCTTGTATTTGACTGACAGCCGCGTGAGTGCGTTCGTATGCGTGTGTATCTGTGTGTGTGTGTGTGTGTGTGTGTGTGTGTGTGTACGTGAGTACCCGTGCTGCGTTAGTGCTTTCTGTCATCATCACTTGTCAAAAATGTTGAACCTCGATCATGTAACGACATGCACTATAACAGTTCAGTTTATTTTATAACCCGCCTCCGTCAACAACTCTAGTGTCCTCTATTTATTATGCAGCAGCACGATTCCGTGGTGGCTGATGCGCACCAAATACCGGAAAAAACTGAAAGTTATGACCACAAAAATTATCCAAAATAGTGCCAAATGTGGCAACTCAAGTTCGTATGAACGAATTCCTTGGATTTCTCTCATTGTGTCTGCCGACGGTTGTAACGATCAAAATATTTCACTGACACCACTAGTGTGCACGTTTTACTTTCTGGAATGAAGAAGTGGTGGAGGGTCGGTTTGAAGCCCTTTTGGGTTGATTACCTGAGTGGGGTTATTGCAGAAAGAATTTTTATGCCGAAGAAAATTCTATTTCGATATTTTCGCGGAAACACACTTGTTCAGCATGATCGAAAAAATGATGTTTTACCGTCTGCTGATCTGTCTGTAATTTACTTTTAAGATTTTTCTTAACTACATCACGGATTTTGTTCATATTCAGTATTTGGGAGTAAATTTATCCAGAAATGTGGACATGAAATGTAATGACTTTTGCAAAAAAAAATAATAAGTCATTTTAAATTCAAAACAACTTATTGTAATCGAAAACAATTGAAACGATTTTTATGACATGACTATGCTTTTATTGGAGGTACAAACGGGAAAATTTTCACATGTTATGTGTAATAATAAGCAGTGACGTCATGCAATGACAATATACAATAACACCATGGAGCAGGGATGTCAAAGCGCCTGCACTGCGTGCTCATACTACAAGCAATACAAATCCAACAAGGTTTACATTTTAGCAAGTAAAGTACAATCATAGCTTTTAAGGAAACGTTGTGCGGGTTGTAGAGAGCATGCAGTGCAGGCGCTTTAACATCCCCGCCGTGGACAAATAACAGCAAGATCTCCAATTCAATGCACACTTTCGAGAGACTAATGAAATTTACCCGATCGGTATTACAGGTATCCATTGTACCAATAATATTATTAATGGTAATATTTTTCATATTACTCCCCAAAGGACTGCATAATGATTTATCAGTTTAAATGAAATGATTAATTACAATAATATGGTTACCACATGGCTTACCCCAAGTTTCTTAAAATATTAGTGCTACATCTGTCACATACTGGTGGTCTACGATTTTGTCGTGATGTCTTTCGTTGAAAACTCGAACAGATCTACGAATACAATTGCTTTCAGCCCTGTAAATAAAAATGATTTTTGTTCTCTCTCGTAAGGTGTACAACATTTTGAAAAAATCAGTAAAACACGACTATTACGTCATAATGCTCAGTAGTTTTCAGTTTTATTCTCTCCAACACCAATCAAGAACAATTCCGGTTGCTAAGCAGCAATAAGAAACTGAAGATGTGATAACAATTGAGGGGCTTAGAACAAAAAGCAGGTAAGTGATGGAAACATAGTTTTGAGAAAATTACAGCTAAAGTTCTACCCTAGATAATATATGTAACAGATAACTCCTCGCTACGTTAAAATCGGCAGCACTTTGAAGAGAACAACCGCCAGGATCGCCACCCGTCCACCGTAAACGAACACGAGATGGCAGCACAGTTTCTAATGCAATTCAAATGGGTATTATGACGTGACTCCTTATGTAATAACTAGATGGCAGCGTAGTAAACCTGACAAAAGTTGTTAACCTCAAAGCCTATAATCCCGACATATCTGTTACATATATGATCTAGGGTTCTACATGCAATGGAACATTATACACTACTTTGGTGAAATGATGCCCATATAGCAGCACTGCACAGTGTGATCACTTACCTGATTTTATTCCGAAGAAACATCCGTTTGGGCTATCACAACACGCACATTATCTCATTTTTTTTAATAATGTCACTTACCTGATTTTTGTTCTAAGCCCCTCAATTGAATCCTACCAAGTAAAGGGCCCCATACATGCTAAGACTTATCTGGAGGTAAGTTTATGCAAACCTAAATACACAGGCAAGTCTCCTCGTGTATGGGCGAAAAGTATCGAGGCTTTTGGCCTTTAGACGAGCCTCCAGACTTCTAGGACTGCTTGAAATTTTCCGACTGTAGCGCTCTCCAAATTAAGCGGCCGAAAAAGTGAACATAGAAACAAACGATACTGCGAGCATCTGATCGAGATTTCAATGTTACGTTTTGCAGTTCTCTGTAGGAAAATGGTGGCAAGCTATGAAAGTTCAGATTTAAGGAACTATTATCATGCATTTTTAGAATTTATAGATACAGTATATATAAATCTTTTCCATGCTTATGGAAAATCAAATTAGTTATAATAACACTTATAAAGCGAAACTATAGACATACTATTTAAAAATAGCTCTAAGGAATAGCGAACTAATGAACGCAGAACAGTGGAGGAATTCTATTTCTCGAGTGATCCTATATCTCCATAGTAAATCATTGACTTCAACGACCTCTTACGTTTTCTTGCTGAATTAAAAGACTCCATCTCCGATAGCCCCAAGAAAACAGCTCTATTTTGTAATAGTATTGAAAATAAATTGTGAATTTATTTTATACTTTTTTTTACCTTTTAAACAGCTCGACGGAATCCACTTTCCTTAGTGTGCGTAGAAGAGAACATATTCCATAATTTAAAATGAAATGTCAAAAGGTGGAGGGCGTTATTTGAAATTTTGAAACATAATAGGTAAAATATTGGTTTTAAACTTCCCATTCATACCTAAATCGACGTATTTCTTGTTTAAATCAAATTTACTTTAAATTAGCTGTTGGGACTGACTAGTTTTGAAATAAAAGCTCTGTATAAATACAAACAACACGATATCATTAATAATCTATAGCAGGGAATTATATTAATATCATTTAATCTTCATAATTCTGTCATTAAAATTAAATCCAATACAGAAATAATGAAACCATAACAAAAAAAATAGAAGCAGTTTCGCAGTCAATGAGATTTAAAAATCTCCCATCAATTTTTATTTTGGTTCTTGCACAGTATGAAGAGAGAGATGAAATGAACAGTTCAGTATCCTATCCCTGGGTATTGCAAAGATTTATTATTATTATTATTATTATTATTATTATTATTATTATTATTATTATTATTATTATTATTATTATTATTATTCTATGCAGAATTATTTGTAATTATTACTGTAAATATTCACCTTACAATAGTTCCCAGGTCAAGGCAGTTAGACATTCCTCTTATGGGGAAGAGAATTAACCTCGGTTAAAATCGTAGTAACAATGAGTTAGAATCCGATGTTGTGAGACTGGTGCACCATATGATCACTGGTTACATGGCTAGCAGGCACCTCATTAAACCAGTTAAAAATGTGTAATTGTTTTTAATAAAAAGAGAAAAGGAAAGGATTCGTACCACTGCAGAGAGTATAAGCCCTTCCATGGTGATTGAAGTATGACCTTGGATGCGCAGTGAAGAAAAACACGTCTACTCAGTAAGATTTCCAGGTACTGCAGCACTCGTAACCTGCGTGAGATGACAAGGCCATGCTTTAACTGCGGTGGACGGATTCTATAAAATAACAACACTCATGGCGTAGTGCACCATTCTTGATCAAAATTTCACCGCGGTAAAGTTCGCATTTCAGTTTGTTCAACCTCAATATCCGGTGCATCAATCACGATGAAAGTTAAACGTGATAGTTTATCGAAATAAAAATCAACCGCTCGTGATGGAGTGATTATGTGCAATTTATCAGGGTCAAGTTCCAACAAAATGACAGCGAAATCGATGTTCTTGATGGAATAGAAGGCGAAATGATATATCTGGATTATGTAAATAGAAACCAACGTTAAATTGGCATTATTGTGGAAAGAGAGGATCCTTTTGGAGGATATGGGGATAGAAATTTCGAGGAAAGATTTCGTCTGTCCAAAGAACCATGTAGTGATTTGTGAATGAAATTATAAAAGATTGAAATTTCCTACTAGTCGAAATAATCCCGTCTCACTTATGATTAGAGTTTTAACAACGTTAAGATCATATTCTGTAAGGATATTTAACATTGTGATTGGTGATATTTCTAATATTCATCTTACCACGGCACTACGCAACCACAAACTACAACCATCTTAAGATGGCTATGATCAAACATTATTATGTTTTTCTGCTTACGCTGTATTTCGTTTTCTTCAAGGGCAGAACTACGATCTGTAAAGACTGGATTCCATCAAATAAATATATTTAATTTCATGTTATCATGACATGTATTTAATTGAGTAGGTAAACTCCTGGTGAAGCCTAAAATATACAGAAGCATTATTCAGTTACAATTTACTTACTTATTAATGGCTTTTAAGGAATCCGCACGTTCATTGCCGCCCTCACATAAGCCCGCCATTGGTCTCTATCCTGTGTAAGATTAATCCAGTCTCTGTCATATCCTACCTCCCTCAAATCCATTTTAATATTATCCTCCCATCTACGTCTCGGCCTCCCAAAGATCTTCTTCCCTCCGGCTTCGCAGTGAACACTCTATATGGATTTCTGGATTCATCTGTATGTGCTACATGCCCTGCCCATCTCAAACGTCTGGATTTAATGTTCCTAATGGTTAAGAATACAATTATTCTGTTTTATTCAGTTACAATAATAATTAAATCTCAAACTTAGGGGTTAACAATAAAAATATATTACAAACATTATTATTATTATTATTATTATTATTATTATTATTATTATTCATTGTTCGATACATCTTTCAACGCTTATAATCACTGAATAAATTATTATTTTTATTATTATTATTATTATTATTATTATTATTATTATTATTATTATTATTATTATTATTATTATTATTATTTTAGATGTAATGAAAATAGTATATCATGTGAATTTTGAAATATAATTGAGGTTCTGGCTGATATGTAGGCTTCATCTAATTATCAGGCACTACATCTCACTTGATTATTGTTAGAGGAAGAAGAATTGTTTGTATGCATCTGAAGTCTGATTAATGTAATATGTAGCTAGTCGGCAATGTATACAATGAAGGGGGAAAGGAACTGGCCATCCTACCCCGTTATCGCCTGGCCTAGTTGTCTCATAAATGGTGTCTTCTTGATATCACTTTAAGGTTCAGACCTGTTTTCGGACAATTGAACAAACAATAAATGTAAATCATCTTTTCTGATATTAAATTTTGTGCCTAACTTCAACCACGTATAGGGTAAAAGTTGGTAAAATTGTGATATGAGTAATATTGTGGTAGTTCTTTTTCAGAATTTATTACAATTTTACTGAGCGACAGGGAGATCGGTTTTTTTGTGTCAACGTATTACGGGAATGTTCGTGGACAAGTTGCTGCACAAAACTGGTCCTTCTCTCGCTTAGTAAAATTGTAATAAATTCTCAAAAAGAATTATTACAATATTACTCGTATCACAGTATTACCAACCTTTAACCTATAGCTTGTTTTTCTCTCAGAGAATATCCGTCAGTCTCATTGTTTTCAAGAATATTGACGTAAGAGTCAATCAGCTCTAAAATCCTTAGGATATGAAAATTTCGGGGTTATGTTATAGTTCCGTAGTGTTAACAAACTAATCAGGCAGAGCGGTATGACAAAATCGAAGCGCGTAACAATTAGATACACTGTTTTTATCTTTGCTCGTCTATGAGTGCTTTCCTTGTAGAAATGGCATTCGATCTACGAATTAACTCGGGAGAAGAGAGCGGTCAGAAGAACTGGTTACTGTGACCGATGATCATTGTTGCTGCACCGCAATAGTATTCTGATCGCGGTTTTCAGTTTACCGTGTTGTCATGACCCTTGACAATTACGTTTTTTGACAGAGATTGGTGGGTGCACTTGGTCATTTCACCTATTTCGTTCTGCATCTAAACACTCGTACCGTTTCCAATATTTTCGGTTTGCATTTGTTTACCTTTTCGGTGCTGTTATGTTTTCGGATTGCATTTCTTAGCTTTTTTTCACGTTAAAATTTCACAAGAAAATGAAGAATGGAAAAAGACTGTTTAACGTTTTCCACTTTAACAAAGCTCATTGTTAGATAAAAACTTGTGACAGGAAAGACAACAACTGATGGAATATCTATAAAGGAAAAAAGATGAAGCGAAACCAGCAGGAGATTAATGTTTGTACAATATGGGATCCCCAGGACAGCAGGAAACTATGCAATATTGTAGGCCTACATCCAAAACCATTCTTCATTCACTCTGCGATGTAGGAAAAGAGACGTAGCTAGGATCAAAGGAAGCTATTACATCGATTACATCGTGAATGATCCGTGAATCAATAGTTCAAGTCCCCTATTAAAATAGGGGGAATAAGGTGAAGAATACAATGCGTGCACTTCTGCGTTTTGTAACTTTCTCCATTCTCCTGTAACTTCATCCCTCTTAATAATCCGTGGCGCTACAGCCCATGAAGGGCCTAGACCGACTAGCCGGCTGCTGGCCTTACGTCCACATGCCGAAGCAGAGGTGGACGATCATCCAACCAGAATGGAGGTACCGTGTGGTTAGCACGATGATCCCCCCAGCCGTTATAGCTGGCATTCGCAACCGGATTTCGCTACCTATCGTAGCTCCCCAAGTGTATCACGATGCTGGGTGGGCACCGGTCAGCAGTCAGCTGGTCGGTCTTGGCCCTTCATGGGCTGTAGCGCCATGGATTTACTTTACTTTTAGTTTCCGTGTAGTCTACCACAAGGCCACTCTTATCCGGAATTAGCAGGTATAGAGGAGTCTATATTGAAGGGTGGTTGGACTGATCCATTACATGGGGTGTACTACGTTAAAATGGCAATATTTGTGTAGAAAAACGATTAAAATATTATACAAAATAATGGGTATTAATGGACAAAATATTTAAAGAAAATATCAAAGGAAATAAACATTATTTTACACTAATAATGGGGATTTATGGCCGAAATTGAATGAAAATGCATTAAAAATGACCGAATAAAACAAAAAAGTGCTCTTATGAGTTGAAACAGGCAAAAAAATGCAAAAAAAAAATGCCTTAACAAATACGTCTTAAAACACTCAGTTTATCACATAACATATAAATACTAAAGCACAATGTTTCTGGCTTACTAGAAAAAAGATACAATTTCATCAAAACCGTAGCCCTAGTCATCTTGCTACAAGTGACTAAAAGTATTTTATTAATATATTTTTATTTACGACTCCTCCGCTACCTGATTGCCTTGTAAGGGCTGCATGGCGCCGGTAATTCTCGCAATAACCAGGGAGGAAACGGACGTTTAAACCCCTTTTCTCGAGAAGTGTTGGCTCTGATGGTCAGAAAATGCAAGGAGAAAGAACAACTACGAAGTGGCCGACATCCATCACCAGAGCCCGGGTCAGTATGAATACGAGGCTTTCTGTCTCATCCCGCACAAACGGAGTCTTTCAACACGACACTCTCTTTATGGCGGCAACAGCAGCCACCTTCGAGATATGCCGCGGAGATGACGGAAAAATGATCACTTCTTGGAGAGCAAGGTCACCGCGGTTCTGTGCCCATCCATCACTCCAGTCATGGGCGTGGAAGTCGTCAGGGGTGGCAACAGGGGTCATGTGTGGCATCTTCCTCTCAGACCCTCTTGTTTCCAGAGGGACAGCCATCTTCATCCGGGTTGCGCAGATTATTTTGAGTTGTAGTCTTGTGGCACTCGTTTTCGGAACAATGCACGGATCCATTCTTTTCGTCATATCATTAGAGACTTATAATATTATTCCACTCTTGCATCCGTAATGCTTGGTTACCCAATATAGCCTGAAGGAAAATGCGCCAAATGTGCTGTCATATGTTGTCTTATACAGTGTAAATGTCCGATTATTAAGGAGTCCTCTGAAGTTAAGTATTTAGGCATAATTAGGCATTTAAAATGGAACACATTAATTACCTTTGTAATAAATTACTTACTTACTTACAAATGGCTTTTAAGGAACCCGAAGGTTCATTGCCGCCCTCACATAAGCCCGCCAGCGGTCCCTATCCTGTGCAAGATTAATCCAGTCTCTATCATCATACCCCACCTCCCTCAAATCCATTTTAATATTATCCTCCCATCTACGTCTCGGCCTCCCTAAAGGTCTTTTTCCCTCCGGTCTCCCAACTAACACTCTATATGCATTTCTGGATTCGCCCATACGTGCTACATGCCCTGCACATCTCAAACGTCTGGATTTAATGTTCCTAATTATGTCAGGTGAACAATACAATGCGTGCAGTTCTGTGTTGTGTAACTTTCTCCATCCTCCTGTAACTTCATCCCGCTTAGCCCCAAATATTTTCCTAAGCACCTTATTCTCAAACACCCTTAACCTATGTTCCTCTCTCAGAGTGAGAGTCCAAGTTTCACAACCATACAGAAGAACCGGTAATATAACTGTTTTATAAATACTAACTTTCAGATTTTTGTTTTATTGAGGAATTACTTGTCAATAAGTTTATTACGCACTTTTAACATTATTTCAATCAGTAATTATGTATGGAATTGTAGGATGGGGTAGCTCATTTAAATCCAATTTTAATCCACTTCATTTATTACAGAAGAAAATAATTAAAATATGTCTTCATAAATATATTGATTTTCCATCTCAAAAATTGTTTTTAGACTTTAATGTACTTAACATAATACAGATTTATTATATTGTATTAATAAAATTCGTACATAAAATCGAAATAATTTTGAATTGTATTCTCATAGTTATGAAACAAAAGGTATGAATTCTTTAAGATTCTTTGAACCAAAATGCAACACTGTTACAGTATTTAATCATAGTAGTAATTTAGGCCCAAGAATATATAACAAATTTATATTTAAATATCCTAATCTTGTCAATTCTAATAGTTCTAGTATTAAATGTAAGAAGTTATGTATGGATTTTATAAAAATTGTAAATTTAAATGTATATATTCTAGTAGACATGACAAATTGCATTGTATACTTATTAATTTCAATTCAGGAATCCGCCCCTGAGCACGAGTTCTACTCTTTCAGGGGCAAGCTAATGTTTTTCTGTATATATTATATTTTATGTTACAATTATTAGCTAAAAATAAATAAATAAAATAAAATATGTAGGAAGTATTAATGCTCAATTCTTCATGTCGTAAGGTTTTTAGACCTTGAAAACTATTATTCAATCCTGCTTTGTGAAACTGAAGAAATGCGTGCAAAGTGTTGCTCACGATATATTTTGAAACTACCTAAAATTTAATACCTCTTGTCGTACGATTAAGGATCTTTTAAAATGTTCTATTCCATTTTCTTCGTCACTGGACAAATAAAAATGAGCCGAAAATGCTGCTTATATACATTTTGGAACTCCTACAATTTCTTAAGAGACATTGCTTGCATATTTTGTTCCAAAAGGACAGGAAAATGGCTCTCTGTACAAATATAAATTTGTGGAGAACTTAAGTTTAGAGGGAACAGATAAACTAAACATTTTATTAAAGACTATGAGTGTGCATTTCGCTGTTTTAGCGCACTATTGCAATCCAGCCACCACTTGGCCGATTTAATTTTATTAGCCTACTTAGGGTGCGAGGTGGTCTAACTTCGAGTGGATTTATCCCACTCTCTACTCCTAATCCATACCGTACTGTAATTATTATTATTATTATTATTATTATTATTATTATTATTACTATTATTATTATTATGTTATACAGGGTGATTCATGGGAGTTACCTCCACTTACGGAGCATATTTTCCAAGACTTTTGACCAAAAAAGTTATATAAACGTGGGTTCTACTCTCAATATTTTGGGAGCTATATCAATTTTGAAGTTGCTTGTAAAATACCTTTTTTCTTTAGTTTTAAGAGTTAAAGAATATTGTAGATAGAGAATGAACTATTCAGAAGTATAATTTCTTTAATTTGTAGTATTCTGAAGCTAAAAATGTGTTGTGAATTGCATACTTGTTTCGTATAATTTTTTTTTATTATTTAAAAAAAATTAGGGCCTACATCTTTCTTATCCACTTGTCACAATAATATTGTTACAAATCATGGCACCCTTGTAAACTCTTCGAGAATGTGCATTAGGATGCAAAATTGAACCGTAAACAATCAACTTGCTAGAAGTCATGTAATTTGTAACAATTGTTGTGATAAGTGCGTAAGAATAATATAATTTTAGTTAAAAATTTAAAGGAAAAAATCTGTACAAAGCGACTAAGGAATTAACAACATATTTTTAATTTGATACACTTTGTTTTTTTAATATAAGTTACTAATAAATTGATTAATTACATTGGGTTACTGTTCAGTCTAAACTTACCACTTTTACACGATGAATTATGTCATTGGATGTAAATATATGTTATTGTATTATGTGACGAGCGCTTTCGTCTTACAGCATCATCAGGTCTCATGAACGTAACAGGAAACATAATTACACAATACTTATTTAATAGAGCTCTGATAAGATAACTGATAACAATTGTCAGCATATATCACAGATGTAATTTTAACAACTATGTATCACAATTTATTCAACATATGTTTTTCCAACTGTTTTTAATTCTATTTTTAATTATTTTTGTTTCATGTAAGATATATTCATTGTGCATAATATTGTATATTTCTGGTTCTTCCATATTGAACAATAATGTGCAAATACCTCATAAATCACATATATGCATTCTGACATGCTCCCAAAAAAATTCACCAGAGTTTCTAGTCTTCATTGCAATGTTATAATTTATGCATATTATATGTTATTAACCAGATGCCTTACAATGTCTTCCTGTTATGTTCATGAGACCTGATGATGCCTTAAGGCGAAAGCGCTCGTCATATAATGAAATAATAGTACATTATGCAACGAGCCTATAAATATAGTAATTAAGAATCGAGTATGGATATTTATGAAACGAGGGCAAGCGAGTTTCATAATTTTCATACGAGCTTCTTAATTACCATTATAGGCGAGTTTCATACGACTTTTTATGCTCGACCATATTTCTAACTTGAAATTACCGGTATTCAGATGTATACATTTTATTTGTATCTGACAAGATCGGAAGTGACCTTGTTCTAGGTCGTGAATTGTGAGATGTGCGCAGACGCGAAAGTATTGATTTTTTCCGAGGAACAATAATGTCATTGACCTTGACGTAGTCCCGTTAAACTTGATAATATTATAATATTATAACCTTGATTATTGAATTCGATATTGAAGAACGAGATGACAAATTGAATTTATTTGAATATTATTTACAATTAACGCTAATTATTATAGTAACAGAACATAACCTTCTGCAACAGTATTGGATTTCCAGCCTCCGTGACTTTTCGCTAATTCTCTTTCGATTGCATATCCGAGAATAATCGATACTTGCGGTTTTATAACGGTACCAAGCTGACTTGTCAATGGCTGAACACATGTAAGCTGAGTTATCATTGGCTGAAGACCTGTACTTTAATGAGTAGGTGTACTTTAATGACATGCATTAAAGGACTGCTACCAGGTGTATAATTAGTACATTTCGGCATGGTCGAGCATAAAATATATTTAGATTCAGTGACATAATTCATTGTGGAAAAGTGATAAGTTTAGACTGAATAGTAGCACAATATAATTAATTAACATATTAGTAGCTTCAGAATACTAGCCAATTAAATAAATTACACTTCTGAATAGTTCATTCTCTATTTGTAACGTTCTTTTACTCTTAAAAGTAAATAAAAAAATATATTTTACAAACAAATTCAAATTAGTGTAACTGAAAACGTTGAGAATAGGACCCATGTTTATATGACATTTTTTGCTCAGAATTTCTTCGAAAATAAGCTCTGTAAGTGACGGTAAATCCTCGTGAATCATCTTGTATATGTAGCCTATATTGCGAACATTCCAGTCCACAATTAAAATACTAATGATTATGCTACCTTTGCACGGTCAAAATACCGCGGCCCTTCAAAATTTAATCAGTGGGCAAGTCATATTTCATATTAAAATACAAGAAAAGTTGTTTTTGATAAACATGCGAGAACAACTATTTGAGCAGCAGATGTTTTATACTCATGAACAATTCCAAGCCTTGGCGTAAATCCTCGTGAATCACCCTGTATATGTAGCCTATATTGCGAGCAACAATTACATACAGTAACAAAGATTTTACAATACTATTATAATACTCGTATATGAATCTTCTTCAAAATTCGAAATTGATTACCAATCTCATAGTCAAATAGAATACATACGAGTATTACAAATTAATGTATATAATACATAAATCCCACAAGGGTAGCTGCCCTTCAGTAAGGGTTGCCAAAAGACACAGCATACTAAACAAAGAAAATAAAAATAAACATTTGCGTTATCACTATTTACGATGTTTATTTTCAAATGGAAGCTACCCTTGGGAAAGTACTTTTATTCAATAATTATTAGTAATCAAATAGAATATAAGGAAATTTAGGTGTACAGGTGATTACGTAAAATCTGAACAGAATATTTCATTACGTCTATAGCAATAATTTTCAAAATATTTAAAGGAATTCCAAAAGACTTAAAACATTCAACTGAGAATTTTGGAATTGTTCCTCTTGCTCTGAACAATAGGCCAAATACTTCAATCTGTCCTTGTATATGATAATAATCTCTAAAGTATTGAATTACAAGATACAATGTAACTAGGTCACACCCGAGAAAAGCAAGATTCTTGAGGTCGGGTGTGACCAATGATGAAAACTGGATAAGAAAACTAATAATAATAATAATAATAATAATAATAATAATAATAATAATAATAATAATAATAATAATAATTACAACTATGATTAAAGTGTTAAATGTAATTAGACATAAAGTTTAAAAAGAATGAGAGGAAAAAAACAAACAAACGGTATATATGTATATAATAAAAAGCCAAAGCAAGTTTCTGGATCACTCTTCAATTGCATGCATATTTATTATGTTTAATATAATTTTAAATTTTGTTATTTTTACCTATAATAGCATTTATTTTTTATTTTTAAAGTTTAAATATTCATATTATATTTTTAAAACTTCTAATTTGAGTTGAACTCTGAGAAGTATCTTCATTCATTGCCTTACAATGAAATAAAGCGAAATTATCTTGACTTACATTTACCTTTTATCTGGGCTCACATTTTCTCCTCGTAATGTAAACCTGACTCTGGTTTAGAATTAGATAAAGAAATGTTTGTTCAGAATGCTTTAAACGCAAGTTTTCTCTATAAACTTCAGTTTTCGACAAAATGTGAATGAATAGCAGTCTAAATATGAGGAAGATAAAAACTTCCCTGGCTTAGTCCATACTTTTGTGTAACATAATACAAAGCACATACTATGTGAAATACTTCTGAATGCTGGAATGCCGTGCGATGTAGTAGAAATACCATGCTATGCGTTTTATTGTAGTCGTTCTCCTGAATATCCTTTGACTATAGAAGCTAAACGTAACCGCGTGTTCACTGAATTTATTAGCTTCATGCACCCAAGTCACGAACTTTTGAATAGAGAAGTTCATTATTTTAATGAGAGGTTGGATTATGTTCAGGGGATTTGAGTTTGGCTATCTGTGACGTTGCCACAGCAACTGCAAGTATCTCCAGATTTGTCGTTTTGTTCAAAATAAGGAGAACAGAAGCTCCCTCATTAGTGAAAGTGCGTAGACTCTCACACATGACATACAGTGCATGATGTGGAATTCCTTGTAAACTAATAAACCTCATGTAAACTTGTGTACTATGACAGCCGTACGTTTCGTAGTAGATTCGTCTTAAGCAATTTACATAGTTTAAGCTTTAAGGAATTATGACTCATTTCGAGTTGTTGGCTACTTGTGAATGCTATTAGCAGTGTTAAGTTATTCAAAACAAATCGGTTTATTTTATTTATTTATTTATTTATTTATTTATTTATTTCACCTGGTAGAGATAAGGCCATCAGGCCTTCTCTTCCCCTCTACCAGGAGATTACAACTACAATATTAAGAATACAATTACAATAATAATTACAATTAATATTAAATTTACAAATATAATAAAAATCAAAGTACTAAAAGATTAACTGATTAATAAAAGCTATCTGATAAATTCCACTGCCTCATTAAATAAAAATGTCTTAAATGAGAATAAGATTCAAGAAGAAATTACTTTGTAGTAAATACTGTATTTCACAAAACTGAAAATGTGGATTACAAGCAGAAGGGTGGTAGACGAGAAGTAAAAAATATTTATTTATTTATTTATTTACTTATTTATTTATTTATTTGTCCATTTCTCCATTTCTCCACTCATTCATTTATTAATTAATTAATTAATTCATTCATTCATTCATTCATTCATTCATTCATTCATTCATTCATTCATTCATTCATTTTGGTTGAGTTAAAACCATGAGGCCATGTATTGTGGGTCCCTATCACCACGGCATGGCGCGTCCTCAGGTTGCATATCGAGGAGACGGCCTCCAGATATGGAGGATAACTGTGAATATATTGAATAAGCAGTCGCGGACAGCCTATGAGGGGTGGTCCTCCAGCTTGGGGGTTGGGCGAAGGGCTAACAACCCATCACCGTAAAAAAACAGCTTGTTACGAAACCTTCAAATAAGCCTCGGAATGGGACTGATTCTCTGGCACGACTACAGCAAAGGAATAAGGTTCTGATTATAGGAAAATGGAGAAAGTTACACAACACAGTACTGCACGCATTGTATTCTTCACCTGACATAATTAGGAACATTAAATCCAGACGTTTGAGATGGGCAGGGCATGTAGCACGTATGAGAGAATCCAGACATGCATATAGAGTGTTAGTTGGGAGGCCGGGGAGAAAAGACCTTTGGGGAGGCCGAGACGTAGATGAGAAGATAATATTAAAATGGATTTGAGGGAGGTGGGATATGATGATAGAGACTGGATTAATCTTGCTCAGGATAGGGACCAATGGCGGGCTTATGTGAGGGCGGCAATGAACCTTCGGGTTCCTTAAAAGCCAGTAAGTAAGTAAGTAAGTAAGGAAGGAAGGAAGGAAGGAAGGAAGGCCATGAGGCCTTCTCTTCCACACTACCAGAAGTGAAATACATAATGAAATAAGGCAAAAATAGTAAAGTCATACTTAAATATAAAAATCATTTTCATGCACATTAACAAGCTTACATTTAATGAAATATTAACTGAACATGATACATAATTAAGTTACTTACAATTCATATCCTAATTCTACTTTATTATAGGCCTAAATGACAATTTATATAGGTACACACAGAATAACCTATAAAAATCGGCTAACGTTCACAAATCAATTCCATGTAAAAGTATGTAATTCTTAATTCTTAATTTAAATTGATTAACTGTTGGACAATCCCTAAAATGACGAGGTAAGGAGTTCCATAGGCGACAAACTGACACTGTGAAAGAGGATGAATAGAAAGAGGTACGGTGACGAGGAATGGATAATAAGGCCTGATGTTGATTCCGTAACGTTGTAAGATATTCAAAAATATGGTTGGTGAAGAGAAAAAAAACAGATTGAAGATGGATGGGAGAGGTAAAAATTATGGAAACTAATATGACGACTGCGAAGAGAAAGAAAACTATGGGAAAAGTACGATGTATGATGAGAGGAAGAAAACTATGACGTTAAACGTTAAATTTTCATGAATTCAGGGTCGTTTTTCGAATTCAGTATTCGGAATGTTTATTTTTCAAAATGTACTTTCTCCAGAAATGCAAAAATCCGAAACCAGATTTCCGAATTCTGCTTTCCGAATGTAATTATTCCGAAACCAAATTTTCGAATAGCTAATTGGTTAGTTAATGAGATTTTTCTCACCCGAAGAGGATATCCCGTTGTCCATTGAAATTAACATGACACAACAATACGTAACAAGCACCGGACGAAAATATACTATGGTCCGTTCCAGGAATCTGTGGAGTAACTTCACGCATATGGGGGCGGAGACTATCTGTGCCGGAGTGTATTGCGGGCAGCATCAGCTCGAGGCTGCTAAGGGGTAAGAAGATAGAGTTCACATAGAAACGATCCAATCCCTGCAAGCGATTGCTAGCTTCGTTCAACCAACACCTCCCCCCAGAGCGATCATTGGCCCTAGCCCTCCCACATACCACTTGTGCAGAGGTCTTGTTTCGTCTTTCTACTCCAAAGATTCCCACGACGGACCGTAGTAAGTGAAGCTTTCCACAATGGCTTTCAAGTGTTACTTACACATGTCTGAAATATATATTTTGTGCTATGTAAAAATTACCATTATACTTTCTGAAATAAATATTTTGTATTCTGTAATAATTGTCATATTTTTCTTGTGTGTTTCGTAAAAATTGTCAAATTTTCTAAATTTTATCCGAAACTGAAATTAAAGCATTCGAAAAAATTGACTTCGGAAAATCGTATTCGGAAAAATGGAATAAGGAATTAAAACGAGTTCGGAACTTTGGTATTCGGAAGAATGTTTTCGGAAAAATGGGCCCTTCCCGACTAAACGTCATTGTATTGGTAAAAGAATGTGCGCGCAGTTTAATGCCCCTCAACTGTGCTGTGAGAGATAAACCCTCCTTAAAATCGCCCGTTCCTCTGCAGAATCCTGTAGATCTGCTATAGAAATGACGTTAATGAATATTGTAATTATAAATAACATGGGAATGATGTAGGAAAAAGAACTAAAAAAAAGCCTTAGGATCCTTGCCTTTGTCCATAACAAAATTGTAATTGCTTTATGTGTAGTTATGGACCATTACGTATGAACATTATGTTAGTGTGGATATTTTTTTATGGTCGTTATCTCTGTGAAATGCTTCCGTCTCGCCAACGTACGATAAATGTTCTGATGTATCAAACTTCTAAGTGAACTGCAACTTATAACAGAATATAGGCTATTAAAAAATCTACACAAGTGAGGAACAAAACGATGCAAACACTAGAGATCCTAGAAATTAAAAATTGTAGCCGTCTGAAACGGATATAGATATTCACCTAGGGTTAGCATTTTGTGTAGAATACAAAACAATTATAAGAAGCCAACAAAATTCGAAAGATGATGATGATGATGATGATGATGATGATGATGATGATGATGATGATGATGATGATTAGGGCTAGGATTTTGATGACCTATAAATCATGAAAAAATTTAAATCATGAAAAAATATCCTAAAACAATGCATTTATAACCTAAAAATCTAAAAAAAATGCCCTAAAAATTGTTCGTACATAATTGGCTTAGTAGGAAAAGAGGTTTTGTACTAAATATTTAAACTAGTAATTAAATTAAATTCTAGTACCAATATTTAAGTTTATTTAATTTTACATAATTTTTTCTAATTGTAAGTGGTGCATTTTAATTAATTATTTTACCTGATGTAGTTTCCATGTAGCCCACCATAACGCCACTCTTATCTAGAATTAGAAGGTATAAAGGAGTCTAATTATATTGAAGGGGTGGTTGGAGTGTACTACATTAAAATGGCAATATTTGTGTAGAAAAAGGATTAAAATATTACACAAAATAATGGGTATTAGCCACCGCCGTATCTTGGTCGGTTAAGGCGCTTGCCTGCCGATCCGGAGTTGCGCTGGTTGCGGGTTCGATTCCCGCTGGGGCTGATTATCTGGTTGGGTTTTTTTTTTTTTCGAGGTTTTTCCGAACTGTAAGACAAATGTCAGGTAATCTATGGCGAATCCTCGGCCTCATCTCGCCAAATATATCACTATCACCAATTCCAACGACGCTAAATACCTCTTGTTGATACAGCGTCGTTAAATAACCAAGTAAAAAATAATGAGTATTAATGGATAAAATATGTAGACAAAATATCAAAGGAAATAAACATTATTTTGTATTAATAATGGGGATTTATGGCCGAAATTAAATGAAAATGCCTAAAAAATGTGCGAATAAAACAAAAGATGCTCTTATGAGTTGTAAGAGGCAAAAAATTAAAAAAAAATGCCCTAAAAATACGTCTTAAACACTCAGTTTATCACATAACATAAATACTAAAGCAACAATGTTTCTGGCTTACTAAAAAAAAGATGCAATTTCATCAAAATCCTAGCCCTAATGATGATGATGATATAATGAACGCGATTATAACTTTTGTGCGAGATCGTGCGTATTTGCTTGTTTTCCGCACAGGACCAATACACGGTAAGTGTGAAATACCACATTCAGTATTCCCAACGTAACACACATAAAAATTTCCCTCTTCTTACCGCTTAAGCGCGACATTCATTTTACTGCTTTAGGCTTTTAACATATTCTTTTTAGAGACGTTTAACATAGAAATAATTATAAATTGGAAACTTACCACTGCAATTTCACCTAAATTGCAATGTTAATTATTGTTTTTAAATATTTGCAAAAATTAAGTAAAGTCTACTACTCCACGAAACTTATTGCATTCCTGATACAAGTAACATTAAGGAAGCCGTGAAAAAATCAGCAAGATTCCAGATGCCGATGTTATTACTGTAATATGTTATATAAATAATATTGTTAAAATATTAAAATGAAAAATAAATCATTACATAACCTTACCGTTTGTTTTAAGTTCGCATTTATAGACTGGGGGAAAAAAATGACAGACGTATATCACGGCCTGCTGGAGTATAGTAAAAACAGAAAACATTTTATAGCAACAATGTTAAAAAAAATATATTTTGGTGTTCCGAAGTTGTCGTCATTAAACAGACATGGAGATTTCATTGCAGCTAATTAGAAATTCGTCTTTCAGGTATGTAATAAACGATCTTCGCACAAAATAATGTACGATACACGAGCGGTATGTTTGTTTTCATGTTCTCGGAAATTAAAAAAGCTCAACTACGTTTCGCTTTTTCAATCTTTTCCTCTAACATGAAAACGTCAACATACCGCTCTTGTAACGTATATTACTATTGTGTTACAGTTTTCACAGTTATTTGAAACGATAGCAAGTGGTAACTTTTGAAGTTTGTGAAGTCGTTGCTCTTAGTTTGTATTGACCCCGGGTTGCGGTTTCTTGTGGTTCTGACTTCCAGATCAGGCGAGCGTAGGCATTCAGAGAGTCCCCTCTGTGCTTCCTAATTAGAACCTTCTATTCTGACGTACACAACCACAGCTATAATACGAAAACACTGAAAATTGTTTCAGGGCGGTGTCACGTCTGCATTACGAGTAACAAACCCCCGTCCCGCCATTCAGATGTGATGTGACAAAGAGAAGCGGACGTGGAGGTAATGAATGAGTGGCTCGTAGCTGTGGCGAGATAATTTCAAATGCATTACGTAAAAATCCTAACTCGATCAACTTTTATTTGCATACAAACTTCTGTATTTCAGTGCTGTAAAACGTAACTGACCCTCGTGTTGAATATTGTTAGTCTTGTGCAGTTCACAGTTTCCATAATATATAATTATCTAAGTTACATGTCTGTCTGTCCATATTCGTTCATATATCCTGCTCTCAAACAATCTGGAAGAGTTATGCTGGGTTGCAAAAAGAATTATTCTGTTAAGTGAAGCATACAGCCGAATAAACGTACATGTTACAATTTGTCTGAAATTGAGTTTATAGCAGCCGTGGCGAAATTGTGTTCGTGCGCCGAGCCATTGTGTAACCTGCAACGTGCATAGCATCTATGGAGGGAGGCGGACACCCGAAGGGGAAGTGAATCAACTGTCTGACTTATTAACGGATTTTCATTTTCCTTGCGTCAAGCACTTAAATATAATTTTATACAGTATAAGGCTACAAACTAATGTTTAGTACGTGTAACGAAGAAAGAAATGAATAAAAAACATAGGACACATTATCACAACCTAAAATTAACTGTCTTCAGAATGTCTCTGCGACAGAGTTTCAAAATCAGGAATTATGTCACTTACTGCCAATCGTAGTTGATCACGAAGGTATTTGTCTGTCAGTCGTGATCTAAATTTGGTTTTTACTAATTTCATTGTTGAAAATAATTTTTCACAAACGTAAGTTGTAGCGAATATGGCTTCAACAGAGCAAGCGAAAGAACGAAGCTTCGGATATTTATTTTTTGGCAAAGATTTGAAAAGTTCAACATTTGCCAAGTCCTTACATCCAGCTTTCATTCAACATCACATTGTAAATCTGTGAGCTAACCGCATTATTCGTACATCTGCTGAAAAATGATCGACGTACAGAGATAATAATAATAATAATAATAATAATAATAATAATAATAATAATAATAATAATAATAATAATAATAATAACAATAACAACAAAACCTTTTAATGTTTCATGACCAATATATAATGTAATTCCGGTTTATGTTATACAACCGTTTTCCTCGTAATACTTGTGAACAAATCATACATTTAATATTCTCATCATATTGGCAGCAAAAAAATGCGTCCTCCCATCCTACTTGAAACTTTCGTTTTTGTAGAGGTACATGGTTTCGAGAGAGACATTGCGACAATACGCCACTCGCAGGTCAGAAACAAATACAAATGGAACGGAGTTTGACTCCAGTGAGTGAGAGGATGGGGTTGGTGGAGGTAGGAAGCAAGAAAAATGCACAACTATCATTGCGAGCCACAATGTGCTCGCGAGTCACGTTTTCGCCACGGCTGGTTTATAGGCTAGTGAAAGAACGGTCTCTGGTTCTACTTTTATCATTTATCAGGAAAATCGCAGGCAATTGTAGTGGGACATCAGCGCTTGCTCAGTACAATTAACGACAAAACCATACCAAAACTGGCAATAAATGGGTCGTTTATTAAGTATAGCGGCACTGTAAAAATTTTTGAATTATTAGGCCTAATGGACTCTAAACTGGAATAGTCAAGTAACTCACATCTGTAACAAAATATTTTCATTGCTCCACTCTCTAAACCACTTGCGAAATTGTCTGCCCCTTTTCATAAAAAGAAACATTGTTCAATCGCCAGTGATGCCCCGTTTTGATTACTGCGATTCTCTCTTTACAAATATAACTGTCAATTTAGTGTAAAGACTACACGTTTTCATAATGTGTGTGTCCGCTTCATCTGCAATACTTGTAAATTTGACCATATAACGCCATCTGAAGCTCTTTCATGGGTCCGCCTAAAGGAGCGTATAACAGCACATTCTTTATCTGTTCTGTTTAGAATATTACTTACTTCTACTCCAAAATATCTGAGAACTCGCTTTGAATATCTCACAACATCATCAGGCCTTACTAGCCATTTCTCGTCATCGTACCTCTTTCTATTCATCCTCTTTCACAGTATCAGTTTGTCGCCTATGGAACTCCTCACCTAGTTATGTCAGGGATTGCCGAACGGTTAATCTATTTAAATTAAAAATTAAGAATTACATACTTTTACATGAAATTGGTTTGTGAACGTTATTCTGTGTGTATATAAATTGTCATTTAGGCCTATCACAAAGTAGAATGAGGATATGAATTGTAAATCACTTAATTATGTATTATGTTTAGTTAATATTTCATTATATGTAAGCTTGTTAATGTGCATGAAATGATTTTTATATTTAAGTATGACTTTACTATTTTTGTCATTGTTTCATTATGTATTTCACATCTGGTAGTGTGGAAGAGAAGGCCTCATGACCTTAACTCTACCAAAATAAATAAATAAATAAATAAATAAATAAATAAATAAATAAATAAATAAATAAATAAATAAATAAATAAAATTAAATAAAGTTGCTTTGTACAGATTTTTTTCAATGTTTAACTAAAAATTATATTATTCTTACGCACTTATCACAACAATTGTTACAAATCACATGACTTTTAGTAATTTGATTCTACAGTTCACTTTTGCATCCTAATGTACAGCCTTCAAGAGTTTACAAGAGTGGCATGATTTGTAACAATGTTGTGATATGTGTGTAAAAAATGTAATTTTGTAGTTAAAAATGGGGGGAAAAAATCTATAGAAAGCAACCACGGAATCCAAAACACATTCTCTGCTTCAGAATACTAACCAATGAAAAAACATTATACTTCTGAATAGTTCATTTTCTATCTGTAATATTTTTACAAGCAACTTCAAATTAGTGTAACTCTGAAAATATTGAGAAGAGGTCCCATGTTTATATTACATTTTCTGATCAAAGTGTCTTCGGAAATATGCTCCGTAAATGTGATAATTCGTCGTGAATCATCCTGTATTATAATGGCTGAGAGAAAATCACTATTCATTGCATGGGAATTTTGTTATTTTATGCTCGACCATGCCGAAATGTAGTAATTATACACCTGGTAGCAGTTCATTAATGCATGTCATATTCATTAAAGTTCAGGTTTTCGATCATTCTCGGATATGCAATCGAAGGACGAGGGGAAACGTCACGGAGGCTGTAAATCCAATACTGTCGCAGAAGGTTATGTTCTGTTACTATAATAATTAGTGTTAATTCTAAATACTATTCAAATAAATTCAATTCGTCATCTCGTTTTTCAATTCTAAATCAATTTCCAGGTTATACATTCTCTGCATTACATCAAGGTCAATGACATTATTGTTCCTCGGAAAAAATCAATACTTTCGCGTCTGCGCACATCTCACAATTTCGAGCTATGAACAAGGTCACTTCAGATCTTCTGTCAGATACAAATAAAATGAATATTTCTGAATAATTTCAAGTTAGAAATATGGTCGAGCATAAAAAGTCGTATGAAACTTGCCTATAATGGTAATTAAGACGCTCGTATGAAAATTATGAAACTCGCTTGCGCTCGTTTCATAAACAAACATACTTGCGTCTTAATTACTATCATTATAGGCTCGTTGCATAATGTACTATTAACCTCCTTTTCTCTCAACTTTAAGAGTTTTTGTTAAGAAATAACTAGAATGATTGTATGTGGTATGGATATATGTATATATATGTGTATATATATATATATATATATATATATATATATATATATATATATATATATATAGCCACCGGCGTGGCTCAGCCGGTTAAGGCGCTTGCCTGCCAGTCTGAAGTTGCGCTCGGGCGCGGGTTAGATCCCCGCTTGGGCTGATTATCTGGTTGGGTTTTTTCCGAGGTTTTCCCCAACCTTAAGGTGAATTCCAGGCAATCTATGGCGAATCCTCGGCCTCATCTCGCCAAATACCATCTCGCTATCACCAATCTCATCGACGCTAATAACCTTGTATTTGATTCAGCGTCGTTGAATAACCAACTAATATATATATTAGGCTGTTTATTGATAGTAAAATGTAGTTAAGTATGGTTTCGTGGAAAACAGAAATTTAACAGTAACACCATTAACGAATGATACAGACATTATACATAAATTTGATGAATATGTAAGCTTATAAAGTTGTAAAATCCTTTTTTGTTATAAGGTATATAACAATATCACTACTTATATTCACATAATATTAATCCCAATATCTAACCTACCCATCATTCCTGAAGGGATTCGCGAAAATATTGATTTATGGAAAGGGAGTACGCAATCCTAATAAGTTAGAGAAACACAGGATTCTTCACCTACCCATCATTCCTGAAGGGATTCGCGAAATATTGATTTATGGAAAGGGAGTACGCAATCCTAATAAGTTAGAGAATCACAGGATTCTTCACCTACCCATCATTCCTGAAGGGATTCACGAAAATATTGATTTATGGAAAGGGAGTACGCAATCCTAATAAGTTAGAGAATCACAGGATTCTTCACCTACCCATCATTCCTGAAGGGATTAGCGAAAATATTGATTTATGGAAAGGGAGTACGCAATCCTAATAAGTTAGAGAATCACAGGATTCTTCACCTACCCATCATTCCTGAAGGGATTAGCGAAAATATTGATTTATGGAAAGGGAGTACGCAATCCTAATAAGTTAGAGAACCACAGGATTCTTCACCTACCCCTCATTCCTGAAGGGATTCGCGAAAATATTGATTTATGGAAAGGGAGTACGCAATCCTAATAAGTTAGAGAATCACAGGATTCTTCACCTACCCATCATTCCTGAAGGGATTCGCGAAAATATTGATTTATGGAAAGGGAGTACGCAATCCTAATAAGTTAGAGAATCACAGGATTCTTCACCTACCCATCATTCCTGAAGGGATTAGCGAAAATATTGATTTATGGAAAGGGAGTACGCAATCCTAATAAGTTAAAGAATCACAGGATTCTTCACCTACCCATCATTCCTGAAGGGATTCGCGAAAATATTGATTTATGGAAAGGGAGTACGCAATCCTAATAAGTTAGAGAATCACAGGATTCTTCAGTGAATATTAGTAGACGTTCTAGCAATTCTACGTGAATACTTATAGGGCCGCATACCAATAAATACTTTCTTGCAACCTAGCATCAAAGACATGAAATATTGTTGTTGTGATGACCATTATACTTTGGATGACAACTATCAGTAAACGAGAGTTTGATATGATAAATAAATGAGTGATCCAAAATTCCCAGACGTTGTCACCATTCTCTCAAGTGCACAGTTTACTTGCCTTCCTTATTCGTTAAAGCTTCGTAGGTGACGATTAAGTGGTGAATTGGATGATAAGAATTTTGTTGCTAACTAATAATAATTGTTCGTTAAAAAGTTCTGTTTTCTTCTCCCCACTGTGCATAAAATTTTACTTCCTGTGAAGAATAGAACTGAAAATATTTGAGCGTCTGAAACTACTTGTGGGCAGGGACGACGCCCCTTGACCCTTGTAGCCAGCTGAAGTCGTTCAGGTCACTGGTAACTCGTGTTTTATTCCAAGTCATATCAAAATGTAAAGAGCAGCCGCTCCAAACTCTTCTATTTCTGTTTTTACGGTATTAAGTTCCGTTGATATTCGAAAAATTAATTGTAGTCAACACTACTTAACAGCGGCAATTATGTGGCTTAACTGTAACCAACATCATCGTCATCATTATTATCATTTCCTCTACTCCTGTGGTAGAATAATTTTAAAAAATTAAACACTATTTTTTTTTCACGAGGCAGTTTCCCATTGTATTTGATATTGTTTCACTATTTCCAGGAAGTTTTGTGCTTAATTTATTTTCTGATACTCTCAATTCCCTTGTTATTTAGTGTATGTAAACTGAATTTTATGCTCACAATTTTCCCAGTATCATTCACGTTTCTTGTTATCTTCAATACCCTGTTTTTAATTTCATATAACAGACGAATAGGCTCGTTATATTGCTTTCTATTAGCTTCTCTTTCAATATTCAGAATGTTTGTTATTCTACACAAGTGATCAAACGTATTCAGTTCATTTTCTATTTCTTTCTTATTTCGACATGTTACGCTACAATCCGATCCGACTTCAAGTCAAAGGAATGTAATTATTTTCTGTAGATACTTTCATATTACAATTTAATGAACGCTATATCTAAATTAAAAGTAGGATTTTTGTGAACGAGTTTAACTTCCATCATATTGTGCTTTTCATTTCAAATAAAGCCTAATTAATTCCTAATAAATTCTTTTACTAAGAATTAGTCTACTACAGTATATATTTCTTTACGTCATTTAGGGATGAATTTACTTGATATTCAATGCGAACGAAATCCATCAAATTGTGTGCAGAAATTGACATACGTGAAGACAGATGTTATGCCTCAAGGATACTGGAAACTAGTTAGAAAATTTAAAAAGGTAAAAAAGAGGAATAGTAAAATGAAGCAAGGGATTAGAAATAAAGAAAGCTATCCAGATATAGGAAAGTAGAGATAGTTATTATTACATATAGATATGGGAACAAAGATAAAAGAAATAGAGATATGTTGGAAGATGGTAGAAGCACATGGAGCAAGATGGTAGAAACAGACGTATGAAGGAGGATGGTAGAAACAGACGTGTGAAAAATATGGTACAAACAGACGTATGAAAAAAATGGTAGGAACAGACATACGAAGGAAGATTGTAGAAGCAGACATATGTGAATGAAGATTGTAGAAGCAGACATATGTGAATGAAGATTGTAGAAGCAGACATGTGAAGGAACATTGTAGAAGCAGACATGTGAAGGAACATTGTAGAAGCAGACATGTGAAGGAACATTGTAGAAGCAGACATGTGAAGGAAGATTGTAGAAGCAGACATATGTGAATGAAGATTGTAGAAGCAGACATGTGAAGGAACATTGTAGAAGCAGACATGTGAAGGAAGATTGTAGAAGCAGACATCTGTGAATGAAGATTGTAGAAGCAGACATGTGAAGGAACATTGTAGAAGGAGACATGTGAATGAAGATTGTAGAAGTAGACATATGTGAATGAAGATTGTAGAAGCAGACATGTGAAGGAAGGTTGTAGAAGCAGACATATGTGAATGAAGATTGTAGAAGCAGACATATTTGAATGAAGACTGTAGAAGCAGGCATGTGAATGAAGATTGTAGAATCAGACATAAGTGAATGAAGATTGTAGAAGCAGACATGTGAATGAAGATTGTAGAAGCAGACATATGTGAATGAAGATTATAGAAGCAGACATATGTGAATGAAGATTGTAGAAGCAGACATGTGAATGAAGATTGTAGAAGCAGACATGTGAATGAAGATTATAGAAGCAGGCATGTGAAGGAAGGTTGTAGAAGCAGACAAATGTGAATGAAGATTATAGAAGCAGGCATGTGAAGGGAGGTTGTAGAAGCAGACATATGTGAATGAAGATTGTAGAAGCAGACGTGGGAATGAAGATTGTAGAAGCAGACATGTGAAGGAAGATTGTAGAAGCAGACATGTGAAGAAAGATTCAGAAGCAGGCGTGTGAAAGAAGATTGTACAAGCCGACTTGTGAAGAGAGATTGTACAGTAGGAGCAGACGCGTGAAGGGAGATTGTTGGAGTAGGCAGACATAAGAAGGAATGTTATAGGAACAAACATATGAGGGAATATTGTAGGGGCAGAAGTATATAGGAATATTGTAGGAATAGACGTGTGAAGGTATATTGTCGAAAGAGACCTGTGAAAGAAGGATGTATGAGTAAATAAAGATTGTAGAAGCAGTAGTGTAAAAATAATTTTGCAGAAACAAACTTTAAAGGAATATAGCAGCAGACGTATGAAGGAAAATTGTAGAAGCAGACTTGTAAAAGAAGGCAGTAGAAGCAGAGGTGTGAAGACAGATGGTAGAAATTGACATATGAAAACAGGTATGATGTACATACATTGATGTACTGCCCAAGGACAAATCTCTGACTGCAAACCCAGCTTTCCCAATCTTTCCTACTTTCTGCCTTCAATCTTTCCTACTTTCTGCCTTCATCTTAGTCTCCATATATTATTAATATATCTTAATGTCGTCTATCTCTGATATCTTCTTCTGCCCCGAACTCTTCTTCCGTCCACTATTCCGTCCAGTGCTTTCTCCAATAGGCTGTTTCTCCTCAGCCAGTGACCCAGCCAATTCCTTTTTCTCTTCCTCATCAGTTTCAGTATCATTCTTTCTTCACCCACTCTTTCCAACACAGCTTCATTTCTTATTCTCGTTGTACACTTCACACGTTTTCCATTCTTCTCCATATCCACATTTAAAATGCTTCTATTCGCTTCTCTTCACTTCCTCGTAATGCCCATGTTTCCGCCCCATGCAATGCTACACTCCACACAAAGCACTTCACTAGTCTCTTCCTTAGTTCTTTTTCCAGAGGTCAGCAGAAGATGCTCCTTTTTGTATTAAAAGCTTCATTTGCCATTGCTTTCCTCCTTTTGACTTCCTGGCAGCAGCTCATGTTACTGCTTATAGTACACCCCAAGTATTTGAAGCTGTCCACTTGCTCTACTGCCTCATTTAGAATTCGCAAGTTTACCTTTATTTTTCTTCCTATGGCCATGCTCTTCGTCTTATTTGCATTTATTTTCATCCCCGTCTCCTCTTCTGCTAACAACGCCATATCATCAGCAAATCTTATGACCTTTATTCTTCTTCCTCCTACTATCACTCCTCCAATGTTCTGAACACTGTTTCTCGCTAGATCCTCCAAGTAGATGTTGAATAGGGTAGGTGATATAGGGCATCCAATTTCACTTCCTTCAGACATTTCTTCTCCTATCATGACTTTGATTCGTTTCGTATAAAGATTATTGAACAGCCTTCTCTGTTTCCAATCCACATGAATTTTATCTAAGATTCCTATGAGTTTATTCCAATCCACTCTGGATAGAAATTGTGATGTGAAGATTTCAGTAGAAATAAATAGCGGAGATAGGAGGAATGGAGAATAGGAATGAAGAAATGTAACAGAAATAGTGATACGAAGAAATATAGTAGAAACGGATATGCTAAGAAAGATAGGTACGTAATAAAGAAAGCAGAAACAGAGAAATACGGGAAACCTTTAATATAGAGAAAGCTACGTATTGGAAATAGAGATCCAATCAAGTCTGTGAACTTGCTTAGACTTTCGTGCCGGTGATGGCGTGGTCGGTACAGCAGTCTAGTGGTTGGCAATTAAATCAAGGACTCTGAGACGACAGACAAAGTAACATCCTCTGAAGGCAAAGCACTGAGACTTCCCTGGATCGAAAACGAAATTGAATATCTGCGAACTGAGCTACCTCTGTGCGACAGAAGTTCTTTTATGAATCTTTCTTGTAAGAGATGCACTGATGTATGACGAGGAGAGATGCAGCTCTGAAAATATTGGAGGAAACTGACAAAGGCAATTTAACTTGAAAGCAATATCATTAAGTGGGATATGATATATATATATATATACATACATATAATAATTTTCATGTTGTATTTCATCAGTTTTTCTATCTGACATAGAATATTTTAAGCTTATAAAACAGAATATGAGCTTTAGATACTCTTTTGGCCGGTTTTTCCAAGTATTGTTAGAAAATTTAACGACTAAACAGTTTGTTAATTAATAAAATTTTATGTTTTCAACACCAGTTTGGTTTAACAGATTGTTAACAGTTTGTTAATTTTAAATCTAGGATTTCTGGCAGTTAACTCGTTTAACAGTTAGTTAAATATGGCCGATGTCTCCACAGCTCTTCGAACAGAAGTTGCGAAATTAATATTTTGTGTCTCTCTGTAGGGAATGTTTAGCATATGACTGGTAATATAACATATAAAAAATACTTTGGACTGTTTAAATACATCAGTGTTATTTTATTTCTTTCGTATTTCGTATCCATAATAGCAATGAGGAAATATAACCTTACTTTGTAATTATTATTCAGCACGTCACCTACAACTTTCATTTGTCAACTGTTTGTTTATGGAGCGTGGCCTACTATAACAGATTGTCATTTTATGCAAGTTTCATGACTCACTCTATAATATAGAATTTAAAGATTAATTTTAGCTAATCAAAAATTGTCTTACATGTGTAGAATCATTATCAACTACTGTTGAGTAGTTAAAATAGTGCTAACAGACGTTATAGTTAAGTGTTGGTTATCTTGAACAAAATTATGTTGAACAAATGGAAAATACATTAACAAAGAATTAAAAATAAACAGACTGTTAATTTAACATTCGTTAAGCAAATTTAAACATTACTTGGACAAACTGGCCATTTAGTTTGCTGATGATCAGATTTTTGTAGATACTGAGTTTAATCTTCAAAGGAATATTTTAAATGCCAGTGCAAACGAGGTAATAGAATGAAAATGTAAAATATTCTGTTTTTAAGTAGAAAAATGCGCTTTATCTGCTGTTAATTATTTTCGGAATTTCATACAAACATACCAAACCGAAACAAGTTACAAAAATAGACATGTGAGAGATGGGGGGTACACACAATTTTTCATCGACTTTTCAGTAATAGATATTTAATGACACTGCAGTTTCATTTTAAGTATAACAAATAAAGAATGTACAAATATTCTTTCAAGATACTTTACATGAATACTGTTAGTCACCGGATTTGTTGATAGCCTGGATATATTTAATAATAATAATAATAATAATAATAATAATAATAATAATAATAATAATAATAATAATAATAATAATAATAATAATAATAATGGTTTATTTTAACTGGCAGAGTTAAGGCCATTCGGCCTTCTCTTCCACTCAACCAGTATGATAGAAAATTACTACAATGCTATGAATATAACATAATTAATATAATACAATTCAAAGCAATACAATACTACAATACAAGACAATATAATACATAATTAATATAATACAATGACAATTCTTTTCATCTTCACAACACCAATAAAATAATTATGTAATAATAATAATAATAATAATAATAATAATAATAATAATAATAATAATAATAGTAATAATAATGATAGTAATACCTAAATTAAATTAAATTATTAAACTCGATCACAATTATAACTTCAATTTGACTGCGCCCGAAAGAAGTCGTTAGCCTTTTCTTGAAAGTGGTTATTATCTGGCAGTCCCTAATCTTCTGAGGTGGAGAATTCCATTCACGGGGACTGAGACAGTAAAAGAGGATGAATAGTGGGATGTTCTATGGGCAGGAATTGCTAGGATCTGGCTCTCCTGTGACCTGGTGTTTAGTTTGTGATTGGGGGATAAGTAGTTAAACCGGGAACGAAGATAATTTGGAGTAGAAGTGTGGAGAACTCGAAACAGAAGAGAGAGCGAATGAAGTGTTGTACGGTTACTAAGTTGCAGCCAGGATAGAGATTTGAACGAGGGTGTAATGTGGTCAAATTTGTGAGCATTACTGATGAATCTGACACACATATTGTGCACACGCTGCAGCTTGGTCGAAAGATCAGTTGTCAAGTCTGTAAGTATTACGTCGCAATAGTCAAACAGTGGTAGTACGAGGGTTTGCACTAAAGTCTGTTTTAATTCTGGCGGGAGGAAGTTTCTGAATGGGTTAAGAGAATGCATGGTAAGTTATAGCACACTCTCTTGGATATTTCCTTTATTTGGCATTCCCAATTTAAATTTTCGTCCAAGAAAATGCCAAATATTTGTCTCATGCGTGATTGCATTGTTTTTAAAATTTGTGTTCAGCTGCTTTAAAAAATCTAATTTTTTATGATATAATCGCATTTGTACCTCTGATTGAAGTTCTGGCTGATATGTACAGGGCGTCTCTACATTTGCTGAGAACAGTGATGGTGATGTTAGTGCTTGCATTTTATCCTTCCGCGCTCGCGGATGTAGAGCAGGGCGGTGCAGAGCGCAGCTGCTCACATGTGAGCGTGGAAAGATAAAATGTATCCACTTTGTCATTCTTTGAACTGCAGCGTTACGAAGATTAACATCGACAAAATCAAACAAATTTTGTCTTTAATCCTCCGTTGGCACTGAGTTCTTTATCCCGGAATTATCTATGGTAAGGTTGAAGGTTCCGATGAAGCCTTCCTATTTACTACACTGTTCGCATAATGAGTATCGTTGAAGAAATATAATATTTGCAATCGTCACTATAATTGATACGTCATCAGTTATGCTGTTGTTTCATAATCTCTAGTAATGCCAAATCCTGTTAGTGTAGTCTAACGTATTCTGTAACGTCATTCCAATGAAATTATTGTTTCGCAACAAGTGGTACAGTAGAGCCCCGATTGTCCGTCACGCTATTAACCGATCGGAGGATTATCCGATTCCTTTTTTTTTCGTTCTTTTTCTTTTTGCTGCAGAAAAAATGTACAGGGACATCATTTTATTTTTACTAACATTTCTAATATTAACCTGGCTATACCTTTGGATTAACGGTTGAGAACCAGAAACACGGATTGCGACCCCCTTCTACGACTGGAATTCGATGATACTGGCGTAAAATACAAACAAATCACTTTACTAGGTATAGGAGGGAACAAAAGTAGTTCATCCATTTACATAAACTAGAAAATATCGCGATTTTGAGCTTGATAACTTTCATTAGGTTTTTGTTTAATCAAAATACAGTACAGTATTAACAATAAGTGTTTTTACTCACGAACTGAGCTATCCATGCGGACGTATTCATTATGCAGTCTATATTATACTGTCTACAGCACATTAGCGTACAATATAGAGAATGAAGTTAAATTTAAAAATAATCATATTATGATATGTAAACACATTTTTAAAAATGGTGGCCGTTCATTTCCATACAGGCTTCAGTTCTTTTGTGCATATTATCGCACTATAGACTATTGTACCTAATTCCAATTATCAGTTTCGTCCTTCGTACTAGTAACTCATGTTGAAATAATTCTGTACCTACTCTATAAAAAAGTACCTTACGTACTGTAACTTCAGTCTTCACTTCTGCCCGATCCGAAAAGACAAAATTACTCAGACATGCTATCTACTATCCGTCCAAGCGGTTTTGTCACAGGGTCGTAGAAAGGGGGGGGGAATCACGTGACAGTTAATTACTTAACGAGACCCTTTTATTTAACTTATTTTAAACAGTTGTATAATATTACGTAGACGTCCATTTCCTAACAGAAATTAATATTTTCAGAAAAGGGCTAAGACAGCCCACCCACTAGCCTTTACAGAGGGGCGAGCAGAAGCGGGTGGGGAAACCGGGATGCGACGTAGGCAAACGGACGACAGTACCTGTGCGAAAATATGATTCAATATTGAAAGTTCTTTCGCCACTGGAAAAAGCGAACATATTTCTGGAACCTACTATACTCACTCAGTACTATTTACTATGACCGAAAGGCGACTTTGACTGCATTGGGAGTTTACTAGTAGAGGGGGTGGGAGTGAAGTACATTCAGAAACTCAGGTACCTACAATAAAAATTGAAGTAAAAATAAAATGAAGTCCCTGTAGTACTGTACAGAACCTTACATTAGTACCTTTTTTTTCTCTATAGTGTATTATTACAAGCCTTTACTTTTACACAATATTTCTGCAGCTGCTGCCAATAGGAACAGTTAGTTACTTGTGGGTGTTTTCCCAACTTGTAAAATAGTCACTACCTGCTTTCAAAGAAATGACACCAAGAACTTCTGCACAATTTATAGCAAACCTGTGCACCATTCAATCCTTGACCTATTCTCCGAGTGGCCGTACTGTGTAATTTATATGCAAAATGTCTTTCACGAGTATCAAAGGAAAAGTGTTGTACTGATTATTATAGTACATGGAATAATCATATTCATTATATTTGTAATAAATTACGTAAGACATTTTGTTACTTTGTTACTCTAAGAAATATTTTGTCACTTAACTGTTTACGTGTAATTTATTTAGCATTATTTCAATCTATATTTATGTTTGGTATTATAGGTTGGTGTAGAACTTATAAATCTAACCTTTATCCGTTAATTTTACTACAGAAAAAAGTATTAAAAATTTGTTTAAAGAAGCAGAAAGATTACCCAACTGAATTGTTGTTTAAACATTTCAAAGTTTTCAACATTAAACAAATGTATTATTTTATTTTATTAAAATATTTTCATAGAAATTTTAATAACTTTGAAAGGTATATACATAAATATAGAACTAAAAATATGAATTCACGGAGTTTGTCAGAACCAAAATGTAAAACCAATGCAGATTTTTATCATAGCATGAGTCAAGGTCCCAGATTATTAAACAAATTTTATTCCAATAATATTTCAACCACGAATCGTCTCCAAATTAATAAAAAAATTTTAAAAATTTGTATTGGATTTATAGTTTGGTTTTAAACGTATTAAGCATTATATAATCTGTATTAACTCTCAATTTTAATTTTATTTTTGTCTGTATTGGAATCCCCTCCTGAGCACGAGTCTTACTCATTCAGGAGTGAGCTAGTTTATCTTTCATTTCAGTTATTAATTTATATTAATTTAAAACTTACTAGCAATAAAAAATAAATAAATAAAATACATAAATAAGTATCGAAAAAAAGTGCAAATAATTCAGCGGTTTGGGAAAAGGGGAACGGAAACTCGCCTCGGATCAGAATATGAGATTGGCGTTACAACTGTAAGCGATTTTTGTTAAGTTTCCGAATATGTACAGTGTGTCCACCATGAACCTGACACATTTCATTTGGCTGCCAAAAATCAATGAATGGAAATAAGTTGGTAACATGCATTGCAATATGTAGAGAAACTGTGGAAATTTCGTTGGCTATTTTTAAAAACTCGCGCGAGAGGTTGTACGTGGCGCTGCGGTAGCTTAAGTCAAAATGGCGACAGCGCAAGAGCGAGCACAAGCGATCTGGTGGTATGCTGAAACAAATTCGGTGATTCAAGTGCAACGCAACTTTCGGCGCGTGTTCCAGAAGGACCCACCATCACGGAACACCATTAAGACATGGAAACAGCACTTTTTGGCAATGGGAAGTGTGGTGAAATTGCATGGTGGCGGTAATGTGCGCGTATCAGAGGAGCGTGTAGCAGCAGTGAGATAGGCGTATGAACGAAGTCCACGCAAGTCAGTTCGACAAGCGGGACGAGAACTGCAGATGCCGAAGTCCACGGTACATACTGCATCGCTCTCTTGGGTTTCATGCATACAAATTGCAGTTGGTTCATGAACTGAAACCAGATGACGGTAATAAGAGGCAGGCATTTGCTATCGACATGTTACAGCACATTGATGAAGACCCAACATTTTTAACTCGCATTGCTTTTTCTGATGAGGCCACTTTTCATTTATCGGGCAAAGTCAACACACATAATGCGCGTATTTGGGGTCAGAAAACCCACGCCGCATTGTGGAACACATTCGTGACAGCCCGAAATTAAATGTGTGGTGCGGATTGATGCACAATTTGATCATCAGCCCCTTTTTCTTTGCAGAACAAACAGTTACACGCAATACCTACCTCGACATGTTGGATCAATTTGTTGTGCCTCAGTTAATACATTTGCAGCCGAACGTCATCTTTCAACAGGACGGCGCCCCATCAGCCATCGTTCGAGAATTCCTCGACACATAATTTCCCGGTCGCTGGATTGGGCGTGATGGACCGACAAGATGGCTACCTCGATCACCGGATATTACCCCTCTAGACTTTTTCTTGTGGGGATATGTCAAGAACAAAGTGTATACAGGCCACAGAATTCGTGATCTTCAACAGCTACGCGGCCGCATAAGAGATGCCGTCAATTCCGTTACGCCCGAGATGCTTCAGAAGACCTGGCAGGAAATTGAATTCAGGCTAGATGTTCTTCGTGCAACGAGAGGATCTCATGTTGAGGTGTACTGATTTTTTTAATAAAACTTGGTGAGTTACTCTTGATATTGCATGCATTCTTTTCTTTTTACCCCAAGCAGTATGAATTATACAGCAATTTCAAATGTGTCAGGTTCATGGTGGACACCCTGTATTATGAAATACAATATTCACCATTAGACGAACACATTTTTGAAGAAAAGTTAATAATTCCGTATTCTACTTTGCATGCAACTCTGCTCGGAAAACTATTCTGTACTTTGTAAAGGCCGAATGAACAAAATAATGAACTTTTTATATAATGACATCAAAAATGAAACACTTTCCGCTCTCGACGCGACGAGACGTGTCTCTCTCAACACGGAGTTGCACTCATTAGCTCCTTCTAGCTCACTCTCCAGTTGTTGCTGATTCGCTGTAATTAGTTTTCGAAATTAACCTGTAACAGCAAAGCTGCTGCTCTTGGGAATTATGCCCCCCCCTCCGCTATGCATGAACAGGGCTTACTCAATTATATGTATGAGGTAATGAACGGAAGATACGGTTATATACTCTGATATACAACATGAGGAAACGGGGTGCTCAAGCATAAGAGGGCCGCAGTTCAATTCAACACGTTCTTTGCATATCGGAAAGTAGCAGGATGATTTACAGGTCACGTTTCAATAAAATACAGGGTGAGGTAGAAAAACGAGCGATTTTGAAGGGATACGAATTTTCCTATCTTCACAATGTTAAATTCACAGGTGCTCGTGTAAAGGGGGTTAAGTCAAATTGTAAGGTATGTAAACTTCTCTCCTTTGATAGGTACTGAACAAAATTCCTTTGTCACAAAATACGGAGTACTATAACTGCATCATGGATGGAAGAATGATTTAACCCCTTTAACACAAGAAAAGAGTAATTGTGGAGAGTTGAAATCTGTACTTATTCCAGTTTAGCGAAATCATACTTAACCCCCTTTACACGAGCACCCGCGAATTATGTCTTACGTAAGGAACTTTTCTTGAAAACAGTTGAAACTATAAAACTGATTTTCTTTACTTATCATAAGCACATAACTCGAATTTAAGCAGAAACAGTAGGCCTATATTCTTACTGAGAAGTAATTTTTTCTCCCATTCATAATTTTTTTAACGATTTTCAGTACATTGTCTTCTGTAACATCTCCAAAATTTAACGAATTTGAGAAGCATTGTTTCATTATATGTAAAAATATCCAAATAAACAATTCTTGAAAATTTCAACTTTCTAGATTAAATAAAAATGCTGAGAAAAGGTTTCTTTTGTGTGGAAAGACTAAACGTACGGAAAATGAATGCTAAAATAAGACATATACAGGGTGAACCGTAAGTAATATTATTTTCAGCAGATTTTTTGTTTGTTTTTTTTTTTTTTTTTTTTTTAGATATTGGAAACAAAAGAGTTTAATATAAATTTTACTCGTTTTTGCTTCCTTTTCGATATAAAAATTGTTTTATATGAAACAATTCATTGCGTGTTTTGGGAAAACCATTGACTTAATTCCCAATATGCTCAGTCAATTTAAGATAGGACTGTATTATGATAATGAATTATTATTGAAAGAATTTTAGTTTTGTCCTTGAAATGTGCAAAAATTTGATCCGGACTTTTCGTTCTGCAAAGGAATTTTTCAATGTTACATTTGTTCGGATCAAATTTCTGCATATTTAAAGGACAAAACTAAAATTTTCTCAATGAAATGATTATTATAAAACAATTTTTATCTCTTAAAGGAAGCAAAATAGAACACAACTATATTAAACTTTTTTGTTTAAAATCTCTCAAAGAATAACTCGCTGAAATTAATGACATCACTTACGTTCACCCTGTATATACATATACTACGCTCCCTTCTTAGAAAAACAAAAACATTGACATGGATATAATTTTACTATAAACATATAATACACCATTTTAAAAATAAAAGTGAAGGAATAAATTGGAAAAATAGAAATTGAATACCCAAAATCCGTAATTATTTTGGCAAATTAGGGTAAAAATATAACATTTAGACTATTTTCTCAGAAAATCTAAAAATTGAATTGGACACAATTTTTATATAATTTTAAAGATAGAAAAGCGAATAATAAATTAGAAAAATAAAAAGATAAATAAAAATTTTCACCCAAAATCCAATTCTATCCCCCTTAAAACCAGTTTTTAACTCCTGGTTTCTTAAGCATAGTGATATAGCAAATATATTGATTGTGGCATTTTCGGGGAAATACAAATTTTGGACATACAAGACAGCTCATTTTGTTCACTACTTCATTCTATAAAGGAAATAAAAATAAGTAATCGTTAGAATAGATTTCCAGTTTATTGCCAATAAAATTTATGTTTTTGATTTCAAATAAAGACATATTAATATTTCTATCAAATTCGGTATAAATCTACTATAGATAGTGAATATGAATAAAATCCAAACAATAGATAAGTAGAAATCAAAGAAAAGTGAAACAAATTGAGGTTGGTTGTATCGGAAACACAGACGAAATTTTGCGCGTGAATACGTCGTTGACAGAATTTGGTGTAGAGATAAACGTCAGCAGTGACAATCAACATTTCCAGATACTCTGAAAACCCAGTGGTCATTCCATGTCAACTCAATCAAAGGGTGTTGCATCAACACCATAAAATTGGGCCTTTTTTTTTTTTATTTTCAAAAAGTTAATTCACATTAAAGAACTTGTAAACTCCTCAGGAAGAGCATTCATTACAATTAGTTTAGAAAGCAGATCTGTCCAGACTTCTAAAAAACATATTTTTCGACTAATAAATAATATTTTTAATGGAAACTGAGTCACCAATCATAGCATTTATTTTTATACATTTTGTCGCTAAGTATTGTAGTTCATTAATGAAAAACAAACTTGTTCCTAACACTGCTTATTAGACACATAATAGGCAAGAAACTTTGCTAAAATTTTGTGAAAATATTGAATTTTATAAATTAATTTTCCATGTACGAACGTGAAGTCCAGTTCTTATTTCCAGTGCATGTAATCTGCATATATACATGTATTACAGGGGGGAGAGGATACTGTCCTAATAAAGCCCACCAGACATGGAGATAAGATGCCCAGAAACTAGACAAAATTTAAAAAAAATCATAAAAATGACATTTTCAACTGTAAAAAAGTCAATGTCTGATAAATTCCATGAATATATATTATATTTCATTTTTTATATAATTGTCACACTTGTATATTACGATGAAGTGAAGAGAAACGACTAGAAGCATTTAAAATGTGGATATGAAGAAGAATGGAGCGTGTGAAATGGACAGATAGAATGAGAAATGAAGCTGTATTGAAAAGAGTGTATCAAGAAAGAATGATGCTAAAACTGATGAGGAAGAGAAAAATAAATTGGTTGGGTCACTGGCAGAGAATAAATTGCCTACTGAAGGATGCACTGGAAGGAATGGTGAACGGGAGAAAAGTTAGTGGCAGAAGAAGATATCAGATGATAGACGATATTAAGATATTATATGTATGATATGAGGAGATTAAAGAGGGAGGCAGAAAATAGGAAAGATTGGAGAATGCTAGGTTTGCAGTGAAAGACCTGTCCTTGAAAGAAGAACCAGGGTTGGAAAGTTCATGAAGAGGTCCACTGTATTTCTGAAGATGACTCCCACAGAAAAGCGGGTATAATAGCAATAAACAGACAACAACAAAAGGCTGTTATCAAAGATCCAACTATACGCATGGAGAGAGATCTAAATCAAGCTCATCAGGTTGATCGTGAAAAGAGGGCCATTTATGAACCTTGTATTCCCTACCTTAGTGCCAAGTATAACATCCCACTCTTCAATTGGTCAGTGACAGGTTTATTTTTTGGTTCTCGACGTTCTTTACCAAAATTTACATATAATTTTTTAAAACAATTATCAATACCATCCTTTGAAATTCAAAAAATAATCTCGCAAATTCTTAAAGATTCCCTGCAGATTATACAGAGTCATTTATACCACTCAGAAGTACTTAATTAAGGATATGTTAATTTTAAATAAAATCTTTTATTTATAAGTATAATTTTAAGGTAATTATTTAAGATTTTATTTTATAATTGATAATCAATGGTTCTTAATTATTATATTTTATTTTATAACAATATTCATATTTAATTAATTATATTTATTTGCTATTAATTTCCGGATCCTCGTGGTCATCCTTAATTATAGCCGGACGATTTATTTTTCTCTCTCTCTCTCTCTCTATGAACGAATGTCAATTGTGAACAATTGTTTATTTTTAATTCAAGGGTTGCCGCTAATTTTCGAATAGCCCATGTATAGTCTATTTTATTTTTAATCAAAATACAATGAGATTTCTGCACCACCCGGTATTTATTAATATATCTACTTTACAAACGACTTAAAATCTTCACCGAAATGAAGAGCATAAGAGATACGTCATAACGTTAAGTGGATTACTCTATGGATGTAGTGCAGATGAAGCTCACATGTAACATGATTATACAGTTTCATTTATACCACTCAGAAGGTCGTAATTAAGGATATGTTAATTTTAAATAAAATATTTTATTTATAAGTATAATTTTAAGGTAATCTTCTAAGATATTATTTTATAATTGGTAATTAATGGTTCTTAATTATTAGATTTTATTTTTATAACAATATTTATATTTAATTAATTACATTTATTTGTTATTAATTTCCGGATCCTCGTGGTCATCCTTAATTAAAGCCGGACGATTTATTTCTCTTTCTCTATGAACGAATGTCAATTGTGAACAATTGTTTATTTTTAATTCAAGGGTTGCCGCTAATTTTCGAATAGCCCATGTATAGTCTATTTTATTTTTAATCAAAATACAATGAGATTTCTGCACCACCCGGTATTTATTAATATATCTACTTTACAAACGACTCTTAAAATCTTCACCAAAATGAAGAGCATAAGAGATACGTCATAATGTTAAGTGGATTACTCTATGGATGTAGTGCAGATAAAGCTCACATGTAACACGCGCAGCTTTGCTGATATCACAATCCGATTAAATCGCGAAAAGGGTTAGAAGGCAGCCGCAGCCCTGCTGTCAGTTCCAGGACTCGTCGCGCGCCCTTTATTTCAGCTGCACATCCCACGAACAATATTCCTGCATACTGTTAAATCGAACTGTCAAACACATTGCACCGCTTCTTACTGATCAAATTGAAAGTGTGCGACACTCACACCCACCCACCCATCCGCCCGCCTGTTGACCGCACATTCTGCCAGAACGGCGTTGTCGCAACTCAGTTCTATGAATCGACGCCTCGCGCTAGGAAGCAGCTCTCCTAATAGTACGCCTACTCCTATAATGTGACGGTTACGACTTCAAAGAGCTTCGTAAGTTTCTTCTTCCACGAGACCTCCACTCAACTGGTCGGAAAAGCCCCCTTCACACTTGACGTATAACACGTTATTTCCATTCAGCTTTGTAGTCATTTTGTTCTGTCATTGTGGATGTCTATAAACTTCCCACCAGGATATCTACAGAAGTATGTATGTACCTACGCGATACAGGGGTGTTTTCCCTTTACATTCGTCTAAAAGCATCAGCTTCAGTATCACTGTATTAATATTATCACCAGGGAAAGGATTTATATGTAAATACATATTTACTTATAAAGCTAATATAATTTATATTTTGCATTATCTTTATGTTTCACAATGTGTAGGGTTGAAAAATCCTACTTTTATTTTCCATATTTTTCCATATTTTAGAGTTTAGTACATATTTTCGTTAATTTCCATATATTTTCCATATTTCATATAAAACAGTCCATATTATATTAGGTTTAACAATAAAACAAAACAAAATTCCATTAACTTTTAAAAATACATTTCAACAATAGAGATTTAAACACATGTTCAGTAATCCCTTTAACATCAGAGTTATTTGAAAATTAGCAGTCCTATCAACAATGGGAAAGTAAGTTACAAAACTGTATTAATTTAATTTAAAATTTTTAACAGACTTCAGTTGTGCAGCTCAACAGTTAAATGCCAGTCAGAGTACACATAGGTTCAGTTTTGTAAATCATACTATAAAGACGGTAAATATGCCAAAAGTACGTCATTCAGTCAATTTAAAATCAAAACTAACAAGTTACATTTCAGAATTTAAAGAAGATGGTTTATCAACTGACAATAAAATATTATTTTGTAATTTGTGTCAGTGTGCAGTATCATCTACACAAAAGTTCCTGGTGCAACAACACATTACAACTAGTAAACATCAGGCCAACAAACAACTAAATTCCAAGCAGAGACAATTGTTTTTAACACAACCAACAACATCGAATGTAAGATCTGAGTTTAACATCGACCTGTGCCGTTCTCTCATCTCTGCTGATATTCCTCTCTACAAACTAAAGAATAAGGTCTTCAGGGAATTCCTTGAAAAATATACTCAACATACAATCCCGGATGAGTCAACACTTAGGAAGACGTATGCTCCATCCATCTACGATGAGACAATACAGAAGATAAGAGATGAAATTAAAGATAGTTCAATTTGGGTTTCCATTGATGAGACTCCCGACAAAGAAGGTAGACTTGTTGGTAATGTAGTTATCGGTTTGTTAAGTGAACAATATTCTGAACGAATTCTTTTACATTGTGATGTTCTAGAAAAGTGCAATAACAAAACTATAGTTAAACTGTTCAACGAAGCTATGGGTATCCTGTGGCCAAAGGGTATTATGTACGATAATGTGTTATTCTTTATTAGCGATGCTGCCCTTATATGGTCAAAGCTGGACAAGCATTATCTGTTGTATATCCTAAATTGACTCATTTTACTTGTGTGGCGCATGCATTTCATCGTGTGGCAGAAGTGGTCAGAGACAATTTCCCTAAAGTAGATTTGTTGATTTCATCAGTGAAAAAGTATTTCTCAAAGCTCCCAGTAGAGTTAACGTGTTGAAAGAAATGTACCCTGAAATTCCATTGCCACCAAAGCCAATTTTAACTAGATGGGGTACATGGCTAGAAGCAGTTGAATATTATGCCGAACATATAGACTCTATTAACAATGTTCTCCTTGCATTGGACTCTGAAGATGCAGTCTCAATTGATACTGCGAAAACAGTTACCTGTGACATAAGTGTGAAGAATGACTTAGCTCACATTCAGCATACATTTTCATGCATCATAAAAACGCTCAAAAGTCTCCAAAATAGGCACCTTTCACTATCTGAAAGTTTTGAAATTATAAATAGTACTGTGGAACAACTGAATCGTGGTAGAGGTAAAGTTGCAGATGCAGTAAGAGCTAAGGTGGACACTGTACTTTCAAAAACCCTGGATATGAAGAACTACAAAAGGTTGTTGCTGTGATGAGTGGTGAATCAACAGTGAAGATTAACTTGGACTTATCCCCAGCAGACATTGTGAAATTGAATTATGTACCAGTTACTTCTTGTGACGTCGAACGCTCTTTTAGTCAGTATAAATCTATCCTCAGAGACAATAGAAGAAGATTCACTTTTCAGCACTTGAAAGAAATGTTTGTAACCTATTGTTATGGTAACAGACAATAAAAATTGTGTTTTGTTGAAACTACATTGGAAGATAAGGTACGTCCATTATATTTTTGTTTAGTTTGATTAAAATGTACCAATATTTAACGTACATAGTCATTTTTTTATAATTTTAAGTCCATATTTAATTCCATATTTTGGTAAAAATCCATATTTAATTCCATATTTTGGTAAAAATAACTACATATATATTTACATATTTCATATATTTTTAGTCCATATAAATCCGTTCCCTGATTATCACTATAGAAGGTAGATTTTCGCAATCCTAATAAATGCAAAATGTGTCCAAATTATGTATAAATAAGTAATTTTATCTTTAAAAGCATATTAAGTATGTTAATTTAGTTTTTTAATCCCCGATAAAATTCAAAATTGAGTACAAAATGCGAAATATGTGTGTTTTTACGAAATATAAGCGAAAATGAAAATTGCAATTATTATTATTATTATTATTATTATTATTATTATTATTATTATTATTATTATTATTATTATTATTCATAGTGTTCTACCCAAGGGCAGGCCTTTCACTGCAAACCCAGCATTATCCAGTCTTTCCTATTTTCTGCCTTCCTCTTTGTCTCCTCATATTATCCATATACAGGGTGATTCACGAGGATTTACCATCACTTACGGAGCTTATTTCGAAGACATTCTGAGCAAAAAATGTCATATAAACATTGTCTTAATCTCAATATTTTGAAAGATACATTAATTTGAAGTTGTTAGTAAAATACCTTTTTTTTTTTTTTTTTTTAGTTTTACGAGTAAAAAAACTATTACAAATAGGGAATGAACTATTCAGAAGTATCATTTCTTTAATTGGCTAGTGTTCTCAAGCTAAAAATATGTTGTTAGTTGCTTTCTACAGATTTTATTTTTCAATTTTTAACTAAAAATGACATCATTCTTACGCACTTATCACAAAAATTGTTACAAATCATACGACTTTAGGAACTTAATACTTTGCAGTTTAATTATGCATCCTAATGTACATTCTTAAACAATTTACAAGCGTGGCGTGATTTGCAACATTTGTAGTGGTAATTGCGTAAGAAAACGTAATTTTGTGGTTAAAAAAATCTGTACGAAGCAACTATGGAGTTCACAACAAAGTTTTAGCTTCAGAAATCTAGCTAATTAAAAAAATGATACTCCTGAACAGTTTATTCTTGATCTGTAATATTCTTTTATCCTTAAATTCAAGGATAATGGTATTTTACAAACAATTTCAAATTAGTGTAATTCTGAAAATATTGAGATTAGGACAAATGTTTATATGAAATTTTTTGCTCAGAATGTCTTCGGAAATAAGCTCCGTAAGGGACCATAAATCCTTATTCTTCATCATATCGTAATGCAGACTTTCTGCACGGAAATATCATATGTACTTCGATACTTCATAATAAAATGAAATATTGCACGGCGATACAAAAAAATATGTTTTTCCTGATAGAGTTCATTAACATATACTATAGGGTGTCATTTAAAAATGATTTAGATTCTGTCATAGCTTGCACAAAAGTACAAAAAGATTGACACGTGTGACCTTTTTTTTTTTTAATTTCGTCATTTAATTTCACTTATGTTATATTTTAAAAATTCTGTACATTAAATAATGGCTTTAGTCTAATTAACGCTTGGCATTTCAGTTGCACGTTTACGAGTCTCCTCTGATGGCGATATTACAAAGCCTTCTATATGTATCAGATTCTGCTTAAAGGGATCATATTTAGCCGATATCAATTCGAAACCATGTGTAGGCTATTACATGTTCTGTACCGAGCGTCTGACTTAGACATATCAAACAGGAACCGTTCTAATAATATTACGACCCGTAATTACATTATTATTGCGTTATAGTTTGCATTGTTCTTTATCTCGAAATTTTATTCTGAATACACTAGTGTTAAATGAACGGAATTGTACGCTTTTATTTTTTAGCAATTTAATTCTCTTTCATACTGCCAACCATATTGCCGTTCATAACTATAATTCCAATAAAATGTGCCTACAAAATAATTTGATCTACACATGAATAGGAAAATGAATTCTTGGTTTTGGACCTCTCACAATATACATTCTTTATAATCCCAGGGACAAGATAAGTCTTATGACTTAATTTATAAATCGTACTATAATCAGTAGGGATCCTACTTCACGGAGGATAAAAATCTTAAATATTGGTATAAAAACTTGGTCAATATCGGTGTTATTTTGCACAGAAAACATCAATTCTGTGTTATTTCGCATTTAAAAAATATAATTCTTTCACTCTCGTCGTGCAAAACACATGACTGAATATTCCTACAAAGTCTAGAAGTCAGTATCATCAAGGGAATCTTAAGAATATTTCTATATTTGAACAGTACTTAACAATTTTCTAGCGGGTTCGATCCCCGCTCGGGCTGATTACCTGGTTCGGTTTTTCCGAGATTTTCCCCAAGCGTAAAGTGAATGCCAGATCATTTATGGCGAATCCTCGGCCTCATCTCGTCAAATACCATCTCGCTATCACCAATCTCATCGACGCTAAATAACCTCGTAGTTGATACAGCGTCGTTAAATAACCAACTAAAAAATACAATTTTCTATCAACACTTACCTCTCGTGTAGAGGCATTAGTGTAACAGTCCCATATACTTTTTCTGAATAATATAAACTAATAGTCACCTCAAACATTTCAGACTACATTTATTTTCTACTATACATTTATAAATAAAGTCACTCGAAATTCGGTTTGAGTACTGGATTCAAAATTCTGTAGGTATTAAAATTGGGTTTGAATACTGAATTCAAAATTCCGTACATGAATATCAATGATAAACATATTATATTATTTTAATCACTTACAAATTTAAGAAAATTCCACTGACTAATTAAAAAAAAAATCGTAAATCTAGCTACCTCCAATCCCTGCCATGCCTGCTAACTGTACAGTGGGCAGGGAACCTTCTTTCACCTAAACTTAATTCGCGTACATGTTTATATGATTTCCAATAAATATATAAGTCATTTTGAGCACGTAAAACGAAAATTTCGTGAACAAAATCAAAACATATCTTTAATTCAAATCCGAATAAATTCGTGCTACTAAAAACAAAAATATTGCGTATATAGAAGATATTTCGTTATTTCGCGATTCTGAACAGACAATACATTGATCTGAAGGACTTGAAATACAGGGTGTTTAAAAAATTATCCAATATGTTAGGAGGTGTTAGTATGCATCAAAACAAGAAAATAATGTCTAATAAACATGGATCCTACAACACATACTTTCTGAGATCTGTTCATAGGAGGTGCTCAATGTGACGTCCACCTCCTATGAACAAGTGTTCAGATCTCAGAAAGTATGTGTTGTAGGACCCATGTTTATTAGAAATTATTTTCTTGTTTTGATGCATACTATCACTTCCTAAAATATTGGATACCTTTTTAAACACCCTGTATAAAAGTTTTGTTTTTATCAGCTGAAAAGGCATATTTCGCGAATCCGTTGTTTACGAAAACTGTTATATCTAGTAAAGTTATTAGTTTTATGTAAATTCCCAATTTGTGTCTCAGTGTATTTACTTTACTGAGTTTGGTTACAAAGTTATTCTTTCGCATTTTGTGAAGTGGGTATGAAAAAAAAATGATACTGAGAAAATTCGTTAAGAGTTTTTCATGGAATTGCACATTTTTCTCAGGCCCACTACCCTCGCAGGTTTTTGTTTTTTTATTTTTATAGCATACATATGTGTCTGTGTGTACAACTTTCTCGTGATTTATTGGACGGATTTGATTCATGTTCAGTATCTCCCGAGTCTGTTCATTTGAGCAGTGCTGCACTTGTAACATAAAATATTTTAACTGAAAATATAACGACAGCATGAACACAAAATTTCGGAAAATATACGAATTAATCAAGAAGACACTAAAGAGTGTGTAAGAGAAGGAAAAACTCAAACTGCACGAGCTAACTCTTCAAACTGTTACATGTACGAAACCGTCGAAAGGCTTCTGAAAATCTGCATCCGCGTTTGTAATGAAAAGATTTAATAACAGCGATGCGAGTTCTTTCCAGATTTTTTAGTGCACAAGTTCTGTGATCTGTACTCCGTTTCCGGAATCTGTATAGGAAACAAAACAAGTTCTTTGCGCAAGTTATGAATGGAGGGGGCCAGTCCAATGACCGCTCTGGAGGAAGGCATTGCTTGAAGACGAGCGTCTAAAATGCCACCCTACCTAGCACTTTCTTCCAAGCGCATCTTAGCCCTTAGGGCTGTAAGCAGATGCAGCCCGCAATACAAACTCACACTGATAGGCTCCGTCCATTCGCTTGTCATTGGCTCCACCCTGAGAGTATAAAAAGAAAGGAGGGAGTATCCAGGCAAATATGCTTGAATCGGTGCGACGCTTCCAGGTTAAATTGTCCACTTCAAAATGACCAGAGGAAAAATGGGCACAAACAAAAATGTCCAGAGCAAAATGTCCAAAGGAAAAAGTCCAGTAAAAATGTCCACAACAAAATGTCCATTATAAAAAATGTCCACTAGCAAAATGTCCACAACAAAATATCCAGTATAAAAAAAGTAAATAATTGGAAAAAAGTCCATAATATTCGTTTTTTTTTTACAGAGAAAGACATACAAAAATTTCCACAACAAAATGTCCAGTATAAAAAATGTCCACTAGCAAAATGTCCACAACAAAATATCCAGTATAAAAAAGTCCGCATTCAAAAATGCCCATAAAAAAATAAATAATTGGAAAAAAAATCCATAATATTCTTTTTTTTACAGAGAAAGACTACAATGTTTTATTGAAATTGTTAAGCGAAGTACCAAATTTTAAATCAAGAGTGACAGAATGGCTGAAATTATACGTTCACAAAAGAGGAAAAACAATCTAGTACACAATGGCTTCTCGTATCATTTTCATTGAAGAAGCAAACATGGTAGTAAATTATATTGGAGGTGTGTGGAAAGAAGCACCTGTGATGCGATATGTGTGACCAATGCTGATATGGATAGCTTACATGTAGATAAACAAAGTGGACATTTATATAAGTGGACATTTTGCTACTGGATATTTCTGTTTGCGGACGTATTGAAATGTACATTTTAACCTCCAACCGGTGCGACGGATATGACGTCAAACTACACCTTTTACGCCCCATAATCCACCGCGAAATACCGCCAATTACCAAATATTAAATTGCTACTATCGGTTTCGGTCATACGTAAACGGATTAGAATGAATGTGGAGGTAACAGGAGTACTAGCAGATTATTATATCAATGTACATTTCACTGTACTATATTTTTATTAAAAGTGATATGATTGTGACATGCACTGAACACTTCATTTCTACATTATTTTCTTTATCAAGAAGGATGTTGCATTCCTTCATATGTTAAAGCATAGGGGGACATATCAACGGACATATTCTACAGTTCAGCCGATCAGAATATTACCTTATTTATAAAGAAAATAACACCTGCTGAACTTGACTACACTTTTGAAATATTCCCAACACGAAACAATTTGTAATCGTAATAATATGAACAAAACAGCTGATAAACACACCGGAAAAAGAGATGAACTATGGGTAATTTGACGCCTATACTATTACACCTTTTTGGTTCCACCGTTTCAAGCTTATGGTCCGGGGTTGGCCCCACCCAAATGCGTCGACTTACTTTACAGATTAAAGAAACGGAGTGTAGTCATGATCAATTTCCGGATAAGATTGCAACAAACCATAAGATACCAAGAGGATAACTAGACATGTGCCATTTTCAAAAAGTAATAACGTGCTAATAAATTGTATTGTTCAAGTCTTATCCTATGTTATTTTGATAGTCGTTTTAGACTAGCATGTTGAAGTACGTAAGAACAAACTGCCTGACCCTGTAAGTATACCGAACACATTTTTTACATTAAAATTTGGACTCAGACGAATTTTTGTTTTATAAAGCAGAAAACTGTATAAAAACCAAATGTTAGACAAGGGTGTTGTATATCGCCCACACTTTTTAATATTTATCTTGACGATGCAATAAGAAGGTGGAAACAGAAAATGACTGAATTAAACTTTCAAGATAATTTTAATATGAAAAATTGTATAAGTACCCTTCTATTTGCAGATGATCAGGTTCTTATATCAGATAATGAAGATATCTTACAAAGATCAATTTTTGAATTACAAACAATTGCTGGAGAATATAACTTATAAATATCTGTCCAGAAAACTAAGTCGATGGGCTTTCAGGGAAAATGTCCTCTCAGATGTAAATTATTAATAAAAAATCAAGAAATTGAACAAGTAATTTCCCTTAAAGTTTTGGAGTGCGATCTATCATATATGGGAGAGATAGATGCAGAAAAGAAGATGGAAAAATTTAATCGAATTTGTGGAACTATTAGGAGAACTCTAAAAGACAAAGTTAGAAAGGAAACATAGCCTACATGAAATTCTATAAAACAATGGCAGTTCCATGCGGATTATATGGCAGTGAAACTTGGACCCTTGATACAAAAACACGTAGTAAAATACAAGCAGCAGAAATGAAATTTCTAAGAGGATGCCTAGGAGTCACAAAAAGAGATAGACTACGTAATGAGGACATCCGAAATCTTCTAGAAATATACAAATTGAATAATAAAGTAGACAAACAAACATGGAAAGACCACGTAAACAGAATGAAAAATGAAAGACTACCTAAGAAGGTTCTAAATTATAAACCGAAAGGTAAAAGGGACATTGGAAGACCTAAAAGAAGATGGTTGGATCAAAGAGACGCAACAGACCGAGAGGTCTAATGCCTGAAGTAGAAGAAGAAGAAGAAGAAAAAGACGAAAACCTAATGTAATTCTAATTACAGTCTTTTTAATTCGTTGTAAAAATGAGTACCACTTCTGGTAATATTAGGCCTACATGTTACATCTAACACAACTTTCTACTAAATTTATAAAGATAATGCTTATAGGTTAAGTTCCTTTAGCAAGGTGTTGCAGGTATTCCTAACATTCCAGTGATTTAAAAAATCCTGAACACGCCATTTTGTTACTCACTTTTAAATGTCGAATTCTCAATACACGTCCAGATTTGTTTTGTAATTAATGTACGAAACATTGCTGTATTGTCAGTACTGTATTTTTTTCTTAAAAATGAACAATGATCATAAAAACAAAATGTAACTTCACAGTTCAATAGAAATTCTGATAACCGGATTACAAGAAATTTTATTAATTACTGTTCGAATCGTAGTAACAACACGTTTTAATCAAAGGCTAATCACACAATACTGCAAAAGTAATTATTGAATGTGGTTCGTGGAACTTTGCAGCATGTAGTTCAATTACAGTACATAAATGTATTTTCAAGAATTAGTTTAATTTCTATATGCGTATGCTGGAAATTAAAAATTTTAAACAAACTTCCAGTTCTGTTAGACTAAAAAGTCGGGAAGTGAACGTTAAGTTACTTATTAAAATAAAAGTATAAAGGACAGTGACTGGAGAAAAACTTTGGATCTTCGTACATTTTAAGTTACGAGCAAAGTTTGATTGTAATTGGAGAGACAGATCGTATGAAATTGTTCTAGATGGGAAGAAGTCGGTTAGGAGAAAATTATTGCTATTGTTGCTCAAGACGCCATATTAGTCACAATTGATTCATATACCTTAGTTTAACCTCTGATTGAGTTTCTGGATGATATGTAAATCCATTATCAGGCAGTACATCTCACTTGACGATATGTGTCAGAGGAAGAACAATAAAATTATTGTTTGTAGCAGGGTTTAAGCTAGAAAATAAATACAGTGGAAGTTCTTAAGTTCGACAGAAAACAAGTTCGACATCCTATAAATTCGACTTAGACACGCCCCTATATGGGCACTAATAAATGGGTTTGCCATTAGAATGGGAATTGGTTCTGTGTCTTGTAGTGATACTTTTGTTAAAGGAAAACAGAATATTGTATTGATTAGGACATCCATATTTAATCACTGATTTTAAATTAATGAACTTCTTTTTCTATTTGAGAATTTTGCCGTTTGTGAGACGGAACTGTTGAAACCCACTGTGGTACTAGAAGCGCATACACAAGTCTTCGGGGCGGGCAGGAAATGCAAGTACAGTACTGTATTCGTTGATGGATAACCAATAAGAATTTGTATTCATTTCACCTACCACACCCACTACTCTTATTGGACTGAACTTTCAATTCTGTTCAGTCGAACTTAGGAGAGTCCACTGTAATTGTCGCAAAAATGCACAAATGAAAAATTATATTTGTGCAAATTGCGAAATGCTTGTGCAATATAATAAATAATTGTACATAAAGATAAAATTAATAAAGTATACAGAAACAAAATGTTTTTAAATTCGTTTCTAGGAGTTTTATTACTTTCAATCCATCTTACCGCACTCTAGCTATACTTATGTAAGTAAATCATTAGACGTAGGTATGTTTAGAATCAATTACTGCTGAATTTACATCACATTAAAATTCTTTACTAGTAGGCCTTTCAAGATTTATTGTTAGCAGAGTGCTAACTCTTTTTACTAAAAGGCGGTTTCTAATTCCAGTTTTTACAAGATCCATGCAACTAAATCCTCGCTCACAATTTACAGTACGCGATGGAATTATATAAATCAATTAGAATAAATTGCTCACTTAACTTACATGAACTGCACCAACTCTTTAATGAAATCAATTCCTGAACATCTATTGCTGAATATCTTTTTTGAACATTGCCTATGTCATTATTATTTGACTTAAATTCAGATTAGTTCAAACACATCTATGATATCATTTTCTCCATTACCATCTTCGTTTCTGAAGTCCAATGTGGTTGTCGCATTTTTGCACATTTACATTGAAAGTTTGTTGCATTTTTAGAAGTCGAGTAGCAAAATGCGACAAATGCGACTGTGGCTTAAACCCTGGTTTGTAGGCCTATACATCTCAAGTCTGATTAGTGTAATGTGTTACTAATCAGCGATGTATGCAATGGAGGGGGAAAGGAACTGGCAATCCTATCACATTATCTCCTGTCTTAGTTGCCTCATGAGTGATTCTTTATTCGTGTCACTTATGATGTTCAAACCTGTCTTCGGACAGTTGACTAAACAAGCTGTAGATTGTGAATAGCTTTTAATGAATTTCATGATACTATTATGTCGAGTGACACGTTAAAGATATCTCGACAGTGAAAACATACACTTTGCAAAATATTCAATAATTTGAGAGTAAACGAATAAATAAGATAATAAATGAGTTAATGAATAAATGAATATGTTAATGAATGAATGAATGAATGAATGAGTAAATAAGTTAATGAATGAATAAATAAAAAGTGTAATGGATGAATAAGTTAATGGATGAATAAATGAGTTAATGAATGAATACATAAGTTAATAAACAAATTAAAAAGTTAATAAATAAACAAATAAGTTAGTAAATAAATAAATAAATAAATAAATAAATGTATAAATGAATCAATGAACAATTAAGTAAATTAGTTAGCTAATGCATTTATTGGACTGTACATCAATTTTAAAGGGCTGTATAAATAACTCGTCTGATGAGTGAATTATAGATGCTCTGTGCTTTATCACTATATAGAGTAAGTTTTTCATTATTTTTCTTATTTCTTAGTTTCTCTTGTTTTGTCTCCACCTTTTGTAACGACTTTATATCCAATGCACTGTAAGAGAAAGCAGACCTAAATTTTAGGATCAACATTAGGCTGTCACAATGCTGGCCTCCTGATCGTGTGGTCAGCACATTGCAGATTTATTGCAGACAAGTGCCAGACAAGGGACAAATACCCAGTACAGCGGAATGGGGATAAATCTCGACCCACTTCGGTAATAAAACCACGGACTGGATTTTTGAGAAGCGCACACGCTATCCACTGAATCATAGTGGTGGACTCATTTCTTAATTTATTTTATTATTATTTATTACATAATTCATTTTATATTAAAAGAGTCCGGTATTGTATAGGCTAGTCGTAAATATTGCTAAAGCAACTCTAAAATTATTACAGATCTCTCCTTATACAGTGTGAACTAAAATAAAAGGCGCGAACATTTCGCAGTCCTCTCAAACCGACAATCCTGCAGTGGACCAGCTGTTTCCCCTGCGTAGACGGCTCTAGGCAAGTTGACGGGAAAGAAAAAGATCTGGGACCGCTCATACAGCGCGTGAATTTATAGTTGTTTCATTGGAAGTTTTTCAACATGAAGAAATTAAAGATAGTGTATGGCCAACCAGCTGCCCCGACCTCAGTCTTTACGACTTTTATCTATGGGAAAAGTTAAAAGATAAAGTATGAAAAAACACACCGACGAAGATTTAAAAGAAAACATTTGCCACAAAATTTCATCAATTTATGAAGATAAACAGCGTAATCCAAGGGAAATTTGTTGCAAATGTTAGCATTACATACAAACCGAGAAACAATACTTCTAGCATCTTCTGTAAGAAGTGAGTACGCTTAATAAAATGATTTTCTTTCACGTCAGCTGGCAAAGAACCGGCTAATCACGGCAAATATTTGGATCACAGAGAACTGCAGAATGTTTGCACCTCTTATCTAAATTCACTCTGTAGGCTACTCTACTTTTTGTATCAACACACGATATCAAAATAATGTATACATACTGTATATTTACTCATTTAATTGGTATTGTCTAACCATTCTCTAAATGTTTTTTTTTTCCTTTAGGAATTAATTTAGTAAATATTACTTCGGAATATGGAAAATTTCCATAACTTTTCCGTAGCCACTCACTGCGCTTTTAATAATATACTCGAGCATATTCGACTTAATTCGAATTCTGGCTTCACGCTAATCTGACAGCTTGTTATGATACACATTTCTTTTGATCACTTGCAAGAAATATAGCGATCAAAGGTAAAAATCTGTACTTAAATACTATTTAATATTTTAAACATACGAAGTTCGCATTCAGTATGTTCTGTCTGTGTTTGCAGTTCTGCAATACTTAACAACAGTGCTTTCATTTTATTTGTGTTTAGAGACTGCATTGGAATGAGCCATCAGTCTGCTTTTTTATGAAACCAAAACTACACAGCTATGTTGATGATATAGCTTACGGGTATTTGAATGGTCCTCATCCGATGTATGTATTTTCCGCGTTGTGTACGCAGCTTAAATTTTCCTCGCAATCTGTTTTACCTCAATCGAGTGGTTAGTTTTGAAGGCTCTTGTGCTATAATATGATAAGAGGATTATTACAGAATTTTCAGCTGAAATAGGCTCAGTTAAAACATTTCAACTGTTATAAAATATGTTCCAAAAATACTCTTTAAATTATATCTATTTAATGGCATTGTTTAAATCTCCGTCTCGCGCCGTACCTGCGTGATCTAAGGTGTCATGTCTTGGATTAGCAATACAGAATGAGTCTGGTTCGAGTGTTGATGGGCGAAGAAATTTTATAATGATAGATCGATTTTTTTAGATAGATAGATAGATTTATTGATATTAGTTCACAAAAGTACAAAACTTAATAATTTAACAAAAAGATCTATATACAAATGTAGCTATACATAATAAATATACAATTTCCTAAACTAATTAATTTATCGCAAATCTCAATAATTTATTGGTTCAAACTTGCACTTACGTCTGGTTTTAGTGCATGTTTAAACCAATTGTAATAACCATTAAGGGTGCTATTCATAGACATTTCGCAGCACGCGCTACGAGCGTACTAAGCTAGCCCCGGCTATCCACTGGTTACTAGTACAGAATTCAAATCATATCCTATCGCTAACACTGGTTTATGAATACGAAAAACGCTGATCATCCACCGAACGAACGCGCTAAAAATGTCTATGAATACGGTCCTAAGACTTTAAACCTTAAATTTTATAATGAAATTTCGACAGTGTGATAAACTCAGCATTGTGACGAATTTGGGGAACCACGGTGAATAGCGAAATCCGGTTTCGTAATACATCAGCTATAGCGATTGAAGGATCAACGTGCTGACCACATATCATTATTCCCGTACTGGTTGACTGGCTGAGGCATATGGACTTGATATCAGTAGCCGACTGGTCGCCCTTGGTCCTCGTTGGACTGTTTCAACACGGATTTCATTTGGCGGAATTTTCATAAAAAAATCTGGTGGATCTGGAAATAAGTTTAAATTCTTGTCGTGTGTTTCCTGAAGCGTTAATGAACATGTTAACAACATGGCTATACTTTATAATGGTGAACATCTGCCATGTTTTCCTTCTCTTAAATACATTGTTCGATATTTAATCATGAAAAACGCTTGATTTAATCATAAATCTTCCAGATTCTAAATCAGTGGCCGGCAGATGCTGCAGTTGTGACGTAAGACCCAGTCAGATCGCAAGAGCTTGGGAGAGCGAGCAGTTGAGTCGTATTAATGTTAGCACACACCAGCGCAGTGGCGTCAGTGCAGCAGTAGAACGGGACTGTTGAAAACAAAATGATCTATCTACATTTTATAGAAGATTTACCCACGCAAGATTCCCTCGATTGCATAGATTCGCTGCTAGGATGTTGAGCATATTCGGATCTACGTATGTATGTGAACAGTTCTTTTCTTGTATGAAGATCTGCAAACCACAACATAGAAACCACCTGTCTGATCTGAACTTGAAACATATTCTTCGCTTGTGTGTTAGCCAGGCTATGACTCCAAATATTGCAAAATTAGTACGCGAGAAAAGAGGAAAAAAATCTCGACAAAGCGTTTAGCTTGGGCACGGTAGTGACACGAAGTGATGGTGTGTTTCAACAGTTGAAATATACTTTGCATACTACTCACCAAGATAGGGCCTATATAGTTTAATCTGTATATTATGTAGAAAAATGTGTGTTAAAAAACACTGTTTTCAAGTTTCCGAGTAGATAAAGTGTTGCAGTACTGCTTAAAGTATTTATTTATATGTTTGTATGTTTATAGCAGTTTCGGAATTTCATTTATATATGCAAACGCTTCTGCAAGTGGCTGTATTATGAGTTTCATATTATTGTAAGTACATTAAATTTGATTACAAACCAAAATATTTTGTTACATTGATTTATCACGGTTGTACAGTTTTGTTTTCGTACAAATGTATTGTAATGTGCTGTTCCCATACTACTTCAGACGAATGGATCGCGCTCTGTCAGTGCATAGAACCGCACCACCACTGTTCGGTTGAACCTTCTCTCCACGCTGTGCTCAGTATGCAGAGATTGCCGAGCAAAGAGCAAGGCGGCTACGTCGTATGACGTCACAGAGCACGGAACATGCCGGTCACTGTTCTAAATAATGTTTCACTACACAAGGTGTTTCAAAAGTATTGTTCTCGCCAAGATTAGACGACCTCACTCACACCACTCTTCTGACTCGTGCCTTATCCAAAACATAATAAATCATACCGTGCATGCCTGTTAGTTATGCAGCGTTGTCACATTATGACTCTGAATTAGCCCAGCCGCTGTGCTGAGGCAAATACGATGTTTTTTTTTTTTTAACTGAGAAGTTAGTAGTTATTTCTTGCGGTAAGATAAGCTGACCTCTCTACTGGAGCTGAGGCCGTCCATGTTTGACAGCGCTGTTATAAAGCAATTCAGTTACCGGACGCAGCCAACTGCATAACATAAACATCGAGAGCATGTTGATATGACTTCTTTGACTTCTTTCCTCTGAGCTGGGGTCGTCTAAGTTTGACGAGTGCAGTAACTCATAATTTCAGTTAAAGTTAAATAAGGGAATTTGGAATAAAAAGTTCAGAAACATCAAACCTTGTATTTAAAAGATTAGTTTTACGCAAACAAATCTTTTTTGCACCTATTGTTGTGCGAGTTATGACATCATCGAGAACATTTTTAAATGACACTCTATAGCTTTTTGATATCGTCTGAAAGAGTATATTTTTATATAACGTTTTATTTATTTTTTACACCGAGAACTAAGATTTTGGTTAAGCTTACTATGATAACAATTTCATTGTTGATCATTTTCTTGTCTTTGTATTATGAAAGCAGTTTTAATTGCTGAAATCGCTGTTATTATCAGATATTTATAAAACTTTAAAGTTCACGTTATTTAGTGGGACAGTACAGAATATAACCCTCATAAATTCAGGAAGTTCCCTTGACATTTTCTTTATGCGGAAACGTAGACAGAGGTCGTTCAGTAGATTACAATAATGCGGCTTAGTGTACGTAATAAGCTCTCCTGGAAGGAAGAGATGAGGTACATCTAACTTATTAGGTGGACTTGAAGTCCCGAAGATACCTTAGATACCTGTATAACGTAGTTTCCTAACGGTCACTAGATTTACATGACTCCAGTTAAGGAATCAATTCTCGCTCTAGGCGTCCCACGGTGCCATATTTTGATTTAATGAAATAATAATAATAATAATAATAATAATAATTTATTTAATCTGGCAGAGCTAAGGCTAGTAGGCCTTCTCTTCCGCCCAGCTAGACTCTAATTCTAATTTAATACAATTGGTTACATAGTTATTATATTAATATCTAGACCATAAAAGAACATGAAAGTAAATAATGAAAGTTGGATAAGTAATGTTAGTGTGACAATAATAAACATTGGTAAGAAATAGTGATGATGATAATAATAATAATAATAATAATAATAATAATAATAATAATAATAATATTGGGATAATTTAAATATTTATTCTGTGACATATATAACCATTAAACATTGAGAAACCTGAAAGAGCTATTATTGTTAACAAGAATAATTGTTAGAAAAATATTTCGTTAGTCTATTCTTAAATTGGTTTGATGTCTGACAGTCCCTGACGTTACTCGGTAGGGAATTCCAAAGCCGAGAAACAGCCACAGTGAAAGAAGATGAATGTGAGGATATTCGGTGGGAGGGAATGGATAATATTGAGGAGTGTTGTGATCGTGTGTCTAGGTTATGATGTGTGGATAAATTTTGAAAACGAGACGCAAGATACTGTAGACAGGAGTGGAGAAATGCAATATGTGAAAGAGAAGGGAAAGACAGTGGATTTTCCTACGATCTTCTAGACGGAGCCAGGACAACATTTCGAGGGATGGTGTTACGTGATCAGCCCGGCGAATATTGCAGACGAAACGGACGCATATATAAAAATGACATGCGTGATGATAAGGTAAAAGTAAAGTCATCCCCATCACCGGCCATGAAGGCCCACAGGGTGGCAGGAGGTTAAGGACCCATCTATACAGACTATCGGCAATAATGACAGAAGGAATGTTAGTCTTACGTGCCTGCCCCTTTATCCTCATGGAAATATCTTTGGCACTCATTTTTGTCAGAGACTGAGTAAACCCAAGTACGGCTGAAGAGATTATATCAGTGGAAAAATCCATGATCATTTCGAGAATCGAACCCTCGACCCCTCTGCATGAAGAAAAAATAAGGTTAAAATAGAATGTGAGTGGAATTGAATGTGTAATATTGAGATGAAACTAGAAAACTCCGGGAAGTATCATTCCAGTGACGTCTGGGATCAAATTTGATTCCAGCGAAAGATGAACCTGCGTTCTAGTTTTTCCATTGTTTAGCGGGAAATATGATGAGCAAAGCTCGGAACTTGAGAACTTGTGTATCGTGTGCATGAGTAAGGTTACAGGTACAAAATACACGAAGTTCACGCTGCAAGTGCTCAGGGACAGTCGTATGTACAGTACGATTATTTAGTCCTGACAGTCGCCGGAGATGTGCGCGTGGGACAGGCGAGTCCATTTAGTTACGCCAAGGGGTGTTTGGTTTATTCACTCGCTTGCCTTTACCGACTGCTGCCCTTATCTCTACTCCAGAACTCTCCCCACTCCTCCGATTACTTCCCCTCTTTCGCATCGCTGAGCTGTCAGGACTAAATAATTGGTTTTTACTAAGAAAGTGGTCACATCGAATAACAGGAAGACGGACGAGGTAACTGGGTCATGTCAGAGAATTACAGGTAAACGGTCTGTTTCAGGAATTAGAAAATACGTGTTATTCGAATGGGTATTATAGAAGTTTGAAAATACATTTTTAAAATTTTAGGTACCGAATTTCTTGGAGGAATTCGGAGGAGATACATTATTTTCTTAAAATGGAGAGTTTATATTTTGTAAGTTGTGCCACACACAAACTAGAGGCTGGAAATGGGCATTCATTGAAAGACATTGCACTACCTTAAATTTGTGGAAAATTTGTCCATAGCCATGGATCAAGTCGTACCTGCCCCAGTAATGACACACAAATTGAAAATTATTTTCGAGAAAAACTTAGGATATACTTATCTTTCTCAGATATGAGATCAGCTGGCAACTGCTGGAAATCGAACGGAAAACAATGACAGTCAAAACATTCAGTATTTTAAGTTTGCTCCCGTCACTTCATGTGAAGTGGAAATAAGTTTTTCTCGTTTCCAATCGTTTTTAACTAATAGGCGAAGAAGTTATGGGTTGGAAAATCTTCTTATGTACAGTAGTGGCAAAAAAAAACCGGACCGACCCTTGTAGCTGATTTCAAAGCTTTGTTCACTCCAGAGCACTATAGACTGGAACTAAGACTTTCGTGGTTCGAATCCTGCCTGGGAAGGAAACTTTTTTTTTGTTCCTTATTCAAATTTATTCCCAGTACTTTTCGATTGCTGGTAAAATTCATGTTCTGGGAATAATAAGTTAATTAAGTAGTAAAATATCGCTGCACTCGAAAAGTATTAGGAATAAATTTGAATAAGGAACAAAAAAAGTTTCCTTCACAGGCAGGATTCGAACCACGAAAGTCTTAGTTACCAGTCTATCGTGCTCTGAGTGAAGAAGGCTCTGAAATCAGCTACAAGTGTCGGTCAGGTTTTTTTTTTTTTGCCACTACTGTACGTAGTCATACACTGTAATAAAATGTACAGAGCAGAACAGTAAATATGATATACTTCTCATATTTATTTTTATTATATATATGCTATAAAATTACGTATTTCAACCTACTATAAAAGCCTACTATCAATATGTTGTTCCAGCCAGAAACCACTTTTATAGCAGACCTGACAGTACCTCTGTGCTGGAAGCGGGAGCTTGTTGACATTGAATTCCGGTCGCTTAGCCACGTACAAAGACACAAGTCCGCAAGTTCCGATCTTTGATGATGAGAATCGAATTTTTAAAAAGTAGGAGGGGACTTTGATTGCTCATATTTTCTTTGTTTTCTACACAACTTTAAACATTTTAGCACTGGCTTATTACACAAGAAATGAGATTTTTTGCATCACAATGACAGTGAGTTTGTTCCTCATTTTTCTCGTGGTCGTGTTATTAGTAGGCTTTCCTGTAACTTGGCCTGCAAGATCACCAGATATAAACACAACAGATTATTGGTTGTGGAACTGTCTGAAGGGAAGAGTGTTCTTGAGCAAAACTACGACAGTTTGAGTTGAAGGACTCTATCGCACGCACTATGGCAGATATTCCAGGACACGAACTTAGGTCTGCTGTATACAGCATTGAAGAGAGCCTGTTACTTGTACAAGTACAAAATGGTGGACACATACAACATCTACGATAAGTTATGGTAATGGGTGGTGATGCGAAAAATCCAATTTCTTTTGTAATATGGCTGTGTCAGAATTTTTAGGATTGTGTTGAAAAAGAAGGAAATATGAGCAATTAATATTACCTCTTACAAGCAGACATTCTGATGGGGGCAGATAAAAAAGTTAAATTTTTTCTTCTATCCTATTAATAATGTCAAAAGAAGTGCTTATACAAATTTTGGCCAATAGACCGCAATTACGAGGCCGTCTAGAAAGTGATTTTCCCTGGGCCGTTTGCAGAAAGAAAGCAAAATTGCATGGAAAGATTTATTGAAAAAGATACAGCAATTGTTGCGCTATTTGTCAACATATCCGCTCCACTTGAATTGAGATATTTGTCATACTACGTAATCAATTTTTGTATTCTTGTGTCGTAGAAGTCAGCCGCCTGGGATCGAACCAGCGTTTCACAGCCATCTGCACTTCTCTGTCGATCCCATGATATGATAAATATCTCAGTTCCGGTGGGGAATATGTTGAAAAATAGCTCAACAATTGCTGTGTCTGTTCCAATAAATTTTTTCCAATAAAATTGTGTTTCCTCTCTGTTAACGGTCCTTGGCGATATGGCCCTCGTAATTGCGGTCGAGTGGCTAAAATTTGTATAAGCACTTCTTTTGACATTATTAACGTAGTGAAAAAAAAATCAACTTTTTTGTCTCCCCCCATCAGAATGTTTGCTTGTTATAGTTCTGAAAAACCCTGCATTTAACATAAAGATTTCGTATGTTTGTTGCCTTGTTACCAAAGTACAATGATCGTTTCATATTCTTGTTTCTGTGTTGAAGGTATAAATCTCACAGCTGTTCAAGGAAAGAGTTCATGATTACGACTGGTCATTATTTCGTTTGTGATGATTATATTAGTAATTTGTTGCTACAAGACCACATTTTGAACCTTGTCCAATAGCCTTCCAGTTTATCGGGAATGTGACCTCTGCTATCAAAGAGTTGGAATTAATAGTTCAGTACGTATAAATCTCGCAAGCTACAGAATCTATAATGAGACAAAATTCTGTGATATTTTCCCAGATACTAATGTAAAATTAATTCTTAAATAAAATATTTCTGTTTTTCTCCAATGGTGTTCACATATATCGGTAATGTGTGGTGTGTGCGTGCGTGCGTGCGTGCGTGTGTGTTTTTCTCTGTTAAAGGTTATTGTGGGAGCTCTTCTTAAACTATAGCGTATATATTCATAGACATTCTTACCGCAGGCTTCCGTTTTTCGTATTCATAAACCAGTGTTAGCGATATGATATGATATATGATATATGATATGATATGATATGATATGATATGATATGATATGATATGATATGATATGATATGATATGATATGATATGATATGATATGATATGATATGATATGATATGATATGATATGATATGATATGATATGATATGATATGATATGATATGATATGATATGATATGATATGATACGATGTGATATATATGATATGATACGATATGATGTGATATATGATATGATATACAATATGATATGATATGATATGATATGATATGATATGATATGATATGATATGATATGATATGATATGATATGATATGATATGATATGATATATGATATGATCTTTCTTCCCAAATATAAACGATCGGTTAAAATTGAAACTTAACATAACCCCAAACTTCACAACTATAATAACAGGACACGGAAATATAAAATCTTATCTACATAAATATAAAATTATAGATAGCCCATTATGTCCATGCAACAATGACGAACAAACGATAGATCATTTGTTATACAATTGTAAATTACTTGAGAGAGAAAGAGACATTCTGAAAGCGGCAGTTCTAAAGTCTGAAAACTGGCCAGTGAATAAAGACAAACTTGTGCACAAATACCAGAAGAACTTGATCAGATTTACTAACAATATACAGTTTGACAAAATACAATGAAAGAAAAGTACATAATTCATCCATCTATAATGCCTATAAAGAAACTCTTAGAACAATATAAAGTAATTATATGAACATAGTTTAAGGTAAACCAATGCATGTAGTATTACTCCACAGTAATGGAGCATGCAGACTGTTTATCAAAAAAAAAATATATATATGTATGATATGGTATGATATATGATATAATATGATATATGATATGATATGATATGATATGATATGATATGATATGATATGATATGATATGATATATGATATGATATGGTAGCCGGGGCTAGTTTAGCACGCTCGTAGCGCGGGCTAGCGAAATGTCTTTGCATAGCACCCTAAGTTTCTAATTAAACTATATAAATACAGAGTGATTCACGAAGAATTACCGTCCCTTACGGAGCTTATTTCCGAATACATTCTAAGCACAAAATTTCATATAAACATGTGTCCTAATCTTAATATTTTCAGAGTTACATTAATTTGAAGTTCATAGTAAAATACTTTTTTTTTCTTTTGTTTTAAGAGTAAAAAAATATTACAAATAGAGAATGAACTATTAAGAAGTGTCATTTCTTTAATTGGCTAGTATTTTGAAGCTAAAAATGTGTTGTTAATTGTTTTGTACATATTTCGTTTTTCAATTTTTAACTAAAAAACACATCATTCTTATGCACTTATCACAAAAATTGTTACAAATCATATGACTTTAGGAACTTGTTTCTTTACAGTTTAATTATGCATCCTAATGTACAGTCTTAAAGAATTTACAAGAGTGGCGTGATTGGTAACAATTGTTGTAATAAATGCATAAGAAAATGTAATTTTGTAATTAAAAGTCGGAAAAAAATTCTGTGCGAAGCAACTATGGAATTCACAACACATTTTTAGCTTCAGAATACTAGCTAATTAAAAGAATGATATTTATGAATAATTCATTTTTTATCTGTAATACTCTTTTACCTTTAAAAGTCAATAATAATGATATTTTACAAACAACTTCAAATTAGTGTAATTCTGAAAATGTTGATATTACTACAAATATTTATGACTTTTTTGCTCAGAATGTTTTCCGAAATAAGATCCGTAAAGGACGGTAAATCCTCGTGAATCACCCTGTATACACACACACACACACACACACACAAATCTGAATGAAAATGAAAAATTACACTTTCGAAATATATGTTTTTAATATAATAAAACCTTGCCTATTACTTACTTACAAATGGCTTTTAAGGAACCCGAAGGTTCATTGCCGCCCTCACATAAGCCTGCCATCGGTCCCTATCCTGTGCAAGATTAATCCAGTCTCTATCATCATATCCCACCTCCCTCAAATCCATTTTAATATTATCCTCCCATCTACGTCTCGGCCTCCCCAAAGGTCTTTTTCCCTCCGGTCTCCCAACTAACACTCTATATGCATTTCTGGATTCGCCCATACGTGCTACATGCCCTGCCCATCTCAAACGTCTGGATTTAATGTTCCTAATTATGTCAGGTGAAGAATACAATGCGTGCAGCTCTACGTTGTGTAACTTTCTCCATTCTCCTGTAACTTCATCCCTCTTAGCCCCAAACATTTTCCTAAGCACCTTATTCTCAAACACCCTTAATCTCTGTTCCTCTCTCAAAGTGAGAGTCCAAGTTTCACAACCATAAAGAACAACCGGTAATATAACTGTTTTATAAATTCTAACTTTCAGGTTTTTTGACAGAAGACTAGATGACAAAAGCTTCTCAACCGAATAATAACACGCATTTCTCATATTTATTCTAGGTTTAATTTCCTCCCGAGTGTCATTTAGATTTGTTACTGTTGCTCCAAGATATTTGAATTTTTCCACCTCTTCGAAGGATAAATCTCCAATTTTTATAGTTCCATTTCGTACAATATTCTGGTCACAAGACATAATCATATACTTAGTCTTTTCGGGATTTACTTCCAACCCTATCGCTCTACTTCCTTCAACTAGAATTTCCGCGTTTTCCCTAATTGTTTGTGGATTTTCTCCTAACATATTCACGTCATCCGCATAGACAAGAAGCTGATGTAACCCGTTCAATTCCAAACCCTGCCTGTTATCCTGAACTTTCCTAATGGCATATTCTAGAGCGAAGTTAAAAAGTAAAGGTGATAGTGCATCTCCCTGCTTTAGCCCGCAGTGAATTGGAAAAGCATCAGATAGAAACCTGGCCTATACGGACTCTGCTGTATGTTTCACTGAGACACATTTTAATTAATCGAACTAGTTTCTTGGGAATACCAAATTCAATAAGAATATCATATAATACTTCCCTCTTAACCGAGTCATATGCCTTTTTGAAATCTATGAATAACTGATGTACTGTACCCTTATACTCCCATTTTTTCTCCATTATCTGTCGAATACAAAAAATCTGATCAATAGTCGATCTATTATGCCTAAAACCGCACTGATGATCCCCAATAATTTCATCTACGTATGGAGTTAATCTTCTCAAAAGAAATAAAACCTTGCCTATAGCAGCAAATACTGCTTATTAATTTCCGGCAACTGTAATATAGATAATAATAATAATAATAATAATAATAATAATAATAATAATAATAATATGATGATGATGATCCCTGAATTTGTTGTTACATCAACCTCTCAAAAGTGTCCGTTAATGTCCACTCCCACTTAAAGGAATGGAATGGAATCGAAGTGAAGCGCCTTCTTTAGCTCTGTCAGTCTAATTGAATGGAGCCAAAATTAAAAAAAGTAATTTAATTCTGTTGGTTCAGTACCATGGCAAAAGGAATTGTAAATCGTGGACGCATGAATGTGAAGCAATAAGCCCAATGATATTGATAATAATATGAATTACATTAATATCATGGTGTGATTTTAATTTTAATTTAATCCAAAATTAAGCTTTTACAAACATTGTCCTAATGTAATGACCCGATACAAAAATGTACCAATTTTATTACTATGCTATAATTGCACTATAATTTGTATTCTGCTTTGATAACAGTATTAATTTGCAATCGAAAATAGAGATTTAAATTTTCACCTGTTGTATTTCCCATCAAATTGCATCTACTGTCCTAAGCATTTTCTCGTTCATTATTATCATAATACAATGTATGCATCTTGTCATAGTAGAAAGGATAATATTGGACAAGATGATTTAATTGTTCTTCATAGAATTATCTAATTATAACCCAATACAATTAATGTAACAATAACCTCCAATTCACTAAAAACAGTAATACCACCAGAATCGGCCAGAATACATATTATTATTTGTTTTCCTCGAATATTCACGAGAACATACGATCACGCCCGAAATAAAGTTCAGTTCCGGCAGTGGAAAATTACTCCTGGCCTAGAATTCTTTTCAATTCCATTCGATTCCGAACGTCAGCTTCTGCTGTCTTCAATTTAAATGCATGGGGAAGGAATATTCTGTTTGTACAACTTGATTACACAACTTTTAACACTATATCACTTCGGAAAACATATTATGTATCTTTCACGTGTTAAATTTTATTCTGTTTGTTTTGATTCCGCTAAATGGGAGCAGACTTTAACATGGACGTCTAGAAATCAGACTGAAGAAAACAAAGCAAAACGGATTAAATTTTGTTCCCAACGTCTCAGCAGCTCTACAACAAAAGGGTCACGAGTTCTTAGATAGAATTTTGATAATCCATAAGACTAGGATATGTCAATACTGAAACGAAGATTACTTGCAAGGAATTGAAAAATTCAGATTCGTCACAAACAGAAAGAAAGAAACTATCAGAATTAAAATAATGTGAGAAAAAGTAATTATTATGTTTCCTAGATTACGAAAGAGCCGATTTTCTCATAAATTAACAAAAAAAAGTATATACAGCATAATATACTGTAAAAGGCTTAGTCTTCTGAAAGGAAAATTGAGGGAAGCAATAAGATTTGGAAGACGTGGAAATATGTCGAAAGGTATCATTATCCTTCATGATAAGGCCTATTCTCTCTGCGGAAAAACCACACAAGATGCTCTTACTGAACTTGGCTGGAACGTGCTGCCGCATCCTCCATACGGCCCAGATTTACCTCCGCACAGCTGTCATATATTCAGACCACTGGAGGAGATCTTAAGAGATAAAATATTGGCAACGAATGATCTAATGAATGAAGAAGTTCCCATTTTTTAATCCCTTTTCTTGTTCACCTGAAGATGAAGGTACTCTTAGCATCAATCTTCTAAACTTTGTCTTATTCATCGCCAGCAATAGAAGAAATTTAGACTACACGTATTCTGGATAATCCACCATTGCTTTTCCCCTCATTTAGAAGAGTGTTTAGCTATAATGCTTGATATATTTCATATTTAATGATTGTGGTCAACAGACTTTAGAAATTGAGAGAAGACGTGATATACATAGTTCCTATATCGATTTTATTGCGGACGTCATTAAGGAAATATAAGGAGTGGCTTTGTCTGCATACCAGAACTAGGAAGCGATCCAATATAAATGCTGCTCATTTTTTTTAATACTTTCCGCAGAGTTCCCAGAACCAGATTTAAAATCGTGATTTATTGAGCAGTGGCAAAATGAATGCGAAGCAGACAGATTCTAGTTTGTCAGTCTCTGTTCAATTAGTTTGATGCCGAATAGTCATGTTTCCCGCCATGTCACTCATTGCGTCATAAAGTGAACTCTGACACGATATCAGCATCAACTGGCTGAGAAGAAACTGAGTAAAGAAGACCGGCTTAGGAGTCACTGGCATTATTATTACTAAATTTTAAATTATGGTTTATTTAACGACGCTCGCAACTACCGAGGTTATATCAGCGTCGCTGATGTGCCGGAATTTTGTCCCGCAGAAGTTCTTTTACATGCAAGTAAATCTACTGACATGAGCCTGTCGCATTTAAGCACACTTAAATGCTATCGACCTGGGCCGGGATCGAACACGCAACCTCGAGCACAGAAGGCCAGCGCTATACCGACTACGCTACTCAGGCCGACTATTATTACTATCATTGTAAACTTATTACGTATTCTAACGTTTTAAATTTTTTAAATAAATACGGAAATTGAAGACTATATTTGTAAAATTATTAAAAGTTCGTAAAAAAATAATCCATAAGGCGGATGTAACAACAGTAAAATATTTTAAGACAATACTACAGTAAATTGGCTCACATATGACAGCGAAAAAAAAAAAAACACACTTTATTTAGCTGTACCAAGGTATCACAAAATATATGAAGCAAAAGAAATTAAAATTCCGATATACAAAAATGAAATAAAGTATTGCTAACAGTGCATATTACAGATATCTGAATGTCCCATTTTGGTAGGGGACGAATATAAATTATGCAGAAATAAATGAAATGTTAAACGTAAATTTATAATTTTCAGTAATTGATATTTGAATGTCTATTTTGATTAATAAATATGAAGCATGTAGAAATGTATATAATGTTATTAATTTGCAGTTATACGAAATACTGTTCTATACCAAAAATTCTTAAATTGTGGTCCACGGACATCTGGGTGTCCGAGAGCAATTGAGTTTTAAAGCTAAATTTTGATTCCTCATTTGATTATGAAAAGTACAAGAAAAATGCCATGCCGTGTCAGCAGCTATCTATTTTTTAATAATGTGTATTTTTTAAATTTTTTTATCCGTTAAAAATAAATTGAAACATTTATTTATTTTTTATTTTAAGCTATTTTAACACCCAATATTTTGTCTTTAATTTATCCTTCTTATGCGCGAATTTAATGCGAACTATCTCACAGTTGTAACACATTATTTTACTATTCAAACGGATTTACAAGTACACTTAAATCTCCTCCCGCCAACCCAAATGCTAATAGTGAAAATTACAGACTGTACTATCTCTAAATACTGGCTTAAAGGAAATAAAACAAATCTGCCAGTAATGAAAGATAATGCGACAGGTGTGGTAGATATAGACCTACAACTGGCAGAACTCCGTTGTAGGAGATTACTAAACCTTACCGCTGTGCTGGAGGCGGAGTCTGAGTTTCCCTCCATTAATCTGAACCATTGTCGCTAGAGACTGACAAGTCATCTGACGCATCACTGCTATCAGTACGCGCTACTATTGGCTGACAATTAGGAAGGAGGAGGTGAATAGTATATTGTGTCACTCTTTAAGATTGACGCATGCGCAGACCAACGGAGTTTTGCAAGTTGTTCCCCTATAGAAGTCCATATACAGTACCTTGCTTCGTACATGCTCCAGTTACGTCAGTTGAAATAGAACGATTTTATCTGTGATGAAAACTGTTCTATCTGTTAGAGGGCAGAATTTAACATAAGAAAATCTAATTATGTACTTGTAATGTGCAAAGAATTACAAGCTGTTTTGCATGAATATAATATACATTAAGTGATAAAGTATACTATTCCTTTTCTTAAAGTTACAGTGCGTTTTTTGTTAAATGCCTTTTCTTGTCTGTCTATTGTTACTTTTCTAAATTTATAATGCCTTTTTTTCGTGGTTTTAATTGCCTTTTTTCCCGCCCTATTTTAAGTATTACAGATGCCTAAACATCTGGAATATAATAATAATAATAATAATAATAATAATAATAATAATAATAATAATAATAATAATAATATATAAAACGTTGTGGTCCCAGTAATCATTTGGATCACAGAGACTGTAAAAGAGTAAATGGGAAAAATATTTTAAATCAATACCAGAAAAACATTCAGTTAATTCAGTACAAAAAGGACGATGGAATCATCACATACATATGTCAAGAATGAGAAGATTCAAGCTTCTCTGCTGTAGAGCAACACTGATGTACGATGAGGACTTCCAGGAACATGATCGTGTGATAAGAGATTAAGTTCTATCATTAGTAATGCGCTAACAAATAGCATGAAGACAGTTACAGATAGCATAAAATATATTTATCAGAATTCTTGACAGCCAAAACGGGTGTACTTCTGCAGTTGATGCCAAAGAGTATGTTAACATGTAGAGCTATTTTGTATTCATCAAACGTATTTGAAGAGAAATCATTATTTACTGGAAATGAAATTCATGATTTTGATGTACTGTAGTTACATATCGAGTAACTGTATATAACAGACGTAAACCAGCTGTGTTCACAAATGATTCTCCGGAAATCTTGAGAGAAGAATTTCATTCAGGTATTAACGTCGGAAATTTGAATAACACTTCAATAAAGGCAACAAGTACGGATTATGTTTTCAGTCGAGTATTTTTAGTGAGAAAATAATCTATTGCATCTTTTAACGTACGCTCAAAAACGTAAACTTTATTCCATTTTTATTAAAATACGAATGAAGTGAGTCCCGATAAAAATTTTGAAATTTGACATGACTCTAAAACGTAAATTTATTCGTGTGAGATCATAGTATGAGTTAATCCAACAGAATATGTCCGATTAAGATGGGATGGGACATTCGTGCCGCGATTTTACGCTCGGACGTGGATTCGAATCCAGATTGGGGTTATTTTTGACGTGAATACATCTATTATAAGATTGATCCAGAATTAGGGCGGCAATTCAGATAATAGTCGCCCGATACATTTTCAGGCCAGCGTTGTCGCGCCTATAATTTCTAAACTACACGACATATTCCAATGCGATCGACATACGAAGGATCAATAAATCCAACGTGACCTTGAGTTGGACCGGGTGACCAGTGAATAGGGATTATAAAGAATGGACACTGAGCGAATTTTCCTGTGTTTTGTTGAGAATAGAGTTGAGACACAGGATCCAAACATCGCCTACCTTATTGCATAATCCAGTAACGCTTTGCTTAAAATAAATTCAAGTTACCAGCTTTTCCTTATTTCTCAGTGACAAACTAGTTGTAATAGGTCTAATAATATTTTATATTTCAGATATAATAAATTATATTATAAAATAATACAATACATTATAAAATTAACGTATCGAATTCGTTTAACATTTGTATATAATATAATATAGGTATATGGTCGTAAAATTTTCAGTGCTATCAAATGATATTTTAATTGTTGAATCAACGACTCTCATTATAAAGGAACTCTAGAGTCTAGACATTACAGTTAATGACGGATTTATTATTTTATGGATCCAATTTATTTTATTTGAGAACATAATGTACTTAGATATATTAATTATATATGTTATATTTCCGCTGTGTCGATTACTAGCTGGTGTGATGTCAGCGCCAACTCTAGGGAGAAAGAATCTCACGCTTTAGCTGGCTTGAAGGTCATTGAAATCAGTCCGGCTACATCAAAGGTACCGACGCGAAGTGTCCATTCTTTATAATCCCTATTCGCTGGGGTGACCATCTAGGGAACGTCGAGGGAGTAAGTTGATGCAAGAATTGGAGGGTAGCGTTGCAGTTGAAACAGTGTAACTCGAGAATGCGAAACGATAGAACGTTAGCAGTAGTATCAAATGATTCGTAACGAATCAGATTACAATCTCAATTGAGCAACAATTATCAGTTGACAAGTTCAATTTGATAAATTGGCGATTGAATTTGAGAAAAGTGAGAAAATTCACATGTCAAGGCATATGCAGTGCAAATGAGAGCGGGTGTATAAACAACGGGTAGCAAAAACAGAGCACAATGGTTACTAAAGCAACCAATATGTTTACTCTCACTGCATACAACATGGCTACTCCGAAGGAGTTCTAGCACAGCGAAGATATACCGGGATTTCAGGGTATCAGAAAAGAAGATATGTTGATTGTCACTGTTGATGTTTACATTAACAGCAATATTCTATCAACGACGTATTCATGGTTAAAATGTTCGACTATCTCTCCGTTAAATCCTACCCCATTTTTTTCGGTTTCTAGGTGTAAAGTAAATGTCAAGATATCTCATGGCGAATCATCGCGATAGTCTCGCCTAAATGTCATGTCTTTGTCATCAATCCCACCGATAGATCACCACATAATTGATACAGCGTCGTTAAATAACTTTAGTATAGGCCTATTTACTTGTTCGCCAGCTGTTTTAGAAATTTACTCTCGTATTCATTTTCACTGAAAAGAGGCAGATTAAAAAATTAAAATTTTTGTATCCGGTGCACTGTGTCAATATGTAGGAAAAATATCGCTTTCGTCACCTGTGCTCAAGATATATTTCACACTTAAGAATGCAATAGCAATTTTCGCGATTGTCTTTGACGTGTCATCATTTTCTACATAGTTTTCTCGAGAGCACTGTTTACACGATTAAAGGAAGGAAGATTATATTATAATAGTTTCAAATTTTAATAATATATTAATTGCTCATGAAGAGCCCATGTCGGTGCTTACCTTATAACCTTGACACCGCGAATTTCGGCCGTCACGAAGTAGTCGTTCTGTTTTGTGAAGGACGCTACAATAAATAAATATTTCCGTAGTAGATTATCGGATTGCGCATTTTTGAGTTCTTAATTATCCAGCTCACTGATTCTGAACACAAGAATAATAAACAATCGAATGCAATCAACGATTTAGTCATACACAGACACATAGTTTAAATATGTATATTTTATAATATTGCATCTGTTTTCAAACGGCTCACGTAAACGTGTAAAACAAAATCCTATAAAAACGCAGGGGTGTTTTCATTATATCGTGTAATTTTCATTCATAATTTAAGGACGTAGAATATTCTGAAATAGCTAATAGTAAATATATATCATAGGCTATTATTCCCATTGTATAAATGTATTTATAATTATAATTTAAAAGCATTGCGCATTAAAGATATGAATGTAATGAGCGTCGAACTCTATCTGGTATAAAAAATAGTTCATTGTCGTAATGCAGAGATCTGAAAATATTTTACACTCTCGTTGGTAAGAAAAATAAGCAAGTATAGGCAATGATGGTATTAAAGTTATAACTGGTTTAATTAGTAAATTATTATATCAGTCTTCAAGAATATTTATATTTTCTGACAGATAATTGTGAGAAAAATTATAATTAGGAAAGATATAAGGTACAGAGGTGTGAAAATTATTAGAATAATGGTCGGCAAATATTAAGAATATTTAATGTAGCGGAAAGCATTGTTAAGTATTTTTCTTATTTTACAATTGTTACGGGAATTAGAAATTATTATATTTGGCGGTGGAAACATAAAAAATATATTAGATGTATAGTTCATTTGAACCTTCACAACAATGTAAACGCGAAGAACAATTTGTTTAAAGCATTTCTTAATTAATTTTTATGTTTCCAATTCCGCCAACATAATATAATAATTTCTGATTCTCATAAAAATTGCAAAATAAGAAAAATATAATTAACAATGCTTTCCGGCATTGTTAGGTAGTAAATATATCCTACATCAGTATAGTAATATTATATGCCAATATTCATCAATTCAATGAATATTTGTGAAGGAACTAATAAAAATTTAAAATTAAGACTATTCTAATAATTTTCACACCTCTGTACAATAATTGAACTCACCTTTCAATGAGATAAAATTGGCTTAAATTCTCCGAATACGTCATTAAAGTTTATTTGTATAAGATAGATTGTCATTATTTCAAGCTAACAAAACTTGGTAAGTAGCTAAAAACACCATAATGAAGACCAACTGTACAGAGAAGTTTGTGAAGTAATTATTCCAGGGAAACTATCTGCCGATTTATTAACTCCCTCTGTTCCAAAATATGGTATAGAAAAATGTAATTAATTCTGTTCCAAAATATGGTATAGCCTACATTTGTTAAAGTTCTCAGTAATATAATGTAACTTTAATACATCTTCTAGAGACATATTTGTATGATAGATTAACATAAGAAAAACATAAAAACTAAGTACATTTCATTGTGTGATATCAAATTAATAAAAGAAAAAAACAAACATTGTTATGAGAGAGGCAAATTAACATTAAAACTACAATAAGTTATAACCCATTTTTGTACGACTGTTGAGCCTTAGTTGTTCTATTCAAAATTGATTGGTTGGGGTTACATTTTCTGCAACAGAAACACCACAGAAGGTGTCCATTTGATTTATATTATAGTTTGATGCACTACAGATGATTACAAACATTCACAACTGCACTACAGATAGTCCCTTCAATACCGAACAGAATACCACACAGCAAAACATTTCGTGCACGCATGCGCAATACTCAAACTTATTTTGTTTGTTACTATACCAGGGCAAATCGCAATATAGCGAACGTAGAAGCTCCGCCCACGACCCCTTCCACTTTTCCCCTACTAGCTCATCAGACACTCTACGTGATAGGCGAGTGTTGTGTCGAATACACATTTCATGTGGATGGGGATAACTTCCCCTACTGGCGTTCGCTATATTGCGATTTATCCCTATACCATATTTTGGAACGGAGGGAGTATTTGGTAATTTATTTTTATTTTTTTATTTTTAGCGCAAAGGAAAATACAATTTTTTGGTCCAGGGAAAATTCTCTTCATTCGCTCATCAAACACATTATAAATTTAACTTGATATTTTGCAACATCTACTAAGTTAACCAAAATTTTTGGTCCAGAGATAATTATTCGGAATATACTGCATACTAGCTATCTTTACTGATCTTCACTTGTTTCTCCTCTCCTTTGGTTCGAGGCTCGACACTGCACGGTCAATAATGATGAACAGTTTGCTTACCTGTATTCTAAAGTTTAGAGAAGTTTTCTTTCTAAAGTTAGTGAAACGAAATTGCAATAATTAAAATATAGAACAATAATGAAAGCTGAAAATTTTGACGCCTACAACAAACCAACTTCGATCTTTAACCACTAATGACAAAAGCAGGTATTTTTCGTGTACACCATATTACTTCATTACAGCGTGAAACCTTCCTAGTGTCCATTACTATGTATCGTGTTTATCCTATTATTATATTTGTGAATTATTATGAATTACGTCTTGCCTCTCCAATGGAGGTTTTCAATCACTTTTCGACTGTTTTGAATAGTTTGAGATTAGGCCCATGCAATTTTAAGTTCTTTCCAGAGGTTTGCAGAGGAATTTGAAGAATTGGTTCTCTTACGAATGTAAAGAAATCAAAAAGACTTTTCAGATCTTTCAATTCATGAACTCTTTCACTAAATATAAAATGTAGGTTATGAGGAACTATATTGAATAACTTCGCCCACATTCGTACCGGCAATAATGTTTACTAAGTCCAATACCAATTTATAACGACAAATCTTCTTCACAAATAGAAATTGATAGAACATCGCATCAACGGGATTAAATCGGCATTAAATTCAATCAACTGTTTTTAAAACAAATTGGTTGCTATGACAACTGCAAGCTTACATGAGAAAATTACGTTTCTCCTGTAAAAGAGAGGAATGTCTCATTTATAAAGAGCAATATACTTGAAGTCAAATGTTTTTATTGCTTGGAATAAACTATCAAATGAAAATTATAGTTCGTAACAAAAATGAAAATGAATTCTTCGGAGAAGTAAACTATATGCTTAATTATTATTTTTACTTTATGTTACGTGACGTGAATATATTAGGAGAAAATCCACAAATCATTAGGGAAAACACGGGAATTTTACTTGAAGCAAGTAAAGGGATAGGTTTGGAAGTAAATCCCGAAAAGACAAGGTATATGATTATGTCTCGTGACGAGAATATTGAAGAGGTGGAAAAATTCAAATACCTGGAAGCAACAGTAACAAATATAAATGATACTCGGCAGGAAATTGAACACAGAATAAATAATGGGAAATGCCTGTTATTATTCGGTTGAGAAGCTCTTATCATCCAGTCTGTTGTCAAAAAATCTGAAAGTTAGAATTTATAAAACAGTTATATTACCGTTGTTCTTTATGGTTATGAAACTTGGACTCTCACTTTGAAAGAGGAACATAGGTTAAGGGTGTTTGAGAATAAGGTGCTTAGGAAAATATTTTGGGCTAAGGGGGATGAAGTTACAGGAGAATGGAGAAAGTTACACAACACAGAACTGCACGCATTGTGTTCTTCACATGACATAATTAGGAACATTAAATTCAGACGTTTGAGATGGGCAGGGCATGTAGCACGTATGGGCGAATTCAGAAATGCATATAGAGTGTTAGTTGGGAGGCCGGAGGAAAAAAGACCTTTGGGGAGTCCGAGACGTAGATGGGAAGATACTATTAAAATGGATTTGAGGGAGGTTGGATATGATAGAGACTGGATTAATCTTGCTCAGGCTAGGGACCAATGGCGGGCTTATGTGAAGGCGGAAATGAACCTCCGGGTTCCTTAAAAGCCAGTAAGTAAGTGAGTAAGTACTTTATGTTATGAATTACAGCTTTTTCTCTTGATCGATGCACAGAAAACTCGCCACAATAACAAATTAATCTACCCCATGATAGGCGATCATATATCTTAAACGATTAATTACCACTACTAATAGTAGTAATGGTGCTTTAAGTTGCAGAGTAAATTCAGAATCTAATTCTACGTAAGGGAGAAATGGACGAAAAATTTTGCCTGGAGTGTTCTATGAGGAACAAGGCTTTTTGCACCAACCGCAAATCTATGACACGAGGCCTATAGCTTTACTTCCTTCCCTGAGAAGGCCGTACTAAGCATTTTATCGTCCTCGATGGGTGTTTGAAGCGAGAAGCGTAATTCTCGTCACCGGAACTCCCGTCATTGTACCACCTAGTCACTGCAATTTTGTCACCCGGTGTTTTAGTCACTTCGACATTTTGGTCACCAGTACACATTTTGTTAAGAATAATAATTTATTTTGACAAGTAAAATATTCATAGGTACACTGTATAAAATGTTATGTGATTAATGTTTCAAAATTGCCACACTGTATAAATGTTGGATTTTGAGAAAATGCATACTGTTAGTTTCTATACAGATGATACTTGGATAAATTAAAGATCAATAAAAATAACTCTACATACAACAGCAATGTAACCATCAGCATGTAATATAATGTCACTTTTAACGTGGTTGAAAACATTATGAATTATATAATACACGTCGTTATTTTTTATAAAAAAAGTCATAACTATCTGTTGTAAATAATATTGGATATAAAATGTAAAATTAAAAATAAACAGTAATATATTTTCAATGTTGAAGGATATGAATTCTTATGAAACACGTGAAACTTACGAAAGTGCGTGTCGCCTTCGTGTCACTCTTTTTTTACCGCTATATTAACAAGGTTAACAAGGCTGAACCGGTTTCATCTGCGATTACAAGGGATAAACTGGTTGGAAGTAATATAAATGTACAGATTGTAACAATTGAAGGGGTTCACAACCATAGTGGGCCAAGCGCCATTTACTAAAGCCGTAGAAAACAAGAGTTAAAATGAAGTTATTACAATAATTCAATGGAAACATATAGGAAGTAATATAAAGTATACACATTAAAACTAAATGATATGCCAATCTTCATTAAACTATGGTATTCACTTAACTTTAACCCTTTCTCCGTTTTTAATAAATGGCGCTTGGCCCACTATGGATCTGAACCCTTTAATTTATTTTTCGAATAGAGTCCATAAAAAATTCTAACACCGTATTAGTCCCACATGAATACTTTTCTTTGAAGAAAAAAATTCTCGAAATGTTTTTCTCTTCTTAGTTGGTTATTTAACGTCGCTGTATCAACTACTCGGTTATTTACCGTCGATGGAATTCGTGATAGCGAGATGGTATTTGGCGAGATAATACCGAGGATTCGCGCAATAGATTACCTGACATTCGCCTTACGGTTGGGGAAAAACCCAGAAAAACCCAATCAGGTAATCAGCCCAAGCGAGAATCGAAACCACGCCTAGCGCAACTCCGGATCAGTAGACAAGCCCTCCGTCGACTGAGCTATGCCGGTGCTTCCCTAATTATTAACACTGTTTTACTCGATAACTACTAACCTACGATTATGATTCTTACTCTTATCATTAAAGAAACTGATAAGGAATGATTTGGACGGTGATTAGCAATAGTGATCAAAGCGCCAAAAATCTGTTTCGAGATTTGGCCATTGAAATAAATCTTTTTATAAAACATTTTATGCAAGAAGTATTATAACATTCATACTATTACAAAAAATAGCACAAATAATACCAAAAAAGGTTAACCGATTTTTGATAAGAGATCAGCAGTTGAATAAATATTTCAAAGCTAAATAAATAAATGAATTTTATGCAATAAACGAATTTTACTTATAAATAGCAGCAAAATTCAGATATCGAATTCTTGATTTTTTCCGAGTTAAATTAGCCTGCCATCAACAGATTTGTGCAAATATCTAATTTTTTTCAAATTATCGGTTGGTCTACTATTACGTAACTCCGTCTATTTATCCCTTCTCAGTATTTCAATAAAACGGTTGGATTTTTTTGCAAGTTGAATAAAATGATTAACATGTATAATTATTTCCTGCTATTAAGAATCTGGTAATCCTACTGCAGTGACTAAGGTACGGAATGCTACTATTCAAACCTGAATTCGTGTGTGTATTCGTACGTGAATCTTCTGCTGTTGTCAAACTGTTGTCAAACTACACAGATTTTCAACTTTTTTTTTTTAAATTAACCATAAACTTTATTACAAAACACATAATTAGGCCTACCTACTAATGGTTTTAAGAGAACCCGAAAATTCATTGCAGCCCTCATATAAGCCTGCCATCGGTTCCTAACCTGAGCAAGATTAATCCAATTCCCACCATCATATCCCACCTCCATCAAATCCATTTTTATATTATCCTCTCATCTACGTCTCGGCTTCCCCAAAGGTCTTTTTCCCCCGACCTCCCAACTAACACTCTGTATGCATTTCTGGAATCGCCCATATGTGCTACATACCTTGCGCATCTCAAACGACTGGATTTAATGTTCTAATTGAAGGCCAAGCGCCATTTACTAAAACCGTAGAAAACAAGAGTTAAAATGAAGTTATTACCATAATTCAATGGAATGGAAACATATAGCAAATAATATAAAGTATACACATTAAAACTAAATTATATATCAATCTTCATTAAACTATGGTATTCACTTAACCCTTGCTTTCTCCGCTTTTAATAAATGGCACTTGGCCCACTATGGCTCTGAACCCTTCAATTATGTCAGGTGGAGAATATAATCCACGTAGTTCTGCGTTGTGTAATTTTCTGCACTCTACTGTAACTTCATCCCTCTTAGCCTTAAATATTTTCCTAAGCACCTTATTCTGAAACACAAACACATTAAATTTTTTTATTTATTTTAAGGGTATATATACGTGAATGACCACAAATATTATCAGAAAATGCAGGCTCTAAATTTGTAAAATTTTATAAGGAAATGAACTCACAATTGGACAAAAATTACAAGGTACCACAACAAGACTTATTAGAACTCAAATATCTGATAAAAGTATAAAAAAGTTACTAATAATAATAATTATATATATATATATATATTTAGAATTCACTTTTTATTTTAAGTTAAATTCTTCAAAATTTTAAAATTTTCACACGTATTATTTCATAACTCCACAACCATTAGAGATAGAATTCTGAAATGTTGTACACTGATTTAACATGCATTTATGCAAAAGGTAGACTACAATAATGTCAATTTCTTTGAAAATAGAAAAATTATGTCACAAAACGTTATGTAAATTATAATATATTTTACATAGTACTAATAAAAAATTAATTGTATTAAAATAAAGAACTCCACATGGCTGAGAGTAGTCTACTTTTCAGAAATAAGTGTTTATTACATGCAGGAAAAATATTAAAGATGTCAGAGAGATCATAACAATGTTATGGTTCCCAAATGATGTAACTGCAGAATTGTTTGCCTCCCCCCCCATACTTTGAAAAAACTGGTTTGAAAAATATTATTAGAAACCTTTTTTTATACTTTTATCAGATATTTAAGTTCTAATAAATCTTGTTCTGGTACCTTCTAATTTTTGTGCAATTGTGAATTCATTTTCTAATAAAATTTTAGAAATTTAGAGCCTGCATTTTCTAATATTTGTCGTCGTTCACGTACGTCGTACATATAACCTTAATGTATTGTATTGCCCCCTTCAATGTGCACAGTTACATAACCTCCACCCTGTATGTGGGCGTCCCAACTCACCTTGCTGCTCTGACACTTGTGGCACCTGTGGCTGAGTGGCAACGGCCTCCGGGGCGTCGTTGAGCGCCCGACGCTTCTTCTGATAAACTCCCATGACGCTTCCAGGCACCGCAGTTCACTCGCGTCGCGGCGTCCGCTCCCCCATTCCAGAAATCACTGCGGAACACACTTCACCGGAAATTCGCGCGAGAGTCTAGCTGCGAACACGCGCCACGCTGAACCGTCCCGCCGAGCAGGGAGAACGAACACAGACTAACGACCAACGACGCGCTTCCTCCCCCCCTGCGTCCAAACTGAAGCCCGATCCCATCAACACTTCAGATTCTTCTTCTGAAAAAGTGTATCTCCCTGAAATCGACATCGCGCATGCGTTTCAATGCTGGAACTTTACTGATGTTTTCGTTTCTGTGATTCACCCTCTTCGTCGCCCCGGGCAACTAGCACCCCCGCGGACCTCATCAGTGCCCTCTTTTAGTGTTTTTTATTGTATTTGTGTGTAAAAAAATAAGGCTATTCAGAGGACGTTCAGCCGCGGTCTGGCCAATAACCATCTTCCTCAAGGAGTGTCTGTATCAGACTGTTTATCTCTCTCTTTCTGTGCCCGTCTCTCTCTGATGACTATTTTTCTTCGGATGGGTAGGATAAGGTCATCAGATAACGGATTAACGTCTGTCTTGGTGTTTGAAAACATTTCTGTTCCTATTAACACAAAAGACAAACGAGGCCAGCAATAATAAGATTAGTTAGTGTCTCGAAATACAAGGGCTTCTAAAATGACGTCCGCACGTGCGAATGGAAGCCGTGCTGTGGTGTAGAAGAATCTGTGTCACGAAGGAGACACAAATGTCCTCATTATGCGTTTTCCTTTATAATGTTGGGAGCGATACTACTGTTCATAGTTTATTTTCTTGAATTAATTATTATTTGAAAGACGCACATAAAAATGAAGTAACTCATTGTACATCGAAATAAAATTAACTTTAATTCTTAGAGTATCACACAAAAGATTATTGATTGTTAGAGACAGTCAAAATTCGTGACTTGCGAAATCGCGAAAAACCTAAAAACCAAATAAACATAGTTTAAAACATGGTTCACATAAAAAAATATCATATAATTACACGTTTCAACTCGCGAAACACTCACGAAAAATCTCAAAAATCCTATGACTCGCGAATTTAGCATAGCATATTTTCTGTCTTATTCGCGAAAAGACGCAGTTTTTCAGCAATTAATAAATACATTACCTTCGTCCGGGTATACTTTACACAAGGGGGATAACTTTATGCATTTCTAGAAAAATGGTGTATAACAGTTTTAATAATGGCACACACTTCAGTCTACCACACATGTTATGTGCTGTTGTCACGTAGAATCAGTTCCACGGAGTTGCTACACATTGTCTGTAATGTGCTGCCTTCTAAACATTTTTCTAGAAATGTGTAAAGTTACCCCCCTTGTGTAAAATATACCCGGTTGACGGTATCTAAATTTGGAAATTTTAGAAGTTCTGTTTGAAAAATGCACGAGGTTTTGAATGCTGGCGCTAGATGGTGTGAGTTGAAATGGTTCGTAAACGGTTTGATCAGAGCCTATTAACTAAAGAAGGCTCTGGTTTGATGCAACTGAGAGTAGTTTGAAACATCTCTCTGATCAGGTGTCAACCTTAAAGAATCTATCACCTGATGTAGCAGTAAATACATACAGTGAACTGAAGGACATAGTAGTTAAAAATAGTCCTGGACTTTCAGTGCGAGAAGTTTTGCTGTCGTTAGTGAAGATCACAGTGATTTTGTGGACGGAGCACTCCAAGCTATATGGGTTCCAGTTTCTAATGTTGACTGTGAACGTTTTTTTTTTTTTTTTTTTTTTTTTTTTGTTTTTCCACAGTTCTCATGTATGCTAACAAATAGAAGAACAAATCTTACAATGACAAACTTAGAACTGTCTGCGTACAACTTTGAATGTTAAATATCTTAGAATTGTTGTCAACGTAAAACTTTGAATATATAATTATAATTGTCAATTATTGTCAACGTAATAATTTAATAAAACAGGATGAAAAATTCATGTTTACTCAAGAATTTTTATCTTTTTTTAACAAAGAATTTTAGCCCCTTTTATTAAGAATTTTGACTGTCTCTTTTGATTGTAATTAAACCATAGACTTCATTTGTGAATTATTCGGGTTAAGTCGAGGTATCTTATTAATTTACGCAAATTCATGTAAAAATACTATTTAGAGACTATTTTCAATATAATTCCTCAAAATTACATTGAAATTGTATGAACAACAAAGTTTACACTTTCTCCATTGATAATTAAAATGCGCTTAAAGAAATTAATTGATTATCCAACAAATTTTATTTATTCCGATTTTCATTTTTTCCAAGTATATAATACACATTATTAAAATATTATCATAAAAATAGTAAAATATAAAGAAGAACCATATTTTTATTCTACCAGAAGAAATTTACAATGTTATTTAGCTGAACCTAAATGTTACACAACCACTGGACTAAATCACAGTCAGAGTTAAGACTTGGTTTTCCTGAACCGACGCATGCGAGGTGCGAGGCCCTCGCGCACTTCTCAGCTATAGAAACCACTCACTATCTCTCGTGTAGTAAATCCGGACTACACAAAAGATAGTGAGTGGTTTCTACTGGGTGTTCATTTCAAAGTGTGTCATGACGTCACTGTTGTTGGGTCACCGATTTGAAGCGAGTTTCAGCTTATATGTCAGAGAAGTTGCCTATTATTTAAGGCGTTCTTCAATCTGAACTTGAGAACGTGTACGGTATAACTTGAACGTCGTAGCAACAGATGGCGGTCTGTACGGTCTGTGTGCTACCATAACCTCTTTCGAACTGTGTTTTGCGCCGGCAAGTCGTACGCAGGGTATTTGTTATCATCGGTTGCGTACGGGAACATTCCACAACACAAATCAAATGCTCCGTGTCCATGTTGACCGTCGAAGTTAATGTCAACAAATACGTAAGTAATCGTCTTAACCCTCTCCCCATATCCCGACAGTACGTATTTCCAAACAGTTCACATTCCTGCCACTACCGGCGTTACCGTACGTATCGGTACGTACTCTTCAGAATGAACGCCGTACTTGCTAGGCAACTTCTCTCGCATTTAGGTAATACGCCTCTGCGGAAGTGTAGGAAGATTGAATTCTCTAGGCTCATCGGCTAGCCACATGACGGCATACAGCGAGCCATGACACATTTTGAACTGAACACTCAGTATAACTGCAAGATGCGAGGTCTGCGCACCTCGCAGGCATAGAAACCACTCACTATATCTTGTGTAGTCCGGATTCGCAATTCGCATGCGTAGGTTCAGAAAAACCAAGGCTTACAGCTCAATCACGGCATCCTGGATAATCTGGCATAATAACATTATACGTACAGATTCTTGTGCAAAATTTATGCAATATTAGGCCTAACTAATTACACAAAGCGTACAATTGTTGTTTAGTCAACTGTCCGAAGACAGGTCTGAAAACCACAAGTGATACCAACAATGCACGACTTATGAGGCAACTAGGCCAGGAGATAATGGGGTACTGTGGCCAGTTCCTTTCCCCCTTCATTGCATACATCACTGATTATCTATATATTAACTAATCATACTTCAGATGCATACAAACAGTTATTCTTCCTCTGACACATATCTTCAAGTGAGATGTACTGTCTGGTAATTAGATGTAGCTTACATATCAGCCATAACCTCAATCAGAGGATAAAGCGTACAGAATAATGTGTAAATTAAAATCTCCAGAACAGCTCATACTTAGGATATCGATCATTTTGCTTGCATAGTCTTAAGTTGTAGTGCAAGACGGTGTGTGTCCATGTGGACAAATCGATCGGCTTAGTAATTGGGTTCCATCAATTAATTGTTTGGCTTGAGCACAATCAGAGTCCAGATGATTTTTCTGTGCGTGTTCCAGCAGCTTGTCATCAATCAAGGAAGAGAGTGTGGGGTATGTGGGTACGTTTTCAACTAGAATTACATCTTGTCGGCAGAAAATGGCAGAAAGCAGACTTGTCGAGCGAATTTCTCACCGAATTTGATTGTTACAGTCAGAATGAGTGTTTGTGGACAATCAAAACAGAGGTTACTCTAACAAATGTAGAAAAAATGTTATATATAACATTCTTAATAATAGACTAAAATAAGTTGATCTGCAGGCAAATAAAAAAGTAGTTAAAATGAATTCGTTAAAACAATGCTTCAAGAAGGAGCTAAAAAATATAATCCTTCACTTAGGTCAGTATCTAGTACCGAATACATCCAAAAGCCAAATGTATGGTATTTGACATGCTGCTCTTTCTTACAGATGAAGAAATGCAGACGCAATGTGGCAGAGTAAATGCTGAAGATACTCGTACAAGTGCTGATTTAATTAATGAGGTAAAGATAATCAATTTTATTTAACTCACAAAGTTACTAGTTATACACATGAAATGTCATAAAATACATATTTTGAAAATTTATTGCTGTGAAAAAGGAAGAAAATCTGTTTTATATTTTTATGTTTTATGCAGAAGAGATTTATATCTAATGTATTATATTATCTTGCAAATTAACTTTTGCTTCGCTCTTGAAATAATGCAGGAAAATGTTTCGTAAATTAAGGTAAGAAGGTACTGCCCATCTCGACAACGTTAATTGCATGAAGTTTCGGTGCACGTTACTAAAAAGTATGTGTCAAAAATCTCAACCTGTCTATGCTGTATGTCCGATAAAATATTTTATTATCGTTTTTGGAAACTCACTTATTTAAATTAATGTGAAGTCTGCGCTTGGTGGGTTGCATAGAGTTTGTCTGTACGTGGCCTTATGATTGACAGGCCAACAAGTAAATCATCTTCAAGACGCAGCAGTCTGTTACTTTGTTTAGAGTTCACTATTTTCATGGTAGAAAATACTGATTCACATAAGTATGACGTTAAAAATGGCAATTCTAAGGGCCGTATTCATAGACATTTTTAGCGCGGGCTTCCGATAGATGATCAGCGTTTTTCGTATTCATAAACCAGTGTTAGCGATAGGATATGATTTGAATTCTGTACTAGTAACCAGTGGATGGATAGCCGGGGCTATCTTAGTACGCTCGTAGCGCGTGCTGCGAAATGTCTATGAATAGCACCCTAAATGTCTTTTAGTTTATTCGGCACCATCGACTGATTTCACAAAACATTTACGCATATAAGATACTCGAGATTTTGTTTATATTCATCTCCGCGCCACGTATAACCATATTGCAAGTATTCATCACTATAATATTTGCAAAACGTAGTACGTTCTCATATTATTTGAGTCAGCACTGTTGTCATCTAACCCAGAACTGAATTGAGATTGTGTTTTTTTAATTAAAAATTTGTCCATAAAGCACTTTTGATAAAATAATGTGTTTATTTTCTAAATGGGAAGAGTAAACGAATTACTAAGCAGTGTTGAAGGTGTTCACTTTCATTCGAATTATCGCCAGGCAGAAAATTAAACTGAGCACTGTTGCAGGTGTTCACGTTTCATTGGTAAAATCCGTCTCAAAATAAAATGTACAATATCAAATACTTCGTTGTAATTAAAAAAAAATACGTTGTAAAGAGCCTGGATGGCATAAAATTTATTTTTCAATACCAAAATTTCGAGACACATTCCATGGGGCTGCGCTACGCACCAGTGTGTCGGTTGGGAACCACTGCTATTGTGGGTTATAGAAATTCTGGGTGTAATATAATTACAGCATTATATAACCAAGGGCCAAAATTAATGTTGTGCTTTAGACCAGAAGATGTGAGACATTTAAGCCTTGGTTTTTCTGAACCGACGCATGCGACGTGCGCACAAATCCGGACTACACGAGAGATAGTGAGTGGTTTCTATAGTTGCGAGATGCGAGGCCTGCGCACCTCGCAACTATAGAAACCACTCACTATCTCTCGTGTAGTCCGGATTTGTGAGAGGCGGGCCTCGCACGTCGCATGCGTCAGTTCAGAAAAACCAAGGCTTTAGGATCTACTGATGTTGAATTTTTATTTCGTCTTGTATAATGATTATGTTCCTGTAATAAATTCTCATAAAATGTAATTTCGCTCTTATTTAGGAGAAAAACAAGTTTCTTACACTTCACATTTTGTACTCAATTTCACATTTTATACTTAATTTTGTATTTTATAGCGAACTAAATAACTGTAGTGATAAACTTGACAAGGTTTTAAACTTAAAATTAATGATTTTGATAGCATTTCGACACATATCGTAATTTTATCGTGATTTAAAAAAATCTACCATTTCTGAGAATGATCAATGATAGAGATATTATTGCACAATGAATAAAATCACTGCCTTCCCGACGAACGTTGGTGGCCTGGCGGTTACCATGGCCGCTGTCGTTGGCTGGTCCAGATATGATCGTAAAGACGAAGGAAGAGTAGCTTCAGAAATGAGCTTAAGAAGAATTTTTTTATGACTGAACCTTATCTTTCCAAGAAATAAAATTAGGGGAGAGTCGGGTAGTATCGGACATCGGGTAATATCGGACAGTGCATTTCTTTCATCTACCACCATATGGTAGTACCTGAATGACATGGTTACGTTTCTCTATGCGACATGACAGAAACGTAACCATGTCAATCAGGTACTATCATCGTGTGGTAGATGAAAGAAACACACTATCCGATATTACCCGATGTCCGATACTACCCGTTTGTGTATGAATAATAATCGCTGTAAAGAGTGCATAATTATGTGAAACAAAAGTCAATTCAGTAACAATGTGGTGTTAAAATAAGGGAATTCTGTATATAGCGGTGCTCACCTTCCAATACTGCGCTTGTGTTGTATGGGAATTGCGAGCAAAATAAATTTCCATAGCAACGAGCGGAAAACAAAAATGGTTGCCTTTGCACAGCACCGAATGAAACTCATTTTGTGGCCTGTTGAGTTTGATAGTCTATACAGCATTGCAGAGTCAGTTTCGTCAAGTGTATGATATTTAACAGGCTCTGAAGTACGAGTGAAATAATAATGCTATGGTGTTAAACTAGCAACAGTAACAAATGAAGGGTTCGGAGCCATAGTGGGCCAAGCGCCATTTATTAAAAACGGAGAAAGCAAGGGTTAAAGTTAAGTGAATACCATAGTTTAATGAAGATTGACATATCATTTAGTTTGAATTGTATACTTTATATTATTTGCTACACGTTTCCATTGAATTATGGTGATAACTTCATTTTAAACCATGTTTTCTACGGTTTTAGTAAATGGCGCTTGGCCCACTATGGTTCTGAACCCTTCAAATATAAATGACACTCCAGAGAAAATTAAACCCAGAATAAATATGGGAAATGTCTGCTATTATTCGGTTGAGAAGCTTTTGTCATCCAGTTTGCTCCCGAAAAGAATGAAAGATAGAATTTATAAAACAGTTATATTACCGGTTGTTCTGTATGGTTGTGAAACTTAGACTCTCACTTTGAGAGAGGAACAGGGATTAAAGGTGTTCGAGAATAAGGTGCTTAGGAAAATATTTGGGGCTAAGAGGGATGAAGTTACAGGAGAATGGAGAAAGTTACACAACACAGAACTGCACGCATTGTATTCTTCACATAACATAATTAGGAACATTAAATCCAGACGTTTGAGATGTGCAGGGCATGTAGCACGTATGGGTAAATGCATGTAGAGTGTTATTTGGGAGACCTGAGGGTGAAAAGCTTTTGGGTGATGCCGAGACGTAAATGGGAGGATAATATTAAAATGGATTTGAGGGAGGTGGGATATGATGGTAGGGACTGGATTAATTTTGCTCAAGATAGGGACCGATGGTGGGCTTATGAGAGGGCGGCAATGAACCTTACGGTTCCTTGAAAGCTATTTGTAAGCAAGTAAGTGTTTTTAAACTGATATGGAGTCAGTCTGCGAGCGTGAAACATTTATGAAACATTTGATGAATTTTTAACAATAATTTAAAATATTTTGAAACTAAATTAGTCACAAAATGCTATAGGGTAAAGTTTCCTATTTCCGTGATACCCCTAATCCCGTGATACTTTTTAAAAATTGAATGTCAATCAAAACTTTGCCGTTCGACCATAGCGCTAGACATTTTTCTCGAAAGAGTGTATCTTTCGCCTACTTTTGAGACATTCGTGAACTTCATAGCAAGATATCCAATCCCGTGACATTCAGTGAAAAACGTATCACGGAATTAGGCAACTTAACCCTATAGTGTTGTCATTTATGTAATTCATTTTACTGAAATTTCAAGTTTAAGTAATTCATTCATAACTCTTTATAATGTATTATTTATTCATTTGATATTAATTTATACTAAATTACATAGAATATATAAAGCAACAGGAAGACCCGTTATGAGCAATGCTCATGTTCGGAGACTGTTCCATCTAAAGATTATAAATATAAAAGTTAATACACAGAAATACACAAAACAAAAAATAAACATATAAATAAGTAAATAAAATACAAATAATTTTACACATAGAATCAATTATAATAGGCTATAGTTTATAAGCAGAGACCGGAAGTTTGGGCATTATGAATCATTAAAATAGGCAGGCAAAAAGGCATTATAAATAGCTAAAATACGCAATAAAAGGCAATTACAAAAACCTTGCACTAGACCCACAACCTTGCACTTTCCACAAAGGGATTTCGGCAGCAAGAAAAGCTTTAGATAAGTCGAATGCAAATTGAGATTTTCGACTCGATGTTTATTACTGTTGGAAGCAAAGAAATCTTCTTCCCAGTAGCCTTGGAAAGTGCATTTTTGTGTTTGGTTGTACTGATATGTTGCGATATGAAATATTTAGCTAGCTACAACAAAGTCCCAATGAAAACTGAAAGTTACCGTTAAAAATAACGTTAAACTCGCACTCATTGTTGCTTTGTCAAATAAACACAAGCGATAATTAAAACGCTTACTGTTATACATTTTTGCACGGCAGCACTCATTGTTGCAAAGGGAATATGAACTGACTGAAAGATAATAATATACATCCGGTGAAGTCACTTTCATTGTAGCGGATATAAAAATAAACTAAAATATACCTGTAGGCAATTTTAATAATAAATGAATAAATAATAGATAAATAATCAAATAAAGACAAAAAAAGCATTGATTTTGTAAATTAGGCATTTATATTAAAAAAGAAAAGGGCAACTTAAAAGTGCAACGTTTCAAACACAAAGGTATAATTTGTACAGGTTTACTTTCAAAATGAAGATAGATTTAACACATTTAAAAGTCATTCTGCCAAAGTTCCGGTCTCTGTTTATAAGCATGTTTAATTTTTTTATTGAACTTAATAAAGCTACATTTTGAAAATTCAAGATATATCATGATTATGGAGTTAATGTAAATGAACTTTCCGCCTATTATTGTAAACATAAATAAATGGCATATTTTATAAATCTTCGCGATTTTGTATTAATACTTCAGTAATGGATACTTATACAAAGTGAACTGTAAAATTTCTTTTCAGAATGAAAAGTTACATTTGTTCGGATCAAATTTCTGCGAATTTAAATGACAAAACTAAAATTCTTTCAATCATTTCTTATCATAATACACTGCTCTCTGCAATTGACTGAGCTTATTGGAAATTAAATCAATGGCTTTCACAAAACACGCTATGAAACATCTCATATAAAACAATTTTTATCTCGAAAAAGAAGCAAAAGCGAGCAAAATTGGTTAAAAGTGATGAAGTGTTTGTACGCTTATTGTACATATTCAATTAATAAAACAATTATTAAGGTTACTTTTTGACTCTCCCTCGTAATAACGCCATATTGGATGGTCGACTGAAAAAGAGCTAAATAAACTATACGAATAATACTGATGGGTAAAATACGACGAATGATGGCAAATTTACCAATTGTTTTACGTAATCTGCTGCATAAGTAAGAAATATGAAAATACCATCTCAGTGCTTATCAATAATAATTCCTAGGTATTTCACAATAATTTCTTCTTCTTTCAAAGGAAGGCATTCACAATTAGAACAAAAGAACTACAATAATATGTATTAATAAACTAAAATTGTTGACGAATAGATGCTTAAGAGAAATTAATTAATATTGTTTTTCATATTTAATGAACGAAAATTTAAATAAAACCAGTTTCTAACTGTACTTACACCTGGATTAGCATTTTTATAAACTTCACCTCAGGAATAATGTTTAATTATATTTTGATAGAATCACTGTTATATACGGTACGTAAACGTTCTGCAATATAGTTCTGTTATGCTATTAATAAGGGTTTCCTTTAATAATAGACGCTCTTCATTTCATATGTCATTATCAACAGTGAAGCATTTCATATCAATAAATTGTCTGCTTACAATTTGCGGTCCATATATTACAATAGCTTAGTTTAACCTAGAGACAAATTTAGACACGTGTCAGAAACAGAAGTTGCTGTTGGTGCTATTATGACAGCGATTACAATAGAAGTCTGATGCTATTGACAGCGGAGATAACTATGTCATACACAACGTTCGTGGCTGGCCTATTGCTTGACCTGTGAAATAAAAGGAACTCACCCCACTCGATTTTTTCGTTTGGGGTTTCGTGAAGAATATTATTTATTCCCAACGACTCTGTGACAGTGATGAAATGCGTGGAATGTTACTTAGTAATAATTTTACAGTAAAAGTAGAACCGATTTTTCATAGAATTACTTACATTCAGTGTTGTGTCTAGAGGTCATCGTAACATGGCAGGAGGGAACGATATTGCAACAAGAGTATTAAGGATATTTTAGAGATGGGCTTTGACTTTGTTATAAATAAAATAATTGCTATTTTTGAAGATATTGTCTAATAGTCAGTTCTTAAATAAACTGAAATCCGTGAAAGAATAGAGAAAAGCAAAACACCTCTAGTTGTAATACTAATGTTTTCTTTCTCTATTTTTTTTTATTTTTGCCAGAGGAGTGGCGACATAGGCTATTATTCGGCATTTCGACCTCCAATATATGTCCCACCTGCTGTTGTGTCCTAGATTTGTGGATTTAAATTCTGACAAGGACGATACAAAGCGTTGATTTTTTAATGGAAATAAATATTGGAGATTCGTAAGATTATGTTACATAAAAGAATCGTTTCCTGGATTATAATGCTTCAGTTAAGGGGAGTCTGTACTGCCTATCCCAGCAATGTAAATTTCATCTAATTTAGGTGCACTTTTCTCAGGACTTACATAAGATACACATTTGAAATTCTTAGGGGTTATTCTTCAAGTATTATTGTATGTAACAGGCTAAAATTACGGTCTTTATCTTTTATTACTCTGCTTTACATTGATGGGATGGCAGTACAGACTCCCCTTAACTTCACTGGTCATTTGCCGCCTTATCGGGTTGTCATCTGGCCGTTATATCTGGGATTTTATTGCGATATCCCGTCTCCTGATTTTTATTTTGAATGTGTGTATGAATAAAATTATATTATTATTGCATTATATCATTATTATTGTCTGCAAAGATTGATTCAGTAGACTGTGTCTTAAGACAGCTTGCACAGAAATAAGCAGGGCCATTGTTTTAAATATTTATTATTTTATTATTATTATTATTATTATTATTATTATTCATTTTGAAATTATCCATATTTGATGTTCCTTCTTTTTCTAAAATTGAACCTAAATAGCAAAATGCTTCCGGAAAATTTTAATGAATGATATAATTTTAGAATTGAAAGGACTTCGTGGTTTTAAAATGGGAAATAAGAACGTAAATGTATTATGTTATCCTGATGATACAGTGTTAATAGCTGATTCAGAGGATTCGCTTCAACGACTTATCTATAAATTTTCTCAGACATGCGACAAATGCAGCTTGAAAATATATACAAAGAAAACTAAAGTATTAACTGTTTCTAAAGAACCAATGAGGTTCCTAGGTGCTGTATATGTTTAACTGTAACTAATATCCCGTAACAAACCTCCTATCGCATTATGCTTTTAAGGTGATATTGCTGAGCAACTTCCCATCATCAGAACATTAAATTATTTTCTCGAAATGTGGTGAAGCTACAGAGCTGACGTTTGTACAACACATGGGCACGTATCTTTTGCTTATGATGTAACGGCAGTTGCTTTGTTAATTCATTTCCTTACAAACAATTTCCATGCGAATATTTTCAAAATTTTCAATACACTATCTTCAGTAATACGTATTTACGGTATATTAGATTTATGAAAACATCCTGTAAGGCTACTGAATAAATAGGCCTATATCTGAAAATTTCACTTTTCTATAAAAAAAAGTTGAAAAATATTTCTTTTGAATAAAAAAATCAAACTTGTGAAAAATGAGCATTAAAATTAAAACTTACATTCTTATAATGCACTTATACTTCTCAGATAAATCTAGAAATTAACATGGATACAGTTTTAATACGTTCTCTTCCCTTTATCTACTGAATCAGTGCTGGCCATCCCTGAATATAGCTCGACCAAGCGGCATATACCACCTCTTTCGTCTGTCTCTTTTCTTTTCGCTGTAAAGCGCTCAGGCTCTACTGAGCTCTAAAGCGCGCGTGCTCCTATGGGCATCAGTTGACATGACTGTGTAAAGCAATGCTTCTATACGTCCCTGGCGGCATATGCGAAGGATTTTGTGTTAGCGACCAGGAAAGTCTCGTTACTATCCGGAATTTGAAACCTGCATTTTCCGACCCATAGGCAGTTGCTCTATTTCGGTGGTCTAGTGGTTACTGCTGTGGTCGTTGAATCAAGCGATTATTGTGGAAACCACAGAGGACGGTCAAATCTCCAAGAATCTGTACGGAGATGTGATAACAGTGACGACCATTCAAAACTAAAAGTTTGAAAAAGTCAATCTATAAAGAATAAAATGTAGACTTTCTATATGATTATTATGCAACCAAGAAAGAGCGTGAACTATCGCCACCGATTTGTGTCAGAAAAATAGTTTTTTTTTTTCTTTTCAAAAGGCTTTTGAATTACGTGGATTATTCGTGTTTTTCTTTTTTCAGAAAATTCTTGCAGCTCCTTCCCTTTATTAACTCAGATCATGAGTTCAATACATTATGTAAAACCACAGTCTAGCATATACAGTCACGAAGCTTGAGTTGAAGAGGGGTACTAGGAACAATAGACTGTGCCGGTGCTGTTTCACATTGTATGTCATGAGGCGATAGTAGCGATCCTAGTGGTTAGCAACTATCTATGGATGCATATTCCCTACGTATTGAGCTTTGTGACTGTATATGCTAGACTGTGGTAAACTACAAAACCAGGAGGGTGTGTCAAGTCAGCTGATTACTGCCAGCTACAGGTTCTGAATGTGTTCTCTTCTTTAAATGATCTGATAGTACACGGCGCCGCCGCACCCAGATGAAATGACGTCACACATTTCCCTCCATCCCCAAACTCCCATACACAAAATCCCCACGTCCCTTCTCTTCCATGCCACACATTATGTGGACGTGTGAACAATTTCGGTGTTAGATTTACAGCTTCATGTCCCTTGAATGAACATCGTTCCATCACATTCTCTCCATTGTTAATCTAGAAGGCTGCAAGATAGGAAACCTACTGTACCGTATTAATTAATTTATTTATTTATTTATTTAAATATACATAATACAGAATGTAATTACAACAATATAAATAGAAATAAAATAAAGAATCAATATTATATAAGAAGATAAATTACAGTAGGCCTAATATTAACAAAAGTTGAGGACCTAATGAGCAGCGCTCGTGTTCGATCGCAGTTCAGATATATTATCAATAGGCCTATAAGAGAATATATAAAATAAAATAGGAACTAAAATTAAAATTACAACTACAGTGAAATAATATAATATCATATAGTATATTAATATAAGAGGAATATAGAAAATAAAATAAAATACTAACTAAAATTAAAATTACAGCTGCAATGAAATTATATAATATAATATTAATTAACATAGAGAAGAATAATATCGTACGTGAATAAAGTAGGACAATAATTTATGAAAAAATATATAATCCGAAATTATAGAATGCAAATATAATATAGGCTGATTAATTCATACACATAGGCTATAAATTTATTTAATCAAATTGAAGACATTAACAAGTTTTCCACACCTAATTCACGTCTGGCCGCGAAACCAGGTGGCCCGGGTTCGATTCCCGGTCGGGGCAAGTTACCTGGTTGAGGTTTTTTCCGGGGTTTTCCCTTGACTCATTTCACCGGCATTATCACCTTCATCTCATTTTTCGTAAAATAACCTACTGAAATAAACAAGTTTCTAATTTTCTTGTTTTATGTTGGTGGGTTACATGTTAGAAATTCTTGGTGTAATTTAACTAAAGAATTATACAACTGAGGGCCAAAATTAATGCTATGCTTTAGACCAGCAGATGTGAAACATTAAGAGTGCTATGCATAGACATTTCGCTAGCCCGCGCTACGAGCGTGCTAAACTAGCCCCGGCTATCGAGTGATTACTTGTACAGGATTCACATCATATCATATCATATCATATCATATCATATCATATCATATCATATCATATCATATCATATCATATCATATATCATATCATATCATATCATATCATAGCATATCATATCATATCATATCATATCATATCATATCATATCATATCATATCATATCATATCATATCTATCATATCATATCATATATCATATCATATCATATCATATCATATCATATCATATCATATCATATCATGTCATATCATATCATATCATATCATATCATATCATATCATATATCATATCATATCATATCATATCATATCATATCATATCATATCATATCATATCATATCATATCATATCATATCATATCATATCATATCGCTAACACTGTTTTATGAATACGAAAAACGTTAGTTCGCTGATCATCCACCGGAAGCTAAGAATGTCTATGAATATGGCCCTTAGGTTCTACTAAAGCAGTATTTTACTGCACTTATATTAAGACAGAACTGGATACGCTCTAGCAAGTGTAATAGGCCTAAATGGAAGATAGGCCTACAACAAGAAATATATTTTTCAAGTTTCAGTAAAGTCTTTCAGAATGCACACAATAATTTAAGGAATTAATATTGAATGGACGATTGAATTAACGAGTTTGTCACGTAATGGAAAAGGGGGAGAATAAGAAGAAAAAGCTGTAAGTTGGACTTTTGTGTTGGTTAAATAACTATTCGAGTTATAAACGACAGATTCGAGTCCTACTCAGTAGTCGTGGAGCTGAGTGAATAGCTTTATAGGCTTCAAGAATCTTCATCTATCTCTTTCCACGATACACCAACTGGTTTTCTATCCATGCTAATAGATCATGATGTTGAATGAATAGAGTAGGATCAAATCTTGATAACTCACATCTATATGTAGCCTATATGAACTGGTATCAGAAATTCTGAGGATACAATAAAATTACCATCTATGTGTTATGCAACGTGATTCAAATAAAATAATACATTCCTTTCTTTATTTATTTATTTCAACAAGAATTATACTAACCACAATTTGTTATACCTCAAATGTACAGTATCTTTGAGGATTACTAACCTCTGTAGAAAATTCTGAAAATGTTTTCCCGCCTGCTCAAGAAAAAACTCAACTTGTAAAGACAAACCAAACAAGGATAAACGAGTGAACTATTGCCATTGACTTCAGGCGTTCATTGTGCAGAATCCTAGCATATTGTCCATCACATGGTTCACAGATGAGGCATGGTTCCGTTTGTGCTGCAATGTTAACTCACAGAGCACACGCTCTTGGGCAGTCCAAAATCCACCTCCTCATTCATGAAGCACCTATGCACCTAGAGAAAATCGGGGTTTGGGGCGCAATCTACGCACAGGGAATAAAGAGACTAATTCTTTGCGACCAGACTGTGAACACTGCAGAGTACTGTCGCATTTTCATGGATTCTCTTGAACAATTGGAAATTGTAGAGCTGTGTCAAGGATATTTTCAACAATACGGCACCACATGGCATACATCAAACAAATCCATGGAACTAATTTTATTGAAAGTTTCTTTGGCGACCGGATAATTTCAAAGAATCTGTGGCCACCGAGATCTCCGGATTTGACAATGCCGGACTTATTTCTATGGGGTTACTTAAAGGACAGAGTTCACACGAGCCTCCAACATGGAACGACGTGTTGAGTTGTGGCTTGAGCAGGAAGGAGGACAATTTCAGCATTTTATATAGAGGTTAGTTATCTCTCAAAGATAATCTGTATTTAAGGAATGGAAAATTGTTGTTAGTATCATTCTTATTGAAATAAATAGGCTATGTTACTTTTATATGAATAACTTTTTAGTAATATATCAATGAGAAAGCATTACCGTCAGAGTTTCGGAGAAAGTACTAAAATGTTAAAAATTTTGACTTTGAAGGTTCAAAAAAATTTATATAATTTCGACCGACTAATACTTCGATCACGGTCACCTGGATAGTATAACCTTCATATCCATAGGATTTCAATGAAAAAAAATATATATATGGGATGTAAACGCTATAAACTGAGACAAATAATGTTTTTTTCGGGGAAAAAATGTATTTTGTGAGTCTAACGTTTTTGAAAATGGCAATAGACAGACATTATTTACTTTGCTGAATAAGTACGCTGAAGCAGTCACAAAATAGTATTCGTATTTGTGAATTGTGGATTGTTTATTTACAATATAAGAGATGTGCATTAGCTGCTTCATAAAAAAAATGTTGTCTTGTTATAGCTGCAGATATTTTACACGACTAATATTTTAGGCGCAATGATATTGAATAAATCCAATACCAGTTTACATAGCTAAAATAATTTCTTTTCACAGACAGGCAATGGCTACAGATGATGTAAAAAAAATCTAAAATCGACTTTTGAAGTCGAATGCTGGAAATAATGAATTTGTTGCATGGTTGCTGTAGTACAGACATGGGTTGTTCGTTGTTTAGTAGATATTCATCTGTAAGGAATATAAAGCGAGTGTTTTTGCTGACGGCCACCGAGACATTGTTGCCAACTCAAAGTTTCAAGTCTCTGTGATGCTGCTCAAAACTAGCTAGATAGACCCGGTAAAGTACCAGATTTTAAATTTACATTTAATTTATACGCGTATATTAATAAAGTATGCATTGTTAATATTCATTCCTTCAGTGATAGTGCAGTTTAAAAATATCTTTTCGTGCATAATAGAGAATAAATAGGCAACGAATTAAAATTCAGTTGATGCTTATACAGTGCATGATTGGAAAAAAAATGGACAAAATTTTAAATACATTTATTCAAACAAAATAATACGAATTAATTAATTAATTAATTAACTAATGAATTAATTAAATTAATTATTTTAGTCTCATCGTTAGAGAAACTGATGAGAAATAATTTATCTCTTTAGATTTTTTCATAAAATTGACTGTTTTTCTTATAAATTGAATAAAAATATTAACACGTATCGTTATTTCCTGCAATTAGGAAGTCTGGCAACCCTACTGCAGTAACTGAGGGACGTAATGCTGCTTTTAAGATCGATTGCTTGTGTGTATTCGTAGATGAGCCGGCAGTACTCTGTTGCCAAACTACTCAGACTTACAGCCTAATTTTCTAATTAAGTATATACTTAATTACAAAACACATAATAGTTTTTTTATTTATTCTAATACATTATATTGCCGTATCGATCTGCGTAATCTGTGTATGACACCAATCCGTGAAACGAACAACCCATGAAAGGTTAAGGTCGACCAGCCGGCTGCTGGCCTCAGGTCCACATTTCTACATGCCTTAGTGGAGGTGAACGATCACACAACCAGAACACAGGTATCGTGTGATCAGGACGATTATCCCTCCATTACAGCTGCCTGTAGTAGCTTTCTAAATTTATCACGATACTGCCTTGGCACTGGTCCCATACATTGGCTCAATTTCTCATGAGAAAATTCCTTTCTACGAAAACTTGAATCAGAGTGGGGCGTCTGTATTAATGTAACCCATAGTTTTGCAAAATGCAATGTGACTGATGGGTGAAATTCTGAACAAAATCTGACAACACTGTATATAGCTATAATACAAGTTTTAGAATAATTGATGACTGTTTGTTACCTGTAGTAAGTAACTATATGAGTTATAGTAGCTGGAGAGAGCGTACCATTGTGTAGCGATAAGACATGTTTACGATGGCGAGCAAATGTCCGCATTTTAATATGACTATAGATTCATCATCAATGTCTACTTCAAGGGTCGAACTTTTTGGCCTGTTTTGTTGGTAATTTCTGTTAAGGACAATAGTGGTCAATCATGGAGGCAAATAAATTACACTTCCTAGCCAGGAATCGAACCCTCGTCAACTAGCTAGTCCACCAGAGAGCTGCAAAATAGTGCCGCTTACAACTGGTTTAGATTCGACCGGTTAGGAAACATCCGTGAAGGTCGGTCAACCATCTGAATATTCGATTTTCAACTGATTACCCCTTGTGTTTTGCAGATTGAAATTCTCTAACTAGGAGCGCTTGTGTTTCAGTAACGATTGAAAACAACTAAAATTGTAATTAGACCTACACTTCGTTCCATAATGTCTGACACGAGATGTAAACATTGCCGGCAGGGGAGGAGAGAAGTATAATTGCTATTCAACCAATGGCAGAGGTCTCATTCCACGCTTGTCTTGAAGTTGGGCGGTCTGCAGCGTTCTACCCCCACTCAACTTGAAGATGAGCATGGAATTGGTTGAATATCAATAATTATACTTCACTCCTTCTCTCTTGACGATGTTTACTTCTCCAGTCAGATATTAAGCAACGAAATGTAGACAGTTGGGCTGATTGATATTGATTCATACCATATTCTTAAGTAAATAAACAGCCATTTCTATTATATGGATTTCTCTATATAGTCCTTGGCTCTTGGCTAGAGTGAGAGGTTTATTTATTTATTTATTTACTTACTGACTTATTTACTAAATTATTTACTTATTTATTTACATGCTTATTTATTGACTTTTTATTAACTTATTTATTTATCTATCTATTTATTTACTTACTGATTTACTTACTTTCGATTTATTTATTTACGTACTGACTTATTTATTAACTTATTTATGTATTTACTTTCATATTTATTTATTTGTTTATTTATTTATTTACTTGTTTATATATTTATTTATTTGTTTATTTATTTTACATGCTTATTTATTTATTTGTCTGTCTCCTTATTTATCTGTTTCTTTATCTGTCTGTTTGTCTGCTTATCTACTTCTGTTTGTTTGTTTCTTTATTTATTTACTAATCTTATATATTTATTTATTTGTTTATTTATTTATTTATTTATTTATTTATTTATTTATTTATTTATTCTTTCATTTATTTATTTATTTGTTTATTTATTTATTTACATGTATTTATTTATTTATTTGTCTGTCTCCTTATTTATCTGTTTCTTTATCTTTCTGTTTGTCTGCTTATCTACTTCTGTTTGCTTGTTTGTTTGCTTCTTTATTTTTTATTTATTTATTTATTTATTTATTTATTTATTCTTCCATTTATTTATTTAATCTTATTTATGTATTTATTTATTTAATTATGTATTTAATTAGGTATTTATTTATTTGTCTGTTTATTTATTTATCTACTTGGGTGTTTGTCTGTCTGTTTGTCTGCTTATTTATTTATTTATTCGTTTATTTATTTATTTAATCTTATTTATCTATTTAATTAGGTATTTATTTATTTAGTTAACTATGTATTTAATTAGGTATTTATTTATTTAATCATTTATTTATTTATTTGTCCGTCTGTTTGTTTATCTGTTTGTCTGTTTATCTGTTAGTCTGTTTGCTTATTTATTTGTTTATTTATTTATTTATTTATTTATTTATTTATTTATTTTATGAATGTTATGACTGTTATGGCTGGGTTCGATCCCCAGTTTTTGCTTTCCTACTCTTTAATTTGTAATTCCAATTCTTTACGATTCTATAAGATTCTAGTTAATACTACCTCAAACGAAAATACATAAACGATGGAAACAACATATAAAAGGGAATGTTCCACAGTAGTAACTATCAAATCTCGAATCCTGCCGTCTGTAATCATTCAATGTTCGAATCTCTGAAACTCGTGACAGCAAAAGTGAAAGATGGCGACAGAAAAAAGGAATTTAAGGTGTTCCAGCAAGCAGAATATATCCCTGTAATCTAATTTAATACGAATTGTCGTCGATCACGTACTGTATGTCTTAGAACATATTATAGTCTGTCAGTTTCTGAATCCAACGTTTTTGTTTATCTACCCAGACCGTGACATTCTCATGGTAGTGTCACTAGAAGTTACATATTCAAAATATATTGAAATAAATTAATAAATTATGGTAAAACCTTGAGCTGTCTGTCATTTAAAGATATCTTCTTAATATGCCCGTTGCTTATTCCGAATTAAAAAAGTGATTTGGTGGAGTGGAGATAACGTCGTATTGAGATGTAATGTTATCGGAACTATAAGAAGAGTAAATGGCGGGATAAAACACAATCCAACAATAAACGTGACTAGAAGAAAAATTGGAAAGTAAAAATAAAATAAATAATTAACATAAAAGAGTGACTGCACATGTTAAACAAAATTATCACACAAATACTAAAATTCGTTACATTCACATGACGATGTCAATGAACGTTACAGAAATCTCCGATTCCGCCTGCGAAGCTATTAAATACCTCCCACATGTCTCGACTGCTATTTGGGCTGCTTGAAAAAGAATGAACAGCTTAAGGTATAAGACAAAAAATTCACATTTTCCCCTTCATATCTTTCAAACTTTGGTTACATGATTATTGGGTGTAAACTATCAAGACGATAATGAATTCGTAAGCTGGACTCTGGCTCACGTCATACGGATACCACGTATCAAATATCAATGTCCGATCTTCACTAATAATAATACATATTGAAGTTTCAATGAAGAGATAACAATAGGCTGTAATTAGAACTGCTAATGATGTTTTCTTGATTCGTCTTATCAGCAATGCCATACCAGTATTTCCAGTATCGGGATCCTTTTTAGGCAGGTCGTCCCAAGTGAAACCATCGGCAAGTTTCAGAAGTTGTTGTATGTGACTCCTACGAACACTTAAAAAATTATAGGTCTTAGTTCTAGGGGAAAAATGAAAGAAAATAAGGTATATTTTAAAATTGGGTATAATTTTAATAATATGAAATAATTGTCATCATGTACATGGCAAACTGTTATTTGAAATGTATTTTTGTTGCGTGGTTAGTTACTTTCTTTCGTTTACTAATGTTAACCACATTCCTGAAAATAAAACGAAAAAGTTGTAACTGTAACGAAAATTATGTTCATTTTAATGATAATAACAAATCTCACAACTGTTGTCCAATGTGACACGTGTCGGAAAATTCATAGTTAGAATTGGTGTAAGAAATATTTCTGAAAGTTCAACAATTTACAGAAATATTACAGACTATACCTTTGTCTATTACGATAATTTATATATCCATAAATCAACTTTAGAAATATTAACAATAATAGAGTAATAATAGAAATAATCATTTTAATTTTAATAATAATAATAATAATAATAATAATAATAATAATAATAATAATAATAATAATAATAATAATAATAATTTAAAAAATCAATTTATATAATTCAAAATTGAAATTCAAATTTGGGGACCAAAAGAAATTAAAAAAGATAATAATAAAATTTTGGACGTCACTCCAATTGAAATTTACCGAGGGTAAACCTTCTTTCACGAAAACGATTCCCTACGTATGGAAAATGTTACAAAACAAAATTATTTATTTATCTTGAACCATAAAATGATATGGCACATTTTAGAAAAAAATATATACAGTATACATATATCTATATATTTTTGGGATAAAATAATTCTAATAAGCTTCAATTTGGTACCTCATTGAAGTCTTTTGCTCAATTGGAAGTCTACTTTTTGTCCGTCGGAATGATAATAAATGTCGGAAAATGTGAAATAGGAGAAAACAGACATTGAAGATGGTGTAAGGTATAGAAAGTATAGCGCGCCTATACTGGGTGAACAGTATAGATCAGAACAGGTTTCACGGCTCTTAGCCCACCGGCCGGCTAATGCGCGCGGAGGTGGGGAACTCAAGGCCGCGCAGTTCTACTCTGTACTGTTTACCCAGTATTATAAATGTCCAAATAATTATGAAATTATTGAGATAATGGGTACAAGTTATATATTTTTTAAAACTAGAAGAAATGAGCTTCCAGATGAGGCGAAAACATTATTTACCAAATTTTGAAGAAATCTGACTCTGTTATACCTTTAAACACTTCTCAGATTTTATTTTTTTTTTAATTTTTGGAAATTATATTTTTCTAATTAAAAATACTTTAAATAATTATTGAAGATTCCTTTACAACTTCGTGTATATATTTTCCTGTTCTACACATCTACTAAGGATGGAAAAAATAAAATGTAATATGTATGACTTGAGGCTTTCCCGGCGTTTGATGTAGAATAACTCTTCTCGGGTTCTCAGCCAGGTGAGTTGGATTAGTTTTTAGCTTCAAGCTTTCGACGGCTAGCTCTGCCATCTTCATCAGTGATCTTCTGCCATTTACTCATCGTCCCTGAAGAAGATGGCTAAGAGCTGGGCAAGCCGTCAGGGCGCATGCGCCAGCTGTTCTAATGTACTGATTATGAAGGGAAACCAACTCTGGCCTAAGAACCCGCCCAACTCTTTCCATGACGAAAGATTATTCTAAAATGTAATATGTTCAAAGGTACAACAGGTTCATGTACCTTAGAACATACCCTCTTGTAAGTTGGAACACATGTAATATAGGTGGAAATATAGTTGTAAAAACTGACAACCATATTTAAAATGTATTTGCAATCATAAACCATAGCAGGCTTCTCTGATTGAGATTTTATTTCCTGGAGGAACAAGAATTGCTTTAACAGCTTTCTTCAAGACATCCGGATCAACTGGGGGACCTCTTACTTTCAGACTTACTTCGTGACATGATCTTAAGATAAAAGAAAGACAAAAACCAATAGTATTATGTACCTTGGAACATGTTCCATGCTACGAGATGTTCTGTGTTCAAAGGTACAAGAGGGTGCACGTTTAAACAAATATGGCTCCCAAAACTAGAGATTCGAATAAATCATGGAAATTAAAATATGTTATTACTCACCAGATGATACGGAACACATTGTACTTAATGGATGGTAACAAATACAATATGGTTTTATGTTAGATAACATGTATCAATGAACGAAATGTTTACTTTTGGTACTAAAAAAGATTCTTTCGTTCACAGAACTCACATTTTGCAATAAAGCTACGACCAGATCTACTTAGCGGCTTTCCCTACAATCTACTTCAGTTTGAGTCCTCTAGTAGCAGCAATAATTAAAAAAACAAAAAATGTTCAAAGGTACACTATGCTAAAGGTACAACAGTCTCCCCTACCTTTAAGTCAGACACAATGTATGATTAAACTGGCTGGTATTACGCTAAATGTAGAGTTGTTTTCGCTGCCCAGAAGTTGTCTTTTTTATATTACATTTTTTATTCAATTTATTTTTTTAGGGAGATGGAGATTTAATTGACGGACTATTTCTTATGGCCCGAAACAGCAGCTTGTATGACAAATTAAGTCTATTTGTGTGCATAGTATTAATAAATTAATTTGCGATTATAACTCGGGGATCAAGTTATAGTTACGTGATGTTATTATGACTCTTAGGCCCTCACATGCACTTTTATGAACTGTGCCAGTAAGTAATGCATACAACTCAAGATAATATAACAAAATTGTAATACATTTTTGTCGAATGTACTTGACATTGGTGCACGTGTGACCACATGACATTTCAGTGTAATAAACACTATTTGAACGGTAAGAGATAAACGCCGATTGAAACGACACTGATTAACAGTTGCAGAAAGGGATTGAGTTCAGATAAACAATGATCAAATTAAATAATGGGATTTACATACGTATAATACTGGACAATCGCCACATTTGTAACTGAGCGCTATCGCGCTGATGTTTCATCCAGGCTGCCGTGTTCGATCGCCGGTTGGGCCGAATGGAATTTGTGGTCTACAAAGCAAGCGTTATAAAGCGATTTTCTCGGAATTAACCCTGATTCCCTCTATCATTCCGCCAACACTCTCCACCTCCCTCTCAATTCATGTATCATTTTAATTGGTTATTTTACGACGATTTATCAACTGCTAAGGTTATCTAGCGTATGAATGAGATGAAGGTGATAATGCCAGCGAAATGAGTCCAGAGTCCATCGCCGAAAGTTACCCAGCATTTGCTCTTAATGGACTGAGGGAAAACCACGGAAAAACCTCAACCAGGTAACTTGTCCCAACCAGGATTTGAACCCGCTCTTTTCACGGTCAGGTATTCTAACCGTTACTTCACAGCGGTAGTGTCATTTGTCATCTGTAACGGTTGAAAATAGACTGGGTTGAAGTTTTGGAGGAAGTACGGGTTTTCTATGCTGATATAGGAAGGGCTTGACGATCCGGAGTCTGGGGCTTATTACGTACTCGCCTCGGGACAAACACAGTGAAAAATTTGTTTTGAGCTGGGACTTATTTCGGAATTTTTTCGTATGACGAGAAAATTAATCAGGGATTGCAGAAACAGCACATGTCACTATTTGTGGCGAAATGAGTTTATTCGAGTTTCATGGACTATTGATATAGGGCTATCATTCCATGCAGAAACCACATGTCAGTATAGCCGTCTCACATTTGGAGACCTGTAAAATCCTGGAAGCGAGCAGAAACAACTCATGTCAAAGACATGTGCCGAAACATTGCTTTCGATTCCAGACGGCACACAAGGATACAAAAATTGATCCCACTGAACAACAAATGTCTCAGTTCTGGTGGGAATTATGTTGAAAAATAACTCAACAATTGCTATATCTGTTCCAATAAAACTTTCCATGAAATTGTGTTTTCTTTCGGTAAACGGCCCCAGGGAAACTTATTTTTACGGCCTTCGTAATTGCGCTCGAGTGGCCAAAATTTGTGTAAGCACTTCTTTTGACATTATTAAAATGATGAAAGAAAAGAGATTAATTTTTTTATCTGCCGTCATGAGAATGTTTGCTTCTAAGTACAAAGGAGAAAACCATATTCACCTTCTTCATTGGTATATCCAGACAAAATCGTGCCAACTCAAAGAGAGAAGCTTGACGATATACGCAAAGTAATGCGTTACATACCACATGAATATCAAGAATTTTACAATAATATTCTTCAGTGGCCTTTTGTGGAAAAATAAGTTCATTTATATGTTGAACTCGTGTATTAAGTACACAGTAGGCCTATGCATATATTATATCTCTAATTTTACAAATAAACCTTAGCTGAACTGAAATTATTATACTACAATTTTGATTCCTTGCAGAAACATTACATGTCAAGCTAATATATATTGATTTATTTCATGAACAATTCATTAGATTCCAATAAATTTGGTATAAAATGACACATTTATTAGGCTTCTGTCTGAAGAATGCAGTACTATAACCAATGATGTGGTCTACCACCAGTAATACCGTTTTTTGTGTCTACTGAAAAATTTAGTTTTCATGACATGTGCTGTTTCTGCAATCCCCGATTTAAATATATCCTTCATTAATTGAGACGGGGAAATAAAAAACTTCCTAACTCCAATAAACCAAATTTTACAGGAGAGAGAAAAAACTTATTATTTCTCTTACTAACTTTAAATATTATACATTTATCTACTAATATTGTGTAAAATTACATTCTTTATTAATTAAATACTTCAAAACCTAAATAATTTTAATTATCTTACGCTACAATTTGAAATAAACACTGCTGGAGTTAGTGGTTTTCTGACTTCCACAGTGTATGAATTAAGAAAAGAGAATAAATATGAGCCATGTGAAAAAAAGATAAGTATATCATAATTCCCTTATGCAACATTGGAATATACGAGAAAATGGAAGTTTATTATTAAGATTAACATTGCTACATTTTTTTAATTTAAAATATATAAGACAGAAAATCACAAATTACCATAAAGCACATCAAAATACACAAATAAAACCACAAACAATATTAAAATGTTAACACAGTCTCATTCATATTACAGATTCTGTTTTTTTTCTCTCACTCTCATGTTCTTTCTGTGCATCTAGATTCTAGATTATTACTGTCCGCAAACAGATTTGCTGAATTGTACATTTTAGTTGATCTTTAGTTGGGGAATGATGCATCTGTATTGGGTTTCTGGAAGTTAATCGAGTCGATATTGTGCCTTTAATAGTCTTACTTACATGGATTTCATAGATTTTTGTGACATTCTGATTACCGTATCGTATCACTTTACTCAGCTGGTTGAGCGATAGTGTTACCACCTACCGGGAAATTAAGCTTGGAATGCAAAACCTCTCTTATTCCATGGAGTAAGTGGAGTTCTGACTTCCACGAGTTTTAAAACAGCCCCCAGAATGCAGATGAATGTCGATATTAGTGTATTCTTGCCTTCCACGCATGCGGGACAAACTAAAAAGCATCATCCAGTCCATAACTCAATTTTGTGGGTTTTTGATCTCCCTGCCTCAATTATTACTTCCTTTATCATAGACTCATACTCTCCATTCGTAAAACGAAACAAAAATAAAACATTAAAACCAGCATACCTGTAGTTTCATTCCCGAAACTGGGCGATGTATGTTGTTTTATTTGCCGGTGTATTACTGATACAGCGCAATTTTTTTTTATAAAATATCAACCTGAGGTGTACAATATATGTGATAACTGATAATTATAATAAATATGCTACATTATACCAACTCATTTCACGTTCAAGTTATCAAAGATGCTTTATACATTTACTCGAAGTTATTGATGTCAGTAGTTCTCAGATTCCGTCTTTAAAGTGATCGCCAACTTTGGTACCAGAGAAATCCGAATGAAGCGTTGTAATCGTATTCTCCGATTCATTGAACAACGAACCGCAACAAATTCCCAGCTCTAACCAGTTTCGAACAAAAGTTCCGAAATAACAGTTTGACAAATTAACGGTGAACTGAAACTTTGATACCAGTATGTCATCTGGGGGAAGTTGGAATAGTTCGTACTACGGAAGACGCTGTTAGGATGAACTTATGAATTGTATACACGATTCGAGAGTTAAACTAGTAGTTCCGAAGTAATGCCAGTTCTGCTTTAGACATAAAATGATGTCTTGTGTGTTATTTGAACATAAAAATGTCTGTTCTGAAGTTTAGGAAGACAAGTGGATTCTTGATCCAAGGAATGCGAAAAGAAAATAAATAAACTGTAGTTATATGTACCAAACATAACCTACAATGTTCCGTAAACTTTTCTACGATTCTATCGCTACTGGAGGACATCAGCACTCAGCACAAACGCATATCCGAACGTGGCATATTACTATCCTGTCATGTCGGTTATTGTTGTCGTTAGTGGGCGGATTTTGTACCTAAAAGCTAGTATTGCAACGTAGTATAGTTCAAGATCAGGAAACATTTTCTCTATACAAGGCAGAATCTTCATTGTTACTCACATCACACCAGTTCTGTTATTTAATACCCAAATTGTGTATTTACATTAAAATGTTTCTTTCAGATATGATTAATTTTATATCAGTTTTTCAGCAACACAACTTTCATGTCAGTAGTTACCAACTAATCTAATCAAGGATATGTACCCTAAATTTTTATCTTAACAGGTTGAAGTAGTAGTATATTTTTATTTAAACAGTAGGAAATTTGCATAAAACGCCTCATTACCTAGAGCCTACAATGATTATCTGTTTTATTTCTTCCTTTAATATGTTATTGCCATTTACTATAAAGGGAATATAATGAAATTATCAAAAAATCAATCAGATAATTACTTTTCTAGAAGATCTATAGAAAATCAAGTAAGATGTATCAATGACATTGCAGGTTATGACATACCTACTTTGGACTGACATCTCCATCATGTTGTTGTTGTTGTTTCCTAATGCCAGGCGTTTGACAATAAAGTCATTTGACCTCTTGCACTCCAATATTTTTCAAAGATATTATCATGACCAGTCACTGAAACACAGATTTTGAGGTGTTCCGAATCCATTTCTTGGTTTGAGTTGCACAATGGGCAGTTAGGAGATTGATATATTCCAATTCTATGCAGGTGTTTGGCCAAACAATCATGGCCTGTTGCCAATCTAAATGCAGCTACAGATGGTTTTCGTGGTAAATCGGGAATTAACTGTGGATTTTGATGCAGAGAGTTCCATTTTTTCCCTTGGGATTGTGTTATCAAATTTTGTTTGTTAAGTCTAAGTATGTAGATTTAATAAATCTTTTCACAGAGTAATACGTAGATTTAGTAACAGGTCTGTAAGTAGCAGTGCTGCCCTTCTCCATCATGTAAATTGCACTATAATGTAAACATGTTTTTATTGTAGTGATATGATTTTTGTTTTTGTTATTTTTTATACTGAACATGATCTCTGAAGACCATTGAAAAATCATGAAAAAATAAATCCCATGTATCATGAATAGTTTATAAAATATTATTGTTTGTAAACATGGGTTTCTCAAACCCCGCGATACTACTAGCGTCGCTCTTCTTCACCATACCACTGGGAAATTTAAACCAAGGTTGTTTCGTTTGTATGTATGACATTAATATTATTTTAATTCCTGTCACATTTCTTCTTGAAGCATTTAATGTATATATACAGAGTGGAAGTGAAATAACCACGCAAATTTTCAGGGTGAATTCCTCATGTTGTATGTAACAAAAAAGTAGAATACCTTATTGGTGGGAACTTCGTAGTTTTCTCAGATTTTTTTTTGCCAAATGTTTAACAACCTGAAATTCGATTAGTAGGTATTCCTAGTAGAATTGTAATTTTTGTTCATGGTGATAGAATTATTTATCCCTCTGTAATGTTTCAATAGAATGGACGGTTTTCGTGTAAGTTTTATTTAAAAAATAACACATTTTAATTTAGAGAACAATGCGAAGAGATTGCAATGTTGCAGTCAGAGAAGAAGTGGAAACGTTTACAGTATTGCCTGACAGGCCAGAGTTAGTTTCCTCTTCACAATTATTACGAGGAGAACCAGTAGAGTGTGTGTTAAGCCTTGGTTTTCTGAACCGACGCATGCGACGTGCGAGGTGCGAGGCCCGCCTCGCACAAATCCGGACTACACGAGAGATAGTGAGTGGTTTCTATAACTGCGAGGTGCACAGACCTCGCATCTTGCAGTTATAGAAACCACTCACTATCTCTCATGTAGCCCGGATTTGTGCGAGGCGGGCCTCGCACGTCGCATGCGTCGGTTCAGAAAAACCAAGGCTTTAATATCTTGGCAGCCTTCATACCGATTTTTGGTATTCAGTGTGAGTGTGTATCGGATATCGTAATACTGAAATTTACGAACACGGAATTTCTCGATATGCTATCAATGTACATCGAAACAAGGTGTAGGTCCCGTGAAATTCAATGGCTTTACGTAGAAAGATATCAGAGAGGAATGTGCCAAATTCAGACACATTTATCACGGTCTGTCAGCGTGAACGTGATACCGGTAGTGTGGCAATATGATACTACGCTGTCTTATTCGTGGGCTACAGAGAGTAACGGCGGTGTTGTCAGAGGTCTAAAACTTGCAATTTAATTTTATAATTAACCGTACATTTAATCACAGAACAGGTTATAGCCTACTTTCAGTTTTTTTCGTTTCAATTTGCTCTATCGTTCTCTTCAATGTAAAGTGTTCTGGTGAGTGTGTGGCAAACTTTGAGGTGTGATAGGTGGTGGCAAATGGAACAACTTTTACTTATAAACCCATATCGTGCGACATACCAGTACAAAGCTACATAGCCTTGAAAACAGTTTCACCCATGACTATTATTCAATTAGTTTTGTCTCGTTTGCAGGGTGGGATGCGTGGAACGAGGAAATAATTACTGTTTTCTTGAGGTGAATCTTTTCATCTCTCTTTTATTTACAACTCAAGTACGTGCTGTAAAGTGTTCACATAACAAATTTACTACACAAATTACAAATGATTACATGTCAGTACAGCTTTACAAAGTTAATGTTCGTACAGTGGTGGTTGAAAGGCGGTTGTCAACATGGCGACCACCCAGCTCGTTGCATGCATTACATGTCCGCAAGTTCTGTATTTGTGAAACGCTCCATTGCAACTTCTAAAGAAAAAGGAGAACATTTAAAACTAACGCCAAGTTTAACAGCTATGTAGCACAGTACACAAATTAATGAATGTTTACGTATTGCATTCCCTTAGCGTAACATAATGGTACGTGTAAGAACTAACTAGTCAATTTGAATCTGATATGTATAGGCCTATACATATATCTCAGAAAGCTGGTGCACAGAATTTCCTTCCTTCTTTCTGCTGTATTAAAATATGCTTAAGAAGCTGTGTTGTTATTGATCTCAGCAAAACCTAAGGACGGTTATATGAAGGATTCTGAGGTATTTCCGGAATGTAAGAATAATAATATCGGAATTGTATCGGAAGACGCGATACTAGCGTTTTTCAATCAAACGTTACGCCTGCTTATATGCGTTAAGACATGCGGTGTATTAAGTTCTAGTGGTACTATTAATAAAAATGCATTTCAATTAACTTATAGTCTAAAGTTCTAAAATCGCCAACATTGTGGTCCCATTATTCTGTGATTAAATGTACAGTAGTGACAAAAAAACCGGACCGACCCTTGTAGCTGATTTCAGAGCCTTGTTCACTCCAGAGGACGATAGACTAGTAACTAAGACTTTCGTGGTTCGAATCCTGCCTGGGAAGGAAACTTTTTTTTGTTCCTTACTCAAATTTATTCCCAATACTTTTCGATTGTTGGTAAAATTCATGTTCTGAGAATAATAAGTTAATTAAGTAGTAAAATATAGCTGCAATCGAAAATTATTGGGAATAAATTTGAATAAGGAACAAAAAAAAGTTTCCTTCCCAGGCAGGATTCGAACCACGAAAGTCTTGGTTACCAGTCTATCGTGCTCTGAGTGAACAAGACTCTGAAATCAGCTACAAGGATTGGTCCGGTTTCTTTTGCCACTATTGTACATTGAAATTTCACGAGAATGTTGATATTTCATACTATACGAAACTTATTGCATTTTTAAACAAAATACTGTGGGATATGAAGCCAAAAACCAGGACGTTGACGCGCGAGGAGTTGAATAAAATTATGATTGAAACGCCAGATAAAACCAACTATACTTCATGTTTAAGGTAAGAGAGATATACCGTAGTTATTCATATAATTTATTAATATAAAATTTCAGCCTACAAAATATGCGTCGGTATCCCATTTGTTCATTGCTACAGCGCTCAGTCTTATAAGCCCTGGCGCTTGGGTTCAGATCCAGCTCCACCCTGAATTGAGGCGGTTAGAAGCAAAGGGGTGTAAGTGACATTTCTAAAAATCTTATTTAAGTGCATCCAGGGTAAACTAAAAAATTTAAAATATCGGTAGTAAAGGAATATATCTTTTAACCACATCACACATTGACATTTAAAATTAAAACTTCAAGGAATTTACGAAAGCTTAGTAACTTTTTATCACATTTTCTCGAAAATAACATAAGTGCACTTACATTCCTTTGCTTCTAACCACCTCAATTGATAACTTGTGTCAGGTAAGCCCTGGTCTAGACAATACAGGGGTTTTCTTTGTGTACTCCGGTTCTCTCGTTATATCCCAGCAATTCTCCACCATCATCATCATCATCATCATCATCATCATCATCATCATCATCATCATCATCACCATCATGAGCGTAATGTGGCACCACCGCCTGGGTATTCCCTGACGTAATAAGTGGCCTAACCTTCTCGAAACTAGCGACATCTATCAGCACGTTCGTAGTTTCGAATGGTGCGAATAACGAAGAATCCTGCTATTCAAAAATGAATGAATGAATGAATGAATGAATGAATGAATGAATGAATGAATGAATGAATGAATGAATGAATGAATGAATGAATGAATGAATGAATAAATAAATAAATAGTCCTATTTTCACTGCAAAATTGCTACAATCTGCGATACTATGACTTCACGATGCGCGAACCAAAAATTGCAACTTTCTACGATGAATCGTAATCAATGTGTAGGTGTGTTAAAATTAATATAAGGCCTGTTTTTGTAACAAGAACATGTAATGGCACTCAGATCTAAACTAACACAGCTCTTCTTCGCGGTTTTTTTGTGTTGTGTAGAATAAACTGAGAAATGGGACTTTATTACTGGACAAGCTAAAACTGAAGAAAATTTAATAAACCAAGGCGTTATACAAGGGTGTATCCTCTCATCCACTCTCATATATATATATATATATATATATATATATATATATATATATATATATAACCCATTAATGACATGATCCAAAGAAGGAACCAACAATTAAACCAGGAATAAAATTAAATAGACAATATATTTTATTATTTGCTGATGATTTAGTAATGACTCAAAATAATGAAGGTAATTTGCAGTATTCTTTACACCACTTAAATAATGTTTCTTCTAAACACAATTTCAAAATATCTAAAGGAAAAATCAAAGTTATGGCGTTCTGGGAGAAATCAGCTGTTAGTTCAAAAATAATTTCAGAAGATACACCTCTAGAACAAGTTTCAAATTTCAATTATTTCGGATGTGAAATAAATATATAATATTAATTATTCATTTACTTAGTTATGTTCATTTACTTACTTAGTTATTTTCATTTATTTATTTATGCACTTAGTTATTCATTTACTTATTTAGTTACATGTTAATTTACTTACTTACTTACTTACTTACAAATGGCTTTTAAAGAACCCGAAGGTTCATTGCCGCCCTCACATAAGCCCGCCATTGGTCCCTATCCTGTGCAAGATTAATCCAGTCTCTATCATCATACCCCACCTCTCTCAAATCCATTTTAATATTATCTTCCAATCTACGTCCCATTTACTTACTTAGTTATTTTAATTTACTTATTCACTTACTTGCTTATTCATATACTTGGTTATGTTCATTTATTTACTTAGTTATTTTCATTTATTTATTCGTTTACTTACTTAGTTACATATGTTAATTTACCTACTTAGTTTAATTTACTTATTCATTTACTTGCTTATTCATATACTTGGTTATGTTCATTTATTTACTTAGTTATTTTCATTTATTTATTCATTTACTTACTTAGTTACATATGTTAATTTACTTACTTAGTTATTTTAATTTACTTATTCATTTACTTAGTTATGTTCATTTCCTTACTTAGTTATTTTCATTTATTTATTCATTTACTTACCTAGTTACATATGTTAATTTACTTACTTAGTTATTGTAATTTATTTATTCATTTACTTATTTATGTATCGAATATGAATGAGGTCTCGCCCACCTCATTACATATTGCTCGACTAGTATGACTAGTCAGTTTGTTTTTATACCATTAAGTACGAGAAAAATTCGTACCGGCACCGGGAATCGAACCCAGGACCTCTCAGCTGTGCGCGCTGAGTGCTCTCTAACCAACTGAGCTATGCCGGGACCCGTTTCACGACGCCGGCCGAACTCCTCTCGTAGTATCGTGTTACGGCCTTACTGCCTGCATTTAAGACGATACACGTCATATATATACAGGAGCGCATATTAAATGACTTTATGGCCATATTCAACAACAGTTTCTTTAAACGAATTTTTCTCGTACTTAATGGTATAAAAACAAACTGACTAGTCATACTAGTCGAGCAATATGTAATGAGGTGGGAGAGACCTCATTCATATTCGATACATACATGATGTTAACAGTTTAAAGAAACTGTTGTTGAATATGGCCATAAAGTCATTTAATATGCGCTCCTGTATATATATGACGTGTATCGTCTTAAATGCAGGCAGTAAGGCCGTAACACGATACTACGAGAGGAGTTCGGCCGGCGTCGTGAAACGGGTCCCGGCATAGCTCAGTTGGTTAGAGAGCACTCAGCGCGCACAGCTGAGAGGTCCTGGGTTCGATTCCCGGTGCCGGTACGAATTTTTCTCGTACTTAATGGTATAAAAATATTTACTTATTTAGTTACATATGTTAATTTACTTACTTAGTTATTTTCATTTATTTATTCATTTACTTATTTAGTTACATATGTTAATTTACTTGTTTAGTTATATTAATTTATTATAAATTTAGTTATTCATTTACTTATTTTGTTGTTTTTCTTTTACTCAATTACTTATTTATATATTTATTTATTTACTTCTTTATTAATTTTCTTGCTTAGTTATATTAATTTACTTATTCATTTACTCATTTATTTATTTACTTGCTTAGTTATATTAATTTACTTGTTCATTTATATAAGCTTACTTAGTTGTTCATTTATTTGCAAGTTATTCTTTTACTTATTTATTTATCTGTTTAATTATTTATTTAATCATTCATTCATTCATTTATTTATTTTACTTTTGACTAAACAACTTAATTTATTTACTTAGTTGTATATTTAAAATCCATATAAGTCACACCCATGTATATTACAAACTCTTGGTTATGTATCCAAAGCTTTTCCGCTTCTATTCTTGCTAAGAGTTTTGATTTATTTTGTATTCTATTTTGTGTTTTAGATTAATGATGTAGGAAATTCAATAGGAGAGAGACTCCGTCAGAAGGAACATTGTGTCTTCGAGAAGCAAAGTGATCTATATTCGTGTGACCGTGTAAAATTCGACAAACCTATACTTATTATAGTAGTTATTGCCTCATGTTATGTACAATAGGACTATTGTCACTTAATAACATCCATTTGTGTGAGAAGCTGTCACTCTCCGTCTTGGCAAAGTTCCTCCGTCCTCCGCGGTCGGCCCCGCCCTTAACCATGCCCTGCTGCAGCCAGCTGGGACAGGGGACCCTCTAACCCTCTTTAAGAGCGGCGTGCATAAACATCAACCTTACACAAACCCATCAAAGAGAGAATGCCTCGAAAACACTCAGTCCTCAGACTTTTTATAGTGTCTTTCGTCACAAATCTAAAATCAACCACGAGCGCTAACATGAAATACAAATAGCAATGATAGGCGATACCCGTCAAGAACAATAAACAAACGCAGGTTTTTTAAACGCCCGACCGGTTAGAGAAAATGAAGAAGGCAGCAGTGTTGATGCCTTTGTAGAGCTCCTTGTTCAATTAGAAAAGACCTCTTGCGAATTGGTGTGTCATTAGCAGAAGGGTTGGTGATAAGCCATATTTACTTATAAAGCTAATATAATTTATATTTTGCATTATCTTTATGTTTCAATGTTAGGGTTGAAAAATCCTACTTTTTATTTTCCATATTTTTCCATATTTTAGAGTTTAGTACATATTTTCGTTAATTTCCAATACATATTTCATATAAAACAGTCCATATTATATTAGGTTTAACAATAAAACAAAACAAAATTCCATTAACTTTTAAAAATACATTTCAACAATAGAGATTTAAACACATGTTCAGTAATCCCTTTAACATCAGAGTTATTTGAAAATTAGCAGTCCTATCAACAATGGGAAAGTAAGTTACAAAACTGTATTAATTTAATTTAAAATTTTTAACAGACTTCAGTTGTGCAGCTCAACAGTTAAATGCCAGTCAGAGTACACATAGGTTCAGTTTTGTAAATCATACTATAAAGACGGTAAATATGCCAAAAGTACGTCATTCAGTCAATTTAAAATCAAAACTAACAAGTTACATTTCAGAATTTAAAGAAGATGGTTTATCAACTGACAATAAAATATTATTTTGTAATTTGTGTCAGTGTGCAGTATCATCTACACAAAAGTTCCTGGTGCAACAACACATTACAACTAGTAAACATCAGGCCAACAAACAACTAAATTCCAAGCAGAGACAATTGTTTTTAACACAACCAACAACATCGAATGTAAGATCTGAGTTTAACATCGACCTGTGCCGTTCTCTCATCTCTGCTGATACTCTACAAACTAAAGAATAAGGTCTTCAGGGAATTCCTTGAAAAATATACTCAACATACAATCCCGGATGAGTCAACACTTAGGAAGACGTATGCTCCATCCATCTACGATGAGACAATACAGAAGATAAGAGATGAAATTAAAGATAGTTCAATTTGGGTTTCCATTGATGAGACTCCGACAAAGAAGGTAGACTTGTTGGTAATGTAGTTATCGGTTTGTTAAGTGAACAATATTCTGAACGAATTCTTTTACATTGTGATGTTCTAGAAAAGTGCAATAACAAAACTATAGTTAAACTGTTCAACGAAGCTATGGGTATCCTGTGGCCAAAGGGTATTATGTACGATAATGTGTTATTCTTTATTAGCGATGCTGCCCCTTATATGGTCAAAGCTGGACAAGCATTATCTGTTGTATATCCTAAATTGACTCATTTTACTTGTGTGGCGCATGCATTTCATCGTGTGGCAGAAGTGGTCAGAGACAATTTCCTAAAGTAGATTTGTTGATTTCATCAGTGAAAAAGTATTTCTCAAAGCTCCCAGTAGAGTTAACGTGTTGAAAGAAATGTACCCTGAAATTCCATTGCCACCAAAGCCAATTTTAACTAGATGGGGTAATGGCTAGAAGCAGTTGAATAATGCCGAACATATAGACTCTATTAACAATGTTCTCCTTGCATTGGACTCTGAAGATGCAGTCTCAATTGATACTGCGAAAACAGTTACCTGTGACATAAGTGTGAAGAATGACTTAGCTCACATTCAGCATACATTTTCATGCATCATAAAAACGCTCAAAAGTCTCCAAAATAGGCACCTTTCACTATCTGAAAGTTTTGAAATTATAAATAGTACTGTGGAACAACTGAATCGTGGTAGAGGTAAAGTTGCAGATGCAGTAAGACAAGGTGGACACTGTACTTCAAAAACCCTGGATATGAAGAACTACAAAAGGTTGTTGCTGTGATGAGTGGTGAATCAACAGTGAAGATTAACTTGGACTTATCCCCAGCAGACATTGTGAAATTGAATTATGTACCAGTTACTTCTTGTGACGTCGAACGCTCTTTTAGTCAGTATAAATCTATCCTCAGAGACAATAGAAGAAGATTCACTTTTCAGCACTTGAAAGAAATGTTTGTAACCTATTGTTATGGTAACAGACAATAAAAATTGTGTTTTGTTGAAACTACATTGGAAGATAAGGTACGTCCATTATATTTTTTGTTTAGTTTGATTAAAATGTACCAATATTTAACGTACATAGTCATTTTTTTATAATTTTAAGTCCATATTTAATTCCATATTTTGGTAAAAATCCATATTTAACAATAAAAATAACTACATATATATTTACATATTTCATATATTTTTAGTCCATATAAATCCGTTCCCTGGTGATAAGTTAACACAAAGTTTAGGTTATTATTGTAAACAGAATAAGTACTGCGTCAACAAAAGAATCAATTTCAGATTATTACATTTATTTATTTTATTTATTATTTAATAATAACATATCAATTATAACAGCCGTGGCAGAGCCACTGTGTAACCTGCAACGTGCATAGCACCTGGAGGGAGGCGGACACCCAAAGTAAAGCAACTGTCTGACTTATTAATGGATTTTCATTTTCCTTACGTCAAGCACTTAAATATAATTTTATACAGCACAATGCTACAAACTAATGTTTAGTATGTGGAACGAAGAAAGAAATGAACAATAAATGAACAATATCACAACCTAAAATTAACTGTCTTCAGAATGTCTCTGCGACAAAGTTTCAAAATCAGGAATTATGTCACTTACTGCCAGTCGTAGTTGATCACGAAGGTATTTGCCTGTCAGTCGTGATCTAAATTTGGTTTTTACTATTTTCATTGTTGAAAATAATTTTTCACAAACATAAGTTGTAGCGAACATGGCTTCAACAGAGCAAGCGAAAGAACGAAGATTCGGATATTTATTTTTTGGAAAACAAATTTGAAAATTCAACATTTGTCAAGTCCTTACATCTAGCTTTCATTTGACATCACATAGTAAATCAGTGAGTTCAAATTGAAGAGCTAACCGCATTATTCGTACATCTGCTGAAAAAGATTCGACGTACAGAGATGATGATGATGATGATGATGATAATGATATTATTATTATTAGCCTATTATTATTAACACCTAACTTTTAATGTTTCATGAGTAACATGTAGTATAATGCCGTTTTATGTTATACAATCGTTTTCCTCGTAATACTCGTGAACAAATCATACATTTAATATTCTCATCATATTGACAGCAAAAAAAAAAAAATGCGTCCTCGCATCCTATTTGAAACTTTTGTACATGGTTTCGAGAGAGACATATGCCACTCGCAGGTCAGAGACAAATACAAATGGAACGGAGTTTGACTCCAGTGAGTGAGAGAGTGGAGGTTGGGGGAAGTTAGAAGAACGAGAAATGCACAGCTCTCACTGCGAGCCACAATGTCTCGCGAGTCGCATTCTCGCCACGGCTGACATATAAAAACATTACATGAAAGTATCTCGAAAGAGTAAAGCTCGTGTTTGATGACAATTCTATTATGAATTGGGAACATTTAAATGTTTGTAAAAAAACTTGTAAATTTTAAATCCTTTATGGCAGTGGTCGTCAGCATTCGCTGAAATGAGTAAAGGGTAAGCGGAGCCGTCCCGTGTGCCCCGTCGTACAGCAGGAAGAGGTAGAGAGCATACTTACTAGCAGTTACAAGCGCACCATATTGCAGTGTGTTCTCAGCGGGTAAGAGACGCTAGCCCCAAGGTGCTCTGTGCTGATGACCACTGCTCTATGGGGACTTTGTACTGGTCTGCCAGAAACCAAATGATGTTGAATCAATCTGGTTGAGCATTAAATACATACATACATGCATACATTTTTTTTTTCATTTTAATGATAGACTGTACCGGTAATTGAAATTGTCTGTTGAAATTGGGCTTTGCCCTGTTATAGACAAGTAAAAAAAAATAATAACAGTATATTAGTTCTGGACATGTTAGCTGCAAAAGATTAGGATTACATTATCTGGACAATTTTATTATTCTATTTTATGGTCTATAGCAGTGGTAATCAGTCTATGGTACGCACGCGGAGTTGTCTCAATGGGTACGCGTTCCACTGATTACGTATGTAAATATGCTGACATATCTATTTTATTATACTTGTTGGTAATTATCGCATTATATTATAGTTTCTTTTGCAATATCAACTCTTGTTTTTCCTTGCCTGTATACCATTTTACGTAAATTATTACTATTATTCATCAATAACTAATAATAATAATAATAATAATAATAATAATAATAATAATAATAATAATATTAATAACAATAATAATAATAGTAATTTATTTTTAGTACAACATCAATAATAGTTTTTGTTAATTATATAATTGCAATGGAGTTTGGGAGTACAAATATATTTCAGGAATAGGGTAGCAAAAAAAAAAAAAAAAAAGATTGAATACCACTGGCTGATTGAATTTTTGTATGAAACTGAGTTAAGTAATAGTAGGGCCTAAAGTTGATTAACAAAGAGTACTTTATTATTATTATTATTATTATTATTATTATTATTATTATTATTATTATTAACAACAGCTTCATTTCGCCATGAATCTTGCAAATGCAATGCCATATATAAGATTATAACTATTTTTAGTTGGTTATTTAACGACGCTGTATCAATTACTAGGTTATTTAGCGTCGATAGGATTGATGATAGCCAGATAATACTTGGCGAGATGTCGAGGATTCGCCATAATTTACCTGATATTCACCTTACAGTTGGGAAAACGTCGGAAAAAACCAAACCAGGTAATCAGCCCAAACGGGAATCGAACCCGCGCCTGAGCGCAATCCCGGATCGGCAGGCAGGCGCCTTACCCGACTGAGATAAGCCGGTGTTTTATTGCTAATTAAGATTGTCTACGATTGTATGACGTTACATGATGATAAAAATAAAAATAATCACGAAATTAATGTCACATTTTTAAGCGTAAATACTATATTTTATTCATTTTACGAAATAGTTGAAATATTTTAACCATAAACACCTCTCCCTAGTAATAGTTTAAGGCTATTTTTAAATACCTTGACCTTTTCGGAATAGTCCCTGTTAATTCTGCACGTAAAGCATTGTTAATACCCGAAATGTTATCCAGCGATTGAGATTACCTCATTCACTCAATGCGCGCAGTGATGCGTTGAAATCGCAGATCTTTTTGTCGCCGTAGACATTGCCCTCGGTGCATCTGTATTTTATGTACAAAATACACCTTTCTTGGACTGAGCGAGTTTTGGGATCACATTATTCAATTATTTTAACATAAGTTAAGATAGGAGTGTCCGGGGTTTTCTTAAACCTTGCCTCAAAATGTTTATATTAGATTATATAATTATCACTAGAGCCCGGATGTTTAGGCATTTATTTTGGTTAAAATAGGCAGGCATATAGGCACTAAAAATAGTAAAACTAGGGAGTTAAATAGGCATTTATTATTCATGGAGACAGACAAAAAATAGACAAATACTTAATAAACTATCCCATACGGTACTCACTTTCCTTGGGTACACGTCACAATAAGATGCTTTTTAAGTTGTCAACTGTCATAGTGTCAGAGAGAACGTTTTTCATAGTGGAAAAAGATCTTCCTACTTCTACTGAAGTGATTGGAGCAAATTTAAAACAACTTATTTCAGAAGGACTGTCTCTACTTTCTTTCAGAGATCGTGAAAAACCGACTGTGTATTGTCTCAAAAAGAGGGATGTGAGAAGGGATTAGAGACTTCAAAGTACGCGTGACTTGTGCGTGCAAGCGATAACAGTAACGGGACCTGGAGACTTGCTTTTAATACTTCCCTCATTTCCTTTCTTTCGCTGATAAACCCTGAAGTGACCTGAGCACTGAGGGCTATACTGTTCAAACATCTTTGTTAAGTGACATAAAAGCTGGAATCGGTAGAGGAGAAAAGTTTACGACGTCTTGGAAACATATGTATTCCTGGAGAATAAGATTCTCAGCAAATATTTGTGTGAGGTGAATATATATTTTTAATTTGTACAACCGTTCTTTTTTTTTTTAAATATAGGCCTAATTTATGTGCGGTTTATTTTAAATGCATTAAAAATATAGAAAATATACAATAACGACGTAAGACGGCTAAAAAAGGCATATAACTTTAAAATAGGCAAACGGGAGCTAAAATAGGCAAAAAAGGCAAAATAAAAATTGGGCCTATCGTCCCCAAATGTGTGGAAACGTGTTTGTCTCTAATAGGTCTTTCATACATACACTCAGTTTAAAAAAAAAAAAACATTTTGCCTAACATACGGCTCTAATTATCACTTATAAAAACGTATCTCTACCTAAAAGCTCTTGTGATAAAAAAAATTGAGGTTAAAAATATCTATCCGAATTACTTTGCAACATAAAATGTAACGTTCTCCGTTATAGAAATGAAAGTTGCGTTCCCTACCAAGGAATATAAGGGAGAGTTTTGAGAGACCTTGGAAGGAATGGATCGATGGAGCTGTAGCAAGCTATTATTCCCGATTAATTAACACACATGTGTTTGATTGCAATATCCAACTAACAGTTGAAGTAAAATCGCTATAGACATGCATACAGAGGTAACATAACACATTTCGTCGGTGTGAAACATTCAAAAAAGAACTGTATTCTAGTGTTACTTCCAGGATGCGGCTGGGAAAGTGTTAATAAATCCCATAATGGTGGGTCTCTGGGACGAGATTGCTGATGAAAATATGCACAAACGTGAGTCATCAAATCCTAGCATAAATAGACAGATTGTGCCTCGTGTCATTATTGGCACGCTAGCGCAGAGGTCTCCCATCCCACAGCCAATAGCCACTCAAATGCGTTGCCATAACAACCTTTGAAAGGGAATGAATCTCCTGTCTGCATATGAATCGAAACCCACGCGTCAAATATAATTCTAAGCGTCGCTACTTGCAGGAAAACCTCCCTCGCATCCTGATTGTCTCGTTACTACCGAATCTGTCCAAAGCCTTTTTTATGCATGGATACTGGATAGGCAGTGCTGTGACAACATTTTCTACTTCCTATTTATACGAAAGGCAAAGAGGAAAATTTTGTGAAACTGTAAAAACAAACTTTGAAATTTATTGTTACGGACATACAAGATTCTAGTATCCCTGAAATCCTTTCATAAGCGATAAGTTTTTGTGGAATACGTAAAATTAATGTAGTACATAATTTGAAGTAGGCCATGGTACGGTAAAAAACAATGGTACGATTAGTGTTTTGCTCCGTTTATTGTTTGAAGCTTACTTACTTACTTACTTACAAATGGCTTTTAAGGAACTCGCAGGTTCATTGCCGCCCTAACATAAGCCCGCCATCGGTCCCTATCCTGTGAAAGATTAATCCAGTCTCTATCATCATATCCCACCTCCCTCAAATCCATTTTAATATTATAATTCTATCTATGATTCGGCCTTCCCAAAGGTCTTTTTCCCTCCGGTCTTCCAACTAACACTCTATATGCATTTCTGGATTCGCCCATACGTGCTACATGCCCTACCATCTCAAACGTCTGGATTTAATGTTCCTAATTATGTCAGGTATGTCGTTGTGCAACTTTCTCCATTCTCCTGTAACTTCATCCCTCTTAGACTCAAATATTTTTCCTAAGAACCTTATTCTCAAACACCCTTAATCTCTGTTCCTCTCTCAAAGTGAGAGTCCAAGTTTCACAACCATACAGAAGAACCGGTAATATAACTGTTTTATAAATTCTAACTTTCAGATTTTTTGACTGCAGACTAGATGACAAAAGCTTCTCGACCGAATAATAACAGGCATTTCCCCAATTTTTTCTGTGTTTAATTTCCTCCCAAGTGTCATTTATATTTGTTACTGTTGCTCCAAGATATTTGAATTTTTCCACCTCTTCGAAGGATAAATCTCCAATTTTTATGTTTCCATTTCGTACAATATTCTGGTCGCGAGACATAATCCTATACTTTGTCTTTTCGGGATTTACTTCCAAGCCTATCGCTTTACTTGCTTCAAGTAAAATTCCCGTGTTTTCTCTAATCGTTTGTGAATTTTCTCCTAACATATTCACATCATCCGCACACACAAGAAGCTGATATAACCCGTTCAATTCCAAATCCTGTCTGTTATCCTGAACTTTCCTAATGACATATTCTAGAGCGAAGTTAAAAAGTAAAGGGAATAGTGCATCTCCTTGCTTTAGCCCGCAGTGAATTGGAAAAATATCAGATAGAAATTGGCCTATATGGACACATTTTAATTAATCGAACTAGTTTCTTGGGAATGCCTAATTGAATAACAATATTATATAAAACTTCTCTTTTAACCGAGTCATATGCTTTTTTTTTTTAATCTATGAATAACTGATGTACTGTAACCTTATATTCCCATTTTGCTCCAATATCTGTCGAATACAAAAAATCTGATCAATAGTCGATCTATTACACCTAAAGGCACGGTTTGTTTATGGCGATCATCGTCGGACGCACATCGCCGGCGATGATAAACGCTGGCGATGATCGCCGAGAAGTGGTTTCTTTATTGACGCACATCGCTGTAGATTCTCATTTGTTTATTCCTTCATCTACTACATATGGTCAAGTAAATTAATGTAGGCCACGGACATAACCTAAAAATTATAATGAATAAATCCAAGATAATGAAGTTGCTATTTATTCTAGAAGAGGGAGATGACGATATCAAAATCTCGCATGCGTATTATAAAAGGAACAAGCTACAGACTAATGAAATATTCAGGAATACGTTTACAGAATTCTGTTTTAACACATTGATAATGAGACATCTTTATAAAAACGCTACATAATTTAAGGAATATTTCAGACTCTCACCTGACCAGTTTGATTATGTTTTGAGTTTAATTGAAAATGACAATGTCAAATTACCTACAAATTTTGTCAAGACCCCCGTAACTCCAGTTGAAAGATTGGCAGTAACTCAGTTATGAACTGATTATTATTATTATTATTATTATTATTATTATTATTATTATTATTATTATTATTATTATGGAACTGTATTACATTACATGGTGTATTCCAAACAATAATTAAAAAAATTGGGTAAACTAGCGCTGAGGTAGTTCCCTTCGTAATCCGCTTATACACTTTACATGTACGAACATGTGATAGGTTAGATTTGGTTCGTTTGGGCTTTTATTATGCCTTGTATATACGATCAACTGCATCTCTACAAAAAAAAAAAAAAAACTCCTATATTTCAGAATACCGCGTAAGTACTTAGGTAGGCCTAGTCACAGAAAACTTACAGAAGAGAGAATTTCCCCTTACCCAACACTGAACGAAATCCTCCGGGGCTCGGGCGTGATAAAAATGTAATATGTAATGTAAGGGTTTATTGTTTCATTTGTTTATTAATTCACATGCTCATATTAAAAAGAGCATTATGTTGTGACACATATCCAATAATAATTTCGTCTTCAGACCGCGAAAAATTACAAAAGTCTTGATTTGTTTTGCAGCCAAAACCTACAGACGTGGTTAACGTGTACAGATTAGATATTCGATATTACAACATGACCTTGTCTAAATATCGATTATTGAACACGAATGCGGCGATGTGCGTCCTGAATTTGCTTCAGAAGCAACCTCCAGCGATCTGCGTCGCGTCCAACGAACTGCGCTGGCGATCTTCGCTGTAAAGAAACCGTGCCCATTCATTTCAACTGCTAGCAACTCCGGCGATGATCGCCGTAAACAAACCGTACCTTAAAACCACACTGATGATCCCCAATAATTTCATCTACGTACGGAGTTAATCTTCTCAAAAGAATATTGGCAAAATTTTGTACGACATCAAAAAAAGTGATATTCCTCGAAAGTTGCCACAGTTAGTGGTACCCTTCATAAAAATAGGTACAATTATGGACTCCTTCCATTGTTCTGGTAGAATTTACTTTTCCCAAATAGCAAGTACAAGCTTATAAATTTCGCTAGATAATGCGCTCCCACCCTCTTGTATTAATTCTGCTGGAATTTACTATTGAGTTATTATTTTGAGTTGAGTAAGAGTTGAACATAACATTATTGTTTATTGTTTTTAGTTGTGATATTGATATTCATTGAAAGTTGAAGTGATCATGTTGACACCTGAACAGTGAGTGAACAAGTATTGCTCTGTAGAAACACTCACAGGACAACAAGGGAAGCTACAGACGAGTTTCATTCGGTTTCATTTCTAATTGTGCTGTTTAAGTACGTAGATACTCTTATATCTATATACACTGTGACCGTAATTCATGGTGAAGTTTTGAACAGTCACACAAAGGAATGACACAAAATAGAAATGTGAAACCCTCACTAAATCAAAGAAAATCTTTCCAAATTTGCATACCTGTTCAGTGCAGTTCGATGTGGCTTCCGTTTGTTGCTCTACGCCAGCCGTGGCGAAAATGCGACTCGCGAGCACATTGTGGCTCGCAATGATAGCTGTACATTTCTCTTGTTTCCTACCTCCTCCAACCCCCACCCTCTCACTCACTGGAGTCAAATCCCGTTCCATTTGTATTTGTCTCTGACCTGCGAGAGGCATATCATCGCAATGTCTCTCTCGAAACCATGTACCTATACAAAAACGAAAGATTCAAGTAGGATGGGAGGACGCATTTTTTGCTGCCAATATGGTGAGAATATTAAATGTATGATTTGTTGACAAGTATTACGAGGAAAACGATAGTATAACATAAACCGGCATTATACTACATGTCACTCATGATACATTAAAAGGTTAAGTGTTGTTATTAATATTGTTATTATTATTATTGTTATTTTTTATTTTTATTATTATCATCTCTGTACGTTGATCTTTTTTCAGCAGATGTACGAATAATGCGGTTAGATCTTCAATTTAAACTCGCACATTTACTATGTGATGTTAAATGAAAGCTTGATGTAAGGGCTTGACAAATGTTAAACTTTTCAAATCTTTGCCAAAAAATAAATATCCGAAGCTTCGTTCGTTCGCTTGCTCTGTTGAAACGATGTTCGCTACAACTTACGTTTGTGAAAAATTATTTTCAACAATGAAAATAGTAAAAACCAAATTTAGATCACGACTGACAGGCAAATACCTTCGTGATCAACTACGACTGGCAGTAAGTGACATAATTCCTGATTTTGAAATTCTGTCGCAGAGACATTCTGAAGACAGTTAATTTTAGGTTGTGATAATGTGTCCTATGTTTTCTTGTTCATTTCTTTCTTCGTTACACGTACTAAACATCAGTTTGTAACCTTATACTGTATGAAATTATATTTAAATGCTTGACGTAAGGAAAATGAATCCGTTAATAAGTCAGACAGTTGCTTCACTTCCCCTTCGGGTGTCCGCCTCCCTCCAAAGGTGCTATGCACTTTGCAGGTTGCACAGTGGCTCGGCGCACGATCACATTTTCGTCACGGCTGCTCTACGCACATCTAAACCATATTCTAACTCATTACATAATGTAGTAGCTGTATTTTCATTGGATGAAAGTTATCCAAAGTAAAATTTTATAGTCTATGCCGTAAAAATATATTACATAATTCTGCATATGCTCATTCGGGTATCTATTCAAATGTACCATTTCAAATGTAAATTATGAATAAATTTGAATTTGAATTTGGTATATACGTTTTCAGCATCTCAGATATCGAATACCTAAGCAGTTTTCAGAATGTCTTCGGTCTGTCCAGCGATTTCTCCTAAACGGTTACTGATAAAGATTTCGCTTAGTGCAGTGCCATTTCAAACGTGACATGAGCGAGTAACAGCCCACCTACCTGATAAACAGTAATAGCTGCCTTTCGCAACGTGATAAAGGAGTTCTTGTGAAGCGTGTAAAAAAGTATAATCAGAAAGCACGACTTGTCGCCTCAATGACACTAATTCTTTTCTTATGTTTCGTTTAATGTTAAATTGTACATTTATTGACTCTGTTGGTACAGTTAGACTATGAACTAAATTACTAGGAGATTCTGAGTTGAAGCCCGGACCAAGTCAGTATTTTTTATCTCGTCGTATATATAAAAAACTTCCGGGTCCACTGAGCCAACAATATAAATTTAATATACAGGGTGGAAGTGAAATAACCCTGCAGATTGAAAGAGACATTAGCGTACACTTAAACTTCTATTACGTTTTGTGATTAAATGCACGGTTAATTAGAAAATAGAAATGGAAATTTCATCAGTCCGGTAACATCGCCGCTAACACACTCTTCTTCGTCATACAGATGTAAGAGGTCAACGAACTCAGAGCTGTCTGTCCAGGTGAACTATCTCTACCTGCCTCTGTGGCTGCAATGTTGCAATCTTGTCTTGTTCAGTGGCTTAAAATTAAGTTGTTTTTAAATTAAATTTACACGAAAACCGTCCACGCTATTAAAATACGCCAGAGGGATAAATGATTCTTTATTAGATTTTCTATCGATATGAACAAAAAATGACGATCTACTCGTAGGGTGGCCAGACGCCCACTTTTCTACGGACATGTTTTCCTTTTTAGGTCTTTGTCTGGGATCCGGGCGCATTTAAAAAAATCAAGAAATGTCCTCCTTTTCGTAATTTGTATGCCTGATATTTTGAAATTATCTGATTTGACGTCTTTTTCAAGTAATTTTCCTGTAGGTGGCAGCAGCATCGGCGGAATATAACTCTTTTCCAATGATCATAAGTAGAGCCCGGATATTAGGCAAAATTCCTTTTTTAAACTGAGTGTATGTATGAAAGACCTATTAGAGATAAACACGTTTCCACACATTTGGGGACGATAGGCCCAATTTTCATTTTGCCTTCTTTGCCTATTTTAGCTCCCATTACCTATTTTAAGGTTAAATGCCTTTTTTTTCTTTAGCATTTTTACGTCATTATTGTATATTTTCTATATTTCAATGCATTTAAAATATACCGCACATAAATTATATCAAAAACAAAAAAGAACGGTTGTACAAATTAAAAAATACATTCACCTCACACATATATTTGCTGAGAATCTTATTCTCCAGCAATACATATGTTTCCAAGAAGTCGTAAACTTTTCTCCCCTACCATTTCCATCTTTTATGTCACTTAACAAAGATATTTGAACGGTATAACCTTCAGTGCTCAGGTCACTTCGGGGTTTACTAGCGAAAGGAAGGGGATGAGGGAAGTATTAAATGCAAGTCTCCAGGTCCCGTTACTGTTGTCGCTTGCACGCACAAGTCACGCGTACTTTGAAGTCTCTAATCCCTTCTCACACCCCTCTTTTTGAGACAATACACAGTCGGTTTTTCCCGATCTCTGAAAGAAAGTAGAGACAGTCCTTCTGAAATAAGTTGTTTAAGTTCACTTCAGTAAAAGTAGAAAGATCTTTTTCCACTATGAAAAACGTTCTCTCTGACACTATGACAGCTGACAACTTAAAAAAGCATCTTGTTGTGACATGTAACCAAGGAAAGTGAGTACCGTATGGGATAGTTTATCAAGTATTTGTCTATTTTTTGTCTGTTTCCATGAATAATAAATCCCTACTTCACTGCCTATTTTTACTATTTTAGTGCCTATATTTCTGCTTATTTTAACAAAAATAAATGCCTAAACATCCGGGCTCTAATCATAAGTCTCTTTGCTCCTCCTTGTCATGGTCGTTGCTCAGAGGTAGCTAGTATATCGAGAAATCGAGGTGCGAATGTAAATCTAAATAGATATTTTCTGTCCTCTTTAATAATTATAGTTTCCTTCGCTTTCATATGTAGCTACGTAACTGTAGAATCATCATTATTTTTTCATAATTATTTTGTAATAAAATATATATTAAAATATTTTTAAGTATGATGTAAGCTCTAAATCTGTACTGTAAATATTTGTAATAAAATAGATATTAAAATGTTTTTAAGTATGATATAAGCTCTAAATCTGTACTGTAAATATGTGTAATAAAATAGATATTAAAATGTTTTTAAGTATGATATAAGCTCTAAATCTGTAATGTAAATATTTGTAATAAAATAGATATTAAAATGTTTTTAAGTATGATATAAGCTCTAAATCTGTACTGTAAATATTTGTAATAAAATAGATTAAAATGTTTTTAAATATGATACAAGCTCTAAAACTGTAAATATTTGTAATAAAATAGATATTAAAATATTTTTAATATGATATAAGCTCTAAATCTGTACTGTAAATATTTGTAATAAAATAGATATTAAAATGTTTTTAAGTATGATATAAGCTCTAAATCTGTACTGTAAATATTTATAATAAAATAGATATTAAAATGTTTTTAAGTATGATATAAGCTCTAAATCTGTACTGTAAATATTTGTAATAAAATAGATATTAAAATATTTTTAAGTATGATATAAGCTCTAAATCTGTACTGTAAATATTTGTAATAAAATAGATATTAAAATATTTTTAAGTATGATATAAGCTCTAAATCTGTACTGTAAATATTTGTAATAAAATAGATATTAAAATGTTTTTAAGTATGATATAAGCTCTAAATCTGTACTGTAAATATTTGTAATAAAATAGATATTGACGTACCATAATTTAAAGTAAATCTAAGTAGGCTACATATTTTCTGTCCTCTTTTTCGAACAATGTCCTCCTTTTTGAAGCTTTGTGTCCTCTTTTTTATCTTTGTGAATCTGGTCACCCTATCTACTCGCAATAATTACCGAATAAGAGGGTGTTAAACATTTGGGGAGGAAAAAAACATTTTTCTGAGAAAACTATGAACTTCCCACCAATATGGTATCACACATTTTGTTACATACAACATGAGTTATTCGCTCTGAAAATCTGCAGGGTTATTTCACTTGCATTCTATACGTTCTCTTCCCGTATAAACAGCAACCAACATGATGCTGACTGCAATACATCCTTTCAATTAGAACTGAATTTCCTCGCCTTTCATACGCCTTTATGGTGTATGTATGCATGCCATCTCTAAATTTTACGACAAAGTGAAACTATGCAAAATAAATCCCGTACAACCTTAAGCGCCAGATGATTTCTATAGCAACGTCAGTCTACTTACGTGTTAGGAGAGTTGCCTAGCAACAGGAAGGGAAGAGAATTCCAGTGTAGTCAAACTGCCAAACCTTCAACCGGACGTATTTATTGCTAATTTCCATGGATCGCGTTCCTTGAACTTCTTGCATCCAGTGAAAAAAATCAGTTTGTTTGGTTTGAAATGGGTATTTTACCTGACTTCAGTAGAATTTACCAATGGAAATATAAAATTTACCTGCATCTATCCATTCATGTAAAAATACTTAATACTTAGGTGGGGGAATTTACATAACAACGATTTTATTGTGTTGATGTTTTTCAAAACATTCTTCAAAATTATCTAAAATGATTATATCTCCATCATATATTTTATGATCACCTGAATCCGTTGATACACTTCAGTTTAAGCTACATCCACTTTTTACATATGAATTTTGAGGTTAAAATTTGAGTTTCTTCCCAAAATCAACTTATTCAACCCCAAATTACGTTCATTTTCAATACAATATTCGTTATTCCCATTTATAATCGGAATTGACCATTTCTTAAAACCCACTTTTTCCAACCAATCAGCTGATTCGTTATTAATGTTCTGTTCTAACCTATAAAACTGAAGAAAGTGTGTGTTAAATTATTATAAAATTTTGTTAAAGTTTATTGGTACATTTTGTCAGGTATAATTATACATAACTTAAAAATGCAGTCGACCTGGTTGGCAAGTTGGTATAGCGCTGGCCTTCTATGCCCAAGGTTGCGGGTTCGAAATCGATGGCATTTAAGTGTGCTTAAAATTTCAGTAGATTTACTGGCATGTAAAAGAATTGCGGGACAAAATTCCGGCACATCCGGCGACGCTGATATAACCTCTGCAGTTGCGAGCGTCGTTAAATAAAACATAACATAACATTTAACTTAAAAATGCTTCTGTAATCAAACTTAATTTAATTGTAAGAATATTGACTAATATTTCTGGTGGTATGTATTCATTAACTGCAAATTAATTTTCAGTAATTTCCTATCTATCTGTGACATTTGTAATCATAATATGAAAAATCAGCAAAGCCACACAACTGATGCCACACCTCTCACAATTTCGGGAGATAATTCTTGGAATTCTGTATATTTTTAAAAAGAATTATCTAGTGAGAGAAAAGAAGAAATAAAGTTTCATTTCATAATACTGTAGTTACTATAATCTTTAGTTGAATAAACAAAATACTAGCATATTTTATGTTGGCGGTGTGGTGTCGATTTATATGCGTGATTCTCTTTAGTATTGGCTCGAGAGAGCGCAAAAATTAGAGTTCCTTAGGAAAGACCAAAAGGTATTACTTACTGATATAATATGAGGTCTACAAGATTTTGTAGTCTTCCGATCATTTCAGCAAGACCTCATAGCAGGATAAAATGATTTTACCCTCTACATTTCATGATATGTCTATTGTTCGAAAGCATAGCAAACCTGACATTTTTTTAAACTTTCACCTACAATCCGCAGTGATCTGAAATAGCTACTGCTTTACTCTCACATGAAAAACCGACTGATCGTCCTGACATTGTTACTTGCGTTTTCGCGTTCAAACTAAAAAACGGAAGGTGTATAGTTTCAAGAAAAAGTATTTGGTATAAAAAAACCATTCGGAGGGATTATGTTTCATTATTATGGAAGCAAATAACTTTCAGAATGTCTGATATTCTTCATTGAAAACAAATCTGAAAAATGTTTATTTGAACGTCTAATGAACTTAGTTTGCAGCATTTGCTGCACAAGCCACTAGTTTAGATATAACACTCGGAGCAAGTCCCTGCAATCGGCAAGCTGTAGAGCATGAAAGTCGAGGAATATTATGGGCAGGAAAACACAATCATACGGGAATGGGTATTTGAGAGTTGTTAATTCATTATAAAAAGTGAATCCGATACAACGTTAATACAGATTAATTTTAATTCCTAGAATATGTCTGTGTATAAAATACAATAATAAATAAATAAGTACGTAAATTCATAAATACATAAATAAATACAAAAGTAAATAAATAAATATAAAAGTGAGTAAATAAATAAATGCATAATTAGAATGAAGGATGGGTGGAGCAGAGAAAAATGTTATTCTCTCCGGCACCGGGACTCGAACCCGGGTTTTCAGCTCTACGTGCTGATGCTTTATCCACTAAGCCACACCGGAATCCAGTTCCGATGTCGGATTGAATCCTCTCAGTTTAAGCTCCACCTCTTAGTTTCCCTTTAGTGGCCAACCCTCATGCACTGTGACATTGTCAATGGCATCTGTCAACACTCATCTGTGACACTCATTACGAGTGACTAAGTGGCCGGGATCCGACTGAATGAGCGCCGTCTTAAATCACTAAGTGATTATTTACGCACATCATATTATTGTGATGTACCGAAGTACATATGATATGTCCGTGCATTACCATATGATGAAAGATGGGTGGAGCGGAGAAAAATTCTCTCTGGGACCGGAACTCGAATCCGGGTTTTCAACTCTACGTGCTGATGCTTTATCCACTAAGCCACACCGGATTCCAGTTCCGATGCCGGATTGAACCGTCTCAGTTGAGAGGTTCGGTTCGAGTTGCGGTGGCGGAAAGAATTTTTCTCCGCTCCATCCATACTTCTTCATATGGTAATTCAGAATTTCTGCACGGAAAATGTCATATGTACTTCGGTATATCACAATAATATGATGTACATAAATAATCACTTAGTTATTTAAATACGGCGCTCATTCCGTCGGATCCCGGCCACTTACACGTAATGAGTGCACCTCTCCACATAGTGTGTTGGATATTGTGCCACTGTCACACATCTGTGACACAGTGCATAAGGGTTGGCCACTAAAGGGAGACTAAGAGGTGGAACTTAAATTGAGAGGATTTAACATTCTACAACCTTTAAAAAAGACTGCTACATGATGCTGATTATGCCTTCGACCATCTCATCTATGATGGCGACAGTGCTGTTACTAAACATTTATTGTTCTTTTATTTCTTTGCTATTTTTCCTTTTTCCTTTTCTTCCCGGAACACTCGACACTGTCTCGAAGACCAAATCAAACTGTCAAGTGCTAAAGTGAAGAACGAAAGGATAGAAGGAATAAGGCTTGCGCTGTTTAATCTGTTCGTCGAACATTGCCTTGAAATTCTATCCCTTCAACCAAGAACTCCTTATGTAACTTTGGAAATGTTTTCTAGGGCAATATCGCTGCTTGTGAAAGAACGAAGAGTCAAATAAACGTAACCAGTTCAAAGAGCAACAAACGTATCGGAAAATTCAAATATCTGCCTACGGGTACACGATACAGCTTTCGTCGAAGCTTGAAAGTTACTTGAAAACAATTTAAAATGTTCTACCAAATCTGTAACTGACGCTATCAAGGATAACTTTCATCGATTAACTCGATCAAAAATGTATATTTTAAAATAAAACAAACTTTTCAATGTATACATTGAGACAAAAGTATATTTCTCCTTACAAAATACTTGATAAAGGCATGAAATGTTATTGTTTTAAAATTGAAGTCAGAAATGATTATAGATAGAACTGATACACATCATTTCTTTTTGTCTGTCGTAAATTAGCTGGTTGTGCAAGTACTGTACTGTGAAACGTTTTGCAATTATTGCACATAGGTTTACTATAGAACAAAGAGTTTATAATATGCTTGAGTTGTGGTGGAAGCATGATAAAAGATAGTACAAAAAGTTGTAATGAATGACTTTAGTGCTATACTTCGTTTCATAATGTCTGACAGGAGAAATAAACATTGCTTGCAGAGGAGGAGAATTGCTATTCAACCAATGGTAGAGATCTCATTCTACGCTTGACTTGAAGTTGAACCTAATATTGAAACATATCATCTGTTACAAATGAAATCCACAACAACTTTGAATAATTAGGTCTCAAGGCATAACCTCAATTTATACATCTCTGGACGGTGAAAAGGCGTGTATTAGTGAAAACAAGAACATGGGGACAAACAAATCAGCTAGTATAGATCAAAGACTGTAATGCATCTATTCACATAATACAGTATAAAGTTTTTATTTGTATTATTTTATTAGTGAAGACCTGCAATTTTATATATGTACATGTATTGTAATCACACGTGTGCTTTTTAATCAATTGACAGTAGAGTGTAGTCACACAAGAAAAGAGATATATTGATGCCTTAAATTATGTTGTTTTTATCATGTTGTATGCTCGTTAATATATTATTGTATTTTGGTTGTAGAGACATATGTACTTATTAGAGATGATATTGCTGTATAAAATGTTGTATCTGATGATGTTGGTATGAAACCGACGAAAACGTTCATACAATATTAAAATCATGTAATGTAAGGACTCACATATATAGAAAGTAAAGTCATTGACTGAAAATAAATATTTCGTATTATATTGAAGTTGAACAGTCTGAAGCGTTATACACCCGCCAAATTTTAAGTCAAGCATGGAATGAGACCTCCGCCATTTGTTGAATAGCAATTATACTTCTCTCCTCCTCTGCCAGCAATATTTACTTCTGCTATCAGACATTATGGAACAAAGTATAGATTTTCTGACATTTGTAAAATTTGAAACAGAAGCGTTCAGATACACCGAGGCTATAAACTGTTCGTAACGAAGAATACATATAATGGATTCCTCAGGCATTTGTAAGAATTCCTCGTAAGTCAACAACGAAGTAATCTTTTCATTGGGCGTTATCCCAATAATAACTTGCGTAGAATGTTAAAAAACAAACTTCAGACCACATCGCTCAAAGTTACTTCACGCACTGCATGAACACGATTACGATAGACGAGTGAAGTTCTGAGAGTCATTCATAATTCGTAATAAAGGAGATACTACATTTTCCACATTAGTATTGTGTACAAAAAAAAAACATTTTTCAAACTTAGTGGACATGATAACTATCAACAATTTTATTATAGGTCAGTTATAAATCCGCATGAAATAGTTGAGAAATACCTCAATACGTCTGGTTTTCTGTTTGGGGAAAAAAGTTTGAAAATTAGATTACTAGGACCTTATTGTCTTTAAGCAACTATTACTTCAGCATTTTACATAAGAATATGGCAGAATTTTGTGTTGCCCGATCTAGAAAGCACCTCCGTTCATCCACTTCATTCTGTAATTTGCCTATTTCGGATTGCAAGTTCATACGTTTTTTAATAATTCATTTCAGGACTATGTCAGACACCAGTTCGAAACCACGTACATGGTGATTACTTAGATAAATTGCACATTAGTCAGTAAATAGCATTTTGTTTTGATGTGTTAAATGTTTTTCTCTCTGTGCCCAAATTTGATCAGACAGCTCACTGACCAGATTTGGATGGCAGGCATGAAATTTCATCCTTGTGCAGATGTCTGTTTAGACTTAATTTGGCTAACGTCCTCATACACAATTCTTGGACAAACGCTAAACAGATTCTACTGATTCGTGTTCTTGGTCTCCCAGAATGTGAGAAATCTTGATGATACAGCTCATTGACCAGTTCTGGGCGGTAGTTATGAAATTTCTTCTTTCTACAGATACCTATGTGGGATTAATTTGGCTCATCCAAATTCTACAGAACTTTTTTTCACGGAATCCTTGGGCGAACGCTTGACAGATTCAACAATTTCTTCACTTCTGCTGGCTTGTGCTCTTGGTTTTCCAGAACATGGGGAATATTCAATGCTTGCTGAGACAAATAATTTTCTTTGCCATGCCTGAGCTCATACTTCCATTGGAGGTTCTTTGTTCAGACGTCGTTGAAAATCCCCAAACAATTAAGTCAGTATTGGGTCGTTTATACATCCAAAATGCCATTATTAATCATTCCTTAATATAAATTGACTCTCATCAGCCATGACTCATAAATAAACACAGAAACAAATTCGGATTGATTATATCTACAATTGAGGGTTACCCTGGCATAAAAACTTATCGTACGTTACGTCGCTTTTCCGTTTCCAGGATATTGAATCCTTAATAACACACCTCCTTCCTGACAAAATATTGTTTCCCCCAGCAAACGAAGGGCTTTCTAGACACATTTGAATGTCATCCTGCACAGTGCTGTTATACCTCAAAATGCTCTGTACCTCAAAGTCGAGATTTTGTAATTCAGTTCTTGTTTCAGGCAACGCCCCAATTTATTTTGTTTTATTTATTTCCTTTATTATTATTTAGGCTCTGAAGGTATAGGGACTAATGGAACAGACTGTAGTTGTATGGCATCCATGGCATCCATCCATCCATCCATCCATCCATCCATCCATCCATTTGTCCTTACTGCAAACTCAGCATTCTCCAATCTTCCCTCATATCAGCCTTCCTCTGCATCTACCCATATGATCCACGTATCTTACTCCACAATGTTGTCTATCATCTGATATATTCTTCCATCCAGAATTTCTTTCCTGTTCACCATTCCTTCCACATTGTATGACAGGTGTGAAATATATTTTGGAAACTCCCAGAAAAAAAATCTCTCAGGTTGTTCAGGAATTTTCTATTGTATTCACAGTGACACAGATCAAAACCCATTCTCGTTTGCAGGAAAACATTTAGAAGATTAAATATATGAAAAGAGAATGTTACATAAGATTAGCTTGATTGGTTTGGACTTATTACATTTGGAAATAACGCTGCTAAAGCGACGGAAGTAAAACAATTGAAATCATTTACCGCGACGTCAAACTCCTTTCCCTTGTGAGTGAATTGTGATGTCCTTATTTCAATGTAAGCTTCATTTTAGCAAACTTTAATCAATATTAAAAGTATCGAAACTTTTGAGTAATCCTGTATTTTATTAAATTTAGAACTGACTTTATCAGTTATAGCGTGCTTAATTTGATTGCAGAATTTAATTAAAACAAATTCACGAAGTTTATGCTTTGATCTTGTAAATGAAAATTTTAATTATTTGACTGCATTCCCTACAGAGAACTTCTGATCATGCGATACAATATTTCAATCAATGTGTCTATAATAGGTTCAAAATATCGCAGCATTGCTATGTTACTACAATGACCGGGGATTGATTTGATTGTGACGTTAAAGAGATGACTGTGGAACACGTTCAGTGTAAACAACGGGTGAACAGCTGAGAGTAAAGGAGTCTATGCAGGTAGCGAACGAACAAGGAATGAATGACGAGCGCGAATATTCTCTATTCGTTGTCCGTTCGAAGCGAATACGAATCACAAGTGAATGGACAGAGAACATTCTCTTTCGATGATTTATCCGCAAGTAATGTCGGACGAAGATGTAAATTATTGGAAGTGTTGCCGTTGTTATTTTAGGCAGTTTAACAAGCGTAAGTTAAGAAATGAAAGGCTATGGAGGGGGCCATTATAGGAAGGTCGTGCTAGATATAGAGACAGTAACTTGTTTAATGATTTCAGAACTTCTGTAAAATAACAGCAACAGACTTATTTAATGTTACTATGCGAAATAAGGCCAAAATTTGCAAGAAAAACGAAACATTTCGAGAAGCACTACCTGTTCTACCTACTATACTTTCGATATTTTGATAAATCAGGTAAAATACTATATTTTCCGCTCTATTGCAATAATAATAATAATAATAATAATAATAATAATAATAATAATAATAATAATAAAATATTAAATATTGAACGGGTTACAGCAGCTTCTTGTCTATGCGGATGACGTGAAAATGTTAGGAGAAAATCCACAAAGGATTAGGGAAAACGCAGAAATTCTACTTGCAGCAAGTAAAGCGATAGGGTTGGAAGTAAATCCCGAAAAGACTAAGTATATGATTAATAATCATTGATTATGTCTCGTGACTAGAATATTGTACGAAATGGAACTATAAAAATTGGAGATTTATCCTTCGAAGAGGTGAAAAAATTAAACCATCTTGGAGCAACAGTAACAAATATAAATGACACTCGGGAGGAAATTAAACGCAGAATAACTATGGGAAATGCCTATTATTATTCGGTTGAGAAGCTTTTGTCATCAAATCTGCTGTAAAAAAACCTGAAAGTTAGAATTTATAAAACAGTTATATTACCGATTGTTCTGTATGGCTGTGAAACTTTGACTCTCACTTTGAGGAACAGAGATTAAGGGTGTTTGAGAATAAGGTTCTTAGGAAAATATTTGGGACTAAGAGGGATAAAGTTACAGGAGAATGGAGAAAGTTACACAACGCAGATCTGCACGCATTGTATTCTTCACCTGACATAATTAAGAACATTAAATCCAGACGTTTGAGGTGGGCAGGGCATGTAGCACGTATGGGCGAATCCAGAAATGCATATAGAGTGTTAGTTGGGAGGCCGGAAGGAAAAAAACCTGTGGGGAGGTCGAGACGTAGATGGAAAGATAATATTAAAATGTATTTGAGGGAGATGGGATATGATGGTAGAGACTGGATTAATCTTGCTCAGGATAGGCACCATTGGCGGGCTTATGTGAGGGCGGCAATGAACCTCCGAGTTCCTTAAAAGCCAGTAAGTATAATAATAATAATAATAATAATAATAATAATAATAATAATAATAATAATAATAATAATAATAGTAATAATAATAAGAATATTATTATTAAAATAATATTGGTGGTGATATAGATAAATTGGAATCCATGTGACAAATATCTTCCTATTTTAATTTTTGATATACAGGGTGTTTCCGGGCTGGTGTTACAAACTTTCAGGGATGATGGGGAAGGGCACATGTATCAATTTGAGATAAGGAACCCTGATCCGGAAATGACTGAGTCGAAAGTCATAAGCAAAAATATTGATTACGTACAAACAGACCTAGCCTCCAAACTTCACGCAGAAAATGTATAATTTTGGAATCTCTGTATGAATTATTTCCTGAAATTACGATGAATGAGGGTTTGACTGAACTTCGATGAATCATCCCTCACACACATCAGTTGAGTTTAAATGAGATTGTGAAGTGTAATATATTTGAAGAGTCCACTGCAAGAATGATGGATGTCACTTTCTTGTCGAAAATGAACCAAGACTGTCAATGCATAGCTTAAGACATATAGAATGTACATAGAGAATTATATGGCATTAACACTGATCGTCATTGTCCAGTAATGATCGGAAAATCACAGTTAAGCTTTGAGCGCTAAGCATTTCAAACTTTCAATTGCTTCTCCTGCAAAATGTATTCCAAATGACATCCATCATTCTTGCAGTGGACTCTTCATTTGTTAATTGGTTTGTTTATTATGATATTCTTAATTTAGTTCTTAAGTAATAATTATTATTTCTCTTTTTCTAGTTCGAGGTTTCCGGACTCATCATCATCTACATGAGTTGAACCTTCTAGGACCGTTTCGCTCACTTAGAAGTCAAAGTCACCTGATCTGTAAGTCACAGCTTATCTCGTTGTCTTTTATTATTCCATTCTTAAGTCACGGTCTGTTCAATTATGTCTCCTTTCTGTTATTGTATAGCTAATTAAGTTAAACATTTGCAATTTCTGTTGGATTGTGAGGTTACTGATTTCATCTCTTTTATTGTACCCAGCTACATATCTTAGAAACTTCATTTTGGCGATTCAAATTCCTCTTTTTTGAGTTCTATTGAATGCCCAAGTTCCGCATTCTTGTAACTAGAGACCGGCACAATATGAAGAAAATTTTGCAAAAATATGAAATTTATCTTGGTAAAACATTAAAACATGAAATATTTAAAGTGATAAAATACCTTCGTTCCTAATTCATGTATAACAGGTTTATATCATTATTTTAAAAATAAACATTTAGAGATTAATAGTTGTATGACTTGAGGCTTTCCCGGAGTTTGATGTAGAATAACTCTTCTCGGGTTCTCAGCCAGGTGGGTTGGAGATTAGCTTCCAAGCTTTCGATGGCTAGCTCTGCCATCTTTTTCTGGGAATGAAGGTTCCTTCCCAGAAGAAGATGGCAGAGCTAGCCATCGAAAGCTTGGAAGCTAATCTCCAACTCACCTGGCTGAGAACCCGAGAAGAGTTATTCTAGATTAATAGTTGTCTGTATTTAATATTCCATCAAATGAAATTCAATAAATCTGCATAACTAAAACGATTTTGAGCATCATCAAACCATTAACTGAATTCAGGAATTAATTAAAAAATAAGTAACTTCTTACGTTGGCTGGACTCAACACTGGTCACAACACAAGTAACTTTTCTATGTAACCGATTTTTAATAACGACTATGCCAATGGGAATCGAACCATTGTTTTAAAGTGTTGGGGTTGTGGTAATACTCCCATTTTCATCACATGTAACAGTTGTTCTCCTAATAAATCTGTCATTCATTAAATTAGCGATAAGCTGACGAAAGGTATCTACTCTGCGTTGAATCTATTCAGGTATTAATTCATGGGGGTACAGCTCTAAAAATTCTGTATTCTAAGCATCTTAACGTGACGATATAGGCTATTGTAAGTGAAGCACCAAGTTCAGACAAATTACAAGTATGTTTTGTGGATTTTCTTCCAAATCTCTGCGTATATTCTTCATATTTCATATCTTATGTCTTCCGGGACGTTTTAAAACTTTAATGTATCCTTCTCTATTATTGAAACACTGGAACCATCATTGTGCTAATCGCTCACTAACGACACCTTCACTCTCGGCTTCACATATTCTTCGAGCCGCGCGGCAACAGATTTATATTCATGTTTCCAATAGTACTTTAGACGAACTAATCTCAAACTTTATCACCTCCATTTTATATCCTTTGTATTAACAATTGACGACTATCACATGGTCACAAGAATACAATGCGTGCAGTTCTGCGTTGTATAACTTCTCCATTCTCCTGTAACTTCATCCCTCTTAGCCCCAAATAATTCCTAAGCACCTTATTCTCAAACACCCTTAACCTCTGTTCCTCTCTCAAAGTGAGAGTCCAAGTTTCACAATCATACAGAACAACCGCCGCTAATATAACTGTTTTATAAAATCCAACTTTCAGGTTTTTGAGAGCAGACTGAATTACAAAAGCTTCTGAACCGAATAATAACAGGCATTTCCCATATTTATTCTGCGTTTACTTTCCTCCCGAGTGTCATTTATATTTGTTACTGTTACTCCAAGATATTTGAATTTTTCCATCCCTTCAAAGGATGAATTTCCAATTTTATAATTCCATTTCGTACAATATTCTGGTCACGAGACACAATCATATACTTTGTCTTTTAGGAATTTACTTCCAAATCTCTCTCTTTATTTGCTTCAAGTAAAATTCCCGTGTTTTTCCTCATGGTTCGTGCATTTTCTCCTAACATTCACGTCATCCGCATAGACAATCAGCTGATGTAACCCGTTCAATTCCAAACCCTCTTTGTTTTCCTGGAATTTCCTAATGGCATACTCTAGGTCTAGAGCAGTGTTAGAAAGTAAAAGTGATAATGCATCTCCTTGCTTTAGCCCGCACTGAATTGGAAAAGCATCCGACAGAAACTAACCTATACTGACTCTGCTGTACGTTAAAGATGTAAAATCTCAGTGAGTTCTTCCTTGGCATGTGTCGGAGATAGGATTTATTATTTGAAACGGTTTAACCTTTACTGTGTCTTTAATAATAATAATAATAATAATAATAATAATAATAATAATAATAATAATAATAATAATAATAATAATAATAATAATAATAATGAAAATGCAAATAATATAATTTTGCAGAAAGGAAACTGTAAGAGCAGGGAAGTACAGATTTCTTTTACTTGCTTCTTTTTATAAAAGACGTTATGATATTACTTGGAAGTTCTAAGCTGAAAAAATGTCACATTCATGTTTTAAGCTCTTTCTATACAGCTACGAAAAAAAAGGACGCAAGAAGACTTACTGCATCTACAGTAAATGCAAGCAATATTCTTGGTACGGCATTCGTAGCAGTGACCTACATCATAATACAACACGTGAAAAGTAGTTGTAAAAAGGGAAAGAAAAATTAAACGTTATGAACACAGGTCGAAACGGTGAAGTCTGTTCAATGAAAAGTCGTAAGATTGAGAGGTTTCTGTTTGGGAGAGGTATATAAATTAATCCTCCTGCTACCAAAGCTTTTAGAAGTTACCAATACCAAGGGGGCTAATACAATTACATCCATCAAAATCATATACCAATCTTTGTTAAGAATTTGGAATAGACTATTTAACAATTTATGTATTACCGTAAACTGGGGTAAAGAGGATCACATGTGGTAAAGTGGATCATATGTGTATTGTTAGATAAGTCAGCGCCACATGGATCACACATGCAAAGAAAACTATTTTAGTGGCACTTATAGAAGAAAGGTTTTCTTTTCATGTGTGATCCATGTGGCGGTGCCTTATCTAGGCAATACACATATGATCCACTTTACCACATGTGATCCTCTTTACCCCAGTTTACGATATTGACTGTAGACCTCGATAAAATGTAAAAATATAAAATAATCATCCTATTTTTTCAAATAGAGAATGGTTAAAAAGTTTCGTTTCATATTGCTGAAAACGTAGGTATACCAAAATTTAAAAAAGTTTAAATATATTACTGGTGACACTATAAGCTAATATACCGGTATATAGTAAATTTAAACTTGCCTCACTTCCACAAAAACATGCAACATACAAGCTTTTCGAATAAAGATGGGAGAAAATTATCTTTATGCTCGACCATGCCGAAATGTAGTAATTATACACCTGGTAGCAGTCCTTTAATGCATGTCATTAAAGTACACCTACTCATTAAAGTACAGGTGTTCAGCCAATGACAACTCAGCTTACAGGTGTTCAGCCAATGACAACTCAGCTTACAGGTGTTCAGCCAATGACAAGTCAGCTTTGTACCGTTATAAAACCGCAAATATCGATTATTCTCGGATATGCAATGGAAAGAGAATTAGCGAAAAGTCACAGAGGCTGGAAATCCAATACTGTCGCAGAAGGTTATGTTCTGTTACTATAATAATTAGCGTTAATTGTAAATAATATTCAAATAAATTCAATTTGTCATCTCTTTTTTTCAATGTCGAATTCAATAATCAAGGTTATATCAAGTTTAACGGGATTACATCAAGGTCAATGACATTATTGTTCTTCGGAAAAAATCAATACTTTCGCGTCTGCGCACATCTCACAATTCACGACCTAGAACAAGGTCACTTCCGATCTTGTCAGATACAAATAAAATGTATACATCTGAATAATTTCAAGTTAGAAATATGGTCGAGCATAAAAAGTCGTATGAAACTCGCCTATAATGGTAATTAAGACGCTCGTATGAAAATTATGAAACTCGCCTGCGCTCGTTTCATAAACATCCATACTCGCTTCTTAATTACTATCATTATAGGCTCGTTGCATAATGTACTATTATTGACTTTCCATTCCATTTCAAGTCTTTGGACAACTAATAAATGAAGAAAATTAAGGTACATGCAACATACAAGCTTTTCGAAGAAAGATAGGAGAAAGTTATATCTATTGACTTCCTGTGTTTCATAAAATCTACTCTTGAAATAACGTTTTAATCATAGCTCACATTTTTAAACTTGTCCTAAATTTCAATAAGCATGCTACAAAAGGTGATGTAATTTGCCAGAATATATGTATAGCGCCGATTTTTTTAAGAATGGGGAAATAATAGAGAAAAACTAAATGGGTAAACATTTTCCGTTCTTATTCTTAGATTATTTAGTAACGTAGATCGCTCTGTCGTATATCATGAAAAATGAACTATGTTGCGAAAATAAAAATATAGGTAGTTATATTATATTTTTCCAATGTAAACACCAATAAAAATCTTAATTTGGATAATTTTCCAGAAAAACTTGCAATACTGTACACGTTAATTATGCCATCGTGCAACGTTGTAATCAGTGATCGAATGCACAGTAGTTTCTTGTGTTCAGGTGAGCAACCCCTGTTTTGAATAGGGGAGTGGGAGGTCATTGCCATGTAGATTGTTTTCAATGACTACAGATATGTATACTATTTATTTTTTCTGTTTAAACGTGTAGAGAGAAGTTGCAAGCAATATTTTGCTTCAATCAATTAGAAATAGTTTCCTCACACTTCAGTTTTTAAAGTAGTTAACCTGTAAACTTCCATAAGAGAAAATAAATTTTCAGAAATGTCTTTAAACGCATTTGTTTATGTTTACATTGCTTACGATTCTTATTCTCTTATCCACCGTTCTAACAAACGTACATGTGAGCTACATGTATCTCTTAACTCCAGGCAGTAACCTTTTACAGCGTTGTCACGATTCCATATAATTTAAAATTGCTCTGAGGAACGAAAATTTACATTTGTTCGGATCAAATTTCAGCAAATTTTAGGGATAAAACTAAAATTCGTTTACTCATCTATTATCAGAATTCACTTCTCTTAAATTTACCGAGGATTGGGAATTTATTCAGTAGTTTTCCTAAAATACGCCAAACATTTCATTTAAAACATTTTTTCTCTATAAACGTAAGAAAAATCCAGCTAAATTTTATAAATATTTTTATGCTCGACCATGCCGAAATGTAGTAATTATACACCTGGTAGCAGTCCTTCAATGCATGTCATTAAAGTACACCTACTCATTAAAGTTCAGGTGTTCAGCCAATGACAAGTCAGCTTTGTACCGTTATATCGATTATTCTCGGATGTGCAATCGAAAGACAATTAGCGAAAAGTCACGGAGGAAATCCAATACTGTCGCAGAAGGTTATGTTCTGTTACTATAATAATTAGCGTTAATTGTAAATAATATTCAAATAAATTCAATTTGTTATCTCGTTTTTCAATTCTAAATCAATTTCCAGGTTATATCAGAGTAATCTTCATCTTATTCTCTGCCAAGGTCAATGACATTCAGCCTCGGAAAAAATCAATACTTTCGCGTCTGCGCACATCTCACAATTCATAAACAATCATACTTGCGTCTTAATTACTACCATTATAGGCTCGTTGCATAATGTACTATTTCTTTGAGATCTCGCAAAGATTAACTCCCTGAAATTAATAACACGACTTACGGATCATCCTGTTTATTCATTTTAGCCTTCTTATAATGAGTAATACACTGTATAATGCATGTATGTGTGCACACGCAACAAATTCTCTTTTGAGTGGTAGCTTCGTAGTCGATCGTGTTTATTCTACACTTCAGGATGCATATAGATGTGACGATCCGTCAACGAGTTAACGGTGAACAGGGGTTGGACATTCGACTGTTTCGCAGCTGAGAGAATTTATGGCCTTCTACACGTACTTCTACAGTCCGCTGTAGAAGTACGTGTTCAGGATTGTGGGATAACTTCAGAACGGGATTCTAACACCATTGTCTCTAACGTTCTCAATAACTTTTACAACTTACTTACAGTAGGTGTACTCGCTGTTTGAGTGGTACAGGGACATCATTTTATTTTTACTAACATTTCTAATATTAACCTGCCTATACCTTTAGATTAACTGTTGAGAACCGGAAACACCGTTCGCTACCCTCTTCCATGACTAGAGTTCGATGATACTGCGTAAAATACAAACAAATCACTTTACTAGGTATAGGAGGGAAGAAATGTAGTTCATCCATTTACGTAAACTAGGAAATATCACGATTTTGTGTTTGATAATTTTCATTAGGTTTTTGTTATTATTCGGTTGAGAAGCTTTTGCCATCTAGTCTGCTGTAAAAAAATCTGAAAGTTAGCATTTATAAAACAGTTATATTACCGTTTGTTCTATATGGTTGTGAAAATTGGACTCTCACTTTGAGAGAGGAACAGAGATTAAGGGTGTTTGAGAATAAGGTTCTTAGGAAAGTATTTGGGGCTAAGATGGATGAGGTTACAGGAGAATGGAGAAAGTTACACAACGCAGAGCTGCACGCATTGTATTCTTCACCTGACATAATTAGGAGCATTAAATCTAGACGTTTGAGATGGGCAGGGCATGTAGCACATATGGGCGAATCCAGAAATGCATATGGAATGTTAGTTGGGAGGCTGGAGGGAAAAAGACCTTTGGGGAGTCCGAGACGTAGATGGAAAGATAATATTAAAATGGATTTGAGGGAGGTGGGATATGATGGTAGAGACTGGATTAATCTTGTTCAGGATAGGGACCAATGGCGGGCTTATGTGAGGGCGGCAATGAACCTCCGGGTTCCTTAAAAGCCAGTAAGTAAGTAAGTAAGTTTTGTTTAATCAAAATGCAGTACTGTATTAACAATAAGTGTTTATACTCACGAACTGAGCTATCCATTCGGACGTATTCATTGTGCAGTGTATATTATACTGTCTGCAGCACATTAGCGTACAATATAGAGAATGAAGTTAAATTGAAAAATAATCATAATATGGATATTTAAACACATTTTTTGAAAATAATGGCCGTTAATTTCCGGCCCCGAAACAATTTTTCCCTCGAAATTATTCAAATCAACTTTACAGGGAGTTATACCTGAAAGCTTGATTTGCATAATATACGTCACTGTTAACAGAAAACCTCAATTTAAGTCACACAGAGTTTGTGTGCACTCAATGTTGGTTGCTTGACGGTTGTCAGCCCACTTTGAGGTCTGTGCATATAGAGGGAAAAATTGGATCGGTGTCTGGTTGAGTTCCCGGGTAGCTCAGTTGGTAGAGCGTTGGTACGTTTAACCAAAGGTCCCGGGTTCGATGCCCGGCACCGGAACAATTTTTTCCTCGAAATTATTCAAATCAACTTTACAGGGAGTTATACCTGAAAGCTTGATTTACATACTATACGTCACTGTTCTTTAACAGAAGACCACAATTTAAGTCACACAGAGTTTGTGTGCACTCAATGTTGGTTGCTTGGCGGTTGTCAGCCCACTTTGAAGTCTGTGGATATAGAGGGAAAAACTGGATCGGTATCTGGTAGAATTCCCGGGTATCTCAGTTGGTAGAGAGTTGGTACGTCTAACCAAATGTCCCGGGTTCGATGCCCGGCCCCGGAACAATTTTTTCCTCGAAATTATTCGAATCAACTTTACAGGGAGTTATACCTGAAAGCTTGATTTGTCTAAAGGAAAGTACCAACTTCTCTGCTGTATACTGACCACCATATTACCTACTCTACTGTGGGGGGACTTAAAAGATCACAATGTGCTTACATTGCATTAATCGACTACAATAGATGTTTCTTAATGAAGTTATAAACGCTTTGTCAGATTTCGAGAGATCGATGAAAATTTTGACACCCAAAAATTATTGTAGTCAGGTACTGAAAACTCATACTTTTCACAATTTTTTTAATACGTACAACATCGTAATTATTGATACAAGTTTTAACCAATACAATACTATCCTTCAGATTCAGATTCATGAAACGTACAGATATCCCTTTTTCAAGTTGTATACAGAATATTTCGTTGGAAAATAATTTCAGCCGTAATTAATTTACTAATTTTATTCGATAGATATGGAAACAAAGCTATGAGCTAATTCGTTTCTTTTCTTTTATGAATACTCTTTCGTTGCGAAATTGGAATGCGTTGGAAATGAATGAGTGAGTGAGAAATAATCTATTTCAATTGTTTTGTCTGGTTTTTGTTTCTTGTCTGAGTAATATATTTCTATTCTAAAGAATTAATTAATTTTGTTCATGACCTGTACCAAAAATTTATTCGAATTTTTAAGTTAAATCTCTAACTTCTGTCGAATGAATTTTTCAAAAGATTCTTGACCAAGGTTTTACGAAATTATTTCCTCAGAATTGTAATTAATTCTTTTTCTTCTTTCATAATGAACAACTAAGCAGATACTTCGTTCACGAACCGTTGAACCGCTACAAATTCTTGAACTCTATTATAAGAACTTGGTTATTCACTATGCGTAAAATAAGGTTCATAAATGTAACAGATAATTGCATTTGTTATGAAAATTTGACAATCTAGCGGTACGTGTGAAGCATACAAAATTCAGAATAACTTTTACATTTAAAAGCGTAAAACGACTTAAGCAATTTGTGGTGAGTTATAGCCTATATTAAGCTTTACAGAAACTTTTTTAATATTGATACTGTACCTTCTATGTTTTCAACCGGAAAGCGACAAAACTTTCAAAACTTAAGTTCTGAGATTGTGTCCAGATTTTATCATACTTGTAAAAGTTGTCTCTTGTGTATAGTCTTCACTTTGAGTAAAACATGTGAAAAAAGTTCCTGAATTTGGAGACTGAGTAGTTCTTGGCAGCTGACAACTTGCCGAGAGAAAATTATTTTTGTTGGATAAAATATAGTAAGTAGTTGTTTCTCAACAGCACTTCCATTATGCATGGAATATTTATTTCACCATTATATCACAGTCTAGCATATACAGCCACGAAGCTCGAGTTATGAGGGTGCTAGGAACAATAGACTGTGCCGGTACTATTTCGCATGTTCTGTAATGAGGTGATATTAGCGATCCTAGTGGTTAGCAACTATCTATGGATGCATATTTACTACGTATTGAGTTTCATGACTGTATATACTAGACTGTGATTACATCTTAAGTCTTTTAATCTCTAATAATTGCAATTCCGGAAGCGACGAAGTAATTTTCCATGTATGTAGGTAATAGTTGGTAATGGATTAATAAAAGTGAGGTAAAGTTTTTTTCCATTGATTATGCGATGTAAATATTCAGCTTGAAAACTGTACACATGCCAAATATCTTCTCTTCGTAATTTGAAAAACTTTAAGTTCTAAGTTGAAATTACATGTAGATTGAGCTGTTGAAGTGCGAGCTGCACACTTTCTCATACATTTACCCTAAAAGTAGCCGAAAATAACTCTAATCTTTTTCACTATTTATTTATTTAAAAATATATTTAATACTATTTTATACCACTATAATTTTAAAACATAAAATATATAAGTATTCATACAAAGCTGAAATTTCCGAGCGAGCTGGCTCAGACGGTAACGTTTGAGATTCGCATTCGGGAGGTTCCGGGTTCAAACCCCGTGCCCGGCCAGTCTGACTGGATTTTTCATAGTTTATCTCAGTCACAAAAGTAAATTCTGGATTGGAAATTTGCATACCATGATTCATCACCGCTTCAATCACTACGCCGTATGGCCTTAACTCTGCCAGGTTAAATAAATTATTATTATTATTATTATTATTATTATTATTATTATTATTATTATTATTATTATTATTATCATAAACATTAGGCCTAATAAAATATAATAGCCTATCAGTTACATGAACACAAGCAATTTAAACAGGAACTCAACAATAGTAAAAACGATTTACTGGTATACCCAAAGATCCTATGACCAGAGATGCTAAAGCGTAGATAAATAAACTAAAAAAAACTTATCCGTGATGACAACGTGGTGTTTGAGCGAATTCGCCAATCGTGTGTACGACAGTTTGAAATGTTGGCAAAGAAAGAAACAAATGCTAAGATAGTGATAAAAACAAGCACATGCTAGGGAAGTGATAAAATTAAACAAATACTAGCGAAATGATAAAATTGTGTGATAAGCAGCCCTGATTGGTTGAAAGACGTCCTTTCGTACCGTTTTATTGGTCAAAAGTAGCATGACGTAGTAAAAGTGTAATAGTTTCGTAAAAATCCCTGTTCAATTTATACGAAATTATTGCGATTATCTTACATCTAATTAGCGATAAAACGCGATATACTGTATATTTTTATAACGATTTTTTTTCGAAATTAATACGAAATTCTGTTGTCTCTAGCCCATGATGTAAATTACTCGTCCCAGCGTCGTAAAATAACCAATTAAAAAAAGTTACTTGTCGACTGCAACACAAAGCAAGTACATAGCGAACAACCAAGGCACAGTAGTTCAACGAGGCACGACCCACATCGCCTTCTATTGTACACAGTTAACCTGAAACCACAGTCTAGTATATACAGTCACGATATTTAATACGTAATAAATATGCATCCATAGATAGTTGCTAACCACTAGGATCGCTACTATCGCCTCATTACAGACAATGCGAAATAGTACCTGCACAGTCTATTGTTTCTATTACCCTCATAAACTCAAGCTTCGTGTGCTGAAACCACTTGCCTCTCTCCCATCGGACATTAAGTTTCGCTCTCTGGTCATAACATTGTTTTTTCAGTCATAAATAAAATATAAATTGTTTTTTAATTTATTAAAGAAATAACCATATTTTCCAAGGTCTTCAATTGTTGCTCAGCACGTCATTCTGCAATTGTGGGCCGGTGGCTAGAGCTCTGGACTCGTCCTGTGGACTCATGTTCGATTCCCGTGTATGATATGTACGCAGAAGTGCTACATGCAGAAACTAATATAAATGTATAAATGAAATACGTATACCCGTAATACACAGAAATGTATATATAAATTTTCAAATGCCGTAAATTCTGATAAATGTTTAAAATTCTCTCTTTTGACATGTTTTACCCTCTTTCCGACAGGATCGTACATTTTACGCACTATCCGCGGGTTGGATCGTACGATCGTACATGATACCCTAAATCATATATACCCAGGTTGCTCGGCGTTATAGGTTTTGAAGGTAACAACTTTTGTCAGGTTTACTATGCTGCTTTCTAGTTGTTACATAAGGAGTCACGTCATAACTCCCATTTGAATTGCATTAGCGACTGTACTGCCATCTCGTGTTCGTTTACGGCGGACGGGTGGCGATTCTGGTGGTTGTTCTCTTAAAGTGCAACCGATTTTAACGTAGGAATGAGCAATCTATATGTGAGATGATACCAAATTATCGCACATGCACGATCCAGATCGTATGGTTGGCAACACTGCTTCGGAAGCATTCTGTACATATAGTCCCTTCACTCTATTAGTATAGAGCTCACTGTCCGTCGCTCTCAAAATGTATTTCCGGCAGCATTTAAACGTGTGCGTCTTGCCATTCGCTGCTGATGACGTTATACACTTCCTAAGGCTCGATAAATACTTATATAATCGCCCGCCATTTTGTTCTTTCATTGGCGTTCGCAGAAAGCACACGAGGACGTTATTTGCCGCTCAATTACAGTGCATATGATTTATTATCATAGGAGCTACGACATGATAATGTTTAACGGTGCGACAAATAGATTCCTCATCTGGTAGTTCGGCAACGAAAGAACAAAAATGGCGAACGATAGTACCTACGTAGACTTTATAGAGCCTTCACTTCCTAGGGCGTAAGCACAGAGGAGGAATCACGCCTGAAATAACAGCGACGCGACTATTGTGTGTATTTTTGAAACATGGAAACTCCGCCTAGGAAGTCACCACGGGAAAAATACTTTAGCAAAGTAGAAAGATAATATATAATGTATTAAAGTTCGAAGAAAAAAAAAGAGTGGTCTAATTATTCCTGTGAAAAGAGCTGTGGAAAGAACAGCAAAAGCAGTGGGAAAGAGTGAAAATTCGGTAAGAAATATAGCAAAAGAATGCAATTTGTGCCCATACCATAGCATATTTTCCCAGCTATGGATAACATTTTGACATGTAGTGGTCTGTACTACCTTCCTCCGGGCCCTCTTCTCTGCTATGATTATATCTTCGATGTAAGTTCAAGCTCCGAGTTATTCATACATGTCTCGGGTAGGTACTGCATCTTTGCAGGTTGTGTACATGCTCTCTCTCTTTCCCTCCACTCACCGTTCGCAACATAGCACGCATATAAACATGATAGTGGCGCCCTCCGACATCAGCGGCTATCCTATTTGTCCCGAGTAATAGAGACGCGTATTTACCTAGGACCAAGATGCAAGGAAGTCGAGGAATGTGACACGATTAGGGTGAGTTATCACTAAAGCTGAGGGGATAGATAAGTGCAGTAACGCATTTTCCTCCATAAACCATACTACCACTAAAACTGTACTGAATGTAAAGTTAACATTATCAATTTTTCTATCTTTAGAGTGCTCCTGATGGCATCAGGAACAACTGGATAATACGCACGGCAGACCAATATCGATAGTCGACTCTACTCGCTGGCACTAATCACCGGGCCGTACCGAGCCGTATCAAACAAAATATAATCAAAATGGTGGTAGTCAAATTCGCGTCTATATTCTTAAATAATTCACTCCATTAGTCAAGTTCAGGGTTTTATGTAGTACAACGGCGGTTTTTTGAATGCATTAAAAGAAAATGAAGATGTAATAAGATAATAAACTAGGTTATCACAAGGAAATTAACAGGAAAAAAGGTGTGTCTCACGGAATACAATTAAAATGACGGAAAGTAAATTTCCGGTTAATGTTCGCCAAAGCGTAAAGTACGTAATTATGACGGCGTTGCTGTTTTATTTCTGGCCTATAGAAAAATACCTAGCCTTTCACGAAAAAAAAAATTTAAGGACCATGAAATTATTCACCGCTTTCATTATAGGCCTATTATTTTTTAACAATATTACGAATCAAAAACTGTCATATTATATATTTTTAACTACTACATGGACGAATCAAATCAAGCTAACCTAACCAAAGCTAACCTAACCTAACCTAACCTAACCAAAGCTAAGCTAACCTAACCAAAACTAATCTAACCTAACCAAAGCTAATCTAACCTAACCTAAGCTAAGCTAATCTAAGCTAACCTAACATAACATAACCTTCGTAAATGCAAGGCCTGTAACCGGAGCAAGAAGGGATCTCAATCATTTAATCTGCAAGTACACGCAAAAATAAATTCAAGTAAGGATCACGCTAACCACTGCATGAGAGGTCCGCGCATGCGCTACAGCAAAACTGTTTCTGTCCCGAGCCTCTCATCTAAGGCACTCGTCATAATTTACTCGCAATATTTACACAAATACACATTGTCGCTAACAGTGGTGCTATCTCTCAATAATGTTCAGAACGAAGGAGGTAGACAGAGAGAGAAAAAATTTCTCCCGCAAAGTGGGTTGACCGTCAACTACGCTACACACCAACGTCATGTTCTTATGTTGGTGACATTGTGTATTTACTTAAATTTGGTGGTAAACGTAACGGCACGGTTCAAAGTGACCGTGCTAATTCTCCAGTATAGCGCTATGTTTATACATTACTAACTTCCTAAGTGTATTTTGTTCGAAATCAATAAAATTGTTTAATCAGTACTGTATACATTTGAACTTTTCTGTATATATATTCGAAATGAAACCAAGTTCATTAGCATTCTTTACTTTTTTGTAACACTTACCTCTCTATACCTTACTAGGTATATTCCCACCAATCACAAAATGTATTTGCAGCTATGTACTTGTAGGAGTTTCATTGTCAAAACAAAAATTAATGGTTCACTGAACTTGTAAACATTTATATGATTAAGTACTCTTTGTCCCTTGTGGCAGATCACGAATAGTGAGAAGATTTACAAATTCTTTACTAATTTTTTTCTGAATTCTTCCATTTGAACCTATTTCTGATCCTAAATATGTAAACTTACCAAATATACTTACAGAAGTGTTCTGCCCGTGGGCAGGTCTTTCACTGCAAATACAGCTTTCTCCAATCTTTCCTATTTTCTGCTTTCCTCTTAATCTCCTCATATGATCCACATATCTTAATGTCGTCTATCATCTGACATCTTCTTCTGCCCTGAACTCTTTTTCCCTTCACCATTCCTTCCAGTAGGCAGTTTCTTCTCAGCCAGTGACCCACCAATTCTTTTATATACAGTGCCTTCGTAGCTCGGCTGGACCGTTCCGTGGTGGCCTGATCTCACTATCAACAATTCCATCAACACTAGATAGCGATAATTTGATAAAGCATCGATAAAAATAACCGATTATGAATGCGAAACGATTTAGAAATGGCGGGAATTCAATGTTCAAACACATATTCTACTTGCTGATTTTTAGTTGGTTATTTAACGACGCAGAACGGACCGGCCGAGCCACGAACGCACTGTATTTGTAGCAATTTGAAGAGGAGTGTCTTCCATTCCACTCCAGTAAACAAAAGTATATTTCAATAATTTCGAGGGAAAAATTGTTCCGGAGCCGGGTATCGAACCCGGGACCTTTTGGTTTAACGTACCAACGCTCTACCACTGAGCTACCCGGGAACTCTAACCGACACCGATCCAATTTTTCCTCTATATCCACAGACCTCAAAGTGGGCTGACAACCGTCAAGCAACCAACTTCGAGTGCACACTAACTCCGTGTGACTTAAATTGAGGTTTTCTGTTAATGAACAGTGACGTGTATTATGCAAATCAAGATTTCAGGTATAACTCCCTGTAAACTTGATTTGAATAATTTCGATACCCGGCTCCGGAACAATTTTTCCCTCGAAATTATTCAAATGAACTTTACAGGGAGTTATACCTGAAATCTTGATTTGCAAAAGTATATTTCGTCGTTTTTTGCTTTCACAAATAAAATTTTCAGTCTTGCTTTTTTTTTTCTATCCTTTTGAAAGTTAAGAATATTGTCAAGTTCTTTTTCCATTCTACTTATTTTATCTATATCATCAGCATACGCTGTTATTTGGGTTGATTTATGGCCAGTTCTTTGTACACTAGACTCCATCGCTATCATAAGGCAGTGTTAAAGAACATGCAAGCTAGGGTATGGCCCTGCCGAAACCATTTAATGAAATCATGTTTACAAAGGTTAATTTTTATTGTTTGAATAATAGGCACGCACTTAATGATATTTTGGTAAACAACTGGCCACAATAGAAGTACTAGACTTGATAATGTGATAACATTTACCAAAATTATCAGCAGCCAATATTAGTGAAACTTGCTGTCAGAATTACCGTATTTCACTGTGTAATCGTCGCCATTGCATAATGGTCACACCCTTATTTATAGACAAACCGATCAGGACTTCAAAATTTCACTGCATAATCGTCGCATGGATATTTCTGTTTATCACGATCAAGAATTTATTTAAAAATAACATGCCGCCACTGCAACATAAAGTACTGTTATGCTCGAAGTCAAATGTGCGAGAAACAGTGGTGGTCGCTGACAAAAGTGAATGGAGTGGGGGTGCGAGATGTTAGCACCAAGCCAATGGCCATAAATGACTTCAGTTCAGTATAATTGTTGGTTGTGAGTGGTGGTTGTTTATGAGTGTTCAAATACTATTGTTTCAGGCTAGACCAATCATTTTTTTGCGAACTAGCTAATTATTCAGATAATATAGACTCCAGTGTATCCAATGTACCAGTACATGTGATTCAACAATACTGTGAATGCTTTTAATCAATAAACGTGTCTTTAATTCAGTAACTTACTTACAAATGGCTTTTAAGAACCCACAGGCTCATTGCCGCCCTCACATAAGCCCGCCATCTGTCCCTATCCTGTGCAAGATTAATCCAATCTCTATCATCATATCCCACCTCCCTCAAATCCATTTTAATATTATCCTCCCACTTACGTCTCAGCCTCCTCAAAGGTCTTTTCTCTCCGGTCTCCCAACTAACACTCTATATGCATTTCTGGGTTCGCCCATACGTGGTACATGCCCTGCCCATCTCAAACATCTGCATTTAATGTTCCTAATTATGTCAGGTGAAGAATACAATGCATGCAGTTCTGCGTTGTGTAACTTTCTCCATTCTCCTGTAACTTCATCCCTCTTAGCCCCAAATATTTTCCTAAGCACTTTATTCTCAAATATCCTTAATCTCTGTTCCTCAAAGTGAGAGTCCAAGTTTCACAACCATACAGAACAACCGATAATATAACTGTTTTACAAATGCTAACTTTCAGATTTTTTTACAGCAGACTATATGACAAAAGCTTCTCAACCGAATAATAACAGGCATTTCCGATATTTATTCTGCATTTAATTTCCTCCCGAGTGTCATTTATATTTGTTGCTGTTGCTCCAAGATAGCCTATTTGAATTTTTCCACCTCTTTGAAAGACAAATCTCCAATTTTTATGTTTCCATTTCGTATAATATTCGGGTCATGAGACATAATCATATACTTTGTCTTTTCGGGATTTACTGTCAAACCTATCGCTTTACTTGCTTCAAGTAAAATTTCCGTCTTTTCTCTAACCTTTTGTGGATTTTCTCCTAACATGTTCACGTCATCCACATAGACAAGAAGCTGATGTAACCCGTTCAGTTCCAAACCCTGTCTGTTATCCTGAACTTTCCTAATGGCATATTCTAGAGTGAAGTTAAAAAGTAAAGGTGATAGTGCATCTCCTTGCTTTAGCCCACAGTGAATTGGAAAAGCATCAGATAGAAACTGGCCTATATGGACTCTGCTGTACGTTTCACTGAGACACATTTTAATTAATCGAACTAGTTTCTTGGGAATACCAAATTCAGTAAGAATATTATATAGCATCCCTTTCCTTCCTCTTTTACTATGAATCACGCAACTTGGCCCTACTTGCGCGCACATTCTCCTGTTACACGGAAGCTATCACTGAAAGCTGACGCAACCTATTGTTACCATTTTAATTTATTCTTCACATAATTGTGCACCAAATATTTTCACTGGGGGAAGGCATTAAAAATGTGACGATTATGCTATGAAATACGGTAACTACCAGCAGACTGTGTGGATTGTAAGGTTCAGAATGGATGAGTTGGGTGTGTCACTATCAAAATGAAAGCTTTATTTTTTAAAATATATTTCTAATGTTCAATTTATTGACTTTATTATTTCGTTATAAAAAGATCAGTTGTAAGATATTCATATTCACTTCATGCAAACAGTAACATTCGTGTTGCAAATACTCTACATGTAGATGAATAGAGCTGTTGCTAGTGTACTGTCCTACAGCCCAGACTGTATGTTGCATACAGATAAGTTAATCTGGATCCAAACAAAAACTAATTTTCAATGGAACAATAAACGTAAGAGAGCCAACGGGCAAGTAATTTTTGGCAACAAAATTATAAGCATAATTTATAATGAACTTTATCTCAAACGTTTCAAATCTACTATGAAACAAATGAAGACTGCTAAATAGTCTGGAATACTGCGTGTATTGCTTTCCAAATGCTGCAGCTAGAGTCTTAAAACATATGATACATCCTTCCATTTTATTAAGTTTTTCTCTGAACAAGCTTAGCATGTTTAAAATAACCCTGACTTACCATAATCAAAACACCTGATAGGAATGAAAGCAGCTTACATGCCTCTCGCATGTAAGTGTCACAGCAAATGAATACAGACAGCATATCTGTATTCCATTCAATAAAAGCTACCTTGTAAATTTCCCATCACATTTTACAGGTGGGTCACAAATTACAGAAGTTGTAAATACGAATTTTACATTGGTTTCCGATTTAAAATCATTTTGCATAATGAAAGATTCGGTGGCAGGGAAGTTAATGAATAATTTCAAGGGAAAAATTGTTCCGGGGCCAGGTATCGATCCCGGGACCTCTGGTTGAACGTACCAGCGCTCTGCCAACTGAGCTACCCGGGAACTCTACCCAACACCGTCTCAACTTTTCCCTTTATATCCACACAACTCGCGTGGGCTGACGAAATGCCAGAGACCCACATCGAGTGCACACAAACTCTGTGTGACTTGAAATTGTGGTTTTCTGTTAACGTACACAGTGACGTATATAATATGCAAATCTAATCTTTCAGTAAAGCTTCCTGTAAAGCAGAAAGTTGAGACTGTGTCGGGTAGAGTTCCCGGGTAGCTCAGTTGGCAGAGCACTGGTACGTTCAACCAGAGGTCCCGGGATTGATACCTGGCCCCAGAACAATTTTTCCCTTGAAATTATTCTAATCTGCTTTACAGGAAGCTTTACCTGAAAGATTAGATTTGCAGGGAAGTTAATGTTCGAAAGCATTTTCCATTCTATTAGAGTGAAGTAGTAGATGATATATTTCATCAATCAACTGTGATTTGTTTTTCCATTAATTTTTAGCACATCATTCAGAAATACATTTTCTTCTAAATCATTCACACATCTCAAATTTTTTTATAAACAGCATTCAGTTAAAAGCAACCTGCACAAGCCACTAATGTCATATAATTTGTGACTTACCCGTGTGAAAGACTTTTATTCCAATAATAATTACCTTATTGTGTGCAAGTGGTCAAATTGGTTTCACTATGACAATGAAATAAAATATTAGTGTTTGATACGTGCCCTCTCTTCATAAGAGTATGTTAATAAATGCTGTTTTATGCATAAATAATGTATAACTCATCACAGAAAGCAATGGCTGGCATTGTGCTATATATATAATGTATATATCGAATCAAATTATGTAATACAATTTAAGCTGCATAGTGTTTAGAAATAATACTTGGAATTTATTTGCAGCCAAGTATGTACCTACTTCATGCCAACCAACTGTTTGAAGAATTCTGCAGTCTATTAATATGATAGCTTATGATATATCTTATGAATGCTAGACCTTTACATAATATTAAAAGATAAAAATTATATTTGTATTTCTCTGTATAACCAATTATCTTTGGAATCGTGTTAATACACAAATGCTGGAAGAATTAATAGTGAAGCCCACAGTTTGAGAATCAAGGCATTTTTCTGTTACTCTTCTAATGTACCTTATTCTCAAAATTAATGTCCTGCATGTGCAAAATGTACCACCAGTGTTGATACAAACATCTCCACTCCACAACTCTGGTAACATGTCTACGTCATTCTGATAGCTCGTATTTGGTTCCTTCGTTGACATTACTAATATTCAGAAATCGAGGTCAGACAGTGAAGGCCCTCACAGAGATAACATACTAACAAAATCACCATCAAGTTTCGGTGAAAGTCACATTATACACTGAGTTTGACTAAATTACAGTTTCATGGAGAAAGAATGATAGTATTGAGAACTGCTGACATTTGTTGTAATATGCTCACTAGTTCTAAAACTTCATTGTGTTTCCATGGCCTGGCATCTCTCCAGAAGTTTGTAGTTCAATCAAACACTGCCACACACCATAGGGCTCAGGAGAGTATGGCAACACTGCGTCGTGGTCCACCTGTACTCACGTTGTCCAAACTAGACCATTTTTTAAAGCCGTTGCGAAGGGCTTGTTCAGTCACTTTGTCTTCACACACGCGCGACATGGCCTCCAGCTTCTGAGCACGGTCTTTGCTGAGAGGTTCTCCGGGAAATGAAAGGTCATTGGCTTCGGCAAGAGTCCTTAAGTCGAAGTAGTATTTGGCATAGACACTGGAGGGAACGTTGATATTGAACTGGAGCATCTCCAGAAACTGACGTTCGAGTTCATTCCTGCAAAAGAAGCAGTAATACAAATTCTCATCTCGCTAGTTACACAAGAATGCATTTGTTGAATACGATTCCATATTCTTGTGGAGCCAAATTAAAGCTTCAAATATTTGACAACTTCTTCTTCACATACAATTTTATCTTTAAGGGGTAACTCAAGGGGTAATCTCCATTTCCCCCTCAAAGATAACTGTGATAAACTATAATTATACACAGTAGAATGAAATGAAAAGGAGTCTCTGATTCATGGAGAAACAATAAAACTTCACTTTTCAAAAGTTGAAAGGTGAAATATTGCGATGTTGCAAAGTTTAATGGTGGAATAGGTCCCTGGTTATCTGTCAACCCAGCATGTGATAACTGACTAGCAGATTATCTGATTTTCTCCGTAGAATTAATATAAATATACTGATAAATGTTTCCATTGTATCATATTTCAATGCAACATATTATTAATTTAATATAATGTAGCATAGTGATAGTTCAATTAAGAGTTATCCAGTATATATCCTATGTGGTGTGCAGATGACAATGACTGCATTGTGGCAGGAACTTCAAAATATTATGTTATGAATTTCGTATATGAAGATTATCCATTTCTTATTAATTGCTCACGCCTAATTAATGACGAATTTTATGTATAAATAGAAGCATTGATTAATACTATCACTACTATCATTCACAAATTTGGACTAACACAGTTATTTCAAAATACACTACACACATTCTAGAAAGCTTTAACATGAAGCTTTAGCATTCAGAATTAATTAAGTTCCAATATACAAAAACAAAATGATGATACTTACATATCTTCTACTGTAATATCCTTCAGAATTTGACAATAGTCAACATTCCATACAGCTTGGTCATCCCACACTTTGGATGCTAGTAAAATTGCTCCCAGCACAATTCGTTTCCAATTTGCAGGTGTGATATCTACTTCAGCATATGTAAGAAGCCTGTAAGGGTAGAAAATATAGGAGTGCCGATATTATTTTTATATCTGGGGCCTGTTTCACAATGTTTACAATCTTTGTAAATTGTAAACTTTGCTTGTAAATTGTAAACTTCTGTTTCACAATCTTTGTTTGTAATGTTGAACTTTACAAAGGAAATCAGATCTTTACAAATTAAATTTTGCTCAATTTACAAGTATTCTGTTTCACAATGAAGAGTAATTTCACAAACGTGTAAATTTTACTTGTAAAATTAGCACATTTTCTACAATACCTCTGAGATGTGTAAAGTTTGATATTGCAACAAATTATGAATAAATACAATAAAGAAATACTTATTAAATTAATTTTTGAGTAACTGAATAATATTAAGAATTAAACTAAAGCAGTTTTGATGTTATTAAGGAGTTCTAATGACACAGACGAAGATACTGAATTTAGGCCTAATCAAACGAAGACGTATACGTAAAATTCTCCGGGCAAGAATTATTAATATCACGTTTGTATCATTGTATAAATTTAATGAAAGGTTTCGAATAAGTTCCGCGCTATACTTCAGAACACCGCGTAAATATTTATATACGAAGACTGTATTTAATAAATACTCGCACTTAATAAAGAAGTTCCCTGCACCAAAAATAAATAATTCAATAATGCAATAGCGACATTACTTACGCGGTATTCTGAAGTCGTTTCGAGTCCCGTTTCGCTGGAATCTCTCCTACAAGATATGGGACATCATATCCAACATCCAAAAGAGAAAAGTAATGCCCTAGCCCCTAACCTCAAAGCGAGAATTGTATTGTTTTGCATTGAATGCATACTAGCTGTCAGTTCCGTGGGTTAGCAGATAAGCACGGAATTTCTAAGATATCAGTGTGCAAAAGTGCCCTCAGGGTAGTTGATGTTGTTAAAAGAGTTAAATTCGGGGCAGGTTTTTGATTACCAAAATGTTATTTACTATAGCACAGAATTTTTATGCTGCTGATGGGATCACTAGTGTTTGTGAGGTTATGGATGCAACATTAATAAATACTGATGGATCAACACAAAAAATTAACCTGATTTTGTGGTTAGATATCGTAATTATTTTATCAATTGCATATTTGTACGTGGAACAAATCTGTTATTTACTTATTTGACTGAATTTTGTGTTAACTTTGGTTATTTAAGTAATAGATGTATTGGTATTCTCGACCAATCACAAAAACATGAAACTCCATTGTCGCCAATATATAAAAACCTAAATACTTTTAATTATTTTTAACAATACTTTATATTTTCTATTGGTGAAACATGAATCAGCAAGCTTAGAATAATCTATTTTAGTACAAAATATAAACATATGTATCGATAGTAGTAAAAATACAGTGACTTTAGCTCTGCTCCTTAGCGATTTTTGTAAACTGTCGTTGGCGATCGTGTATAACCAATAATGCGTATTTGTAAATTTCTTTAGCTGATTTTGTAAAGTTCGTCAGACTTTACAAACTAATAAAATAGCATTGTGAAACACAATTTACAAGCATTTGTAATCTTTTACTTGTTATTTGTAAATTGTTAATTTGTAATTTGTAAGGATTGTGAAACGGGCCCCTGGAAGAGAATATTAGAAATTGCATACAAAAATAGGTTATTATAGTTACAACTATGTAAACTCATTCCAGGAAAAGTGGTAGGATTTGAATTGGCCAATTGACAGATATGATGGATGCTGCTATCAGTGGCTCAATCCTATATATTCAGATTGGGGGCAGTAAATCACCTCTTGTCCATTACTACATTTAATAGCATTTTTACCCTCCTCACAACAATGTACTCAGGACTGATCGTGTGAACACCTTCACTGGAGTCAACAAAGTACAATTTTTTCCCTTCAAAATCTATATTACAAAGAATAATTCCCAAACTGACATGTAACTTTTAGCATGCTATAGTTCAGCTGTAGTTTTTATATCTTCAGCCTATGCCCATGCAATTTTTAATGAGAATGGCTCATACGAACTGTACACATTTAGCAACATGTAGATACAAGGAGTAAAATGCTTAATGGAAGGTTAACATACCGTGTGTTCATTTCAAAATTTCACAACTTGAATAATTTTAGATATGCAGGGAACACGATTTTGAGAAAAAACATGTCAATTTAGTTTCGAAGGGAAAGTTCAAAACCACTGCTGTCTGAATTTTCTATTTCACCCTTTTCTCCCCCCTCTTTAATTTCAAATTGCACCCCTATCTTCAGATACATAATTTTAAAAGGAATGATAAACACTATGCAGCTACCAAAATAAAATTAATTCTGTCCATCCATTTTTGAGATACAGCGAGGAACATAATATCATTTAGTGTATTAAAATTTACTTGATATTAGAACATACACAGTGTTCTTTTTCATGGCTGTACGGGTCTAGGAAATATCATGTCAGTAGATTACCACCAGCTTGCCACAGCAATAAATACTGTATGTGCCTCGACCTGTCTTGTTGCTTTAACTTACTACCTGCCTGCTACCGACCGAAAATATCTGCAATGACCGCTGTTTATAATCGAATAAGGAGTATTTATAAACAATACATTTTCTAAATATTCGTGTTGGAAAAGTTACCACCAAAAATTCGCGCTAGTGGTCAACACTTCGAAAACTGAGGTAGTGATAACATAGCACAAAACACGCATGAATTTCACCTGCGAGAGAAATTACACTATTGCATAATACTCTCGTGCAAGTAGCAGAGAGCTGTACATGTCACTCCAGTAGATACTGGATATTAGATATTATGAAGATACTGTGTGTACTAGAAAATAAATCTGTTGTTTGCCTTGCATGACTTAGATTCCTGTACTGTAAATGTCCAGCGTTTCTTTTATCAAGTTTATTTATACATGCTTTAACAACTTTAGGTCATATCACATGTGTACGATCTTTGAGTATTTAATAGCAGGCCGTGAACTATTTTGTAATTCTGTTTCTATTGTCATTTGTTATAAATGGCTTGTATTCATTTTTAACCACTGTGATCATACTGCTGTTATTCATTAAATGATATGTTTCTACTGTCTGTTACTCAGGAGAAGACGAGCAGAAAGAATGTGACCTTCTTGACTATCGCTGTTGAGTATTATAAACATTGCTCAGATAAGCATCCCAGTAGCCAGGTTATTACTCGTACAGGAAACATGAGTAACAGTGCATATAGAAATTAAAACTAAGTTGAACAGAAGGAGACCTAATGTTTCCTCTTACGGCAGTACAAATATTGCACGTGTTGTCTTACATTATCTGTTCACATTCCTTCCTCCTCAGTCTGCTCTCATCTTCTCCTGAGTCACCGACAGTAGCTCTATCTCAGAAATGGATGGACCAAATTAATTTTTTTTTATAGATTGATGAGATTTATCATTCCCTTTAAAATCAATCAATCTTCTTAATGTATCCAGCTGTTTGCTGACAACATATAGTCCAATGTAGTCTATTCAGTTGTTTTTCACGAGAAATGAGAGGTATTTTAATCGGTGTTCATTATAGATGCCTGTTGCTAGTGGCCAGAGTTAGGGTGTAGTTTTCCCTTTAAAATGATGTCTGAAGATAGAATGCAGTTTGAAATTCAAAAGTGGAAGGAGAGTTTGAAGGGATGGAACACAAAATTCAGTCAGCAAACTGAATCTTTCCTCTGCACATATAAAATTATTCAAGGTAGGAAATTTTGAAATGAACACGATATACATTTTGTCTTAGGAATTGGCAATTATACTACACTTCAGATAACTGAAGTAGTGAACAGAGGTGCTATGGCATGTATAGCTCAACAACTGAGCATTTAAAAAATGCACTGAAGGAAGGGGAAAACAAATGCTCATCACCATGTTCGGTTTTGTAAAGATACAGAAATATAACAAAAGAAAATGATAACTAATTTGTTTAATATTAACCTTTCCAAGTATACAAGAGTAATAATTGCACATTCTGCTGTTAGTTGGGCTGCATTGAATAATGTCCTCACAAACTTGTAGATCTGGCGATGTTCTGGATTGTGCTTATCATAGTCATCTGCCACACCATCTCTCTGTAACATTCAATTTATTTAATGTAACTAACTAATGTAATGCTGTACTGCATTTATAATGGTCAGGATCCAGATTTTAACGACAGGTAATCCATTATCCGGTATTTTACAGACAGTATAAATTTTAATTATGGTAACTGACTCTATTCTAACTAAACTTTGCACTTTTCAAGTTCTGCAAAATGAAAAGCATTATTTTGTGCTCCATCATAAAATGCAAAAAACTTTGCAAATCGAGACTTTATGTCTCTTCATCTTGTGATGTTTTAACAAGGAGTACTGTACTAATGCTAAGGAATATTGCAAAATTAACTTCTTCATTATTTATTTATTTATTTATTAGCACTTTACCTATTTACAGTCTTTATATATTAATTTTATATTACAATTTTTATATTCATTCTTAAATTCTTTAATGTTATCTTTCTTTTGATGGAGGAGGGGACCTGAAGACTTGCACTGCAGCCTTAAGGTACGGTCACACGTCGCTACTTTTGCAGTGCTACTTTTATACTGCAGCTGCAAAAGTTGCGTGTCGTGTTCACACGTAAGCCAAAAGTAGCACGCTGCACGCTACTTTTCGTGCTGCGCAACCCGAGTGCTGCAAAAGTTGCAACTGGAGGTTGCGAGTCTGTTCACAAGCAAGGCGCTACTTTTGCAGCCGCAGTCATGCTGCAGGTTCCCATCTCCATGTTGACTTCTCAATATAAATTTTGTGGTTATGTTCGCATTATTAAGAAACTCATGCAAAAGCTTCCTTATCTATTATTTGCTTTTCTGTCGTATCTAGTATTCAGAAATTGACATTATTTTTACTATAAAGCTTTTAAAAACGCCTATATACTTAAATGATAACCAACAGTATATTCACCTAATCAATGTTGGCAACCCTCCTGTTTGGAATTACGCTACGGAAAATTTAAAAAATGAATTATATCGTCACCAATTATGCTCAGACTATGTTGTGTATTTAATAACTGTTACAAATAATTTATTTTCATCACATTTAACATTAAAATATATCCAAACAATAAAAGTATCATTGACACATTTGGGTGGTAACACTGGTTGCAACCGTAGCAAAAAGTTTCAACAAAACCGATATCAAAAATGCTGTGGCTGAAACCCTGAGAACCCTGTTCACACGTCGCTACTTTTAAGTTGCGCGGCATGGAAAAGTAGTGGGCAGCAGGTTCGGCAGCTGCTACTTTTCGGGTTGCACTGTTTTTATTAGTATGAACTTATAATATACACATTTGTTTGCGTTCATGTGCAACTCATATAATATGTATGTGATGATGAATGTTTCTGGAACTATCCCCAGTCTGCATGACAATATTTGGTGTTCAGCGACAGCGTGTGCGTCTTGTGATTTGCTGACGAAGTTATTCATTTCTTAAGGCTCGATAAATACTTAATATGATCGCCCGCCATTTTGAGTTGCGCAGTTTTTTGTACTGCAGCGCTGCAAAAGTAGCGACGTGTGATCGTACCTTTAGGCTTATTGTGCTTACTACGCCTGTTCTGTGAATGATTTTGTCGCTGAACAGCCATGGTTATGTACGAATACAGCAGGCTACACCGTGAATTTAACCCAAACTATGGTAATGATGGCAATGATATTTCAATTAATGATGGAAAAATGAGTCTGAGAACCAACGCCGAAAGTTACCCAGCAATTCTGTTTCAGGTGGTTGAGGGAAAACCTCGGAAAACTGTCCCAAGCAGGATTTGAACCTGGGCCCACTTGTTTTACAGTCAGACATGCTGTTACTATAGTCGCGACGCTGTTATTCCCGGCGTGACTCCTCCTCTTTGCTTACGTCTTAGAAAGTGAAGGCTCTATAAATTCTAGGTAGGTAGTATCATTTGCCATTTTTATTCTCTCATTGCCAAGCTACCATACGAGGAATCTATTTGCCACATTGTTAAACATTATCATGTCGTAGCTCCTATGATAATAAATCAAACGCACTGTAATTCAGCAAATAATTGAGCGGCAAATAACGTCTTTGTGTGCTTTCTGCGAACACCAACGAAAGAGCCAAAATGGCGGGCGATTATATTAAGTATTTATCGAGCCTTAAGAAATGAATAACTTCATCAGCAAATCACAAGACGCACACGTTTAAATGTAGCCAACCTGCAACACGATTGGCTGCCGAAAATTAGAGCGACGGGATTGTACATATGCTATTAATAACGAAGTTAATTTATTTTCACATGATACAATTTTTCTATATCCATTTTTAAATTGTTTTATCTTTTCAATAATGGAAGCCATTTAGGCTATTTTAATTATTTTACCAACAATATTGAATGAAATTATGTAAATTATACAGCTTTCTTTTATTAGTAATTCGATATAAATGTGCAATTTTTTAAGATGGGCACCAGCAGCATATTCTATGGTCACCAAATACTGTCATGCAGACTGGGGGATAGTTCCAGAAACATTCATCATCACATACATATTATATGAGTTGCACATGTACACGCAAACAAATGTGTATATTATAAGTTCATACTAATAAAAAAAACTATTACAGGCCCGGTTTTTTCAACCTTTGTTAAAATGCACCTAACATGGCATTAATTAATTGTAAGTTAAAAGTATGAATTTCTGTTAAAAATATTGCGTTTCTTCAACTTTACATTTACGAATTTTTTTCCATTAATAATCATTTACGTGATTACACAAAGTCATTGATTAGGACAATATTCAATAGAGGACAGTGAATTTTACAATGTTACATTTGTTCACTTCTGATTTATCATTTAAAGGACAAAACTAAAATTCTTTCAATCATTTATTATCATAATGAAATCAGTGACTTTCATAAAACATGCTATGAACTGTTTCATATAAAACAATTTTCATCTTCATTTTTCTATATACAAATACGTTCAGAGCAATCCAAGGTAATTGGTAATTGTTTGCTGCAATGTTCAATTTCGTTTGGAACAAAAAGATTCAGTGGGACTACATGAGGGTTGTCAACGTGTACAACAATTCTCGTGAGTATTTTTCTGAGGTGACTTTTGCTGTGAGTAATAAACAAACAAATGGCCAATCTACAATTTTGAATTGTATGGATAAATGTTTTAAGATAATGTGAATGGGATATTTTTAAATGTTATCATCGTCCTTTACAATGGCTGTTTTCACAAAGAAAGTCTTTGGACTATGGTTGTTTTATGAAAACCATGAAAATTTCCACTCCTATAACATAGCACAATGGTTTTTTTCCACTAACAACTAATTCAGTAGATGGCCATTACTATACGCACTGACATATTTGCAATTTTTAAACTATGGTTCTTTTTAAAAAAACCCTTCAATTGGTACAAATAATTTTGAATTATATCAAATGCTTCAACTGTTAAGTTTAAGTATTTAAAATGGAATAACTGAAACACTGTCTCCTAATTATAATTTAACAAAGAGTATTTGAATCTTACCCTGAAACTCTGAAAGTTCATTATATATTCTGTCTAGTCTCCTAATAGGCTTTTTATCATTGGTTTTACATTTCAAAAGAGCTAAGTACATTAATTTGATTACAAGTGATGAGTTAATGACTGAATTTGATATAATTTTCCTCTATCCAATACCTAAGCCCTCTTTACCCTTTCCGATCCAGTCCTCAGACTGAACTCTTACTTTCGCCATCCGATGGTATTAGAGCATTCGAGACCTAGGGTTCATTTCCTTTCCTTCCTCCTCTTTCTACTTTCTGGCATAGTGCTGACCTCCATCTAAAATCGTCCTTGAGTGGCTTAAGGAGGGAAAGCTGGTGATCAACAAGATCTCCCAGCTAGGTCCAATGGACCAATCGACCAACAGCAGGTGTGGTCCTCCAGACATTCTGGGGGTTGTGTGTGAATGAAGTAGCCTGCAAAACGTTAAAATATGGTGTTTTAACTTAAATCAGCTACAATTTGCCATTTTCACTCCAATATGAAAAAAAAATCTGTGCTTCAGTGGCTGGCCATGATAATATCTTCGAAAAATATTGGGCAAGAGGTTAGATCCTTTGTCAAATCTTTCTTTAGAAAATCAACAGTCTTTTTCATCATTTTTGGCATTGACCACGAAACAACAATTTCACATTTTAACATTCTGTTTGTTAACTCTCTGTTAGGATCAGAGATTCTATAGTTTAACCATAACCTATAACCAAGTATAGGCTCACTTGTTTTCTGAACTCTGACAATTGCAACTTTTGTTTCGTTGTTTGATTCAGAGAGGATAGGTTTGATTTCTGCTTCTTTGCTCGTGTTTGTTTCATTAATAGCATTGAGCAGCGTAATGGTATTGTTGTTATGAAATGGAAAACACTGGAACAAAAAGAAAGTGGGACTAATTTCTCTTTCTCAAAAGAAACCTTCTGCTGGAAATTATTTTGTCAATTAATGAGAATAAACAAACAAATGTTTTCTAAGTTGAAAGTGAAAAGTGAGGCTTGGCAGAAAATAGCCTTACCTTTGTATGAACCTGGTCTGTCAAATCACAGAAATCAACCCTCTGTTTATGTATTCATGGATATCATTTTCTAAATAATCCAGATATATAAGTTCAGCATCTAATGCACCAGCCATATTGGATACTTCTATAACAGAAATGCTTCAACTGTTAAGTTTACAGTTAAAATGGAATAACACACTGTTGAATAGAGGCATTTGCATCAAAGGTTGAAGAAACTCCATTGGCTATTTAAAATACTGCAGATTTATGCTGTTACAAGGCCTAAGTACATTAATTTGATTACAAGTGAAATTTTACTAACACTAAAATAAGATAGGTCTATTAAACAAACTATGCACAAATAATTTATTTAAAAATTTTATATGAGAAACTGTAACTACCCGGTAGTGACTTTTTTGTTCGTGTAATGCTACTTTTAGAGAAATCACCTCATGCTAATGGGCACAAAACAAGCATGTGGAAAGATAAAGATCTTAAATTTGACAGCAAGGTAGTGTTGCTATGTAAACACAAAGTGGAAGCAAAGATTAACTCTGCATATATTTTGAAACCAGCTGCTCAGCAAATATCAATGAGGGCATAAAACATAAGACTGATTGACATGAAAATAAACTCACCGTTGTGTAACTAACTTCGTAAATAAAAGTAATATTTTTGACAAATTTTTTTGAGTAAGTTTTCGATACAATAAAGCTACGTTTTGCTAACATATACACGTGTTTTATTTTATGTCCATGCAACACTTACTGTTAATGGATGAAGTTTCTCATCAAAAATATCCAACTGTCGATGTGAAGTTCGATTTTTTATGTGATAGTAGATAGCAAGTGCCACACATTTGACAGTGTTCTTCAAATTCGGTTGTGAAACAGTACTATCATCCAGGTAGATAGTTGAACATGAACTACTCTTCTTCAGTGGGCGCACGTCTACAAGCTGAAATAAACAGTACAGTGTGAATCATACATTCTCCTACGATACTAATTTTTTCCAGAAACTAAGCAATTATTTGTATAGAAAGTATACAGCACTCCTTTCAAACCAAAGAATTTATCTGACTACAGCTATTTTCAATATGCATTGTTATTTTAAGTTATTCTTTTTTAACATAACGTGCATTCTCTCTATGTAAATCTGTTAAATACTGGTTATGAACAAATAACATACAGGGTGTTCCGAAACTATTCGTTCAAAATAATACAGGAGGCAGAGAACATCAAAACAAATATATTTTGTAATGGTACATATGGTCCCTGAAGGCAATTTCTGATCCTAGGGACGATTTACACAGAAGGTAGTTTAGCATGCTAATTACATCAGCGGCATTCACAGGAACTGCTCGAATGCGCGACCATTAGCCTGTATGCACGCAGTACATCGTTGGACCATTGTTTGTCATGTCCACTCGAAGACACCTGGCATGTCCGCAATGGCATCAGCAGTGACAGTAATTCTAGCGACGAGGTCTTCTTCTGTTTCCACAACGGTTTCATACACCAGCTGCTTCATTTGCCCCCAGAGGAAGAAATCCAGACTCGTGAGGTCAGGTGACCTGGGTGGCCAGGCCACGGGGCCACCTCGGCCAATCCATCGATTCCCAAAGGTGGCTAACATAATGTTCCATAACATTACAAGTTGACTTCAGACACCATATATTCCTTATCGAAATATATTTGTTTTCATGTTCTCTACCTTCTGTATTAATTTGAACGAATAGTTTCGGAACACCCTGTATATCATCTGTAATTCGAAGTTTCACTTCACAATTTTGATGTTAAAATTGAATTTCTACTTCTTATTCTTCTGGTCATTTATGAGGAATGATTATGCATAAAATATAGCTACGAGGTATGACAGAGGAGTGGGGAGGACTGCTTCTATAACTCAGAAGTGGAAGGTGACGAGGAAGTGCATATGAGTGCAGAGCCATGTAACATATCCCAACTTGTCTTTGCTGAAATGAAATGTCGTTTGTAACCAAATTTACGGGACACATGTGAATTCAGTGACTTTCTACGTCTATTTATTATCTAGACAGAGTTCCATGTGTTGATATATGACTACAGAATATTATAATATATAAATTTAAGTCGTTTGGAAAATTTAAATTGTCTAAAACAGTTACAAACAATAGAAATAACAAAAATTGCAGTAATCACTTGCTACTTTTCCAACTTTTCCATTTTTGAACTTGTTAAAAGTTTATCTTGTTTTTGTATTGTCAAAATACTTTATTCTTGTAGTTTGTACTGACTGAATGATGTGATTTAGAAACACTTTTTCTTCTTTCTTTCATTTTGTTGTATAACAGAATATTTGGTCACCTTGCTTTAAGTAGTAGTTTTGTCGGTCCTGATCTCACAATCCCAATATAACTCATGCACACATTCTCTCCCTCTCTCTTTAATAATAATTTTCACTTCCTTGCAAGACGATTATGGATGATGATTTCTGTTATATTTATTTTATTATGCTGATGGTTAATATAGAATTTCAAAGTTTTAGGCCATGTATAATTAGCCTACAATCTCTTGATATTTATTTTCGATTTACTTTCATGTACCGGTATTATATTATTTCAGAAGTGACAACTGTTACGGATTTTTTGTCATTATTGTGGATACCCTCACGGCAATATGGTTTAAAGAAAAAATTATTACGGAAAAACAATTTTAACACGGAAAAAAATGTATAGAGACTCCAAAAAGGGAGAGAAAGAAATGTGTAAAAAATTTCTAGTTGTGACTGTATTTCTTAAAAATGCGGAAGTTGTAGATAATTCACACAGAAAAAAGTGGTTCATATTAATCTCTTGAATATTTTATTCAAAGATTCCAAAATTTCGTTAATGAAGGTGAATATGACAGACTTATCAATACTTTTTCTGAATACATTATAAATGGATCTAGAATATGTTCAAATATAGCCAAAATTGCAAATTCAGAAATGAAAGTGCATATATAAAACATTAAGTTGTGTTTGCAGTACTGAGTGTGTCTTACAGTGACTCTCCAATGGAAAGAGTCTTGACAGAATTCAGACCTACATTACACTCATGAACACTTCTCATCCAGAAATTTTAGACATTACAAAGAAACACATGCTTCAATAAGAATTTTTCTGAGATGCAAAAATGTCATAATGTCTTTTTTTTCTAGCAGAAAAAGTGACAGGTAACATGTAATGATGTGCTTTGCGATTGAGACTTTGCCAGAAAAGGGGGTGAGCACTCACATGCGCATATGAGATTACTGATAACTCACTTAGAAGGTTGGCACCTCTGTTATTATAAGTTTTAAAATTATTTTCTTATTTTTTATTTTTTAACAAGTCTACTTGCTGATATATTATTATTATTATTTTATTATTATTATTATTATTATTATTATTATTATTTATTTTTACACAACATTAAGCAGGAGAAATAAGTGTAACTGGAATGAAGAGCATTCTTACCATTACAATAATTAAGACGATTATGATGCTGCTAGACAAGTGTTTTGTGTACATGATTAGAGCAATGCCTAATATTTTGTCAAATCTGATGCTTAAAAAAGACAAAAAGATGTTCATTGAAGCTTTGTGTAATGATAATAAAATTAGTGTGATGGCAGTCTACAGGTTCTCTATTTGAGTACCGGTAGCTTATCAATTCCTCCTTTATTATATTTCTATCAGATTATTATTATTATTATTATTATTATTATTATTATTATTATTGTTTCTTTACAATTCACTCAATCATCCAAAGTCCATATTCTCACTGTGCATGATCTCACATTCTAAAACTGCAACTTCCAATTTATTTATTTATTTACAGTATTTATTTCATCAATCTTTGTTCACGTCATGGCGGATTAGATGTGTTCCAGTTCTTAATCTGCCATCACTCTCTATATAATACATATTGGACCTATAAATACCCTTCTATTCACAACAATAATAATAATAATAATAATAATAATAATAATAATAATAATAACAACAATAACAAACTAATAATAAGTATAGCGCTTGAATTCAAAACTCTTACTTTAACTTTTTCATTTCTATACTCAGTCTCTTAAAAATTATTCTGTTGGCTTTATTGACTACTTTTTCGTAGTTTCCTATCATGTCCGACTACTCAACATTTATAATTCCATATCCATTAGAGCTTTGACTTTCTCTTCCTATCTAATTTTAATTCTAAAAAGAAATTTTCCTAATTTATGCAGATTGCTGGCGTTTAGGGGACCATTAATTTGTTTTATAAGCTACTATAGTGTTTAACTTCCAATTTGACATTTCAATTTTTCATAACTGAGCTTCTTCATGACTTAACTCCGCAAATTGTTAAGCTGTAGAAAGCATTGTCTCATGCACGAAATTAAGTTTCTAAGGTGATTTATTTAGAACAAAAGTCTCATAATATGGAGCTCTGAAGCAAATACAGTATAACAAAAGCAGTGCTTGCGCTAGTACATTTACATTACGTAACATATGGCTTGCTGTTGTGTACATATTCCTAACATTTGTGTACCTAGTTGGGAGTGATAAGTGGAATTCTTCCTTTGTTCGTGGAACTTCATTCACAATTCTTCAGACTGTTTCTGTTGAATATTTACATCTGGAAACTGGCGCATGAATCTTATCTCGTGTTTCTGCTGTTTATCAAATAGTAAATAAACACTCTGTTTTCAACATTTAAAACTCGTATTTTTATATGCCCTGGATCAATTTTCTGATTCCATTCTGCCAAGAAGAGACAGAACTTAATGGCAGTGAAAATGGAGCAACACGAAAACAGAAACTATACAATTATACTAAACTTCCCCCTGCACTAAAAGAAATATATTGGACAGTAGTTCATATTGACAGAATAATAATTTCCTACATTCTACGTTATATTATGTGAAGTATTGAGGATATTAGAAGTGAATTTTCAATCAATTTTCTTTGTCGAGTTTGCCCCTAATATCCACAGCTATTAGTGACGAACTTGCAATCAAGACTTTTTATAGAGTTCGTCCTTAATATTCACAGTGCCTCATAAATAATCAGTGTAAATTTGGTACTTATTTAAAAAGGAGCACAAAAGTATTTTGAAGATGTTACCATTTTGTTTAACTGCGTGAAGATTGGTGAAAATGCAATCATCTATGTGCAATACAACATAATTAGTTTTTGAACATATCTTTTGATAATCAAATGTTTAATCACAATGATTATTGGACAATGTTCATTAAATATGTCTTACAATATAGCACTCTACAAGGAAAAAAAAATATATATTGCCCATTATTTTAATTACTTCAAATAAGTGAAAAACTCAATCACGATTCACATTACACACCTATTAATCATGAACAAAAAAAAACATGTTATCGATTATGCTACACTAGTTACATGAAGGAGTCTCCGTACTTCTGTTTCATCTCACAAAGACTTTTATTTGCATGTTCAATGTTTTATAAAGATGGCCTTTTGTTGTAAAAAGTCAAGAGGAAAATAGTGCACACAGGCAAGTCTAGGGTTGCCATTCATTAGTTAGGCTTAAGAAAGGATATTTTGTGTAGAAAAAGACAAACAACTTTTGTCACAAAATGACATTTCTTTTAATGACCAATATTTACAATAAACAAGCATGATTTACGATATTAATTTCATAATTGAAAATAGTCAAAGTATAATAGGCCCATATTTTTCTAATTTTCTTTTTTATGTCTTTTTGAGGTAGCCCCTTTCATTGAAAGTTCTAAGTCAATTATCCAACACTGTATTTACAGAACTCTTCGCACAAACATTTTTTTCAAATTATATTTAATTTACTGTATGTATATGTTTTGATCGAATGGAAAAGATAATTACATTTGTTCAGTGTGCATTAAACAATGAAAATAACTGTTCAACACCCAGCATTATGATTTGAAATCATAAAAAAGAATTCACAAATTTTCAGCAGTTAACTACTGAGTTCAGGGTTTGAGTTTTTTCTTAAAAAAAAATACTTCACTCTGTCAGGCCTTGCCTCCTCACTTTCCACGTTGAAAACACGTACTGAGATACAGAACATTGATCAACAAGTTTTTGGTCTATCCACGTTTTTCTTAACAAATAATTACCTAACAAAATACCCAACAATGATCAAAATGAGGGAGGAAGCAATTGTTTTGTATAGAAGAGTGTAGATTGGACTTTTTCCACTGCTGGTGATAAAAAAAAACGTTCTTCATATTCAGACCAGTTAAACAGATTAGCTGAGTGTAATGTTCTCAGTGAGTATAAACCCTTTTCACCCCATTTTTTGCCCACATGAAGACAAAGATTAGATACAATCTTTGAAACATGGCGATTTCCTTTTTATCAGCAGCAATGGAAAAAGTTGAATCTACTGTACATCTCTTCCAAATGCCTTATAGATGACTACACAAAAATTCTTTCTATTGGTTTTACCATTCTTGTATGCTAAAAATAATTCTTTTACTAATCAGTGGCGAATTCTCGAAAACTGTCACATTCCTTTTGTAACTCATTTTCTACTAGAGTTTTAGTTAATTCTCTATCTTTATGGGAAGAAACTTCCTATGAATTGTTAACTAGAAAGTTCAGTAAACTAGCTTAGTTTTAAAAATAACAATCTTTTCTCTCCTTCCATTCTGATAACAATAAAATTAACTGCCCACTGTTGATACCGACTTCTGCCATAATCATAATAGACCTATTCTTTATAAAGGGATTGGGACCCTGTAATATGCTCAAAATTTCAATTTTTGTTTTTTATTGATTTACACAATTGTTTACATGCATCTGAAGTCTGACTAGTGTCATATGTAGCTAGTCGGCAATGTATGCAATGGAGGGGGAAAGGAACTGGCCACCCTACTCCATTATCTCCTGGCCTAGTTGCCTCATAAGTGGTGCCTTCTTGGTATCACTTGTGAGGTTCAGACCTGTCTTCAGACAGTTGACTAAACAACAAATCTCTGAAAAATCCTCTTTCCAACGGTGTATCATTTATGCACATTATTAGTACTGTATCGAAATATATTTTTAAAATTTTTATCTAAGATGAGGATTATGCAGCTGGGCTGTTCTGATAACTTTGGTAGCAATTTTCCGTAAGTTTGTATTTTTCTTTATACAGTGTACCATATCTCAGCTTCTAGTAGGCCTAGTTAGATTTATTTAAAATTTTCTGTGTATTTAGTTGATATTGTAGCTTAAATTGACACAGTGGTTTTTAAAAAGAATGGTTTTAAAGCAGTTTTCTTGAAAAATATAGCAAAAAGTGAGGTAAAAATTTACATATTCAAAAAAAAATTCATAAATTTATATAAACCCATCAGATTACTTATACGAGTGTCAGAAATATGCTGTAAAAGTTTCGTTGTTCTACTCCAAACAATTTTAGGGAAAAGGTACAGTAAATATCATCAATTTAACATCCCCTTAGCCAGACATTCCTTTATTTTTAATATTGCTGCCAAACAGAGGTCAAGTTACAATGAAGAACCTGTAGGCCTATGGCAAAAACTGGACATCTGGTAACCTAAGTCACCTTCTTGAGCTATTTATTATGACTTCAAAGAATTTTTACTCTAAACATGTGTTTTTTATACATAATGTAGGTCTACGTAGTTCTTAGATGAATTGATACAAAAATAACAATAGCTCAAGAAAATATGTCTTCAATATAACGATTCTGAAACACATGTGAGAAGTTTAGAAATTGATTTTGCATCACCTACATTTCATATTGTAACTGTGCCTCCAAAATCCGTTATGTGTTTTTAAAAAGATTTTGCAGGAGAAAGGAAAAAAGAATTGTCAATTTTAGTTCCCTTGATAATTCAAAGCTACTTTCGGTATAGGTACTTTCGTCATTTATCATAATGATTGAAATTATACCGAAAGTAGTTTTGAAAATCAAGGAACTTAAAAGTGAAAGATGATTTTTTCTTTCTCCTGCAAAATCTTTTTAAAAACACATACGATAGCAGATTTTGGAGGCACAGTGACGATATATATAATTATTGTAAAGTTAAAAAGAGACATGACCTCATTTTGCCTTTCTAAGTTAGTTTGTTTACGCTTATTAGAACTTACTTCTCTGGTCTGTACGTAATAATTAAGCCATTTCCAGTCTTACAAAGTAATAGATCACTCATTACTAGAGCTTCATGAGTATTGGTATTTATATAATACTGATAGGTCTATATTTTGCATCCATTTCTTATGATTGAAAGATAACATACATGGCCAGGAATCATTAAAACTCCCCATTCACGCAGTTTTGCAAAGCAACTGTTTACTGTGACAAGTCTATTTCTTTGAAATTAAGAAGAATGACATTTATTGCATGCATAAATTACAAATTTTAGACATTCGGAAAGTTACATAACATCTTCGTTTTTGATTGTGTTTTATTTTTATTCTTCTTTTCTCTTTATTAGTGTGTCTACAACCTTATTTTCTTAACTCCACAATGAACTACTACCCAATACAAAATAATTTTACGAAAATTTGTTAAATTAGTCTTTAATCAGTTGATTGATTACTAAGGTCAATAACATGCACAATAAAATTAGAATTACTTCACACTGACAGATAAAGTACAACACAGCAAGCATGCTTCATATATGTTTTATATAGCCTAAAATCCAGTTAGTGGACTATTGATAAAAATATTCAGCAATGATAGTGACACCATGTTTCAGGAAATTAACCATGATAATTATTTCCACATACAAAAAAATTAGGCCTAATACTGTAAATATCCCAGGCAGAATCTGCATTAGAATTATTGATAAAGTACAAGACAGCTACCAAAGGAAAGCAAATTTTCAGTGGAAAATGGCTGAATTGAATGCTATTTGTATAAACGTATTAAGGTCCAGAGGAATTTTTCGAAGGGCTGTAGGATGTATTCATGTGTTAGCAATGCTGCAACGTACAACTGAATGTATTTTAAGTCATTAGTTGCAAACATGGAGTGCTCATCTCACTACATCTCGCCAAAATATTGTAAAAAATTGCACAAAATTGTACAAATTGTAGAAAATTACTAAATTGTAAAACTGTAAAAATTTATAAGAATTGTAATTGCAATATTGTAAAATTTTGACTTGTTCCACATCTTAAAGCTTCATTGCTCATGTAAGATCTATGGAATAAAATAAATGAATGAATGTAGTGGCTTTCGGTCCCAAATTGGCGTCGCCCTCCAATTTTTCTTTTGTTGTCGGTATGTATAATTCGACTAGAAGCAAAGTAAGTAAATAAATCATGTCTACCTTTAGTAACGCTCTTGTACAGAAATAATTAAGCTTAGAATAAAATGGATTCTACCATTATTTTGATATCAGTTTCAGGGTTGACGTGGTGAATAATGTTTTGTCTAAGGTAACATAACTGCCAAAAACTATATATCAGCTCCATTATTGAATTTTAAAGCAATTACATTTATTTCTGAATTAGGGAACATAAATTAGGCCTTTCATTAACGAATCATACGCAGAGAGCAATCAGTAAATTAATTGTAAAACGAAATTTAGACAACCAGTAATCTGAAATGTACAGGTCTATGTAGAAACAATGCATTCTATAAAGTAAGTCAAGAGAAATTTAAGCGAGAAAAAGACTCTTAAGCTCCTGGCCATGTATGGAATCTGGGTGATGGGATATTTATATGTACTGCAGTAAAACTTTGTCCATATTAATTCATACTAGGCCTACAACAGCCTTAAGTCTGCAATGTTTTTAACAGTTTAATTTTTGGGGTGCTTTGGAAAAATCTTATCTTCACGTTTCTCCCGCACTGAATGTTTAAAGCATTTTTTATGCAATCCAGTCACCGAAAGCTTATAGGAATGCTATTTTTCTAGCATTCCTTTCACAGTAGAAAGTAGCTTACATGCAATGTAGCGACGTCATGCTTCCCAATAATGAAGTAGGCTATAAAAACTTTTCAGTCTATTTTTAACAAATTAGGCCTAAGGTATTATATTCACTGAATAGGCTAATCATTTTTGTACCGTAGGCCTATTATGCAGAAAATGTTTCTCATAAGATTAACAGCCTAATATAGGATACTTTACATACACCATTGTTGCGACAAAACTGAAACCTATTCTTCAAAATAAAATAGGAGATGGCTATTATACTGAATAGATGTGTGAACTACTTTTGTCAAAACTGTGTTTATAGCGTACACTTGGCCTAATTAAAAAAATACATACGTGATTCTGGCTTCTCTTCCTCACCAGTCCATCTGGAAGATAATAGAAATATACCAAATAAGAATTCTTTTTTGAAAATGCTGATAAGCAACATCGTACAGTACACGATTAATGTAATTAAAGTAACACAGACTTACTTTCTAACGACACTTTTGATCTTTCCATGAAGATGGTCCCAGCTTTTGGGTGCAGAGATGGATCCGCATCCCAATCTTCTGGTTCTCTTTCACTTATATGTTGTATGTTACCGATACTTTCTTGTTCTTTAGGTATATATTCTTCAAAGTGGGGCAAGTCTTTTCGTCCAGGTGGAGGACTTGAATGTGCACAACAGCTATTTTTGTTACCCATTATTGTTGCTAAGTTGGTCCCAGAATTATATTATAATCTTATACATGTAGGGTCTCCATCTTATAAATACTATTTTAAATTATGGTAAGAAATTCTTCATTACACACTTGGCTATGTCATAGAATATGTTTGGCTCAATTGTATGGACGGACACTCTGGCACTCAGAAACAGCATAGCCATGCATGCTGCTATCCAAAACATTTTTTTTTATAATATATTTCTAAATTTCCTGAAAGGTAAGAGAATATGACAGTTCACAAGACACTTGACTGAAGAAAGATAATAGCCTACGCCTACTCTATTAATATTACCACTGTTTGACCTGCCGGCAGGACAATCCACATTGCTGAAAATATTCGTAACAATAGGCATACAGCTGCTTAATGATAAAAACAATGCTACGAATTAGAATTCCATATTCGTGAACATAAAATGCAAAGTTGAAACAACAGCACTAAATATAGGCCACCTGATAATATGTAAACAGACAATTCTGCAATTTGATTTACACTCCATGACCAGCCATTACCGAACCCTTTGCAATTCGCTTATTGGATGGGTGCACAAATATATTTAATGAGACTCGCTCTATATAAACAAAAGAAATCCTACTACCGTGTTCGTCCAGCTGGCGGTCCTTACACATAAACATGGCTGATACTGTCAATGAACTCGATATGGATGTCACTGAAAATGTCGATGGAATTATTACTTCTAACGGAGAAGAGTGAGTTACATTTATATAATACATTATTTTGAATTAATGCATGTTCTTATAAGTTTATATTTGGTATAAAAATGTGATTTACTAACTAACTTGGTCTCCGTTGAGAACTTTCAATGCGCTGAAAACACAACACTGCTCTTGAAAAGGGACAGAGAAACCTGCAAAAGGTAGATTTTAGAAACAATATTTCATGTAGTGTAAATATTTGAATTTTTAAATGTTCATAGGTGAGATTGTATTTCAGTTTAAGTACTAAAGAATGTTTGGTTACTGTTAATGGCGTGACAATGTAAGTTGTACGCAGAAAGCGTTAATTTAAATGGACCTAATGCAATACGTACCTTAATAATTGAAGTAATTATGTGTAAGGACAGTTAGTTATGAATATGTACTTTCAATTTCTTGACACTTCCTTTGGGGTAATTTCAATTACAAAAAATATTTGCCAATAACTTTTTTCGTGTGTATAAATAATGTGATATGGCATTGAAGATAAACTGGTAATTTTCGGTATTATTAAGCGTTCATGGTAGTTTATATTTTACTTGCATTTATTGTCAGTGAAGATTTCGTTTCCCTGCATGAGCATATTAGCGAGACATGTTTCAAAATTGTTATTTATAAAAATGAATCCATAGGCCTTACACGCTTTCCATAATTTCAGCCAGAACCGCAAGACAACATTCATTTTAAAAATCATAACTAATTGGGTAATTTGCTAGGAGACGTCGTTGCATATAGACCACTTTTACACTAAACCTAACCTTAGTGTATACAACGTACACTAAAACACTAACCTAACCTGTCACAGATTAAGGAAAAGGTTAGGTTAGGTCAGTTTAGGGTTTTAGTATACGTTGTATACACTAAGGTTAGGTTTAGTGTAAAAGTGGTCGGGTCTATATGACTATAGGATATCGCTAGTATGTTTATGAGAATTTATGTTGGTTAGATTGGGGAATGGGGTGATGTCATAAGATTGACGTCATCGGTTAGTAGGATTACATTTTGTGTTTGCGGGTAAATATAGAGTCGCTGTGGATTCCGGTGGTTAGGTTGGTATAAGTGTAAATTTTATTGGTGGTTGGTACTGATGAGGTTTGAATGGCTTACCGGTAAAGCATGTGTTTGGATGGTGTGTAAATCATTCTATTATTTGCTCAATTCGTGAGCAGTTGTGCTACTGGTGATTTGTTTGGCTATGGAGTACGTTGCTGGCCCAAGAGGAGTGAAACGGAGGGCTGAAAAAGGTCGACGTATGTGAGAAGGTTAGTGGGTTAGTTGAGGTGATATCTCAGTGACATGAGGTCGACGTATGTGAGAAGGTTAGTGGGTTAGTTGAGGTGATATCTCAGTGACATGAGGTTAACGTATGTGAGAAGATTAGTGGGTTAGTTGAGGTGATATCTCAGTGACATGAATACTGTGAATTCAATGATATAAGTGCGTTTTCTCTGTCGTGTATAGTGTCGAATTGCCGAAATTTCACCTAACTTATGGGATCGTGTTGGTATCCTATTTTGAATAAGAGCGGATGGGTTGTATTCCAGAATGGGATGTTGTGAAATTATTTTGCTGATATCCTATTTTGGATAAGAGTGGATGGGCTCTGTTCCAGAATGGGATATCGTCAATTTGTGTGATTATTCTTTTTAGATTTATTTACTCGTCGTGTTGGTTTACGTCTGCCATGTTGTGACGTCACTGCGTTGTGACGTAACTACCGCCATGTGACGTCATCGTTTGTCAAACTTGACGAAAATTAAGCGATATCCTATAATAAAAGAATCCCCAACAAATAATAATATACTGCAAGCGAATCTTGATGATCCACTGGATATACACGGCAGTTGGTTGCCAACCTTTCTTTACAGCTTGAATTGACTAATTCTTGTGGTTGTCACGTTCTTGATTATCTTCCTCCATTGGTTTCTGTCTCGAGCCAGGTTTATTATCTCTGTGCATGAGAGGTTGGTTGCTTTTTTTTTTTTTTTCATCATGCCGTCATCTTCTTCGCCTTTATTTTTTTCCTTTAACTATTCCTAACGTGATGTCATTCTCAATCACAGACGATATTTTCACTATGTGTCCGAAATATGACAGCTTGAGCTTTGTGGCTATAGCTTCCAGAGAGCAACTAGATTTAATTTCCTGCAGAATAGGTGCGTGGTAAGACTCTACACAATAAGAAGTTAATTGTTGTGGGCTATGATATGAAGATCAGTATTGTCATGTTATTCGATTCTGCAATGTGATATGGCGTGCGTTGTAAGTTTTTACAGATGGGGAAAATATGTGATATACCTAACTTACTTGCATGCAAAACTTTTATTGAGTGTGACTGGCATGTTTTCTGTGGAACCGGTAATAGAAAACAACAGGTAGGCTAATTTTCAAAGCAAGGTCGCTCTTCCTAACTCACCAAACCTAACCTAAACTAGTAGAGTTACGTTTGACTTACCAGTAGGCAAAGTTTAATCTCAGTTTAATTGCGAGTGGGTTAAAAGAACGACCTTATCTTGGAAATTAATAAATAACATTTGCGACAGAAGTTTCTGTGATACAATGAGACCTAACCTTTCTATTCATACGAATAGGCCAAGAAAGTTGCGGTTTCAGGAACTAGGGACTAAGATTTACAATAATGGTATGTATATGTGTGTGTATTCAATGGCTACCCACTTCACTTGCGTAATTCGGGTTCCGCATATTGTAGACAGATGGCAGGACTTGTGACCCATTTTTAAGTTGCACAACACTTTGGTGTTTTATTTAACGACGCTTGCAACTGCTGAGGTTATATCAGCGTCTCTGGTGTGTCGGAATTTTGTCCCACAGGAGTTTTTTTACATGCAAGTAAATCTACTGACATGAGCCTGTTGCATTTAAGTACACTTACCTGGGCGGGGATCGAACCCGCAGTCTCGGACACAGAAGGCCAGCACTCTATCGACTGTGTCACCCAGTCCGACTACATGATATGTATATATGTAAGTGTCGTGTAGGGAATGGGTGAGGATGATGATGAAGATAAGGAATGGAGAAGGGAAAACCCCATGCTGGCATGTAGCCTACTCCTGTTGAATAGGACCAAGGGGGTGCCAGGCTTAACATCTCTGACTGATGAATCACTATCATATGCACTGCAGGGAGATTTGAGATTTAACCTAGGCTTATTGGGGCACAATCTAGTGATTAGAAGTTGTGTACTGCAACCTTTCCCAAGGTAGAAATTTTACATTAAAATCTCTGACCGTGCTGGAAATCGAACCAGGCTGGCTAGTCTGAAGGCAGATGTGCTACCACAGAACTAACTCTGCAGACATATTTAGGTCATTCAGGATTAATTTTACTACTTGTGACACTGTCCACTATTTCCTTCTGTTTCTTTTTTAATGTTGCGAGTGTTAACTGCTACAAACCCACACTTTTCAGCCACTTCAGTCTGCTTCAATCTCTTATCTAAATCAATAAGCTAAACGAATCTAATTTGATCTCCAAACTGATTTGTTTTCGTGTTACACCTGCCATCATTAACAACTAACACTCGAATGTGAAAGGTGCCAGTGATAGGAACCATAAAGGTAAATCCTGTTAAAGGTCATGTGCCCTTGAAGCAGTTTATCGTATACACTTCTTGCACAGAATGCCAAGAACGGTCAACAAAAGTATGAAAGATGGTAGACGAAATAACAGAAAACATCTTTAGAAGGGGAATACCAAGTGAAAATGAAATATTGAACATGAAAACCAAGTTAATAAAAAATTATTTTTTTTTTATTGTTCCATCGTTGTTTTACCAAAATTTGACTATTGTTGCATTGATGGATAAAACATATTGGAAATATAGGAAATACACCAGAACCAATCAAATTCATTGTTACATCGGTTTTCGCTGTACGGAGGTTCGACTAGTTTGTGATAGTAACTATGTCAAATCACTTATTCTGCACTATGTATAATTGAGAGCAAGCTTCTGTACCTCTGTATTTAACTGGAGTACGGTATGCAAGTGCTCAGCTAAGTGCTGGGTTACTGCATTGCAGTTTCTCTACAATCTATTCACTCAATGATTCAGCAAAGTGTTTGTGTGTCTTATTTGATGATAGCCGATAGGTTTACAGTGTATTTCGACTTGGGTAACAGTTCTACAGTTACACATTAAGTAGGCCAATATTAATTTTATTGTTATTGATTTTTAATGTACAGTTACCCTGAAAAAGAATGAGACGATTCTTGGTCGTCGGAAGTTAAAGTTCTACAGCGCGGTTCACTCGATATCGACGTAGGGATACATAACATGACAGATAGCACAAGAATTGTTACAAGGACCACAACAAGGACAAGGACCAGAATAAGGATCACGAATAACACTGCCATTTAAGGCCAGGATTTCACAACATAGCTCGAGTCCCAAAATATCATTGCTTCACTGTACCGAATGGCAAATGCCTGCTAAAGGGATCTACATTCTGGACTGCTGCTATCACTGTCTTGTCTCGGTAGCTCATATAGTAGCGTGCCAGTTCCATTGTATAACCGAAACGTCTCGTGTTCGATCCCAGGTAAAACTTTTTTTTATTGAGGTGTAATTAATTTGTTCAGAGTTCCTCGACTGTCTAATTTGTCGAAAAATATGGAATAATTTATGCCCAATTTCTGGGTCTTACAAGTGGGCTGAACCTCGTCAAAAAAATAAATCTTACTTGGAAGTTAAAAGTATTCTTCCTCAAACAAAAATCATAAGAAACAAAAAAGAGACCTGTTAACTTAAAATCTTGTCCACATGCCATCAGCTTCTATTACAGTTCTAAGTCGATCCGGCATGGATGTCACGAGATTGTGGAATAAGTTCTGATCCCGGCGAGATCTTCCCAGGTGTCAACAACTTGATCCCACAATTCGTCTCGATTTCGAGGGCGTCGGTGGGCATAGGTGGCTATCCTTCTCTTTTTCAATTCCGCCCATAAATTTTCGATGACATTCAAATCAGGTGACTTCGGAGGCCAATTAATGATTTCGATCTCGGGTCTCCTTTGAAACCATCTTTGAATGCTTGCAGCATAGTGCAGGATGGTTATCCTGCTGGAACAGCAATGTTCCTTCGGGAAAATGTTCTCGGGCGGAGGGAAGGAATATATTTTCCAGAATGTGCTCGTAAGTTTCCGCATTAAACTGGCCATTGATGCGTTCTATAACGCCAGGTCCATCGTAAGACATCCACCCCCAACACGATATGCTAAAGCGCCCCGATCTTTCACGTCGGTGCACATAGCGCTGATCATGTCGGAGACCATCCTCATGATAGACACGGACAGGACCTTCGTAATCACTCGAGATGGTTGTTTCGTCGGAGAAAATTACATTTCTCCAATCGAAATCCACTCTATTGGTAGTGAAGGCAAGACGGTCGACAGCTTGTGCTTCCCCCAATATTTCCATTTGCGCAGCCCTCCGGCTTCTAATACCGCGGTTCCTCAACCTGCTGATCACAGTCCGTGAAGAGCCGGGAAAGTTAGATGCTGCTCTTATTTCGTTAGCAGTCAGAAAGGGGTCCTGTCGAACTGTCTCGAATAAAAGAGCATCCTCTTCCAATGAAGAAATCCGCGGACGCCCAGGAATAGGGCGATTTTCGACCTCCCCAAAATTTTGGTAACGATGAACCCATCTCGCGGCTGTACTTCCAGGAACACCGACCAAACGGCCAGCAGATCTAGCCCCATATCCAGCCTCAACTAGAGCTATAACTCGCTGTCTCATGTCACGTCGGTTCGCCATTACGATGAGAAATGAGAGATGACGATAATACTTTAGTGTAGACAATGACTATTTAACATGATATAGAATTATTGAAATAAGAGGCATCTTGCATAGTAAGAGTTAATAAATCAACCCTAAATTAAATATCTAAATAACAGGATATAACAGGAAGTCCAATTGTTGCGAAACTAATCAAATTAAATCTAATTACATTAAATAAACAAACCCCAAGTTATGACACCACATTGCTACAGCTAAATTGTATGTTATTAACATGAGCATTGAATAGGTCCGTGGTTGTGCGTTGGACGACAAAACCAAACATCGAAAGTTCGAATCTTGCCGAGGAATGTAACTTCTTGCTTTTTTATAATGTAAATCAGACTTATAACTACAATCATTCATATTTCTTACATTATTTATTAATATTTATAGCCAACATTGAATTTGTAAAGAAAAGACTTTAGAAATCTCATATGGAATTTGTGATCTGTAGTGACATAAACATAGATTATCTCTCGGAACTTTTCCGTAAAAGTAAATTAAATTCACTCCTTGAAACTGGAAACCTTATTCATAGGGTCATTTTCCCATAGCATACAAGCTGAAGTAACACAGCCATTGATAAACGTTTTGTACACAGAATTAGACTGAATTCCTATTCGACAGAACCTATAATCAGTGGCTTGTCTGACCATGATAAACAAATCCTATGTGTTTCCAATGTCACTGAACAATTTCAAAATATTAATTTAAAAACTAAGAAAGGATCGTAATTGCTGTATCTAGTGATTATTTACATTTATGTCTACAAAATGAATCTTGGAAAAACATATATGATACTGGTACTACTGATATTAAGAGTAAATATATTGAATTTTTCACTTAATTTCATAATCACTTCAGTGGATGTTCTCCACTCAATGTTGTGAAAATATTCAAAAGTTAAAACATGTAGATAACGCAGGGACTTCAAAATCTCATGTATTAAAAAGAAGAATCTATATGTAATGAGTTGCAATGTAATGATCTTCATGTTCTTAAATACTGCAAGAAGTACAGTGTAATTTATCAAAAATTATGAAAGAGGGAAATAGAATATATTTGAGTAGAAAAGTACAAAATTCAGATAATGCAATTAAACCTATTCGTAATATTATTAAATTTAAACTTGTAGATATCCTAAGAAAGAAAATATTTTTCATTAAAACCAATGATTATAAAGTAGAGGATCCCAAATCTATTGCAAATTCTTTTAACGTATTATAGTATATAGTACAGAAATATTATTGACAACTTAAACATTCAAGATTTTGCAAAAGATACTGCAATTGGTTACTTAACAAATGTATTTAATAATTATTATTAATATATGTAATTAGTCAATAACTGCAACAGTGCTTATACATTCAATCATAACATGAATAAAATTGAATGCAAACACGTAGATAAAATAGTTAAAATTAACTGCAGGGGTGAGAATGAAATAATCCAAAGCCATACTTTTAACAAAAATTGTTTTTTGCGAGTGCATTTCTTACACATATGGGAAAGCTATTAATAAATTATTGTAATAATTACTCAACAAATGACATAGCCTAAGGACTCTAAACCTTTGTAAAAGTTTGTCTATTATTATATATTTTTTAAATTTCATTTTAATTGTTAGTTTTTAATATATATGCATTTACATTGTATATATGTGTGTGTATAAATGCATTCATTAGATTAACGTTTATAATATTATAACTTGTAATTTTGTATTGTTTGCGATCATTAACACTTAATCTCAGGACTTTGTAAAACTATATTTCAACGTGACTTAGCTATTTCAACGTTATTTAGACAAAAAAAAATTGTTGTGTAGACTAAGAATCGAACTCGCACTCTTCTACACAACACGCAGAAGTCTTACCGTCTGAGCTATGGAAACGACATGAAAGCTTTCCTTTCTGTGCGGAGTGTCGATCTAGTCATGAAGGTCCATTGTCGATTTAACTACACGATTTATGTATATAGGCCTATTTATCTTTTATTTACGTAATATTATCATGTTTTTTTGCAGTTTTTAATTGAATTTCGGAACGATGCTAGTAACAAACCAAATAGCCTGAATTTAAGTAACTCAATATTCGTTATCTTGTGTATCGGTGCTCTGGTCTCCGATCATGCGCAGTGTCTTACATCTGAGACTTATGAATATTCAATCGTCTCATCCTTTTCCAGGGAAACTGTACGTGTAATTGAATTATTCACACTTATTAGGTCAGCTTTAAATGAATACCAAGAAACTGGTATTTGGGTCTCCACGATCTTGTTATAGTAACCTGGGGCCTGTTTCTCAAAACTCACGGACTAGTAATACTAGTCTGTACAGTAGTAATAATAGTTTGTTTTACAAGTCTGTGTTTCTAGAAACTACAACGGTAAAGTAGTAGTTACCAGTTCACAGACTAGTAATATTGGTCGATTTCACCAGTTCCTAAGAGATTCTGTTTCTCAAAATGCTAATCTAGTTGATTATACTAGTATTCCACAGGAATATTCCTACAGGACTCTAAAGACTGGTGATTTCTATATTATCAGTTACCAGTGGCAATCTTTCTCAGATAATCAAAACAAAATATTGTAGTTATTTTTTTAATATGTGGTTTAGTGATTCCGATTGAAGTAGTAAAGAAGTTGTTGTGAGAAGAGCTAAAACTATATCGAGAAGGAACAATTATTATTCCTTTACGGGAGCATTGTTTAAATATAATGAATGGTTTAAATAAAGTGCTGAAAAGCTTGGAGAGTTGTTCAATATAGTGGAACCTGCCATAACAAGACAAACAAATAGAAGTCATGCATTATCAGCAAAGCTTCAAATACAAATTGCTCTACAAATCGGGATGTTGATTATTTTCCAATGCCATCTGGTTTTTCTGCCCTAGACCAGCAACACATGCAGAATTTTTTCATAATAATCTGGTACCAATTCATCAACTGCAGTAATTTTTGCTGGCTTTCCTCCTCCACTGCCAGTTCTTCTGACATTGTCAACTTTAGCCTACAAATTAAGTACAAAATGACACTAATTTACGAATAGATCAAATGTAAAACTGAAAAAAAAAAAAAAGAAAAATTAGCGAATTTTTCAAGTCATAAGTAGCATTCATGTCGCCAGTAGACCCACTAGCTACATAATGTGTTCATATTATGATACTGTGAACTTGAATTGGTACTCGTCAAAGTTGCTTTCTTAATGTTGGGCCAGTAAGTGTCCCTAACGTGTGCATAATCTTTGTTCTGAGGTATCAGTTCCATAGCCTTACATATTACAAATTTTTTTGTCCATTCGTTTACTTTATCATTTTTTGTTACTATGCTTGAAAAAGCACCAAATAATATATCCTTTGATTCATTAATCATATTGAGTATAGTTAATTTGCTTTCAATTGATGGAATTTCAAGAAAAGAGAGAAGTAAGAACCAAAACACAAACAACTTAGCCTTCTAAATTCAAATAACAATACCTACCAATGGCTATAAACAAATGAACTCAATCAGCTGACTAGTGAAATAGATCATGTGACTAGTGAAAAATTGTCACAAGTTAATAGACTGGTAAAATAGTTTGAGAAACAGAATCTACTAGAGCTGATGAAATATACTCTGGTAACTAGTAACTGGTGAACTACTAAACTAGTATTTTTGAGAAACAGGCCCCTGGGAACTTACTGCTATCTCTTGACACTATAGCTCTTGCAAACAACATTTTTGGCATTTCACAGCACTTCAGTCAGGCCAGTAATATTTCGTGTAACTAGGGTATTATTCATATAAAGAAATTGAGAGAATAGTAACTGAATTTCAGAGAAGGGTCCTCCATTACGTTCTGTACATGAAGTTGGGAAAACTCAATCCACTACTTGCCACATAGCAATCTCGCAGCTTGGTAAAAATGCTAGTAACTTAGGTTTGCATAGGACACAATGCAAAAGTTTTTCTTATTAGTTTTACACTAGACTGGTGACATGGTTCTGCTGTCGTCTCAGATAGTCAGCTGTCTGAACTGTATTGAACTCACATTGGAATACCTATTTAGTACTTTATGGCATGGCATAGACTTTGTGAGCAAGACAACTACAGTTGAACCTCGATACAACAATTTTGAAATTTTTCTCAAATTTGTGTTCTGAAAGAGTATACATAGTAGAAAATAGTATAAAAAAGTTACTCACTATTTGTTTACAAGCTACCACTGTAATGAAAGTACAGCTTGCCGAAGTCAAGTCTGCGAGTGGGGATATCGGGATGGAGTGTAGAGGAATGTAGAGGCAAAACAGAGTTGCCACATAGATCACTTGACGCTCAGATTTCAACGTGTGGACATCGTTTAAAATACACTATGGAGTGCACGCATTTTTTGTCCTTGTCTTCAGATAAAGGCAACAGTTACGCTGTCTCCCAGCCTCCCCCCTCATGCAGCTTTCTCCACGCTTGCCAATCAGAACGCCAAACTTCACTGTCAAGCAGAAGTAGAAGTACAGTCTATTTCAAAGCGTCTTAAATTGTTACCGCTCTATGAACTGAAGCGCAGTAGGAAAACTTTGCTGTCATATGAGACTGTACTGGTCTCCTCTCGTTACCGCCTCCTTTCACTAAGAACTGCCTCCAACTTCCCCTCTCGGCTCGCAGACTTAACTTGGTCGAGCTGTAGTCCCATGTCTGTCTTTAAAATATTGTAGCCAGCTGTTGTTTGCCTTGAAGTTCAAATCATAAGTAAATTGGCAAATATTTGAAGCTAAGAGGGATGAAGTTACAGGAGAATGGAGAAAGTTATACAACGCAGAACTGCACGCATTGTATTCTTCACCTGACATAATTAGGAACATTAAATCCAGACGTTTGAGATGGACAGGGCGTGTAGCACGTATGGGCGAATCCAGAAATGCATAGAATGTTAGTTAGGAGACCGGAGGGAAAAAGACCTTTGGGGAGGCCAAGACATAGATGGGAGGATAATGTTAAAATGGATTTAAGGGAGGTGGGATATGATGATAGAGTCTGGATTAATCTTGCACAGGATAGGGACCGATGGCGGGTGTATGTGAGGGCGGCAATGAACCTCCGGGTTCCTTAAAAGCCATTTGTAAGTAAGTAAGTATTATTAACATTCCAATAACGTCATGGCAGCTCCCATGTATGTTTTTTTTTTTTCCCGAGCAAATTCTCTTGTAGCCGAGATTCATTCATTTATAATGTTCTGCCCAAGAGTAGGTTTTCCACTACAAACTCAGCATTATCCAGTCTTACCCAATCTTACCTATTTTTTGCCTCCGTTTTAGTCTCTGCATACGATCTATGTATCTTAATGTTATCTATCATCTGATATCTTCTCCTGTGCCAAACTTTTCTTCCTTTCACCATTCCTTCAAGTGCATCCTTCAGTAGGCAGTTTCTTTTTAGCCATGGTGACCCAGCCAATTCCTTTTTCTCTCCTTGATCAGTTTCAACATTATTCTTTCTTCATCCACTCTTTCTAGCACAGCTTCGTTTTTATTCTGCTGTTCATTTCACACTCTCCATTCTTCTCCATATCCACATTAACGCTTTTAATCATTTCTCTTCACTTCGTCATAATGCCCATGTTTCTGTCCCATACAATGCTACACTCCACACAAATCACTTTACTAGTCTCTTCCTTGGTTCTTTTTCCAGAGGTGTGCAGAAAATACTCGTTTTTTTTTTTTTTTTTTTTTTTTTTTTTGCTATCCTCCTTGACAGCAGCTCATGTTACTACATACACTTGTAGTACACTCAAAGTATTCGAAGCTGTCCACTTTTTCCACTGCCTCATTTCGAATTCGCAAGTTTGCCTTCTTTATTTTTCTTCCGACAATCATGGTCTTCATCTTGTTTGCACTTATTTAGATCCCAAATTGCTCACAGCTGTTATTTAGCTCCTGTAGCATATCCCTTAGTTCGTTTCCGCTTCTGCTAACAATACCATATCATCAGTAAATCTTATGCACTTTGTAGCCGAGATGACTTGTGACAATTTTGTATGTAATAGAAGTTCAGAAAGTACCCAGTGGAAGTTACCGAGAGTTAGGTGCTTGCTCTGTTCAATGAATTCACTGATTTTATCCTTCCAAGTCTTCAATAGAGAGATATGGACACTTAGATTTTTCTTTGTTGTGAATATTTGTTCTCTCCTACTTGAACACTAGATATTTCTTAGATGATCGATCTGTTACTCTCTCATCGTAGGTATAGGCATACTGCTGTAATTTAATGATGAATGTCATTAGGGTGTGTTTAAAAACTGAGTAATAATAAATAATGCACTATGTAGTCAGTGGAATTATTATTAATTCTTTTTATTCATTTTAGAGCTCATTGAATAGTAATACTGACATTGTTTTAGTACAAAGCATATATTGGGCAAAGTCAGTGGGTGTTTGAGATTTGGCGATGTTGAATTTGTGCTGATTGTTTACGCAAATGGCTTTCATGTTGTGGAAATTATTTTCATAGCTAAGTCGTATTAACGTAAAAGTTTTTTAATAACTTGAGATAAGGTGATAATGTTCCTTAAATTTTAATTATATGAAAATTAGCAAAAGGTTTTTGTCCTCTGTGTTATTAAAAAAAGTAGGGGGTATGGAGGATGACACAGTGAGATATCTGACTTATGTTGTAAATTGTATGGTTTAAGTAGATGTATATTATCAATTTTTCTCTCTGTGTATTGCAATCTCTTGTGTTTACGAAGATCAGTATTCAAAATTAATAGCAATAATGAAAGGTGTTACTCTGTTATAACAAAATTCTGATTGGAGTATACTTATCAAATAACCAACAATGCTATGAATAGAAACCAACCATGCAAAGGAAAAAGAAAAGATATTTTGTAGACATTTACCTCTGCATAGAAAAGCTGTCTTTGTAACTGACTGTGAAAAGCAGATAATCCTTAATTACAGAGTGGGCCATTCTGTTCCCAGTGCTGTCTGTACTAGCTGTTAGGGTGTAAAAATTTTGAATATTGTTTTAAGAAACAGTGGCGCGTATTGAATGAAAGTAGGTAGGTTGCCATCCTCGTGAATGCTCACCCAGTCACGTGACATGCAAGATAAGCTCATGCACTCAACGTGCTTTGCCAGATGCGTGCAGCTGATTGAGTACAATCCATGCAAGGTCGAGGGATATTCACGCAATGTTTTATCCAAGGTCTAATTTCGCAACTTTACAGTTAGTATGACAGCTAATTTTCTCTGTATTTGTCTAACTTCTGTGGAGGTAAAACACTGTGCGTAGTTTGAGGGGAGATTTCGATATTAATTCATTAACAGTTTCTTTGTTAACCAAGATCTGTGATCATATCTTGTTTTTGACTCATAATGTGGTCACCCTAATTTGATATTACCTGATGCCCAGGTATACTAGTTCATTGTTGGTACTGTCACAAGATGGACTGAAACTGACTGACTTCCTCTCACTTGGAAGAAGTACAGTCATTATCTCGAAAGATTTGCATAAAGTAATGGATTAATAATTAGCATACTGCATAAATGTTATTGTTATACAGTAAATTGCCAAAGCTGAGGTGTTGACAAATTAAATAATTTAGTCTTGTACAGAGGCGGCTTTTGGGGTAGTGCCAGTGTGCCATGGCACCACCAATGAAAGAAACAAAAAATAATATCCTAAAAAGCAGTTGTAATAGTTTATTTCTACACATTTTATTCGTATCTCATTTGAATGAGCGCGCACACAGATCGGGACGCACTCTTGCAGCGTTTTTCCGAATGTTGGAGCCACTTCCGTGTGGCACTGCCTGCGTCCATATAACACTGTACAAAAGGCTACTGATTCTAGGTTATATGCGTTTCTTATGGCAGACACTGAGCCGAATTCAATTTGACTCAGTAGTTAACATTCCGCCCGCTAGAGCATAGTAATGCAGAAATTTCACTAGATGGCAGGGTTGTTGAAAACGTTAGGAAGGAAACCATCAACCGCAGACTTGCACGAAAACACAAATTAAAGTTCCGTGTCAAATGTTAATGTAATGTTGCCAATTCAAAACTAATGCACATAACTTGGATTTGAATGTGTAAATTATTATCCATTTAACTATATTGAATGCAGAGATAGTCATGGTTCTTTTTATAAAGATAAAATATTTTTTCATATTATGTAAAACTGTTTTTTTAATGTTGTGTAATATTTGTTTTATTTTGCGGCAACTAAATATTGCTACACTGTTGCTATAGTATTGATGCTTTTGTTAACGATACATGAGATCATGTGCAGGACATGAACATGCGTTATTCAGGCCGCTGCCTTGGATTCATCGGCCTGTTAAATAAAGTGCAAACGTGTTTATTTATTATCTATATTACTGTTTATCTCGTGTGTTTTTGCCAGTAATTTTACTAGTTATAAAAGTTATTTGTATTTGACTAACAATACTGTGAAAGTTTTGCATTATCTATATCTGTAAATTTCGTTATTAGTGTCGGAAATGTTATTGTAACTGTTCCTATTTAACATAATGCAAACGTGAACTGCGATTATCAATTTCACTAGGGGTAATTTGCGTACAACCTTTTTTCATTTTTGGCACCACCACCACCACCAGAATGCCTCACCAGCCGCCACTGCTCTTGTATGCTCCAATACAAAAGTTTACTTCTTAAATGCTGGGTATCATAAGAGAAGACTGTGATCCATTTCTTCTTGGAGCTTACATAGTGGGAAAAGACAGAGAGTCTAAACTACCGGTGTTGGCCAGACAACTGTGACCTGTGAAAGTCTGAAAGTTTCCAAATCTTGGATATTTGGGTATAAGGTTTTGATTGGTATAATCCTCTGATTGAGGTTCTTGCTGATATTTACATCTCTTATCAGACAGTACATCTTACTTGACGTGATTTGTGTCAGAGGAAGAACAATTATTTGTGTGCATCTTAGTCTGACTAGTGTAATATGTAGCTAGTTGCGATGTATGTAGTGGAGGGGGAAAAGAACTGCCATCCTACCCCATTATCTCCTGGTATAGTTGCTTCATAAGTGGTGCCTTCTTGGTAGCACTTGTGAGGTTCAGACTTGTCTTCGGACAGTTGACTAAACAACAACAATAACAACAAAGAATTTTCCAATTTTTGCTTTTGTATGTCTTAACAAGATACTGTAAATTACTTTTATAACCAGAAGTGATTAATTTTTTTATGTTATATTGCATTCTTCACCTGACATAATTAGGAACATTAAATCCAGACGTTCGAGATGGGCAGAGCATGTAGCGTGTATGGACGAATCCAGAAATGCATATAGAGTGTTGGGAGGCTGGAGGGAAAAATACCTTTGCGGAGGCCGAGATGTGATGGGAGGATAGTATTAAAATGGATTTGAGGGAGGTGGGATATGATGATAGACTGGATTAATCTTGCACAGGATAGGCTTATGTGGGAGCAGCAATGAACCTCCGGGTTTCTTAAAACCCGTAAGTAAGTAAGTATGAAAAGATACACAGATTTGTTGCAATAAATGTGTAGCTGTCCAGGAAAGGTAGTTGTGTACTATAAATATGGATAATTTGGATTATGTTCTATGATGTTAGATAAAGTAGACTATTCCTTTTATATTACTTGTTCGTATTCTTATTTCAGATTGGCTGAACTGAAGAAAGAAAGTGGAAATCAATTGTACAAAACAAAGAAATACCAACAAGCAATTCCATTCTACACAGAAGCCATTGGTCAGTATTGTCTTATAATTTATTAAAGTTGATGATCATTTTTAGTTTAATATTGACGTAGAATTTCTTTTGTAAATATTAGCGACTCCTATAGCGAAATATTAGCGACATCAAAATATGGCATTAGGTATACAGTTATCATGCTTACACTACATTACATCACCTTAGAATGAAAGAAAAGTATGTGTGAAATGGATTGTCAAAATGTAGGCTATTTGAGTCAAACAGACTCATTCTACAGAGAATTTTCATCTGTTTGCCAGAGGTTGTGTTCAGTGATAGCTACTCATATGTGCTAATAAGCTATCATATGCTGATTATTTTCTTTTGAATAAAAGTATGTTTTTATCGTTCAAAGTGCGCGATTTACTTAAAACAAATAGAACTTTAATCAGTATTAAAAAGGAAAATGATAAGATTAACCTACCAGTAAATAAATACGGGACTAAGACCAGGATGCTGCATTTCCTCTTTATTATTTCTTAATTATACGTATTAATAAGATATAAAATTGAAAAATGACATCCTAAAGCCCTGTTCCTGGAAAGGAATGAACATCAGTTCAATTTGTAGATGATTAAATGCTCATTCTAAGTATCGAAAGTGAATTACAGCTGAATATTACAAGATTTAATAATATTTCCAAAAATTACAATATGAAGATATATTGTGAGAAACGAAATGGGAGGAGAGTTTTATGAGACATCTCGTTTTATTTACTCATGATACTTAAAGAGTACTAGTGATGCTACGAAAAATTGATTTCAATATGTCTGCAGAAATACATATGTCGTCTATGTACAGCAATTTCAGCTAAACTGTTGATAAGATTTTGTATGTATTCATTAGGGCTTATATATTACCTCTAAATATATATCACATTAATCCTCACTTGCAGTATTAGAACTGAAATTTCCAACATTAGATCTGGGTTGATGTCGGAACATTGACTGACCATGATAAAAGGCAAGAGTTTTTGTTCATCATCATCCTTCATGCATTAGGAAATTGATTCCTGTAGCAGCTACTGAAATTGGTCCATCCATCTTTTGGCTGGTCTTCCAATATTTCTTCTTCCCGAGGTTTATATTTCCAAAACTTATATGGTATCCTGTCCTCCAGCATCCTTGAAATGTGAGACATCCATGTATTTCTATATTCTTCTATTTTGTTGTTTAATCCATATATCTCAAGTTCTTCTCTTATTTCTTTGTTTCTTTTATGTTCTATTTTCCTGTAACCTGCTACGCTTCTCAAAAATTTCATCTCATTTGTTTGTAATCTAGAGGCATCTCTCTTTTTCATAACCTATGTTTCGCTTCCATATAGTAAACTGGGCACTGACATCACCTTATAAAATTTTAACGATGTATCTTTTCTAGCTTTTGATTTCATGGTTCTTCTTATTGTTCCATTTATGTAATTAAATTTTTCTGTATTTTTCATAGTTTTGAAGTGATTTACATTATTTTTTTCGCGAATTTTTGAGAATTCTGACTTTTCAAGAAAATTCTATTTTCTAGCGATAAATAAGAAATCTCTATTATTTTTCATTTTTGGTAGAAAAAATGTACAGTCTTAGACAAAAAAATGACTGGTTGCCATACACTAAGTGCCCTTTGGAAGACTTTGGTTGATTTCATGAGAGCTTAAGTTTACACATGAAGAAATTTATGCATGGACTGCACTCTGTTTTTCCTTTGTTTTGTTTGTTGCCTTTTCTGTCTGTTTGTAGGTCAAGTGTTATGAATAATCTATAACGAAGATGTTTATAGGTCAAATGTTATGAATAAATATATAACCGTGTGAACCAGGCACTGCCCAAAGTGGATTTAGACAAATTTCACGCTACAGAAAGCAGTTATTTTTTGTGTCTAAGGCTGTACATTTGTTTCAAGTTGCAAAAATAAGCAGCACTTTACATATTATGAAACTTGAATTTCATGCAATGAAGTCAAAAGCAGTATTAATAACTGAATTTTAGAAGTCTGATAGTCGATGGAGGAATAATTAAAGCAGTAGATCAGTATTTAAATTGTTGCACGAACAATCAAATAAATAAACCTGTTAGCAGATTTCTTTGCCACTCGAGAGTTAACTTGAATGAGGACATATTTTCTTGTAATTTCCCTACTTGCTGTCGCTTTTGTAAAAGGAGTTCACAAGGGGCGGCTGCCTTCAGGTATAGAATAAAGGGTAATTTTGCTAATTACGGGGTTTTACCACCAAGATTCTTGACCTGTGATTCTTTGAAAAAAGTTGTTTTATTAACCAGAGAATTTTGTAACTAAGGGTGCTATGCATAGACATTTCGCTAGCCCGCGCTACAAGCGTGCTAAACTAGTCCCGGCTATCGACTGATTACTTTTACAGGATTCATATCATATCATATCGCTAACACTGGTTTATGAATACAAAAAACGTTAGTTCGCTGATCATCCACCGGAAGCCCGCGTTAAGAATGTCTATGAATATGGCCCTAAGTGGTTTGTTAGTAGTATGTTCGGAATTAAGGATTAAACATGGGAAGGATTAGTAAAATTAGTCCGACTTTCCATATTGAACAATATCCAAAACATGGACTTTATAAAGGTGCTGATAATATTACTGGTATGTGTAAATATTGCAATACGAGAATTGATTGGAAGAGGCGTAAACATCAATGTTACAGTGCCTTACTTACCTGCAATATGCTGTATTTTTTAACTTTTATTTCAGTCATCATTAATTTTAACCGAAAATTACTGCAACATTAATACGAATTTTTAGTATAATTTTTAACATAAAACGCCATCAATTAAAAAAAAATAGTGCGAACTTTTAAAATAATTATCATCATAAACTCTTGCCTCTGACAATGAATAACATCATGCCACTATTTCATCAGTAATTTTATTACTGGTAAATTCTTTTGGTTTATTTAAAGAAGAGCGATTGTTAATAATTATTATATACACAAAATCTTAGAATAAAAGAAAAAAGTGTCATTGAGTCATTATCGTAGTTAAAAATAATATTCGTATTAATGATTGTTGTAAAAAAATTAACATGAAATGAGGAATAAAAAGTGCATAGAAGACGAGATAATAAGAACCTGTTGCAATGGTCGTTTCCATCATCAGTTTCGAACCTTATGTCATAGAATAAATTGGGCGTTAATTTAAATTTGTTCAAGTCTGATGAATGTTTGCATCAAATATAATACACCCAATAATACGCATTCCAATTTTCAAGACGACTTTTGCCAAAAAAAAAGTGCATATTATAATCGCGTAAATATGGTAAATCATAGTGTTAAGGGATGATTATATGTGATACCGACAGTGTAAGTTACTACTAACAAATTATTACTAACAAATATTTTGTTAAAGTTGAACTTATAATTCATTTACTATTTGCCATGGCAACAGGGCTGTAATAATTTACTTACAGTGCAAGGTGAGCTACTATGAATGTTACATGTTATCAGGGGTGTAGTCGTGCCAAGATGGGCCAGGGTGCCACCTCGGAGTGTCTAGTTTCTTTATTTTTATTTTATCTATACTAATAATAAATCTGTAGCCGAAATTTTTCTGGTAATTTTTGATTTTCCAAAAATAATTGGTCCTAACATATATAATTAATCACCCTGAAACCGAAAATCGCTTTTTTGAAATTTTTGTTTGTTTGTATGTCTGTCTGTCTGTCTGTATGTTTGTTACCTTTTCACGCGATAATGGCTGAACGGATTTCGATGAAAATTGGAATATAAATTAAGTTCGTTGCAACTTAGATTTTAGGCTATATAGCATTCAAAATACTTTATTTAAAAGGGGGGTTATAAGGGGGCCTGGATTAAATAAACCGAAATATCTCGCTTATTATTGATTTTTGTGAAAAATGTTACATAACAAAAGTTTCTATAAACATGATTTCCGATAAGTTTTATTCCAGGCAAAAGTTTGATAAGACTGATATTTAAGGATATACAAGAGTTTTAAAATAACAATACATTTCCACCACCGCCTCAGATTATAGTGTTGTTGGTTCGTAACTCTATGTGCAAAATATTAAATTTTTAGTAGAAAGAAAAACAAATTTATTCATTCTATGGCAGTAGTGCATAGGAGATCGTGAATTCTTACATTTTCGAAAGAAAGAAATATAATTAAGTTATATATAGCAGATTGTATTATTTGCTACATCACTATTTAAGTTATTTAATAGAGCAAAAATCTGAAAATCGATATATGACATAGGAGTTATTATTTATTCTTCTATCAAACACGAATGTTCCCTGGACCCTATGTTCTGTTTTAGTTATGTAATTACTTTATATTTATTTCTAATAAGTGCAGCGGAGTGCACGGGTACAGCTAGTATAATAATAATTGTCTTACTTGCATCTTACACAACTTTGTATAAACATGGAAATAATAATAATATTAATAATAAACTTTCGCAATGTGCCCTGGGACTATTTTATTTACGACGACACCCCTGCATATTATAAAAAAATTATTAGTAGCCTATATTATGTACCATGCATTGCGGTGCCCAGATTAAATTCCGAGTCGTTAGCAACGAAGTCATATTATGCTGCTCGAAAAATCAAACAATAAAATTTTTCATGAACCCATCAATAAAAATATTGCAAAATATTACAGAAATGCGATAACCGTATTCTCGATCTGAAAAGTGTAATTTACAGTTCATGATAGGTCTACGTAATGTACTATTGTGATACCTACATGATTTATTTTAAAATTACAAATTGAAAGAAATTTACATGTGGCTACATTTTATTTTCAGAACGAATTGTCGCTAAAACATGTATTGAAATGATGCAAACAGTCATTTCAGTAACTAACAGTTTTGTGGAAACTTTCCTTGTCTTATCTCATTACTGTAGGCCTATTGATAGTTGACTGATTGATTGGAATTTAAGTACTTTGCTGTTATCATGTATATCATATTTAATATATCAGATTCTAAATATGAAACAAAGAAATTGACGAGGGATTTATGGAAATCCCAATGATTGCATGAAACGTCTATACTGGAATTAAAATAATAAAATACAGTAGGTAAGATTATGTACTTTCTTTAACACTGTAGTGTGCATATTTTATTTGATATTCATGTATATTTATACATAAGTGTTATAAACATTTACAGGACTTAGTTATTTATATAAACGGAATTACCAGTACACTTATAATTTCCTCCTACCCATACAAATGCCATTAGTGAAAAGTACAAATGTGTATTGTCTCTAAATACTGACTCACTGGGAATAAAACATATCTGCCAAATAATGAAAGGGGATACCACAGTCTAGTATATACAATCACAAAGCCCAATACGTAGGGAATATGCATCCAATGACAGTTGAACTTTAATTGCTAGTCACTAGGATCGCTACTATCGCACAGTCTATTGTTCCTAGTACTCTCAGTTGCTAACTGCTTGGAGCATTGTATCATAGTCTAGTATATACAGTCACGAAGCTCAATACTTAGGGAATATGCATCCATAGATAATTGCTAACCACTAGGATCGCTACTATCGCCTCATCACAGACAATGCGAAATAGTACTGGCATAGTCTACTGTTCCAAGTATCTCAACAACTCGAGCTTCATGACTGTGTATACTAGACTGTGATTGTATCGCGAGAAGTGCAAAAAAATCACCTCAAGCTTTGTGACTTTATTGTACTAGACTGTGGTGATACTACAGTTGTGGACAGAAGTCTGTCTGCTGCACTAACCTGCTTCAACCATTCCCCAATTACTACGTCAGATGAACCTTTCTCTGTGTGATGAAAACTGTTCTATCCGATAGATGGCAGAGTTTAACATCAGAAAGTCTAAATATGTATCTCGTGGCAATGTGCAACAATGTGTGTTGCTGGGATGTCATACAAATAAGCTTTGGTACGGTATTTTTTATTATGCCATTTTTTAAACTTACAAAATAAAACGCACTATTGGCAGGCAAAAAAAAAAAACAATTAAAACATAAAACGTACTATGAGTTTTAAGAAGGCATAATAAATACCTAAGCCAATAAAAGTTGTGTAATCAAGATGTATTAGATTAACTTATGTTGCAAATACATAATAAAATAAGCACACTAGGGTAGAATCTGAATACCAAACCTTAATTAACCCAGCTTACAGTTATAAAATTATGAATTCAACTTACATTACTATTATTATTAATTATTTGCCTAATTACTAACATTACACTGTAATAGTAACATGTCACAAAATATTTAATATTTATCAACAGATTTTGCCTCTTTCAGAAATTTTGTGTCACTTTTTATACTTACTTACACTTACTTACTGGCTTTTAAGGAACCCGGAGGTTCATTGCCGCCCTCACATAAGCCCGCCATTGGTCCCTATCCTGAGCAAAATGAATCCATTCTCTATCATCATATCCCACCTCCCTCAAATCCATTTTAATATTATCTTCCCATCTACGTCTCTGCCTCCCTAAAGGTCTTTTTCCCTCTGGCCTCCTAACTAACACTCTATATGCATTTCTGGATTCGCCCGTACGTGCTACATGCCCTGCCCATCTCAAACGTCTGGATTTAATGTTCCTAATTATGCCAGGTGAAGAATACAATGCGTGTCACTTTTTATATGTTTAAAAAAATCCTTGCAATTCATATTGAAATTAACAGTGACCTGAAGCTCTGATTTATTTATTATATATATTCATTCATTCATAGTGTTCTGCCCAAGGGAAGGTCTTGGTGCACCGAGGTCTTTCACTGCAAATCCAGCATTCTCCAGTCTTTTATATTTTCTGCCTTCTTCCTTGTCTCCTCATATGATCCATATATCTTAATGTCATCTATCATCTAATATCTTCTTCTGCCCCGAACTCTTCTCTCATTCACCATTCCTTCCAGTGCATCCTTCAGAAGGCGTTTCTTCTCAACCAGTGACCCAGCCAATTTCTTTTCCTCTTTCTGATCAGTTTCAGCATCATTCTTTCTTCATCCACCCTTTCCAACACAGCTAAGTTTCTTATTCTGTCTGTCCACTTCACACGCTCAATGCTTCTCCATATTCACATTTTAAATGCTTCTATTCACTTCTCTTCACTTCGTCGTAATGTCCATGTTTCTGCCCCATACAATGCTACACTCCACACAAAGCACTTCGTATATTATATTTTATTAATTCTGTTGTGCATCTGTTTTTACACTATGCCCATTTAGCTTTCATTAAAGAAAAAAACTCTTTCTACGTGAGCGCTAGACTCAGAGATACTGAAAACAAAGGATATTAGCCACCACAAGTTGTGAGATGATTAGATCCTTTTGAATGAATATTACCCTAGAATATCGGGAAAACGACATTCCCGCTAATGTTTGAGGCGGGAAAAGGAAAATACGTATGAAAATCGGGATTTTCGGAATTTTCCGCTGAAATTGAGATGGCCGATTTATTGTAGAATAGAAGTCGAATGTTACAGTAGGAATGACTAATAACAACAATAATAATCATAGGTCTACTACTAAGATTTAAAATCATCCGTCCTCAAGTGAGGTTGACCATTGGGATCCGGAATTAACAGACATAAAAGATAAAGGGAAATGAAACGGGCAAAATTCGGATTAGATTTGTACATTGAAACAAAAATTTACGTGTTAATATATAGATGATAGTGTAAAATTTGAAGAGAGGCTTTCAGAATTTCTGCAGTTGTCAGGCTCTTGCATATTTTATTGTAATGTAGCGTAGGTAATTATTTTTTTATTGCATGTCATTTCAACTAGAAGGTTGGCTACACTGCCAATCATTTTTCATCGTGAATGGCGCCAGTGGCTGTTTGACTTGGTTATTTTGCTGTAATGTCTACGTTCTTAAGTTAACGGTTAAGTTTTCATTGAGAATGGAACATAATTGCGCGCAAATCTGCAAGTTTGCCCTCGCACCTACCGTAAGTATACAAGTATAATGCAGATGCCCACAAAGAATGAGCATCATGTTGTTGACTTGTTGGAGTATACATTTGGTGTACTAACCTAGGGCTATGTGATGGTTTGAATAGTTTTCAGAGCACGGTAATATATTCTTAGAGACATTAAAACTACTTTTAAGTTTTTATGACTCTTTTAATGTTCGAAAATTAGTTAATTAGGGACTCTCATATTGTTCATTCGATAGTACAGTTACGAAATAGGCCTATTTCTTTATTAACATAACCCAAATTTTAAAGTCCCAAAATTGGGATACCTTGCAGAGTGGGGATAGTAAATGAATGGTGAACATTTTGTATAAACACGCAATATATATAAACAGAACCACGATAAAATACACGGACAGCTGAAGTTTACCATTCTTTAGCAGTTTTTTTGTATGATTTTCTTTTATCTGCATAGAGATTTAGATTTGCCTGGGAGATAAGTCTGTGGTCTTTGCTTAAATTTGATCGTTTCTTTTCTCTGTCATCAGTTGCTTGTTTCCTGACTTCCATTTCTGTGGCTCAAAGGCAAAATGTAGCCTAATAGATTATTCTTGCTGTTTAATTCAGGAGAGAGCATTTAAAGTTTGAGCGACTATATAGAACCATAGCAATGTTTCGTAATGGGTTAGAGAGGAAAATAATATATATATGCCTGTCATCTTTTGCTACAATATAGGTACCATTAGGATGTACAACTTATCGCAAAATCTTATTTTCGCCTAAAATTGACACAGCCACCTTTTGCCTTGGAAGCACAGAAATCCCTTCAGCTTTCTTGAATCTGTGGGGAACTTGCTGTTTTTTTTTCTCTCTCTATGCTTTGTAGATTCTACCAGCACAGATTTTCTTAGAATAGTGGCTGGTAAGAAAGAGAGCACTTGTTATGAGTCGTATGAAGGTACAAGCAATGTATAGGGAATTGTAAGTATGGGCACTGTGTGTTGTTACCTTTGATGTAGCAATGATTTATTTCAATGACCTTCAAACCAGCTGTGTACAAATACCAGTTTGAGACACTGATATCGCACCAGCAATCAACAGCAGAAATACATTTTATCAGATTTAGTGGCGAATACTGATTGCTGTTCGATCATTCGTGGGTTCTTGATTACACTAACCTCTAGTGTGTGAAAGTGGAATTACATGCTAACGGAGCGCATACACACAGAAACACAGGAAAATTCGCTCAGTGTCCATTCTTTATAATTCCTATTTGCTGGTACAAACTTGTAGCATCCTGTGTGCCCAACTCGAGAAACACGAAATCCCCTACAGCGCTGTCAAAATTCCGCCATTCCTCTATGGTTATGGGATCTGAATAAATACGGATATACAAATGTTAAAGAATCACAGAACTTGGTTTCATTGTGTCTCCTGACATTTTATATTGTTTGAAAATCAGGCTCTGAATTATAGTAATTTTATTTAATATTTAAGTTATTCGCAAATGCTTAATCTTTAATAAATATATATTTTGTGAACAGAGATATAAGTAGGGTGTATGCTATTATGTTATTAAAACATATTGATTAATTTATAAAGACAAGTCTGAAAGCAAGTTGCCTTATTCTTCTCCCTAAAATAAACACACTACAAGTATTAATTTACTAGCTGCCATGGTGGTGTAGTGTTTCAGCACTGCATTTATAATCCTGTGCATCCAAGTTCGGTCACCGGCATACCTCCGATTTATAACTTGTGTTGGGCAAGATCATGGTCCCGGTAACACAGGGGTTTACTCCTGGAGCTCCGATTCCCCTGTGGCATCCCAACAAATCTCTACCATCACATAATTTCATCACAGGTGTAGCACAGACCAGCCTCTTATGACGCACCCTGGGCAACGACTCTGCTGGTAAATTGGTCTATACAACTGGCTTTATATGGATGAATAGCATAAAGTCAAGTACTCGACATTAGAAAAAAATTAATTTACTTTTATTATTATTATTATTTTATTATTATAATATAATGTTATTTCAAGTTGGAATACATGTAGCCTAGGCTTAATTAGCATATTCTAATCTATTTCTTTACTTACAGATCCTAGAATACATTATAGGCCTATATATTAAATTCTTATTTTTTATATTAGGGCCTATTATCACATTGTTAATGTGCTTCCGCATCTGTAAGTGTATTGTTTTTATGTAGCCTAGATAATATAAAAGTTATCACACAGATTCCTCCCTAGATGAATCCTGTGAAGTTGAAGTGGGCCTATTCTTATCACACACTTGTTGGTTGATCCTACTGATATGATTATCACCTGTTTTGTAGGTCTCACAGCATATATTTTTATTTTTCAGATCTAATTTTATTCTGACAGCACCATCTTTCAGGGAACTTTACTTATGCAAAATCTTAAAGAAAAACGAATAAAATTTATTTGAGAAATTTCAGAGAAAATATACAAATTTAAGCTTCTAACATAATGTTTTTTAAATTCCGCTATATTTCGGCAGATTATTATTGCCACTATGTCTCCCGAAGCCTCAAATTCTGCTACGCAGTTGGGCACACTGGTAACATTAGACTACTATAGCTCTGCTATGTGGAATGAAAACTTTAATCACTTAGCCAATCACATTGTTCATAATAGCTTCGTTCGTAGAACAAATACAAACTCGTTTGATTTAATAGTCTACATGCATACCCACAGTTGGCAACTGTTGGAGCTAGTTAGCTTTTCTTTACCCAGGGGAAGTCCTGTAGAGGAAATGGTGTTGCTTGGTGATATATCTATGTAGTTGGCAGGTTTTCATTATCATACAAATTCACTTATTTTTCAAGCATAATTTATTTGTATATGGTGTAATGTGTACTGGATCTAAATTAAAATGGAAATGAAAGACAAGATAACTAGCTTGTATTTTTTGTTACAGCCTCGGCTAATAAAGATTAAATTTAATCTAATCTATTATTCTTTTGTCTTGGAGAAGGTTATGGTAGTATATAGATGGCAGTGAATCTGCATGCGCATGTTCTGACTAAAAATTTTCTCTACTGTCAGAAACTGTTCCAACGGTTAGATGATCATTTCAAATCGTTTGAAAACATTGTACAAACAACAATTAATAATCAGCAACTATCATCTTGCTGCTATGAACGCGAAAATGGATAGGTGTATGCGTCTCATTAGTGGCAATGGTTTCCTGCTTTACTACGAACAAAGCTAATATCTCTCCTAGCCCAATCACAGCATGTTGGAATACTGGCAGTGCCAGCTGCTCTCATTGATTACTGCCCATGTTCAATTCAAATTTTGAAGTGAATTTATATTTATGTATGTATGTATTTATTTATTTATTTATGTATTCTGGTGTAGTTAAGGCCATCAGGTCTTCTCTTCCACACCACCAGAGTCACTGCTAACTGCCCACTGCTAACACTGGTAGTGGCAACTGACTTGGGTCCTATATTTCCCATTATTATGAATGTAGAAAATCTAAATCTGGATAAATCATGACAACTTGGTAAAATTCGGGACAATTTGGCACCTTGAAATATCTTAAAAATCCGAGACAGGGGGTGTAAATTCGGGACTGTCCTGGAAAAATCGAGACAGATGGTTGCCTTATACTATAATAATATGTCTGTAGTATTAATTTTTTAACTACTTATCATTGCAATAGGCTATAGTACATTTCTAGAAACAAAAGGTCATAATAATTATTATTTTAATTACAGTATTGAATCTTTGATCTCACTATGTGTCACACATGGGAATGACGTCTGATTTATGTTGCATTATGTCATTATGAAATAAAAACTGAGAGATGGTATAACTTTACAAATAGGTCTATACGTAATATCTGGAAAAATCAATAAGCGATTTTTATAAGGTCGAAGATTAGTGACAGGTTAGGTTTAGTTTTTTTCGAGGCTTTTGGCATTGCATTGTGCTTTTTGGTAGATAGGTTCATAAATTTACCATGGACCGAAAAAAGGAGTGCTGAAATTTTCCAGAAAATCTACACCAAAGGCACTGGCTTGTGAGAGATGTATATAGGCTACTAGCGGTAAACACGTTTTAGTTTGCAGCAACAAATACTTTAAAGATAAAAATCAAACGATAACATTACTGTATATTCTAATGCAATCTTGTAGCCCCCCCCCCCACTTGTTACTGATTACCAACATAACATGCCGGAGATCCAGGAAGAATTACTAGTGAAATGGTCAGTATTACATTCTGGATCTCTTGAATGTTATACAGGGTGGAAGTGATATAACCCTGCATATTGAAAGGGAGAATAGAGTACACTTAAATGAATAGAAAAGCTATATACGTTTTGTGATTAAATGCATGGTTAATTAGGAAATTAAGTTGGAAGTTTCAGCAGTCTGGCAACATTGCCGCTAACATATTGTCATGCAGATGTAAGAGGTCAATGAACTCAGGTCTATCTTCCTATGTGAACTGCCTCCCACTTCCCTCTCTTGACTACATTATTGCAATCTGTTTGCATTGTTCAGTGGTTTGGAATTAGTAACTTAGTTTTTAAGTTACATTTACACGAGAACTGTATAAACTACTGAAATATGCCAGAGGAATAAATGATTCTTTATTAGGTTTTCTATCGATATGAACAAAATCACGATCCTACTTGTAGTAGTTAGCCTACTGAATAGGAGGGTGTTAAACATATGGGGGGGGGGAACATTTTTTTCTGAGAAAATTATGAACTTTCCACTAGTATGGTACCAGTATTACACTTCTTTGTTACATACAACATGAGCTATTCGATCTGCAGTGCTATTTCACTTCCACTCTGTATTTGTAAAAAGCAGGAGATGGGATGCTTTAAGAGTGCATTATAGTATACAGGTAAGTATCAAACGATTTTTATATTGAAAGTATTTGTAGCTCCAATTGGTCATAAATGCCTTCAGGATCTCTTGTTTCTCTTAAACTAAATAATGTTGTTGTTGTTTTCTAATGCCAGGCGCTTGACAATAAAGTCATTTGACCTCTTGCACTCCAATATTTTTCAAAGATATTATCATGACCAGCCACTGAAGCACAGATTTTGAGGTGTTCCGAATCCATTTCTTGGTTTGAGTTGCACAATGGGCAGTTAGGGGACTGATATATTCCAATTCTATGCAGGTGTTTGGCCAAACAATCATGGCCTGTTGCCAATCTAAATGCAGCTACAGACGATTTTCGTGGTAAATCGGGAATTAACTGTGGATTTTGATGCAGAGAGTTCCATTTTTTCCCTTGGGATTGAGTTATCAAATTTTGTTTGTTGAAGTCTAAGTATGTAGATTTAATAAATCTCTTCACAGAGTAATACGTAGATTTAGTAACAGGTCTGTAAGTAGCAGTGCTGCCCTTCTTTGCTAAAGCATCCGCATTCTCGTTTCCCAGGATTCCACAATGGGATGGTATCCATTGGAATACAATTCTTTTATTGAGTGATATTAATTGAGAGAGCATTTTAGTTATTTCTGCTGTTTGAGATTAAGGTGTGTGTTTAGAGACGATTGATAGAATAGCTGCTTTGGAGTCTGACAATATAACTGCAAAAAAAACTAAATAATGTGTGCAATGTATTATGTTACAGAATTATGTCCAGACTCACCAGCGTACTATGGCAACCGGTCTGCCTGTTACATGATGCTCCATCAATACAAAGATGCACTGGAGGATGCTAGGAAATCCGTGGCATTGGATACCAGTTTTGTTAAGGTACATTGTCATACTTTTATTCTGTTCATTTCATTTAACAATGTCGAAAAAAATTACAGGGAGCATGACTAAGCTCCAGATTTCTAGATTTGAACCATTCTAACTTACGTGTAAATCAAATTTTAACTTAATTTTATTTATTACTGGCTAACAAAACGTGAAAATAACAAGAAGCTATGAAGACCAAACTTAGGAGTTAGAATCAAGAAGATTCCATTTCTGTGTCTAAAAGCTACAAAATTGATGTTTCATATCAGTCATTTTTTTATTTATTCTTTCATGTAGAATAGAATAGAACAGAATATATTTTATTCATCCATCATATTTCTGTAAAACAGACCTATTACAATTTTATGTTACACCAGGTTTGCCTTACTTTACAATTTTATTTTGCTATGCCAAGTAGTATGTTTCCCTGCTAGTCCCATCCTGCCTAACTATTGTCAGGCCTATGTAAGAGTGTTCAAAAACTGTGGCATATTACTCATAACTTCTTAAATTTTAATTAAAGAAAAGTGTTTTATACAGAAGTTGAAGATAAACCATACAGTATGATACCAGTGTTCATAGAGCTTTTGAGTAATTGTTAAGTTGTGGTAACTAAAAAGTAATTAATTTTTGTTTCACATTTTTGTAAGACACCCTGAATTACTAAAAACCAGCAGTGACCATATGTGTCCCATTGAAGAGAAGTTGTAATAGCCAATGTATATATAATTACTAAATTCTATTTATTTCAGGGTTACATCAGAATTGCAAAATGCAGTTTGGCTTTGGGTGACTTGACTGCAGCAGATAATGCAATAACTACTGTAAAAGAACTCAATCCTGGTAACACGAGTATACTGCCAGAAATTCAAAAGTTGGAAGTCATTAGGAGGTTTGAAGAGGAAGGGAACAAAGCATACCAGAAACAAGATTACAGAAAAGTGATTAAAACTCTATTTCATTTTTAAGATCAACAGCAATCAACAAAGGCAACAATTGAAAATTAAATTCCTCAGCTCTATCACAGAATATAATTATAATAGAAAGTTAGACTATACTGCAACTGGTTACATTAGATAACAAGAATATTTAGGTTATTAGAAAAATTGAAGTAAACAGGAATCTAAGTGCCATTTTTAAACTTTCTAGGAAAATGAGTCATAACTAGGGATCCTGAAATTTCGTGAATGGATTTTGACGGTTTTTTTAAGAAGGCAGAACAGTTGCTCTTTTGGGTATGTAGTAAGAAGATAAGTCATTGTAAATGTATTTTAAATGTAACTTTCTTTCTGAGAAATTTTGTACTTTGTAGCTTTTTGTACGACATTTTACGCGAAATAGGATATTTTTTTAGATTTTGTGCAATATTTCACACGAAATATAATTTCCTAAGCTTTCATTGTGACTCATGTCATAGCATCACGAAGCCAGTCGCCATATTGAATTTTATTATGACTCAGGTAGTGTGCAGTAGCATTATGAATCCAGTTTAACCAGTCGCCATATTTGATTAAAGTTTACAATAGGTATATCTGAACGAATATAAATATTTGTTAATTTTAAGTTAGGTTAGAATTGTCAAGTTAGAGCTTGAATGGTTGTGTTAAATGCGTAATTTCTAGTGTGCTAACACCACAGTATAGTATATACAGTCATGAAGCTCAATACATAATAAATATGCATCCATAGATAGTTGCTAACCACTAGGATCACTAATATCGCCTCATTACAGACAATGCGAAATAGTACTGGCACAGTCTATTGTTCCTAGTACCCTCACAACTCAAGCTTCGTGACTGTATATACTAGACTGTGGTAACACCGTGGCCTTTACGGTGTATTTGTTATATGCTATGTAATGTTCACAGATAAATACAGTCCGAATCAGATTTTGACTCCTTATATACTCTAGATGGCATGTGAATAAGGATGTGTCATGTTGAAGAATTCAAGCATGAATGCTGTATTCTGGTACATTTAAATGGTAATTATAATGGAATGTTTTGTTTTGTGTGTAGGTTGTATTCTGCATGGATCGAATCCTTGAGCAGGTTCCTTGTACGAGGTTCAAACTCAAGAAAGCAGAATGTTTAGCATTCCTCGGAAGGTACCAGGAAGCCCAAGAAATAGCCAAGTAAGCAGACATCTTTATTAAATTTACGTCAAAGTATTTAACATTGAAATTTGTTTCAAGTGGGAAATGGAAATGCTGCTCTCAACAGAATAATGCACGGGAACATTGGGAAAGGTCTTGAGTTTTCGTATTGATTTTATTGATATTTTATATAGTATGGAGTTACTTTTTTGTTCTATTTTTTAAATGTGAAATGTTTATACATGAGGGGTAAATGGATAAAATATTACGGAAGTTTCAACATCTGACATCACTTGCTTAGAAACGGCAATGGATTACATCACATTCGACGTTAGGAATGACTAGCATTGATATGGTGTTTGTTAGATGGATAGATTTAACTTTCTTGCATGAATAAAATTATATTTCTTATTTCTCTTGTCTATTAATGGCTCTCCAACAAACCAATTCACATGAAACATAGTAATTCTATTGTAAAAACTTACACAGATATATGCAGGGATAAACAAAACTCTCCAAATTTTCAGAAGCCAACACATTTTACCAGCACATGTAATGAAAGAACTATTCAAGCCAAGATACATTTACTGGATTAAATGGAACAATATTACGTGTATGTAATGCAAGCACTTACTCCTAGAGATACTGTCCTCTCCACTGAAGCTTATATAGTGCCATTTATCTTAAGATGTGCAAGAGATGTAACAATATTAATCCAAAAAGCACATTCGAACTTCCTTCTGTGACACTTATGTTAACATTACAGTATGTATTGTAGCGACATAAAATAAGTCAGTCTTAAAACATTTTGAATTCAGTTAAAAATTCTGGCACCAGATGAAAATTTTAGGCACCATGGTGACCTGGCACCAAGAATTTGTCTAGCCTTGAATATGTGGTATATATTCAGTAAAGAAGTAAAGGGAGATAATAATACAACACAAATTGCATTAAATTTATTTCATTCTCAATCATATTCACAATCCTTAAGAACCAATTTCTTAAAAATCTAAATACATTGAAACCTGTTCAAATCGGAACCTGAATAATCCGGAATCCTGTCTATTTTGGAACAATTTATTGGTTCCAGCGAAATTTGTATGTGTTATATGTAATTTGTCCTGAATAAAACGGAAACTGTCTGATACTGTTCAAAATGGATATAATATTTTGAACACACTATTTTAATGTAAACTATATTTTGAAACAGTGTGTAATTTAAAAAATGTATGAAGTATGTAGATCACTAAGATAAAAACAAGTTTTCTTTGCAAAAATTTTAGAGGATGCGAAGGTGTGTTGGTCTGGCAGTCATAAATTTTATTACCCTCTAGACTATGCAGAAGAGTCCTTTCAAAGATTCACAGTGCTTCACACCGGCATACTGCCGTAGCTGGATAGAATGCAAGTGTAGTGATTTCGTGATAGAAAAAACATAATTGCGTAAAATTATGGCACAATTATTAAGTGATGAAGTAAAAGTTGTCGACTTGAAGGAAAATGAGAAACTAAGTGTATGGGAAATAATGTTTAAGTTCATTTGTGGAAAATTCAGGTGTAACACTTTGAAAAATAATGACTCTCTCATGAGTGAGTGAAAAATAAAGACCGTCTCATGAGTGAGTGGCTAGCAGTCAATAATGGTGACATAGAAAAGAAACATAAAACAGTTGGTTATGTGGAAATAAATGAACTGTTGTGAGAGTGAGTTCTTCATGCCCTTTCAAAGATAGTGTCAATTTCTAGATCTATTCTGCAAAAGAAATCCTTGAACTGGCAAAAAAAAAAAAAAAAAAAAAAAAAGCCAAATTCAAGGCTTCTAATGGATGGCTCCTAGACCAATTAAATAATGTGCAGTGATATACAGTACACTATTATAGTGTGATTTAATAGTGTTTAATGGTGAGTTATGATAACATTTATATAGAAAATGAGATTTTTCTTCAATATGATTTACCACTGGAATAAGCGACAGAAAGCTGATTTAATGTCAGTAGTGTTAAACAGAATATTTTGTACTTCTTGCAGTTTGCGGCATGCCATTTTGTTTTTCATTTATAGAAATGATAAAAATATTACATTTCAACTTCACACCAGAATAATACGGAAACCTGTCCACAACGGAAAAAAAATTGGGACCATGTCACTTCCATCTTGAACAGGTTTTACTGTATCACAGTAACTGAGAGCATAAGTGTCTCTATTGAAGGACTTCTACAAATTGAATTAGAAATAAAATATTTACTTTTCTTAATTATAGTAGCTTATTTATATTGCAAATGCTGTTACTCATTTGTTTTCAATCACTGAAGTTAAGATATTGTTTTAATATAGAAATATGCGAATTCTCCTCTATCAAAAAATATGCTGATCAATCCTCCTCTTTTTGATGCCTTATGGATTCTTCTTATGTGACTTCCTCTAGAAAATATTTGAAGAACATGCTGAGATACAAGAACTTTCCCACCTTCCCCCTGAGAGAGATACTGTAAGGCTAAATAGGATTGGAGTGGTAGTGTAAGCACTCGCCAGTCACCAAAATTAGTGGAACATCTTTAGAACATCAGACCTCATACCTTACAATTGAGGGATTTCTGACTTGATCTCTTTAGAAATGAAATTACAACCAAAACTATGGTTATAATGCCATTAATTTTACTGTGTGTTTCTTATTCGCTGTATTCTCATCCGTGTGTGTATGTGTTTTCTTTTTTTTATAGGCACTATATTAAACAACATGTTCCATTACAGTTTGCAATACTACATGTTCTGGTTTACATCAATATTGCTTTTTTTGTTTGTGTGCGTGTGTTTTTTATATACTATATTTAACCTCCACAGTGCTTCCTGATGTTAGACCAGTCAAAAGTAGTTCCTTGCAGCTAAGAGATTACAGGTCTAATCTGGAAATTTTCTATTTTGAGGGATAAATCGTTTTTATACAAGTCTTCAATTGAACTTCTATCAGAAAACAATTCGAGGAATAATTATCTTCAAGACCACCGATAAATGTAATATATAGGCCTAATATTTTGCTGTTAATAGTTTATTAGAATTTAGTGATACTGTAATAATTATGTAAAGTTAAAACAAACCCAAGGAAGGAACTGGATTGTATCTAGTCTGCCATTAAGAGTTCGTGATATGATTGAAATTATATTCATAAGTATATAAATAAATATAGTTAACTTCAAGAAGAAAATATTTGTGCAGAGATATTAGATTCTGTTGTACAGTTGAGAAATAAATATTCAGTGGTACAAATACACTGTCACACAATGCATATTAAGCTGATGAAATCATTCGCAAAATTAAAATTGAAAGCCGTCGAACAAGGGAGAAATACAAAAGCAAACCAGACAGGAAGCAACTGCAACTTCTAGGTTAACAGGCAAAACATGTTGCTTAGCTGCCCACCTTCATAAAGTAGGCATTTATAAATCAGAAACCTGTATTACCTTTGAGGAAGAAAATAGCAAAATTGTTAGCAGCAGCTTACTACAACGCAGAGAACTAAATAAAGATCTTTAATAGAATAAAATCATCATTGTTCTTTTAGAAATTGGACATGGCTGCTTGAAAAATAATTTATTTAGGTTTAAATATTATAAATTCTGACAATGCACTTCGAGTACAAATAGATTATGGACTAAGGCCACTTTTGTTGGTCCACTGTGATGCATTGATTATACAGCTTCATATTGAGATGTTTAATTCCAGTTGGAAACAAACATTGTTTTTTGTAGAAGTATTTTTTTAGTATTGTGTTTTGCTTTGCAGTGACATTCTTCATGTTGACAAACAGAATGCAGATGCAGTCTATGTTCGTGGTATGTGCTTATACTACCAAGATAATGTGGAACGAGCCTTCAGTCATTTCCAGCATGTTTTGCGTCTTGCACCAGACCATCAGAAAGCAATGGACATTTACAAGGTACACTACACTTGCAGTAGTTTTGTACTGTGTATTCCAAAACGAAACATTGTCACAAAAATAATCAAGATTGGTTGCTTTTAGCATTGGATTAGATAAAGTATTGTGATGCTGCAAACATCTATTTCAAGAATGACAATTTACCTATAAATATCCCAGCTGCACCTATAGTTTCGTCTAGGAAGATCCAAATTTTTTGTCTGCCATAGTTTTTCTTAGATATATGTTATTTAGCACATACTTGTAGCAAAAGAGTAAATAATTTCGACATATTGTATTTCGGCATGGAAGCTTTATTTTATGAGTTTTACAAAGTGTTGGTGGCCTTTTCTGCACACACTATCATTTTATACAACTCTCTAAAAAAGTCAGTTTTGATGTCCGGTTTTGTAATGTGTAAGACATGCCTGCAGCATCCTTATTTTCCATTAATGCAATATTTTTTATATATCTTAGTATTACAATAGGCCTGTATATTTGCGTTTTCATTCTCTTGTAACTGAACGACAAATCTTGCACTGAATTGCTTACTGTCCAGTTCCTTCACAATATTTTACTTAATAATTATTCATTGGAGCATATTGTTTCCACTGTAAGCACTGAAAACTGAACTCCCAGTACCTTCATATAACACCGCCTCCTTAAGATCACTGTAATTGGTGATTGTCTTACGCTGAGTGTAAAAAGAGACTGCATAACGTAGACCAGTAGTCACAATGCTATGTGATAACTTATTTTTTTAGGATTCCGAAATCACCAGTCCTGTGGTAGTATAATTTTCGATCAGAAATATAGATATGATTTGTTATAAAAATATAAGCAAGATCTTAGTGATATTTCTATTCTTTTCAGCGTGCAAAAGCTTTGAAACAAAAAAAGGAAGAGGGTAATGAAGTCTTCAAAGCTGGAAGATTTAATGAAGCATACAACTTATATACTGATGCACTGAAGATAGATCCTCACAACAAATCAACAAATGCCAAATTATACTTCAACAGGGCAACAGTTTGTTCTAAGGTAATATTTGTAAAATTGCTGTAAAAATATTGAAGTATAATATTAACCTATAAAATAGTAGATACTGTTCATTTCTACAATATCACGTAAAAAATGTAGGAAGTAGAAATACAAATTGTCTTTATATCATTATTGTTACATTATTATTGTTCATTTCTTCACATTTTACAGGAATAGAGAAATGTTATTTAAAGTTCCTAATAAATTTAACGAAAATCTTGTAAACCCACCTGGATATCCATTGAGGCTCATGGGGACTGACCTTCAAGTCGTCAGTTGTTATTAATATGTGATAATACTGATGTACTGATACATTTACACACAATAATATTGACAAAACTGAGTAGTCATACAATATGTGAATAACTCTACTTAATTTATCTGTAACTTAATAATTTTTGCACTTCACAAAGCCAGGCTTGAATGTTTCTTACAAACAAAAGAATATTTATGGCATCTGTCTTGATGTTTCCTGTCTACAGAACGTTCACATAGGTGACATCATCCGGGTTTTGTTTCCCTCTGTATATAAGGGGCTACAGAAATTTTACTCTATAGACTTCTGTTTTGCTGTGTTAGAGATGTTCCCAACTTCAGGAGAAATATTCTTCTTTTATAATTACTCTTATGTTTCCATTCAGAATTCATATGAAAGCATTCAGTACACTGATATCCAATATAATGTAGAAAATTACCATAAACCATTTTCTTCACATTCGTTTTGTGGTGTAAGTAAAGACTAATTTATCCATAAATTTGACACCTGACTTCCTAGTATTTTAGTCGAGTATCATTATAGGTTATGCTTCATTGTTTTCTATCTTTTCTTTGAAGTGCATGATACTCAGCAATGTTACTATCATACTTACTTACTTACTTACTTACTTACTTACTGACTTTTAAGGAACCCGGAGGTTCATTGCCGCCCTCACATAAGCCCGCCATTGGTCCCTATCCTGAGCAAGATTAATCCAGTCTCTACCATCATATCCCACCTCCCTCACTATCGTTCCCCTTTTTTTTTTTTTTGGACAATAAGAAACTATTGTAGTTGATTCTAGGAATGCAAAGAGGGAGGAAGTAGAAGCAGAATATTTGGATTTATTGAAGTGACCAAAAATTCCTGTTACAGTCTTCATTCTTTTCGTTTTCATTTTTAGAAATAATATATAACATCTATTTTCCCGTCATCATCAGCATTGTTTTGGATTTCTTGAGGTGACCCAGTTCATTGTCTTCATTGTTTTTCCATTCAGAATTATTTTGTCTTCATTGTTTTTCATTCAAAATTATTTTTATACCTTTCTTATCATAATAAAACACTGGCACAAACACATGGGAATCTTTGTAGACTGAGACAAAAAATTTATATTAGTTACAGCAAAAGCAACAGAAAAGCGGGAAATATTATTGTTGCAAATGCTCTGTTAAATAGGAATTCGAAATTTTTACTTTCAAATTATTTCTTTGTTTAGTGCAACTAAATATTCAATAAGAGCGTCAACTTTGTGTGGGGTCATTTGGTACCCCAATGGTACTCAGTGTACAGTAATAACAATTAATAATTTTTTATCTGTTCAAAATAAAGAAAAAAGTCAAATATCCTTACATAGATCACACTCAAAGGAAGAAAGTCAATTTATTTCAAAATTTTAACTAAGAAAACAAAAAGACTTTGAATGTGCTCTTGGGGTATTATATGACCATGACCCCCATGGTAATAGGAGAGTTAATCAGTTTAGCACACCTTTTGGCAAGCTCGACTTTATCTTGTTGCAGGAAGTAATAAATTTTCTACTTCACACTATTTTGATACTTGTAATATCATTGTAGATCTTTAACATTGGCTTTCACTTATGCAGAAAGTTATAAGTATTAAGTAATCATGTTCTTTTTTTCTCTTTTTAACTCTCTAGCATTTCTTTAAGTCTCGTTCACACTCTTTCAAGTAACCTGAATTCAAGCTGCAGTTCAGACATATTGAAGTTATTTGTTTTCAAGTAGGATAAAATGGCGTCTATGGAAGTTGTGCAAATAGGAATTTCTGTAATAGCAAGCCTCCGTGCCAGGGAACTGATAAGGATATTGAAAAAAATGAAAAAAGCATTGTTCAATATGGGTTAGGGATTGGATTAGGAAGAGAAATATATGACCATTGTCTATTACAAATGGAATAATCGCAATCTTCAAGCAAATTAAATGTAAATTTAATAGAATAAGCAAGTCTAATTTACCATATTTGAAAATTATTTTCTTGAAGCTATTACAGTTCTCAAAAAAATCTACCAGCCACATTGAACCATGCTAGTTTCAGCTGATAAATGTCATCTCTTGAAGCAACATTCTTCTTAATCTCTTCCATCTTCCTCACTTCCTCACATCTTCTTTATCTACATTTTTAACGATTTTCAGTTTTCTTTTATACCTTATCTGTGTCCACGTTAAAATCTCTCCTGTTCATTTCCTCAATGAACTCTTCCTTGGCAACTTCCTTTGCATTTCTGTCACGATACTTTGCAGTTTCTATAATCCACAGACCTTTATGAGTTTTGTACAATTGTAGAAACTCAAATATTAGGTCATTATTCCACTTACTATTGTTTCCTATTATTTTTACTTTCCCAGTACAACAGAAAAACAATCAGCTGTTAGTTTAATGCACTTAAAATAGCTCTTAATTAAAATTCGCACTCTTTTTTCCCTTGAATTCAAGTTATCAAGTGACGTTCATACTCAAGTTATTTCAAGTGTCCTTTCAATTCAAGTAAAATGTAGAAAGGAATTCAACTTCACTTGAAACTTGAATTCAAACTGCTACTTGACTTCAAGTCAACTTGAAACATAATTCACACTTTTCAAGTTCATCGAATCAAGTGACTTGAATTCAAGTTACTTGAAAAGTGTGAATGAGGCTTTAGTACTTTCTGGTTGTGTTGACTGATGGCATTACATGTCAACAATGTGATGTTGGAGCTTGTGTGCAGGTTTCTGCCCAGTAACAGTCCTGATATACTGAATTTTATATTTTTGAAGATAGGCTAATTAAGAACCTGGCACATTCACATTCATACAAATTTTCATACTTTAGACACCCAGGGAACTTTTCTTAAAGAAAAATTTCCTGACAGCCGAGGTCGGGAATCGAACCAGAGACCACCAGATCTGGAAGACAGCATGCTGATCACCAGACAATGGAGACAGTCTAAACTATATTAATAAACATTGTTCATCAAATTTTAATATTAACTTCGGCTAGTACCATACTCTGATGACTGAAGAAACTTGTAGAAAACACAGAACTGGGTTACAGCATTAAAATCCAGGGGTGGACAGAGAGCTAACAACAGACTGATGTGCATAGGAGCTGAACCCATACATCAACTGTAATCCATATGTTTTTTTTTTTTTTTTTTTTGCAGCTCGGTCGACTTAATGAGGCAGTAGCAGATTGCTCAAGTGCTCTGGAATTGGATGAAAATTATCTCAAAGCATTATTACGGAGAGCAAAATGTTATATGGATTTGAATGATTTTGAAGAAGCTGTACGGGATTGAAAAAGCTCTGAAAATGGACAAAAGTCGAGGTAGGAAAGTTATTAAATTATCTAAACCTCTCTTTAAGTTTCATTGTTAAGTACATGGTTAAGTTAATTGATAATTAAACCTTCATTTATTTTTCTTTTTCACAGAAAACAAAGACTTCTACAAGAAGCAAAGTTAGCTTTGAAAAAGTCTAAACGCAAAGACTACTACAAGATTTTAGGAGTGGATAAGAATGCTTCAACTGATGAAATCAAGAAAGCATACAGAAAAAGAGCTCTAGTTCATCATCCTGGTTAGTTTGAGTTGTTATATTAAATATACTGTATATGCTCTCATATAAGATTCCTTCCTCTAATTTTTTGAAGAATTAAGAGATATATTTCTGCCATTTATTGGACAAAATATTACCGTTAATTGGTAAGCAGTAAGTTAAATAATTTTGAGCTGTAAGAAGCTGCATTCCTTATGTCTGTTTAAGGGCTGAATGCTTGCTAGTAGAGGAAACTCACCTTCTCTTGTTCCTAAGCCTCATTTCTAGTCATGTCCCTTTGCCTTTGCTACTGGTATGAGTTATGGTCTTTTTTTTTTTTTTAACTATGATGATATATTAATTGTGTTGCAGTATGTTTTTAAGGAATATGTTTATTGATTATTTTACGTTTTGATTCATACTAATTTTTTAGATATGCGCAAATAGAAGCTGCCTCAATTTCTTCAGGATTGAAAAAAAAAAAAAAAAAAAAAAAAAAGGAATCTTATATGCGAGTAAATACAGTACTTAATTTGTTTCGTATATATACTCCTGGACTTACGACTAGATATCTTATGTAATTCATATTAGTCATTTTTAGTCACAAATCCTTGTAAGATTTGTATATAATAGGTGCAATTGGATTCTGGTAGACCCCCAAATGTATTTCACAGTTATACTACCATTTATGTGACACTTGGGGAAGTGTTCAAGTGATATAAAATACACAAACATTTGAAAGTGTTATTTAAATACCACTTCCGATTTACCTTAATTTTTCTATTTCAAATGGAAACAACCTGTATATTAGTACCTATTTTTACTCCTCTCTAAATTCTGAATCCAAAGATGTATAACATGTAATAAAAGTTTTGTTACACATATAGTTTAACAAGTTCCAGAAAGGAGACAGTGCGCATGATCAGACATACAACGTAACAAAACTAATTTTATTGCTTCAACTAGTCATTCTCTTGTGAACCAGGTCACTTGTCCTCTAATCAAACGCACTGCCTCCTTTCTGGGACTTGTAAAGTATGTGTGTAACAAAACTTTTCTTAGACTGTACATTACTGATTTATTTTTATTTGTTTAAAACTCAATAACAATTTTACAAACTTCTGTATATTTCAGTACCTAAATTGATTGCACAACTCAAGACAAATAGTTCATATGTGTTCACAGAATGGCTAAAATGTCATTTTACGCAAATTTCCTTGTGATGTAATTCTAAGAGTTTCGTATCTATTTGGTATATAATCATGTGTAACAGACCATTATTGTAAATCTCATTTTATATTTATGGATCAGTGACTATTGCAGTCATGAGAGTACAAACAAATTTTCGTATTGATAATACGACATTTTATTGTATAGACTTCAGATTGTACTTACTGTAGCCTACTATTCTTATTGCTTTGTCAGATCGTCATGCAAATGCATCTGATGGCGAGAAAAAAGAACAGGAGAAGAAGTTTAAGGAAGTTGGGGAAGCATATGGAATATTATCGGATCCAAAGAAAAGAGCACGTTATGACAACGGCCAGGATCTCGAAGATATGGAGGGCATGGCAAGTAAGTATTGTTTAATTGTATCTTTCGATTTCATTCATTATTTAATTGGATTCATCTTTGTCAGAAGTAAATGGGCTTGTGGTTGATGTTTATTATGACGGCATTCAATAACTTGTGTTACGATATCATATACGGAACTATGTAGAAGGATAACTTCATATGTATCATAGTAAAAATCGTATTAACAATACTTGTCTACACCTGTGAAGTAATGGTTAGCACGTCTGTCTGCAAAACCAGGTGGCCCAGGTTCGATTCCCGGTCGGGGCAAGTTACTTGGTTGAGGTTTTTTCCGGAGTTTTCCCTCAAATGCTGGGTAACTTTCAGTGCTGGACCCCGGATTCATTTCACAGGCTTTATCACCTTCATCTCATTCAGATGCTAAACAACCTAAGATGTTGATGAAGTGTCGTAAAATAACCTTACTTACTTACTGGCTTTTAAGGAACCCAGAGGTTCATTGCCGCCCTCACATAAGCCCGCCATTGGTCCCTATCCTGAGCAAGATTAATCCAGTCTCTACCATCATATCCTACCTCCCTCAAATCCATTTTAATATTATCTTCCCATCTACGTCTTGGCCTCCCCAAAGGTCTTTTTCCCTCTGGCCTCCCAACTAACACTCTATATGCATTCTGGATTCGCCCATATGTGCTACATGTCCTGCCCATCTCAAACGTCTGGATTTAATGTTCCTAATTATGTCAGGTGAAGTATACAATGCATGCAGCTCTGTGTTGTGTAACTTTCTCCATTCTCCTGTAACTTCATCCCTCTTAGCCCCAAATATTTTCCTAAGAACCTTATTCTGAAACACCCTTAATCTCTGTTCCTCTCTCAAAGTGAGAGTCCAAGTTTCACATCCATACAGAACAACCGGTAATGTAACTGTTTTATAAATTCTAACTTTCAGATTTTTTGACAGCAGACTAGATGACAAAAGCTTCTCAACCGAATAATAACAGGCATTTCCCATATTTATTCTGCGTTTAATTTCCTCCCGAGTGTCATATATATTTGTTACTGTTGCTCCAAGATATTTGAATTTTTCCACCTCTTCGAAGGATAAATTTCCAATTTTTATATTTCCATTTAACAATATTCTCGTCACCTGAGACATAATCATATACTTAGTCTTTTCGGGATTTACTTCCAACCAGGTGGCGGGTTGCGATTCAACTAGAATTTCGAGTTTTCCTTAATAGTTTGTGGATTTTTCCTAACATATTCACGTCAATAGACAAGAAACTGATGTAACCCGTTCAATTCCAAACCCTCTGTGTTATCCTGAACTTTCCAAATGGCATATTCTAGAGCGAAGTTAAAAAGTAAAGGTGATAGTAAAGTAAAATAACCTACTTAAAAAAAACAATACTTTCCTGACACTATTTAAAAACCAACTGCTTACAAGGAGATGACATTTTTATGATCATCACTTTTGTTTTACATGGAAGTTAATAGTGTGAATCACAGTATAACAAAGTCAAATTTTACAACATTTCAAAGGTTGCCAAGTTACAGGAAGCGAACGTTGCAGTCTTCTGCCAGTTTAGTTAATCTACATGCCTTCTTTCTGCTGTTCTCAACTACATTACGTCATTTAAATGTTCACGTTTTTAAGAAATGATTTCGAAAGTATTGGCAGAATTACCATAAAACAATGTAATTGATTCCCGCTTTTGAGGAATCCCACTTTAACGAGAATCCTGCTTTTAAGGAATGCTTTATTATGCAATAGAGCCTGTTTGCTTATACACTTAGAGATGCCAAACAAGTTCCAGACCAAAGCATACTTGGCCAGTAGGTTGGCTTGTTCATTGTCCTACTCTCCACTGTGTTCTGGGACCCAAATGAGTTTTTTTTTTTACTGTATTCTGAATAAGGTTTCCAGTGTAGTTCTGCATTTTTCAATCAGCCTGGAGTCGACTTTGTGTGCATTTAGCACACCCAGTGCAGTTTGGCTAACACAACATGCCTTGACATGATTTATCTAGGTTTTCCTGAGGACAAGCTAATACCGCAAACACTTCAGCTTTGAAAACTATAGTACAGTGAACTCTGTTATAGTGAACCTAAATCGTTGGTTCTGACTGCAAACATTAAAAAGTACATTAATATTTTCGGTTATAGTGAACCTTGTATCCTGACAAATTCTTATTTGAAGTCAGACCTTGTATCAAATTGAAAGAATGTGTTGAGAACAACATTCTAAGTTTCTTAGTGCTTTAGTCAAAGCACAAAGGTCGGATTAGTGATTCCTAGATAATGAGCTGTACTGTAAATCCAGGCAATGCGTGACGACTTTGCCTCACTCCACCATCGAAGGGTTCATATTCTGTTCTCAGGCACTCTACTCTACTGTTATTTCTAATCCTCCACCGTCAAAGGGTTGTCTTTTGTTCTCAGAAACATTTCCATTATGATGGATAGCATCGAAACAACGGAAAATGAAATTGCCTTCTTTTATTAAAAGGGGACGGACATTATGTCCAGAGCATAAATGAAGGTAAGATTTCGATGGCTTTCAAACTCCATCAACCCTCTCCTAGTTTCCGTTAAGTGACACGGGAAATTCCAAGGCTGAGTATGCAGTCAGACTATAACAGCGTTTGTCATTTCTACCTGATCTAGTGTTCCAATAGTGAATGCATTGTATAAAAATGTCGACGCGTAAAGTGTTTTCTTTGGAAGATAAGGCGAATATTATAAGTGACATTGAACGTGATCTTTCGCAAGCGGTCTTAGGCCAACAGCATAGTTTAAGTAAATCAACTGTAACTGTGTACAGTATACAGTGTAATCCATTTCACAAAAATGAAATATTTTATTTTCTTCCTCACAATTTCATTCATTTCTGTTGTTTAAGGTTAGGGGAGGGACACTTTAGATAGGGTGAACGAAATATGCAACTCCGCAGAGGTTCACTATATCTGGAGTTGACTGTATATTGACCAAGAAGGATTGATATTCTAGCCCTTAGTCATATATCATAAATCATGATCGTAAAACATGTCTATAAAACGAATCTCGTTCATTATACAAATTTTAACTCAGTTACCAGAAATTCGTGAAAAAATCATTTGCGGAAATCTGGTGTCCATTTATACTAGATTTATACTAGACTAGAAATGGGGACCAGAGGTATGTAAAACAATAATAATAAAGTTTCTTCAGGAAAATAAAAGTATAACATTTGAAACAATATCACCAACATTGATGATTCAAAAAGTGTCTGTTCATTTTGAGATTTGCAGCATTGGAAAACAAGCAAACAACAACAAGTTGGTTGATTATCTCTTGTATACATTATGTAATAACATTATGCATTTTCAGGTTTTATATTTTTGTCTTGTTTTCAGGTGACATCGATCCAAACAATGTATTCCAAGCATTCTTTGCTGAACCCGGTGGAGGACAGTTCAACTTCACAAGCGGATCGTTTCCTGGTGGATTTACTTTCCAGTTTGGTTAAAGAAATCCGTCTACTGTGGAATGTACAAAATTTCACTCTTGCCAAGAACCTTGTACTCTGACACCAGATGGAACGATTGACTATTGGCCATATTATTATTCAGAATCTGTCAAATCACATTCAGACTTGTGTATAAGATATAACTCTTAGTAAATTATGACTATGTATGATATTTATTATTTCAATCTATGTTCTGTATCTTAAAATTGTTGTTTAAGAGAATTCCCCCAGTCTCTCGTGACAGATCTTTAGAGCAACAGTTGAATTCGTTTTCTGTACTGTACACTTTGTAGCACTTTTGTATTCGATAGTTACTTTTCTTTATCGTGGCATTGCATTTTGTGGTCGTGTGAGATAGGGTGATACAAGTATTAGAAGTTCTTCGAATTAACTTCCCGTACTGTTTATTAGAGACAGTGTTTTTGAAGGTACAGAAAATCACATTTAAACAGCTTTTAATTGTGCCATTCCTATTGTTGGAAGATCTGTCATTTCTAGAGTTAAACTCTTTTCTGTACATCCTAATTTTCAAACAGTTGTCATTGTTAATCAACAGCACTCCCTGCTCTGTTCCTTCTTAACTAACAGTTTTGCATGCTGAGCTTAGAATCTTGCATGAAGACTTGTTGCATAACAGTGTGATCCCCACAGATGAAATAAGATCTTGAGTAATGACATATACATAAACGAAATTCGTTAATTTCCAGTGAATTTTATTAACATGTTATATTTACGAGGTGATGTACCTTTCTTTTTAACATTCAGGAGAATGAAGTGTCTTTATCTCAGTGATGTGTTAATAGTTTGTTTTTTTTTTTTTTTTTTTCTTTTTGTTACAAATCTCGGATGTATTAATTTTATCCCTGCTGAGTAATAAACAGATATATTGATTTGATTGTTTCTTTAGTGATTCACATTTATTCTAAAATGTAACATAATGACAACAAGAGGTTATCTGGCAACCCAGCCTCTCAAAGATATTCTGTTACCGCACTATCAAGTGAGAAGAGAACAGCACTTGCAGGGAAGAAAATGGACCCCTTTTAGGGAAGAAAGTGAAGATTTTTCTCTCATCCAAAATGGGATTTCTGTTGATTGGTTAGCGTTTGTTTCCCTGTTAGCACAAACAATTGTCTAGCTGTGTATTGGGTACTTGGTGTGTCTTTTTTTTTCTTTTGTGGGGATATGTATTGGTCACCAATCCCTTGGGGGGTATAATGAGTGAAAATGTGCAATTTTAGTGATGCCATGAATAAAATACATCGAAGTCAATAAAATTACCGTAATTCATGAGGAAAAGTCTTTATTTAAATTGTAAATCATGGAAAAAGTGTATTTAAACATATAAATAGTAAAAAAAAAAAAAAAAAGTTCGAATTTGGCATGGAAATCATGTATTGATCATCATATTCAGTAGAACTTCAGTAATTTCCTTTCTTTCATCAGCACAACATGGCTTTATTCAAATTTAATTCAGAGAGAATTTCCGTTGGCAGGAAAATGCCAATATTAATAAGGCCAGTTATACTGTATATAGATGGAGAAAAGTGTCACGTGTATATAAAAACATTAGGTGTATGTTCATTTGCACACTAGATAGGTCTGCTTGGCTGCCAAATTATCAAAATACATTATTTATTAGTCTACGTTGTATACTCTTCCTGAAAATGTGATAATAGTATGTTACGGTACAAGGTTGGGAAGTGCTTTTTACAAAATCCAGAAAAAGTTTGAAAAACGAAGAGAGCAAGTTTTTCAGTTTCTGAGACAGACATGACCAGATCAGACCATACCATAACGTTTCCCTTCTTAAAATCATTAATGCTTGCTTTGAGTAAGAATGCCAGTTGTGTTTAACCATTGTTCTCAAGACAACTGTGTATATTAAAATGACTTGTATGTTTTCATAACTGCATGAATAACACATAATGACTTAATACTAGTTACTGTAGAAAGATATGAATGGAAAAATTATAGATATGAAATTCAAGACTATAATTTTATTGCACTCCTATATACCGGTACTGTATTTTATCTGTATGGACGAATGGAAAATGAAATGCAGGAGACCATCATGAAGTTACAAATATAGATTCCCTGCAGAGTGTAGAAACTTATTCTCAAAAATGCAGGCTGTTTACTTTAAATAAATACTCCTTGGCAGTGATTGAATTTATATCTTTAATAATAAAATTTGCAAGCTGTGAAATATTATATAATTATGTTAATTCCCGATTTACCACGAAAATCGTCTGTAGCTGCATTTAGATTGGCAACAGGCCGTGATTGTTTGGCCAAACATCTACATAGAATTGGAATATATCAGTCCCCTAACTGCCCATTGTGCAACTCAAACCAAGAAATGGATTCGGAACACCTCAAAATCTGTGCTTCAGTGGCTGGGCATGATAATATCTTTGAAAAATATTGGAGTGCAAGAGGTCAAATGACTTTATTGTCAAATGCCTGGCATTATAAAACAACAACATTATATAATTTATTTGGACTAAGCTGAGTTCTGGTGAGAATGTTCGGTAAGTTTTTATTTTTTAACAGACTACTTAGTAAAACCTAATCTGGATCTATTCTGGAAACCCAGCAATTGATACTACCAACCCACTTGCGTTATATCATATTAACTATGCACTAGATCTTATTGCAATAGAAAATAAACAGGACGACTGTAGTGAAGTACTCAGTCTTTCTGCCTTAGAAACATTACATATCTGCTACCCACAAGACAAATGGCTGCATGTGTACACTGACGGCTCCCAAATAGAAAAACACGGGCCCACTGGAGCCGGAATTCATTGCCAACTGTTCTCTACCTATCTCACTCTAGGCAACAACCATACTCATTTTGATGGAGAAGTAAGAGCCATATGTACTGCTGTGAAATAACTGTTGTGCAGGTCCTCCCCATTTCCAAACATTGTCCTCCTCAGTGACTCAAAAGCAGCGATATCTGCAATTGGAAACTACTTACTACAACCAGCTAATGATGACATTCAACAATGCAGAGAAGACATCAAGAAACTAAATAAAATTGTACATCTGCAATGGATACCTTCTCACTGTGGTATTGCCGGGAATGAAGCAGCAGACTTTCTAGCAAAGAAAGGAACAACTATCCCCCTTTCATATTCTAACATGCTGCCATTCCATAGAGTATCTACAAATATAAGCAGACGAGTGAGACAATGTTTCCATAAAAGTTTGGAGGACCAAATTAAAGATAAACACTGGAAGGACGCACTAAACTCCACTCTCCCCGAATGGCCCAGAAGAGAAGCTGTTGCGACGTTCCGATCCGCAGTCGGTCATGACTGTCTGGCTAATCACCTCCACCGCCTGGGTGTATTATCCAGCCCCCACTGCATGCTCTGTGGATGTTCCGACACCATGGACTCAAACCACATTAAGACTTGTCCAGCTCTTTCATCCGTCTGCTTTGTGGATAGGTACTGGGAGGCCAGAGAAAGAAGACAGAATGCATTGCAGTGCTGACATCCACTGCCACTTCATAGTTTAAAACCTTGGACATTGTTCACTTTATTTCGTTTTCTTTCCTTTTAGTTTTTATCGCCATTGTACAGCCAATGACTCTAGTCAAGTGCCACTGCATTGAATAAAAAAAAAAAAAAACTTAGTAAAACCTTAAGGCATGATTTTTTAATATGAATAAACAATTCAGGACTTCAGTATTCCTGGTAACTGCAGAAAATATAACTATTTTATTTGTATCGTGAATGCGTAACATTTATTCAAATGCACTATAAACAAAGATATAGATACAAAAAGTAAGACACAAGTTAGTTTTGCTGATAATGAAGAAGGAAACTTACATAAAAGTGAAAGCATCGTTGGAAACAGACTGTGAATATCTCAGGGTAACAGGATGGGACTCTTCTTGAGACAGCCCATCCCAGGGAGTAGTCGCCCCTGCCCATGTGAGCTCTGGTCCCACTGGCCCGGTGGGTAGCACCAGGTTAGGGCTCCTACCCCAGGATTACGTGGGAGAGGTATGAAGTGGAGGTAATCCACTTACGACGAGGAAATTCTGAAAACATACTTCGTATGGTATGAGTTACTAATGTTTAAATTTGTTGAAAATTTAAATTACTGAGAACAAGCACAGCAATAAAACTGGATGGATGTGAACAACCATTATAGAAGAGGACAAAGGTTAGATATTTCTGATGAGTTTCTGAGTGCAACACAAGATCCGTTAAAAATAAAAACTCTGAAGCTGAAATGTATAAAGACAAGAGACATTCAAAGTGAATAAGGATATTGGATTTAAAGAAATGAATTCACAGAATAAGCATGATGCTGAATTGAAATGTAAGAGAAAAATACATGTGTATGATGGATGCAAAACAGAAAAATGGTATTTTAAATTGAATTTGCTGGGAAAAAAATAAAAGTCTTGCGGTATGTTATAAAAGGAATAAGGTAATTGCACCAGTATCACTTTTATGATACTTTGTAACAAATTAATGCACAACATTTCACTTAAAGAATCTGAGTAAACTTAAAACATTCTTATGTGTAGCAAAATGTGTGCTACACCAATATATTAAGAAAAGTTAACTTAATAAGTGGAATACTCTGCACTTGCCCAAATACCTGACTCTTTTCTTGCTCCTGTACTCAATGCTGACACTTCTGTACCTATAGCAGACCTATGATAAAAAGACTGGAACACAAGTGTTACATTGCATTGAAACTATTGGAAGCTATTGATTATAAACTTACTGAACGAAATTGACATTTATATCGAACTATTTAAATCGACAAAGGAAGAAAAAAGAAGCAAACAAAAGAAACCTATATACACACAAACATCTACATTGTGGGAATCTATAATCTGTGCGTCAGTGGCTAACCATGACAATATCTTTGAAAAATATTGGAGTGCAAGAGGTCAAATGACTTTATTGTCAAATGCCTGGCATTAGAAAACAACAACATTGTGGGAACTTAATATTTTAAAGAATATCATAACAATTTACATATTAAGAAACAAATGTTTAGAATGTATTAAATAATGTTAAATATGCATAGTTTTTGTTGCTGTCACTTTCACTATACACTTTTAGTATTTTTGCATTTCTGTCACGTTACATGCACCTCTTGAATTTATAATTGAAGGTGGTAATATTTTTTCCAAAAACTTTATCTGCACTGTACCAAATTTTGTCTTCCCTTTTTCTGGCCAATGCCATCCTGAAGGGTCACTTCGTAATATAGTACTTCATGGATTTCCTCTATCTGATCAGGAAAATACTGGGAATAATATTGCACGACAACATAATCCTTCACTTTGAATTTGGTGGTACAGTGTTCAATGTCAGTATCACAAACTACTTCACTAACTGCATCTGAATGGAGAGATATATCAGAATTTGAGTCAATGTGTCTGACTACTCTTCTCTTTTTGTTTTTTCACTTCTCGTAATTCCTTCCTTTCAGCAGTTTCTTGCTCCCTCCTTGCTTTCTCTCGACCCTTCTTTTGGTGATGATATTGCCAAGTACCTGAAGGAATTTTCTCCTTTCTCTTCCTGTTGGATCTTTCTGTCTTTTCTTCTGGCCAGAATAGCACTCGTTTAAATGGTGATGGTATAGTCATATCCTGCACAGGCCTCACAGTTGTATTGTGTGCGATATTTGATGGCGATGCCTTCATTAATCACTGGTGTTTCCAGTGATGTAGCTGTTTCAATTACAGATATGATAGCATCCATTTGCACAGATAATGGAGAATCACTATTCTGAGTAACTTCAGAAATATCCAGTATTGGTAATTCCATGTTAAACAGAAGAGAATCATTTGCGGGAGCATTTATGGAATCATCGCTACCTGATTCAATCTGGAGTTGCATTTTCTCCAAATACTGAAGAGGGAAGTGTCGATCACTGGTCCTATCCACTTTCCAGCAATAAAGTTTCCTGTAAATTGCTGAAGAGTGTCCTCCACAAGGAAACTCTCAAAATATTTTGTGTGTTCTTTTACACCAGTAGAAACTATAGTTGCAAAGAGAAACACTTAAAGCAAAGCAGTTTCCTTATTAAATACATTTAAAGGACAGAGTGTCATGCACATGTACAGGGTCAAGCATACATGCATTTACCTTAAATGAAACTAAAAGTGATTTACTGATTTTCAAATACACAAATTGCTACTAAAAGTGTGCCTGAGAGATATCACCTTTGGTTCCAGACATTATTTATTTTATTTATTTATTTATTTATATATACTGGCAGAGTTAAGGCCGTAGGACCTTCTCTTACACTCTACCAGGTCGACGTAACTAAAAAAAAAAAAAAATTCTGTATGTCGCTCTATTTTTTTTTTTTTTTTTACTTAGACCCTGCAAATTATTGGCTGCAGTCTGCAGTACATTCATTACTACTAGTAGGTTGCTTATGCAGATGCACACAGGACCTGACAACTTATTCCTCAAACCTGTCAACACACAGCTTTGTGAGTGTGACAATAGAATGTGCAGCCAAAACCTACAGTGTGGTTCTATATCTACATATCGAGGAAATCACATGAATCTGAGGACACTGTTAATACAGAATCCTTTACTGTTTTTGAGTTTGTAAGAGATGTGGATAAGTGGGATGGAGGAACTCTGTGTGCTACAGACCTGAAAACTTAGTTCACTTACCTGGCTACAGGGGAACAGAGTCAGACATAAAGGATTCCACATCTTTGGCGTTACTGTCGCTATGATTATCATCACTCCCATCATTGTTACTGGTGTTCCTGTTGCCTACATTAAAATTATGAATTTGTCTATAACGTCTTCTGTTGTTATGTCTTTGTCCTAGTAATAGTTTTTAATGTCAATCGCATGTTTATAGTATACTGTCCAATCTTCTTTAGTTACAGACTCGAATCCCTCTTGCACGAGTTCTTGAAGTTTGGAATACAAAATATATATATATTACTTTTACCATTAAAACTCCAGTGCTAGTTTAGCAGAAATGTAATCGTTTCAGATTGAGCACCATCTTTTTCTGCTTTGGTGGTTACTTTGCTCATACACTACCCCCAAAATGTTTGGAGAGCCACATCTGTCGTTGGTTGGCGGATTCATTTGACCTAGCTGGGAGGATTATCAATGTAAGTCCACCAACCTTTCCCCTGACTGAGGGGACACCTCACATGCCATGATGGTCAGCATGTCAATAATTGTTGTGGTTCTTCTGTACGGAGGTGTTGGTCATTCTCTTCCCACGTTGGGACTGTTCTTAGCTTCTTCTCACCTCTTACCAACCAGCAAGTTAGATATGTCCAGCTTTCCTGATTTGGTCGTCGGGTTCATTGGATACTAAGCCCCCACTGCGGCAAGGTGATAGTCCCTGGGGGTTAATATATATATAGTGTGTAGAGGTAGTGGTGAAAATGTGGAAACCCTGTTTGTTTTTTCTACACAAGAAATTTATTTATGACTCTTTGTGTATAAAAATTTGCACAAACATACTTTGATGTATCTTTAACGTGAAACTGCACTCAGAATAACAAAAATAATATATAGGTGCTTATAAAAAAATGGAAACAGAAAAGTCTGCAGGTTTTTTTTTTTTTTTTGCATTTTTAAAAGTGCTGGTCATGTGGAAACACTTAAACATTTCTAAAAAAACTTACTTCAATGAAACAAATACAATAAAAGCAAATCATCACTGTATAACTCAAAAACAATATTTTTATGAGAACATAACTTGTAACTACTTGTCTATTTGTGTTTATATACAAAGCTCACATTTATGTAATGTTCATTTTCACATCCAGGACACACTGAGTGATTCCACATTTCACAGACTAAACACTGTGTCCAAAGTTCTCCTCGAATATCGGTCGAAAAAGCATTGCCACAAAATATGCAAGTGGCATCTTCTTCAGTTGGAGCAGTTTCGCCAACTGGAAGGTCCATCTCTGATTCTCCTGAAGAAATGTTTGATGGAGTTGACTTTTATCTGATTTCTGATCCAGCATTAGTCGTCTTTTGCATGATTTAGATTTATTAATCTTGTTTCCTTTATTGAACTTGTTTTTTGTGAGCTTAAGTTTGACAGCAATTCTCTCTTTAGCCTTGACTAGAGATTGTTCGAAGTTTAGCTTTGTAGGGTGAAGATGTAATGACTGCTGCTTACGACCTCTGTTGTACGTCGTCTTCTTCAGCTGAGGTACTGGCATTATGTCTTTGGGAGACACGCATGCCTTTTGAGAGTCGCTGTCTGCAGATTTGGAACAACCATCTCGTAAGCCAATTTCACTTGGTTGATGTGGGTTGGTTCGAGGCTGATTGATGTTTTACGTAGCTGGCGTAATCACAACAGCTGATGTAGCCTGACTTGTACTAGTCGTGGCAGAATTCATTTCTATCAGTGCGTTATGCACAGACCTGCTTTCATCACTTTATAGCAGAGGGTCTTCTGCAGATTGCGAAGTCAGGGGCAGGGTGGAAGCAATGAAGTCGCTATCTTAAAAAACAGTCCTATCACATGGGAAAATCCCTGTTTCAAAAGTCCTTTGGAAGCAATAGAGTTGTGTAGCATTGAAAATATGCTTTTCCAAACATTTCTGCAATATCATATGGTCCTAAAGGACGATTCTGGTGATGTCATTGGCGGATATACTCACTATAGTATGTCTTAAGGGTGCCCATAAAAGATTTATCCAGGAGGTGAGTTTCGTGAGATATGTGGGGAGGAATGCTCACGATGGTGACATACTTCTCTTATGCGCACTGTATGACATTTAGGTTTCTTGTATGGCTGTTATGCCCAAGTATCAACAGCACAGGAGACTCCTTGGTTGGATTCGTCTTTTTCAGAAAATGATCAAACCACTCTGTGAAAAGCTCTGTTTGAATCCAACCAGAAGGGTGGCATCTGCCTATTGCTTCAGGTGATACTTCTTTCATCAGCGTGTCGGTCCAGGTTTTCCGGGGAAAATTATCATTGGGGGTACAAATGTACCACCAGCGCTCATGCAGCATATCACAGTCACCAGAGATCCTCGTTCTGCTGATGTGATGGCACCCACTTGCTGTTTACCTTTTAGTCCAATCACATGTGGTATCTTGCTCTGAACCACAGTGAGTCCAGTCTCGTCCACATTGTAGACCCGATCAGCAGGATAAGAGTGTTTATCACATTCTGCTTCCAGCATATCAAAGAACTTGTTTATTGCTTCTCTATTAAATCCATTAGCTCGTGAGAAAGAGGTTCCTATGGGTTTATGGATGGTGAGTGTATTCTTGTGTCGCCTGATGAAAAGATCGAACCAAGCTCTACCTGCTGTTACGTTAGAGCCAAAAGGATATAGAATGTTATTCTGTTGTGCTAGTTGATATGCCATCCTTTTGACATCTGTTCTTGTCAGCCCATAGAAACGATTGTCCATTTCGACTAGAAATTCCATCAATTGTTTCTCTAGTTCAGCTAGAAGAACTGTCTTACGCCCTATTTTTAACTTGACACACTCCTCAGGTGACATATTATTATTGACAAATCTTTGAAGTGTTGTCTGTGGCACGTTATACAATTTTACAGCCTTCCTCAATCCCATTTTCTTTTCCCTCACAGACGTTACCCACTTCTTCAAAACAGCCTTCGTTTTAGGTGCAATATGCGTCCGTGACATCTAAAAGATATGCAAATAGGATTTTTAGAAACAATACTTTGGGTGTGGGTAATGGAAACGCATCCACTATTGACCCACTTGTATGTTTTCACATTACCAGCACATCACCATATTGGAATCTAAGTCGTTATTGATTAAAACTTAAATGTTTAACTTCGATTTAAAATCATAAAGAACTGCTAAATTAAACCCTTAACCAAAAATATCAAGTGTTAATTTAATTGCATGAAAGAAACGTATTTAATTTGAGGGCTAAAACTTACCTCTAAAAGTTTTTAAAATACATAATACAACAAGCTGCTAGTACTCTACCGTAGGTGTTATGAACTGCAAGAATAGTTTCCCATGATTTCTGCTAGTCTGCAGCATTTATTAAGCCATATTGTCGACGTTTCCACTTTACCAGCAGGCTTCCACATTTGCACCACTACCTTTATATAAAACCTTTAGTCACATATTGTGCTGAAGTTCTTATAACAGCAAACCTTTACACAATCCAATGTTTCCAGAACCAAAGCCTCAGACTAATCACAGGGGCTGTAGAATCTACCCCAATAGTAGCTATGGAAATACTAACAAACCAACAACCTCTTCAATACAAAACTAGAAAAGACTGCTGTTATACAGTATGAAAAGTTAGGCTCCCCTTCAACACCTGGCAGACAAAAAATTTTACAACAAATCTCAGAACACAGGAAAGTTTTCTCTCTAAAGTTCACGATATCAAAAAACAGATAACTCTCCCTACTAACAAAGAAACTTTACTTCTTAAAGTAAACCCGTTACAAATGCTAGATACTGAACATTATACACATCTACTGAAGAGAAGAATGAGAACTATACCAGCCAAGATTAAAAGACACTTTACAGGTGAGCAGTGCTTCTGAAAGTGCTCGAGCCACTTTAGAAAAACATCTTCGTTAACATATCCAGAATCAGACATGGCGACTTCTGAACCTGCTGGTAGAGAATGTTTGTACACTTCTCTAAATCGAACACCTTTGAAGATAGCGAAGGGGGAATCAGCAAGCTACAATAGTAACATTTTTCCCTCTCTCCACGCTTGTTTTCTTAACTACTTCCCTGGTACTTTTTGCTCCCACTATTTTAGGTGGGAAATTATTAAGGGTAGTGCCAATTTCAGTCTCACACAAATTCCGATACAAGTCAAAAAAATCAGTCACAGCCTGCTTATTCATCCCCTCAGCTCTAGATTTTTATAATCCTTCTGGTTTTCGGAGTCATATATCACTCTTCCTCTTCGTAAACCAGTCTCTACCTGCAATCATGTTTTCCATGTCCAAGGGATGCTTGATGTTATTTGTCATTGCATAAGTAAATGCTGCTCGGCGAATTTGTTCTGGTGTGCAGCCAAAACCCCTTGCAGCCAAGTCTTTCAATCTAATAGTGAAATCACGCCTGGACTAAATACAGTTGGATGACCAGCTGGTCTATAAGGTTCTTTTCTCCCATTCGCAAATCAACTTTTGAAATTTTTACTCGATCTTTGAGTGTGGAATAAGGAATTTTAAACAATGCAGGAGCTCCTCTCATACTCACGGTTCTGCTTACAACACTTTTTACTGCTAGATTCATATCTTCCTCGGACCATGACCTCCACCAGCTTCAATCAAGCTCACACCGGCGAAGATGATGCTGAAATTCGCGATCCACTTCCTGCCTTGAAATGCTGGAGATCATGGTCCGAATATTTTCTTGAAGTTCCTCTAATGTATGAGGATTGTTCAGTTACATTTTATGTTTTAACATACCCCAAAGATAAAAGTGTTTAAATTATCTAAATGCATTGTTAAATCTGTTAGAAAAGCGAGATCGCTTATCCATTCTTCATTCGTGAGTTCTGGTATTTCCATTCCTTCCGATTTAAAAAATGCATCTATTTCACCTCAACATTGCTCCTCTACTTAACCATCGCACCTTACAATTGTAGGACACATCGGTTAATTCGGCTCCAATTTCGTCTAAATATGCCTGAAATCGGTGATGATGGAGTGACGATCCTTTAATTGCATAAATTAATTTCACTACTGTCTGCACTACATGATTGAGAGATGCAGCTTTAGCACACAATACCTCTCGGTGGATTAAACAGTGTATTGCCACTAGTTCATGTGACTCATTGATTTTAGGAATTGTCTCAATATACCAATGAAGACATTCTGTTCTCCTCTCATTGTGGGGGCGCCATCTGTAGCAACATAGACCAATTTTCTCCAAGGTAATTCGTATTTTGTCACAATTTGCAGTACAGTCTCGAAGATGTCTTCTCCCTTTGTGGTGTTTACCAAAGGAACAAAATCAAGAAACTCTTCAAATATATTCATGTCAGAATATACAGCCCACATAAAATGTCTAATTGAGCTATATCTTTGAGGTTGGCGCTCTCATCAATAGCCAAGGAATACCACTCCAGCATTTCTAATTTATATTTTAACTGATCTTCGACATCATTAGCCATTTCGGTAATCCTGTCTGTCACAGTTCTACAAGAAAGACATATTTATTTGAATGATTCTAGCATTTCTGGACAGACATACTTGGAGACGATGAGCAAACATTCTTTAATAAATTCTCCTTCCGAGAGACTCCAAAATTTCTCTGCTATCTGTTTTGAGAGAAGATAACTAACGTGAAGTATGTTTGTTGCTAAACAAAGTGAAGCTGGCTAGTCTTTAGTTTTTAATGAACGTTTTAATTCTTCCAATTTCTTATTGCAGTATGGCCCTATTTAAAAAGGACATAAATTAGCGTTTAATCTGTAAAACGACAACACAAAGCTGTTACGATACTGAAGTAGGAATGTTTTAAAGTATGTGTAAGCATAATCATGCAGTTAGTATCAATTATTATTGAAATCAACAGTTTTTTCTTTCTACTACAAATTTTTAAATTTTGACTTAATTGGTTTTTACAAAAACCGATTCAATTATTTTAGTTGCACATTCTTAATCTTGATGTCAAGAAATTGTTCTTCTTTCCTATACTTTTTAATAAGCAATTCTTTCTCGATTTCACAGAGTGATGTGCTCTGTGCTGCAAGTTCCTGGATCTATGAATAACTCCTCTTACTTCCCGTTGTTTTTCTCTTCGTTCTACAAGCTGAGTTACTGAAAGGAATATCAGATGATGAACCAGACTCCTGAAGTGTTGAATAATTCATCATCAGCATATGAACTTCTTCGTTTTAGACTATGTGATATGTAACGATATAATCTAAGAAAGATGGCCTTGATCCCTCCATTGATGTCTTGATTTGTGTCCTCTTGATCTATATTGGTCTACTGAGACCAATCTTAGAAGTCTCTTTTCAGCATATTTTACACCAAGGATGTCACATTGTCTGAGAGCAGTCTCTGCAAACTTTTCCACTGTCACATCTAAGTGCTTAAGTACTAGTAATCTGCTGGGATTTCCTTCATTAAATGTAGCCACAGCATCAGCAGCAGCTACTTTCACCACTTTGTACCCACAGTTTTTGTTTTTAGGACAAATAGAACACACTTTGTTAAAAGATTCATTTGGATTTTGTGTACAACCTTTGAGACACCTTTTAGAAGTTCTGTCGTTACTAAATCTTTGAATATAGGCTTAATTTCTGTCATGACAGCCATTGGAATAGGATATGGATGTCTGTAGGTTTTTTCAACACCTTCTGCTTGTGCTCGATATCCACACCATGATTCTTTTCCTGAAGGGCACATAGAATGTAAAGGTTCAGAATCTGTTGATGCTTCGTGGTACCATATAGCCCATATTGACTTCCTCATGTCTTCAATATTCCCCTTATTCCCCCTTATAGCATTGCCACAATAATCTTGCAGCTTATCTATAACAGAATCAGTGAGACGACCAGCACCACCAATACCTTTCCCGTCAGCTAATTTTTTTCTTGACTTTTTTTTTTTTAATTTCTAAGTCTGGTGCCCATTCTTTTCTTACATGGCCCACGCATTCCACCTTCTGGATATCTACTTGTGGTCCATAGGACATGGATTCATGTACAGTTTTAAAACTTTTTGTATCACCATCCCCTATGTATTCAACATACTTCACATTATATTTTCTCTCGGAGCGATTGAAAATATCTTGCAACCCACAACACTCCATACTGGCAGCACTACCTTGGTGATTTGCTGTACACAGAGGGGCATATTTTTCCATCCAATCTTCATACTGAGGACCTTTCTTTGGATCTTCCCATTTCTTATGTTTGCAATATGATGATTTCACCTTCACATCGATTACTTTTCCTGACTCCACCTCAATTACAGACACAATACCATAATGTGACAAATGACGACGGGTTTTCCACGACCCATCTCCTGAGATGGAGATTCCACGCTTTTAAGGTTGTGATGTAAGCTTAATTTCATCTTCTGCAGCCCTCTCCATTGACTGTTTTGCCACTAACTTAGAAGCACTTACAATTCTGTTCACAATTAGAGCATCTGTAGTCTGTTTAACTGGTGGAGGCAGTAATAACTGCCAAAATAACTGAATACTAGTCAAATCTTGTTCAAGACCTCTCATGGCATCCTTCTATTAATTTCAGAAACATTGTTTCCATTAAGACTAGGACTAAAGTGGGGTGACTTTGAACACAAAAAAAATATTTTTGCAAAATAAATGAAAATTTCTCTAGCTATTAATAATTAACTTTCTTCGAAAGTTGCAAGAGGTGCTGTAGATTATAGAAATGCTAGTTCAATAATTTCTAATCCTTCAAAAACAATTTTCAAAAATGATTTTTCATTGTTCAAAGTCAGGGTCACTTTGAACACAAAAAGATTTTCCGTTCCATGCCCATCTTGGTATATGTTGTTCAATGACACCCCTCTCATATGAAAGGGCATACTATTTTCTGTAGAAATAAAATTTTGAAGTTGCTAATTTAAAATATTTTTTTATTATTTATGAGTTTTCTTCGAAAATCTGGAAGTTTCTGTTATGAATGTAGTTAAATTTTCACAGTAATGCAAATTTTATGTTAGATACTTAAAAAAATGAGAAAATTATTTAAAAATAGAGCTTTCTAGAACAATTTGAACAATTTTATTAATCTGCTAGTAATCAAAATAGCACATTTTTAAGAAACACATATTTAACACAGCAGTGATAGCAGTCACTGGATATTATAACTGTCAAACATGACACCAAAAGAAAGTCTTCCCCTTCTGTCTACCTTGGATCAGGTTTGCAAATATCACCGTTTTCAATACAGGATATATCAGGTACAGCAGGCCATACAAAAAACACTTCACTTGACTTCACCTTCGAATGCCATTTCCTCAGAAATGTAATTTCATCCTCACTCTCAAGAAGTCCAACATAATGTTTTACAGTTTTCTTTCCACAAAACTTCACTAGAACATATTTTCCTTGAAGCACACTGGTACAGTCATCAATATCTATGTCCTCAGTAGCTTGTTCTGCTTCATACTCCTTAAGAATGCGTTCTCGATAATCGTCCCCTTCTTCGCTGTCTTCACCAACACAAACACTGCATTCAAAACTAAATGTGCTGGCTGAACCCTGAACTGAAGTTTCTACTAATGTTATTTCACCATGACATATTTTACAACACGCATTATCACTAATTGCTCTTATAATATTAGGAATGTGAATAATTCTATAACCCATAGCTGCCTTATTTACAGAATGAACTTGTGCACATGTACTTGACATAACCTCCAAGTCCAATCGAAGTTTCTTAGCAGAAGAACTTATAGGGATTCAGAATTCTGAGTAATATTTTCTTCTTCCTTCTTTATTGTGATTTGATTTCCTTGGAAATACCTCTTTTTACGTCATGCAAAGCTTCCTTTTTTTTTTTTTTTACCCATTTTACACCTCACAATAACACACTTCCAGTATTGACTGTAATTTAATTTCTGCAGTTACTTCTGTGACCGAAATACAGACCTCTGAAGGGTACATGCTTTTTTTTTGCCTGACGTAAAATGTGTGCGGTAGATAAATGTGTGATCCTAATTCTTGAGCATTATTGTACATCATTTCATATTGTACGTAAGATTGGCACTAACATGGAAGGCTAATACCTGTGCAGGAGTCATTTTCTTCGGTTTAGATTCGAACAACTGTCTGAATTTTTATATTTTCGTTGCTGTTTTAGGGGAAGCTGGAGACAGTTCTTTAACAGCATCTCTTTTGCTTGAATTTCTGAGATCTATTTCCATTTCGAAAATCTGATCAATGATCCTTTTTAAAATATAGGAATCTTGAAAACCGCTTTTACGTTATGGGTGTAGATAAATAACATTATTAATGCATTCTGAATAATTTCCTTTCACAATAAAATACAATTATTATATCTACCGGTACTTTATTTACTAATGCTTACCTCAAATTTATTAATAGTTGCTTCTCAACATACATCTTCTATTGTGAGTGTCTTCTTTGCGAATATTACTAAGTCAGCAAGAATTTTGAAACTTGCCTTAGACATTCGATAGAATAACTGAAACTTTTTCTTTCATCATATTGCAGTTCTTGGGCACAAACAAAAGCCCCTCTATTAACATTGTTCCTAATATACGACATCATCCAACAGCTCCGCTTTTTCTTCCTTCTGAGATAGTGATAAGCAATCATGACATCTTCATCAGAAGACATTTTCCAGTCATCTGTGTAGCTGTCGCGTAGTGTATGTGTGCGAGCCCCTTATCTATCAGGTGTTGAGCGATATCGAAGATATCAGTTTCATTATTGTAGCGTCGTAGTAGCATAGGATTGGTGGGAGAACGGCTTAAGGGTACTGAATTTTGTAACTTCTACAATTACCTAAATATCAGAATAATTTTTTACTACATATTGCTTGTTTTGCATTGTGTATGTATGCCATACTTCAATAATCTAGAGTAAATCTTACTCTTTCTTTCTTTCTTCTTTCCTACATTTTGTGATCCTTACTGCCTACGTCCTCCTTTACATTTCAGAAATGCTAGCACGTAAACAGAGCGTTTCTGGACATGGATTTATTAACAAAATATGATCACATGGTACCCATCTACCTACCACCGAGCCTTGTAACATACAGTTTTTACATCTTGTATAAGAAGAAGGTTTATAACATGAAGTTACTTAACGAAGTGTCATAAATGTTTGGTGACACTCTGCTGTCATAACATGGAGTTAAAGTGTTAACACTGTGTTAAGTAGCATGAGCTTAGAACTATTTTACCAATGGTCGGTGAAATCGGGCCTTAGTGTTCTGACGCTGAAAATCATAATTATTTCAGTCGATCATGTGTCTCATCAAAAGAAGCGATGCACATGTGGAAATAGTATAAAAAATCATTTTTCCTCAGATCTTCAAATATGTTGAAAAGACCAGCTTCTCTTTTTTCATTTATTGGATAAACTTAATAAATCATATTCCGTCAGTGTTAACATCTATATAAAAACCACATGGTAATAATGCGCCTACGATCCATAGCAACGACCGACGAGGACCGACTGGCCGGTTTCTGCCGGAAAGTGTGAAAGGAGAAACAAACTGGCCGGTAGAAATCGATGTGTGTGAAATTAGCCTAACATAACTGTGGAATAGGCCTACTGGGGAAACCACATTTAAAAAAAAACGATGCATGCAGCTACCACCTCTACTAGCTCTGGTGCATTGGAAATGCTGCAAATATCCACTGTCCCTATCTGCATCCGAGTTTTCTAGTCTTTATCCAGTTGCTTGCCGCATCATAATTGGTTTACAACACCATCATCAGACATAGACGAGGAAGAGACAGAGGAGAGAAGAACAAGGCATAGGTGCAAGAATATGCAACATCTACGTCAGCTGCAATTTCATGTTTAGTATACAAGGCGATTTTGAAGAGACTGTGTAAACAGTGCTCGCGCGGGAACATATTGCCCATGCCTGCTGTAGGACTTCATATCTTCGTCACTGCATATATGAAATGTAATAAATAACTCTTCATAGTTTCCTGCCTTCCGAACGATTCGTATAGAGAGCCTGTATTGTGAAGCGGGAGAACCATCCCTGTATCGGCGACGTCCTGTGTTGTGCTCATATGCTGTTAAGCTCCGCTGGCAGCCTGAGCACAATTCTTACGACTGCTTTCACCATTCGTCTCTCTACGGCCGATACAGTGAAAGTCTACGTACACTTCGTCCAGCAAAAGTGTCCGGTTTCGTGAACTGCTCTCTGAACTTGACATCCGTCTACCACTAGTTCGCACACTGGAATATAGGCTACCACCACTCCACCGGATTATGCGACGTTCCATGTTTGATGTAAGTCTGAGCCGAAGTTTTAAGAATTTTACACCAGCTTTTGTTTATAGATTTCGTTTTAGTGAACTTTTATCACGATTTCCAAATTATTCTTCAGTTTTTACTGACGAATTCCGGGTAAAAGCTGGTTCACAATGAACCGGGAACGAAAACGAGAACGGAAATATTGTTAAAATAAATGTGTTTAAATGTGAGCATTCACAATTAACTATTGTGAATGCTCACATTTAAATAAATGTATTTTAACATTATTTCCGATCTCGTTTTCGTTGTCGTTTTCCTTCCCGGTTTATTGTGAACCAGCCTTAAATGATTGTATTGGTTGCTCCTTCATTGCAAATGAACATATATTTAAATATAAATGGAGCTAATGTACCAGTGTTTTTACTGCAGAATTATATGCTTTTACAGAGCCTTATTTATTTTTAATTAGACAGCCTGGGAGCAGATATCTAATCTGCTCCGACTCTTTAAATGCCATTCAGTTATACTTTAACCTTTTTTTTTAACGCTTCAAAAACTTTCCAGACAGAGTCAGCGATTTTCATTCCCCAAAAGAGGTAGATCCGTGGCGCTACAGCCCGTAAAGGGCCTAGACCGACCATCCGGCTGCTGGCCTCACGTTCGCATGCCGAAACAGAGGTGGACGATCATCCAACTAGAATGGAGGTATCGTGTGGTTAGCACGATGATCCCCCAGCCGTTATAGCTGGCATTCGCAACCGGACTTCGCTACCTATTGTAGTTCCCAAGTGCATCACGATGCTGGGTGGGCACCGGTCCCATACACTGGCCGAAATTTCATGAGAAAATTTCTTCCCCATGAGGACTCGAACCAGAGCGAATTCCGTAACGCGAGTCCTAGGCAGGATGCCTTAGACTACGACGGCACGCCAAAAGAGGTAAGTTTAATTAATAAATAATAATAATAATAATAATAATAATGTAATCTGTGTTATTATATTAAACCGTATATTACTACTACTACTATTATTATTATTATTATTATTATTATTATTATTATTATTATTATTATTATTATTATTATTATTATAATTAAGTTCGAAATTTTTAAAATCATAATGTATTGTTTTATTATAAAACACTTTCATTTTATATTGGTATACTCTACTTCAAAATTGAAAAACGATCTTATGTCTAACAGTGTTCTGAATTTTTTTTTCATAGACTGATGATCAAGACGTCGATGTGCCTGCAAATGTGTGTGCATCACTGTCAGAAGAAAGTTCAACATTGCAGTCGTTCAGCAAGAAAAAAAAAGAGGTCATCGGTCTGATGAGGTGTTGAACTCGGTTGCTACTAGATTGCAGCCCAGCGAAGGATAACGTTCTGCATACGTGAAGCATGTTGCACAAGAGGTGAGAAGTCTTTCAACGCAATGACAATGTTTTGCAGAAAACTTATTAATGAAGCCATCACGTTTTCTGATACGTGACTGTACCAAATGAAGAAGATGTAAATAAGTTTCATTGTAAATCCTTCAATAATAGCATCAGTCAGCCGATTGTAGAGTTGAATCTGTCCGTAAATTTGTAAGCGAGAGTTTATCTCATTTAAGTATCTATGTTTTTGTCCATTTTGATCTAAGCCTTCTCGTTTCAGTTTTTGATTCCAAAGCTAGTGCTACAGCGATGTAAATGAAAATTTCCTCCACCATCTTGTTCCATGTACGATTCGCGAAAAATGAGTGCAAGACTGTCAACAAAACGGAACATTTTTGTCTTCTTCCACGTTTCATTTTACTCGACATCTTAGAACAGAGAAACTGACACAAGAGGCGCCAAGACCAGCAACGACCAGTTCTGAAGAAGACCAATAATAAGGTCGAAACATGTAAACCAGGAACGATAGAATTTTACACAAGAAAGTCATATAATACATATTCCGAAGTGATACAGTCTTAAAAGTTGTGTAATCAAGATGTATAAAATTTAAGCAAGAAAATAATAATTATTTGTTTTTATTAAATTAGTTACGCCCAAAAGGATCAATCTATTTGACAGTCCATCTTACAGCAATGACTTGGTGAGCTTTGCACGAAGGTACACTACCGGTCAAAAGTTTTCGATCACCTATCACAACTATGGATTTGTGGTTAAAACAGGGATTTCGTTTTGAATATTCTATCATATCATAAAGCTAGAGAGAGAAAATATTTATTTTGTTTGTCTATTTAGTTTCCTGACGTATTTGCACATTGAAATAAAGTATGTAGTTGTTTTCATAGCTGATCGAAAACTTTTGACCGGTAGTGTATATTGTACTCGTAACGATGTTTTCAGGAAAGATAGCATATGCGTAACAAGACAGACTTGCGCTATCTTTCTAATCCTTGGGTAACCAGAGCTTCAGCATCGTGATGTTAGGATTAGGATATTCTACAGGATTATTGTGGACATTATCATGTAAGGATGTTGTTTACAGTTTACCCTTCATTAGGAAAGTGTTATAAATGAGTTGATTGTCATTTTTTGTGAAAAAATATTTTTATTGTTTTCTTTATAAACATAAATGCAAACTTCACATGAATTTCCAACATAGTCATGTTCATATAGTTTACACAATTGTGCTGAACTCAATTTCAGCCATATTACTAAACTAAAGCTTTGCTAAAATGCAAAATTGTATAAAAATATTTTTATTGTAGCACCGTCAAATATATTGACTTTTTATGCGATTTACATATAAAAATAACTAGTTATGAAATGCGTGAACTACATAAAAAAATGGCAATGAATCTAAAACTAAATCCAAAATATATGTATCAAAATTGTACAAAAATAAGAACAAATGAATGATAAAGAAAAAAGTCGTTTGTAAATGGAGTTCTAGATCACCTCGAATTATTTAGACCCATGATCTACAGGCTATATACAAAAAAATTAAATTGGACTAGTTATAATGTTGATTGTGTTAAGTGGTAAAAAAAATCTATTACGTAATATGGCAAATAACATGCTTCATGGTAGGAAATTGAATGGCGTTATACATGGGCATGGTTATGGAACAAAGCATGGAGATAAAACCTGTTGTATTGGCAAGTGCTTCGAGTCAGGAAGTCGGGCGGGTTTTGCTCCATTAGCTACTATACATGGCCGCGTTATGATGGCTGAAATTACCGTGTTTTATAAGGAAATGTACTCCGCCTTGATGGAGTGTTTTATGGAATGATCTAACTTGTTCCGATTAGCGAAGCGAATTAATGGTAATTGTCACGAGAACGATATGACGCTGAATTATGTAAGGTAACTTTCAAGTGGCAGGAATCTCTGGTGTATCGAATATGTTGGCGAATAATGGTAACTATTTGGTACACGATAACCAGAAAGACCTGCGGTTAGTGTATACATACGGAGCAGAAACAGAAGACAATCACGAATGGTGAGGAAAAAACGCCGACGAAGAGTTGAGGAGAATGGACAAGTGAATGAGTTTGAATTGCAAATGTAAGAATGGAAAGAAAGGCTCAGCAATATTTAAATCTTACGAGACGTTAATAATTTGAATTAGAATTTTACGTGACGTTAATAATTTGAATTTTCCTAAACAGAATCTTACGAGACGTTAATAATTTGAATTTTCCTAAACAGAATCTTACGAGACGTTAATAATTTGAATTTCCCTAAACAAAATCTTACGAGATAAACAGAATCTTACGAGACGTTAATAATTTGAATTTCCCTAAACAGAATCTTACGAGACGTTAATAATTTGAATTTTCCTAAACAGAATCGTACGGGACGTTAATAATTTGAATTTCCCTAAAGAGAATCTTACGAGACGTTAATAATTTGAATTTTCCTAAACAGAATCTTACGAGACGTTAATAATTTGAATTTCCCTAAACAAAATCTTACGAGACGTTAATAATTTGAATTTCCCTAAGCAGAATCTTACGAGACGTTAATAATTTGAATTTCCCTAAACAGTTTCCCTTTCATGCTATGCCGACGTGTGTTTCTTACCTATACCGGTATCTAAAGTAAGCTTACAATATGAAATTCTTACATTTTCGCCGCTGAATTAAAATTGAGGGAGGACATACACCTTTGAGTAATGAGACGAAGAAATTCAATATTTTTTCCTCAGCAATGAATAACTCTATAACTTTGAAATACAGTATGCTCAATGTCCTCTATTTCTGCTATTATAATACTATTTTCAGATTTTGTGAATCTATTACCTTCACAGGTATACAAAATGACATCCACAACTTGTATTTGTTAAAACAGTTTCCCTTATAACTCAATCAATTTTTAAGATATTGCAGGTAAATTTTGCGTACAACTGTATTTCATACTTGTGAAAAAACCTACCTAGAAAGCATTGGTTTAAGACATACTTTATTTATTTGTTTGTTTAATTTTTTGACCTAATGCAACTAAAAGAAATGGTCTTCAAAATATAAATAAAAGAATATTTTTGCTGAAGACATTTCTGAAATTGTAGGTAATGTTGTTATGGCATTCATTAATGAATAGAATACAGAATCGCACAGATATATTGATATTTGTGGAAATTAACAGGAAAACGGGAATTGCAACTGTAATTTTGTATTGCTAATTACCCCTAACTGTAATAGTTATACTAAATCTGAAAATAATATACAATAGCAGAAATATCGTATTTTAAGGCTATACAATTCCAGGGTTACAGAATTATTCATTGCTGAAAAAAAAAATTGAATTTCACCAATTTTTGAATACTCATATGTGTATATCACCCTTAATAATTACGTAGGTACCTTGTTCCTTCGATTATGAACTACAATTAAAATTTTACAAATAGCGAGATTCCTTTCCTTATGCTCTGCCTGATGTAGTTCCATCGCCGATTGAGGCAGAGAACTCCGGTAGAAGATGCATTAATATTTATCTGCGGGAAATCGTACTCGGGTTATAGTTAGAAACGCTACTGTTTGCTCCTTTGTGCCGGAATGTTATTGAAATTAATTTACTGTTAAAGTATTTGTGATTAATGTTAATAGTTTGTTAAATATTAATGTGAGGTATACAGAGTAAAATATTTGCACAGTTATTAATTATGACTTTAAATGATCAGACGTAATATAAACCTCATATTATTGTAGGTATGTTTGTACGATTGTATTATAGGTAACTAATAGTAGGGCTATGTAGCGTCGTATGTTTGGAATATCACTTTCGAAAATTATGATTTGGGTTTGGATTATTGCAAATAATCTATATAGTATACCTGTTTATATCACTTTGAAGTTAGCTATAGAATGAAGTTGATGCGGTGGTGTTAATGTTAACTGTTTCTAATAAAAATAAAAAAATACGACAGCGAAGAATCATTGCAGTGTTATTTTTTTGCCTGTAGGAATTTTATTTTTTATGCTTGTGTGACGTATTCGTACACTAAGCGAACTACATAACAATGTATTAACAGCAACCTATTACTTTCTTAACCGTGGTGCTGGAAGGAAGTGTCAGCATAGCAGAACCGTTTTGGTGAAAGCACTTGTAATGAATACCTAATCGCTTAGCTAATTTAGCTCTAACAGTAGGTAACATTGAGAAAAATAAAACTAATATAAGTGAAACAAAAGAATTTTAATTATCGTTGCAAGAAGTGATATAAGAATCAAGGAGTCTCGCGGGTAATTTTATACGTTGAATGGTAAAAGTAGATGAAATCAAAGGCTAGTATGAAGCACGTGTATTGTGGATTTAATCTGTGAAAAGCATAATGGAATTGTCATCGGCTAAAGCTCCGTATTTGCAGAATTGATGTGAACCATTACTACTTGGCATTTACGTGTGATATGGTTAGTCTCCATAAATGGCTTCCGCCTGTCAGACCTCGGAGAATTATATGGTCAAGGTCCGACTTTAATGAAAGTTAAAGCATTCTTTATATGGTAACTAGACAATTTATGACGCTACGGATCTCTAAAATATACCAGTCATTGTCGCTCGACATGGGGATGTTTTATGAGAATTGTAGCAGGAATAAACAAGTCGTTTGGTTTTTTATTATTATACATCATTGCATAATCGATTGTATTTCAATAAAATTAATTAGGGCAGCTCCAATAGGTAGGCAGGCTTTATGTATGACTGTAAAGGTGATCGTATTGTGTTTCTTTGTTACAGAAATCTCCATCATATGAAGGGATCTGTTGTTGTACAACAGTGCTTTACAGAGTGCACTACTGTGCACAATGCACTTTGCACATGCATCAAGAAGCCAATACTGAGGGGGTGTCAGTGCAAACTGTATACGTGTCGGCGAAATAAATGTAAGTTACATGTTTATTTACAATTTTTGTTTTTATTAAGTAATGTCCGACAGTAAGTGTGTTGAGGTAACTTGAATGTTTTTTTTTTTATTGGCAGAAACATAACAATTAACATAAAACGTTGCTTATTGATATTTCTTTCGTTTTTCTTTTACGATGATGCCAGTTATATCAGGAACAATTGTCCGACTGACAGAAACCCTGAAAATATGGTTTAAATTAGCATCTGAAATACTCGACCGCAAGTTTGTTTTTGTACACTTGAGGACAAAAAATTCGTTCACATATAAAAGTTGAGTAAAACTTAAAGTAAACAAAGTTAAGTTCCATTCAGTGATCGATACAACACAATTCTGTGGCGTTCGGGTAAAGGGGTATAAGTCATTTTTTTGTCCAGGTGGAATTTTGTTCCCCAAATGAACACACAAGTTAAATTGTACAAGCGGGTGTGTAAAAATCAAAGAATACTAGCAGTTGATGTGTTTTATTTATGTAGAAAATTATTTGTAATAAGGGTTCCAAGTTTAATTTTCATTTATCTCTGAACTCAGTTTTATGACTTATCTCCCTTTACCCAAACACCACAGAATTATCTTTACATGTTGTGCCAACCTAAGATTTTATTTATCTAAACAACACTATTCTGAAGGTCAGAACAAAAAAAGATCGATCGCTAAACTGCGTAACCTTTCGACTCAGGCTCCGACGTCTAGTTCCGTCTCCTAGACTTAGTGCAATAATCACGGAAGATGTATTTGAATACCTCAGAGCAGTAATCTTTACCTCGTTGCACCGTGCATTGCACCGTTGCACGGCTATTTAGACGCGTGCAATTTTGAGCATTTGTGAAGCCCTGTAGTACAAGAAGAAGTCGTAATATCACAGAGTATAAGGGTTGACGTCATTGAAACACTTTTGAAAAATTTTACTGTGTGTGAGCGAAGTTTTAAACAATAAAACTTTCGTGTTGTGTTTTTTTTTTTAGAATTTATTCTGAAGTGTGAAGGGAACTATCCCCAACTTTTCCGACTTCTTTTTTAACTCAGTTTTCAGGGAGCGACAAGGAAATTAATTCAGCCGCATACGTTGGATATTCCACTTACGTACAGGGTGTATAAAACTAATATTTACAACTCTGGAATGATTTAATAAACGTTGAGCACAGTTCTCCACACAATATTGATTTTTTTTTTTCGCACGAAAAAAAGATACTAACGCTGTGTTTGATGTACGAATAATATTGACCTGTTTATTTAGGTTCCTCGGTCTACTGTTTTGTAGAGAAATCGGAAGAAGTTGAAAGTTGTGTTAGTACAAATTACGTGTGTTGTGTTTTACATTCCTCTAATATACATTTTTGCCATGCCTCTTCATGAGTATTGAAACTATATTATATTTTGGAAAATTTAAGAGAAGTATAACTTTTTGGTATTTGAACGTTATGAAATTCCCCCTACAACACCCAATCATGAACACCTTATCTCATATAAAGAAACTAGTTGTTCATTACTAACTCCATGCATTCATAAACCATTAGCTATAACTTTCGTAAGCTTCAAATAATGTAAACACTCTTATTTCTGAACTATGGGTAACAGACATATGATATTGAATGCCCCCTAACGATAGAGTGGAAACGAAGATGATGGCTTACAGAGATTGATTTTGACATGCATGGTTTGTGAATTCATCAGAAATGAATTCTTACCGCAATTCTATGACACGTATTTCAAACCCCAAGGAAATCAAACTTTTTTTAAAATCCGTTTCCGCTGTGTTTGGACCCATGAACCAAATGGTGTCTACTTGGCCACCAAAAACGAGAAATAGAAGTGTGGTAACTGCCGGTATGCCCAAATTCTGAACTGGTACAGGTTAGAGATCAGTGATGCTGCGCCGCGCTTGGACGATGTATGTGCTAATGGTGATGGTGGGGTTGGTTTCATTGCGCCTTATCGTCAGTTTTGGTGGGAGCTTCCCTCTTCTTATGGATGGAGGGTCCCTTCTTGGTGACGGTGGCATGGAAGCCGGTCTCCCAGTCTGCGACGTAGTCCACGATGCGCACACTGCCGTCGGGCTCCACCAGGCTGTACTGTCCCTTGACAACATCTCCGTCGCGCTTCTCCCAGGCCCGCTTGATGTCGCCGGTATGGGGGTCGTGCACGCCATATTCGTAAGCGTAACGTGGGTGATCCTTCTGCAACACACATCAAATACGGAAGAATGTAACAGACCAGCATCTTCTATTTTATTTACCACAAACAAAAATTGACATTGCTAAGTATACAGGGTGTTAAAATAGCTTTCAGTATTTTAAGAGGTGATACTGTTGATCAAATCATGAATGGTGGCAGCGGTACGTTCCCTTCCGGGCCCCTTCATAAGCACAACCTACTGCAGTGAGATAGAAACCCTGCCTTAGCCGGTGGAACATTTTTTATTGCACTGTAGAAAATATGGAATTCGGCCGACTCTATGTGACGCTCTTGGAAATGATTTTAATTGTACAATAGTACATTATGCAACGAGCCTATAATGCTAGTAATTAAGACGCGAGTATGTTTATGAAACGAGCGCAAGCGAGTTTCATAATTTTCATACGAGCATCTTAATTACCATTATAGGCAAGTTTCATACGACTTTTTATGCTCGACCATGTTTCTAACTTGAAGTTATTCATAAGTATTCATGTTATTCTTATCTAAGTGAGGAGCGGAACTGACCTTGTGCAATAGCCTACCTCGTAAATTGTGAGATGTGCGCAGGCGCGAAAGTATTGATTTTTTCCGAGAAACGAATGTCATTGACCTTGATATAATCTAGAGAGTAAAATAAACATTAACCTTGATATAACCTTGAAATGGGTTTAGATATTGAAAAACGAGATGACAAATTGAATTTATTTGAATATTATTTACAATTAACACTAATTATTATAGTAAAAGAACATAACCTTCTGCGACAGTATTGGATTTCCAGCCTCCGTGACGTTTCGCTAGTTGTCTTTCGATTGCATATACGAGAATAATCGATACTTGCGCTTTCATATTGCTTTCTGATTGTTTGAAAACCTGAACTTTAATGAATAGGTGTACTTTAATGCGGTCCATTAAAGAGCTGCTACCAGGTGTATAATTACTACATTTCGGCGTGGTCGAGCATATGTAGTTCTGAGATTTTTATGGAATACAGGACTTGACAGGGTGATTTAGTTTTTTATTGACCCGTTTTACTTATCCTCCGGACCCTTTACATCCGGAAGTTACATTTGTTGTTTAGTAGGCCTATATGTTTTTAACAAACTTGATATTTCGGACCTTTTACATCCGAATGTTTAAAAAAAAAATTATTGTTTTAAATGCGCCAGATAATTTATCTTTGGTGGCATTTGTTTTATTATTTTATTATATCCTTTGAAATACTACCTTAGTTATGAGAACTGTTCACTTTTATAATTTCTTAAGAATCACCTTGTAGAGACTGCATTATGTACCTCGTTTTTACTGTGACAACGTGTTTTAGTTTCGTGTTAGCTTTCAGTTTATTGTATTGCTTGTTTTTAGTTTTCAAACATTTTAGATAAGGGCGCAAATAGCCAGAGTAGCTGATGCGCCCTTTTTAAACCCCACTAACTCATGCAGATAATCAAAACTTTACAGCTTGATCACGATACAAAATACCAATATTTAGGTTTGTATCATAGATAATCGAAGTTTTTTTTAGATTGGTAACGAAAGAAAGGACAAACGTTTGGGCTGACATCATATTTAATAGAAGTGAATAAAAAAACTTTAATTAAAAAGCATTTTTAAATAATGTTCATCTCTGAAATTAGTCATTATTTAATTTTTATTTTTTGAAAGATCTTAAAGAATGACGTAAATAGCTGCGCTTCTTGACGCTTCAGGTAAACAAATCATTACCATTTCCCTTTAGTATCCAAACATCGTGGTTCCGAGTTAGGACCCAAAATAGTTGTCACTAAATACTGAAAAGTCAGGCAAACGTTCTTGCATGCATGTGTGGTGGGTTGCCGACGCACGGGGAACCGGACTAATAATTTTATTACTCCAGTCCAATAATATAGTAGTTCACGAGACTTGAGCTAGGAATCTGTTGAATTTTGCGCTCATAAAATTTACATTGAGTTTGATATAGAACTAAATCTTCCTCCTCCCGAGGTATACTGTAGTAAGTTAAGAATTGACCTTCACATAAAAATGCAATCCTTCCCATGTTAACTTGTTTTCTCCTTGTACTCCCGTTTTCCTTACATTCCCGACGTTCTTTTTGCATTCCCGTTTTTCTTGTCTTCGCCTTGTTCTTGTCTTACCCTTGTTCCTTTCTTATTCTTGTTTTCATTTTATTTCCTTCCTCTTGTTCTTTTATACTTCCTGTTCCTTTATCTTCTCCTTATTAGTCTTGTGTTGGCCTTCTTCTTTTCTTCACCTTGTTCTGCTTGTCTTCCTTCTGCCTTCCCCTTGTTCTCCTTTTATTTCTCTGATTGTACTTGTATTCCCCCTGTTCTACTTATATTCCTTTTTACTCTACTTCTCTTCCCCTTGTCCTCATTGCCTTCCCCTTGTTCTTGTTTTCACCTTATGGTGCTTGCCTTCACCTTCTTATCTTTACCTTCCTCTTATTCTGCAAGTATTTCCCCTCTTCTTGTCTTTCTCTTGTTTTCTTGTCTCCCTCTTGTTCTACTTCATCTCGATCTCTTTGCCTTCCCCTTGTTGTTCTTGCGTTCTCTTGTTCTTCTTGCATTCCCCTTGTTCTCTTTGTCTTTCTCTTGTTCTTCTTGCATTATCCTTATCTTTCCCTTGTTCTATTTGCCTTCACTTTGTTCTCATTGTATTCTCTTTGTTCTTTTATTCCCCATGTTTTCCTCATCTTTCCCTCGTTCTCCTTGTATCTTCCATTCTCTTTGCCTTCACCTTATTCTCCTTGCTTTCCCTTTGTTCTCCTTGCCTTCCCCTTCTCCTTGTCTTCAACTTGTTCTTCTTATAGTTGCCTTGTTTCTTTTGTCGTCCGCTTGTTCTCCTTCTATTCTCCCTATATTCTCGTTCTCCTTGTCTTTCCCATGTTCTTTTTATATTCCCGTCATTTTCCTTGTTTCATATCTCGCGCTACCCGTTCGTAGTTTCTACATTATACGTCTTGTGCTTCCGTAACAGTTTAGATCAGACTCATGCGTGCTCTGCCCGTACGAGCGTGCTCATGTCCCGCTGACAAGGGAAGTCCACAGTCCCGCTCTCGGATGCAAGCTCGCTGCATCAGTGGCGCGCATTGTAGAAATTTATGGCAAGGAATGTTTTAAAGTTCAACGAGTAATATAATAAATGAACTACAATATTAACACTACCTAACTTACAAATGTGATAAAACCAGTAATGCGTTTTTAATATTAAATTCTTAATAAAAATAATATTGCAATGCATACAAAGCTTCCTCTGGACCCTTTACATCCAAAGGTGACATTTGTTTTATATTTGTTTCTTTTAAATACTTGACATTTCGGACTTTTTACATCCGAATGTCTTATAAAATTTTATTATTTTGAAATGTGCTATATAATTTGACTCTGGTGGCTTTTATTCTATTGGTTCTTTGTAATACTAGCTAGGGTCTGAAAACTGCTCACTTATATGATTTTTGTTCATCCCCCTGTTGATACTGCATTTGTTTATCTCGTTCATACCATGACAACATTTTTTAATTCGTTTTAGCATTCAGCTTATTGTACTGTTTATGTTTTAGTTTTGTTAAGAATTTTACATAAGGGCGCAAATAGACCTAGTAGCTGACCCGCCCTTTTTAAACCCCACTATCCATCCATACAAAGCGTATATCTAATCATAAATCAACTTTTACATTGCAAATCAAGCTTTCAGGTATAACTCCCTATAAAGTTAATTTGTATAATTTCGAGGGAAAAATTGTTCCGGGCCCGGGTATCGAACCCGGGACCTGAAAGCTTGATTTACATAATACACGTCACTGTACGTAATAGAAAAACCACAATTTAAGTCACACAGAGTTAGTGTGCACTCAATGTTGGTAGCTTGACGGTTGTCAGCCCACTTTGAGGTCTGTGGATATAGAGGGAAAAATTGGATCGGTGTCGGGTAGAGTTCCCGGGTAGCTCAGTTGGGAGAGCGTTGGTACGTTTAACGAAAGGTCCCGGGTTCGATACCCGGCCCCGGAACAATTTTTCCCTCGAAATTATTTAACTTTTACATTTCCTTAGCAAAATATATTTCTAAGTCCCACAGTGCTGTATGACATGACAATAGGGGTGATACATAATCATTAGGTTAGGGAAAAATTCTTCTGCAGACTTTATTGAGCGTTCGTTAATGATATCTCTCTGACTAACAGTCTTAGTGATCCACTTTTTCACAACCTACTTAGAATTTCCATCATTTTGATTACTTCATACGGAAACGTATTGAGATGGTCTGGATATAGCAGTACTAGTCAGGGAATCTAAATGGTTATGGATCTGGGAAACCGTCTGTTTAAGAGAAATTCACCGCAATGAAACGTTTCCAACTATCTTTTCAAGGTGGCGGTGGTTGTACTGTCGATCAAATTACAAATTAATGCCGCTGCTGAGTGTTAATTATTGTTTACACGGAAAACTTGGTTTTATAATTAAGTAACGTAGTAAAAGGCTCCCACAAATTGGAAACATTCCGTTTTCTTAATGATATTAGAAAGTAACGGTTTCGAGGTTGAGATGGGTTATCTGTTGCTGCAGTGTGACTCATAGAAGCGACGAAACGCACGTGAGAGGAGGCAAGACCTGTCCTGTGACCTTATGTGCCGTGGCTATAGCTCCAGTGTGTATAGAGGGGAAAGATAGCTTTTAGACTGAGATGAACTTCCGTGTCGGTACATTCGTATAATAATAACCAGCGTGAAACAAATTCTCTTTCTCATACGCAGAGGCGGCACCAGCAGGGGCCCACCACTAAGGCCTCCCCTCCAACATGTATTTTTCATCAGTTTCACGGGAAAATAATTGTTTAACCTCCTGAGACATTTGTTGCTTTATTTTTAAAGTTCGGTATAATTCTACACCTCAAAAAAGTCACTAACATGAGGGAAAATGCTGAAAAAAATCTGCAGGTTATAGTTAATGCACAATTGCAGGTATATTATACTATACTTAGGGTCTCTGTATATACATTTTATATCATAATCATGTATGAAGTATAGTATACTATACTCTCAGGACTCAGAAGGTTAAAATAGTGCGTAATAATTTAATATTACTTCGTAATGAACTTCCCAAGAAGATTGTCTCTTTTAAGGACTTCTTTGATTCAATCCAATACAAAGAACTTTATATTTAAAAGGTGTTGCTTCAGTTTTTTTCGCCTCTCTTCCCGTTCAGTTGACTGTTTATTTTGAAACTCGACACTTCTACGCCTGGGACAAATACAGTGTATTTCATTAATTTGATTTGAAATTATGAGTCGAGTTTGTTATGAGTTTTATTTAGTTTATTTAGTGACCACCAGAAGTTAGTCTTACATTCTGACGGTTTATTATCAAGCTTAGAATCGCGTGTTAATGGTAGGCCTACAATAAATAATAGACCTACTTGTATTTGTAGGATAATAAAATTACAAATATGTGAGTAATATTTCAAATTACACAGTAATACTACCGTATAGGGTTAAATTAAATTTGTAGTAGCTGCGGTGCGTCATGTTGGTAAATGTTCCATGTCCGACCACCAAATAAGAAAAGAATTAGTAATGTGTTGTAATGTGTTGGATTCGCTAAATAGCGGTGTCGAATATTACAAAGTGAAACACAAGACTTAAAGATGTTCACTAGTGTGTCTAGAAGAACACAATTATAATACATTTATATTTATATTTTAATCTGTTAACGTCCGCTTGTCTACTCGTTTTATTTTAATGTGTAACTTAACGTGTATTCATTTATTGTAAAATTGTTTTATCATTCAAACAAAATCCACACACTGCGTATTCATAATTGTATGTTATTATTGTATGATCTGAGGATAGCATAATTATATGCCGAAAGCGTTCATCCATTTTGAAATAATAATGTAAATATTCAAACACATCTGTTCCTCTCTCAAAGTGAGAGTCCAAGTTTCACAACCATATAGAACAACCAGTAATATAACTGTTTTATAAATTCTAACTTCCAGATTTTTTGAGAGCAAACTGGATGATAAAAGCTACTCAACCGAATAATAACAGGCATCTCCCATATTTATTCTGCGTTTAATTTCTTCCGTCCTGCGCCGTGGCGTCGTGGTCTAAGGCATCCTGCCTAGGTCTCGCGTTACGGAATGCGCGCTGGTTCGAGTCCTCATGAGAGAAGAAATTTTCTCATGAAAGTTCGGCCAGTGTATGGGACCGGTGCCCACCCAGCATCGTGATACTGGGGAGCTACGATAGGTAGCGAAATCCGGTTGCGAATGCCAGCTATAACGGCTGGGGGGATCATCGTGCTAACCACACGATACCTCCATTCTGGTTGTATGATCGTCCACCTCTGCTTCGGCATGTGGACGTGAGGCCAGCAGCCGGCTGGTCGGTCTAGGCCCTTCACGGGCTGTAACGCCACGGATTATTATTATTATTATTATTATTATTATTATTATTATTATTATTATTATTAATTTCTTCCGGAGTATCATTTATATTTGTTACTGCTGCTCCGAAATATTTCTATTTTTTTGAGCTTTACAAACGATAAATTTCCAATTTTTATATTTCCATTTCGTGCTATGTTCTGATCACGATTCATAATCATCCACAGTACTTTATCGTCTCGGGATTTACTTCCAAACCTATCTCATGACTTGCTTCAAGTAAAATTGCCGTGCTTTCCCTAATAGTTTGTGGATTTTTTCTAACATATTCACGTCATCCGCATAAACAACCAGCTAATGTAACCCGTTCAATTCAACACCCTTTCTGTTTTTTTTTTTTTTTTTCCTGAGCAGAGCAGTCAATTGCATGACAAATGCGGCTGGCATAGCAATTATACTGTTGCTGGTTATGTTCATGAGTATGATTTGACGGAGATGACGACTGTAATAATTATGACGGCAGTATGACAGATGATTACGACGTTAATGATCATGACGGTACTGTGACGGAGATGATTACGACGATAATGATAATGACGACACTGTAACGGAAATTATTAAGACGGTAATAATGAAGTAGTGTGACGGAGATGATTACGACGATAGTGTAATGGAAATGATTACGTCGGCAATGATAATGATGGTAATGATAATAATGGTACTGTGACGGAGATGATTACCACGATAATGATAATGACGGTAATGTAACGGAAATGATTACGGCGTTAATGATGACAGTTCTGTGACGGAGATGTTTTTCGTCGGTAGAGGAACGGAAATGATTATGACGGTAATGATAATGGCGGTACTGTGACGGTGATTATTATGACGATAATAATACTGACGGCGCTGTGACGGAAAATATTACGATATAATGATAATGATAGTACTGTGACGGAGATGATTACGACGATAATGATAATGACGGTAGTGTAACGAAATGATTATGAATAATGATAATGACGGTACTGTGACGGTGATGATTATGACGGCAATGATACTGACGGCTCTGTGAGGGAAAATGTTACGATATAATGATAATGACGGTAATGTAACGGAAATGATTATGACGGTAATGATAATGACGGTACTGTGACGGTGATGATTATGACAATAATGATACTGACGGCGCTGTGAGGGAAAATGTTACGATATAATGATAATGACGGTAGTGTAACGGAAATGATTATGACGGTAATGATAATGACGGTACTGTGACGGTGATGATTATGACAATAATGATACTGACGGCGCTGTGAGGGAAAATGTTACGATATAATGATAATGACGGTAGTGTAACGGAAATGATTATGACGGTAATGATAATGACGGTACTGTGACGTGATGATTATGACAATAATGATACTGACGGCGCTGTGAGGGAAAATATTACGATATAATGATAATGACGGTAGTGTAACGGAAATGATTATGACGGTTATGATAATGACGGTAGTGTGACGGTGATTATTATGACGATAATAATACTGACGACGCTGTGACGGAATATATTACGATATAATGATAATGACAGTAGTGTAACGAAAATTATAATGACGGTACTGTGACGGTGATGATTATGACGGCAATAATACTGACGGCGCTGTGACGGAAAATATTACGATATATTGATAATGATGGTACTGTGACGGAGATGATTATGACGGTAATGATAATGACGGTACTGTGACGGTGATGATTATGACGATAATGATAATGACGGTGCTGTGACGGAAAAGATTACGGCGTCAATGATGAGAGTTCTGTGACGGAGATGTTTACGTCGGTAGAGGAACGGAAATGGTTATGACTAGAGCGGTGCAGACGGAGCACATGACAGACAGAATGGCATCATAGCAAGGGTTCCGACGTTACTCGGCGTGTTCCCTGTGTACAAGCGACGGTCATGTACACGATGTGTTGACGTACAGACGACACAATAGAAATGACACAGTTCCCTAACGTTTCTGCAATTAATTTTCTACAGATACTTTAATAAGATATCAAAATTGCAAAACTAATTAACCATTTCATCCTAAACAAATAATATATACTTTACATGTATGATTTCATACAGAACGCAAACAAAATCACTGTTTATTTGTAACGGGTTCATGATATTCTATTCGCAAAAGAACTTGAACTATTGATTTTTGTCTTTTTCTTTTCCTTACAATGAGTGTGATTTATTAATGCACATGTGATACGTTATCAGATTTCTTCCAAATATTGTTACAGTGCACAACAAATGACATTTGTAAGTTATTAACAGAAAACGATTATCGTCTATCTGATAGCATGGCCTTATATGTGGAGAAGCTTCTTTCTACGTCTGTTGAAACAACTGGGGCATACGTAAAATCCTGTGCAACATCTTTTTAAACTTCTGTTAGTTCTTCAAAGGAATCCTTATCTCCAGAAATACTGTCACTAATCTTGCAAAGTTTATAATATCCACCATTTTTTCAACATATTTGTTATTTTCGCAGATATTATTTTAGTAATTTTATCGTCTACTTGAGTCACTTTCTTCCAGATATTTCGCAATAGGAAAAACTGATCAACCAGTTTTGTACCAGACTTTTCTAAAGCTGTTATGCAATCAGGAATAAACCCGTAATTCGATTCAATGTATTCCAATTGTTGTTTTATGCTTGAATCAACCAACAGACGTTGGGCTAGTGGTATTGCAAATGCATCTTTCACATCAAATGATTGAATAACATTCTGGACCTGGTCGAAATATTTACAGTAATAAATGCAGGCCTTCAATCAGGAATCCCATCGAGTAAGTATAGGAGAAGGAGGAAGAGATACACCAGGACATATCTTCTTGAATGCTTAACAAAACGATAATGACAAGCATCACACATTTCTTCATGGAACACGGATGAAGAACTATGACTCTGCTCACATTTTTCGCCTTTTTTTTTTTTCAACTTCATGAGGGCACGTTTGTGTACATCCCTATTTACATGTCTTAGAATATTACATGCTCTATTTAATGAAACTGATATTTTACACAATTTGCAGAATAGTTTATCTTTGCTGCAACAAAAAAAAAAATCACCATATTCGGAAATAAGTCTCTTAAACTTCGCCGAACGAATTTTCTCCCCCTTAGGCATCGTAATACTAGAACCGAACTGTTCTCATGTTCCTTCAGTACTGACGTTTGCTTTACTAAGCTGTACCTACTGCTTGCAGCTATCCTGTGAATTTACAACCCTTGCCCTGTTGCCGTTGTGTCGAAAAACTGCTCCCTTTGCACTGCTGTAGTTATGACTGTAATGATAATGACGGTACAGTGATGGTGATTATTATGACGATAATGATAATGATGGTGCTGTGACGGAAAAGATTACGATATAATGATAATGACAGTAGTTTAACGGAAATGATTATGACGGTAATGATAATGACGGTACTGTGACGGTGATGATTGTGACGATAATGATACTGACGGCGCTGTGACGGAAAATATTACGATATAATGATAATGATAGTACTGTGACGGAGATGATTACGACGATAATGGTAATGACGGTAGTGTAACGGAAATGATTATGACGGTAATGATAATGACGGTAGTGTGACGGTGATGATTATGACAATAATGATACTGACGGCGCTGTGAGGGAAAATGTTACGATATAATGATAATGACTGTAATGTAACGGAAATGATTATTACGGTAATGATAATGACGGTAGTGTGACGGTGATGATTGCGATGGAATGATGACGGTACTGTGACGGTGATGATTATGACAATATTCTAATGATGCTGACGGTGCTGTGACGGAAAATATTACGATATAATGATAATGACGGTAGTGTAACGGAAATGATTATGACGGTAATGATAATGACGGTACTGTGACGGTGATGATTATGACAATAATGATACTGACGGCTCTGTGAGGGAAAATGTTACGATATAATGATAATGACGGTAGTGTAACGGAAATGATTATGACGGTAATGATAATGACGGTACTGTGACGGTGATGATTATGACAATAATGATACTGACGGCGCTGTGAGGGAAAATGTTACGATATAATGATAATGACGGTAGTGTAACGGAAATGATTATGACGGTAATGATAATGACGGTAGTGTGACGGTGATGATTATGACAATAATGATACTGACGGCTCTGTGAGGGAAAATGTTACGATATAATGATAATGACGGTAGTGTAACGGAAATGATTATGACGGTAATGATAATGACGGTAGTGTGACGGTGATGATTATGACAATAATGATACTGACGGCGCTGTGAGGGAAAATGTTACGATATAATGATAATGACGGTAGTGTAACGGAAATGATTATGACGGTAATGATAATGACGGTACTGTGACGGTGATGATTATGACAATAATGATACTGACGGCTCTGTGAGGGAAAATGTTACGATATAATGATAATGACGGTAGTGTAACGGAAATGATTATGACGGTAATGATAATGACGGTACTGTGACGGTGATGATTATGACAATAATGATACTGACGGCGCTGTGAGGGAAAATGTTACGATATAATGATAATGACTGTAGTGTAACGGAAATGATTATGACGGTAGTGTGACGGTGATGATTTGCGATGGAATCGGCTGACGGTACTGTGACGGTGATGATTATGACAATATTCTAATGATGCTGACGGTGCTGTGACGGAAAATATTACGATGATAATGATAATGACGGTACTGTGACGGTGATGATTATGACAATGATGATATTGACGGCGCTGTGAGGGAAAATGTTACGATATAATGATAATGACGGTAGTGTAACGGAAATGATTATGACGGTAATGATAATGACGGTAGTGTGACGGTGATGATTGCGATGGAATGATAATGACGGTACTGTGACGGTGATGATTATGACAATATTCTAATGATGCTGACGGTGCTGTGACGGAAAATATTACGATATAATGATAATGACGGTACTGTGACGGAGATGATTACGACGATAATGATAATGACGGTAGTGTGACGGTGATTGCGACGGTAATGATAATGACGGTGATGATTATGACGATAATAATGACGGTAATGTAACGAAAATGATTACGGCGATAAAGATGACAGTTCTGTGACGGTAGTATGTCGGTAGTGGAACGGAAATGATTATGACGGTATGATAATGACGGTGCTGTGACGGAAAAGATTACGATATGATGATAATGGCTATAGTGTTACGGAAATGGTTATTCAACATAGCAGATGGCTTGTTTTTCTGTACGAACGTGGTACTGAAAAGTACCTTGGAGATATTATTGGATTGACAAGAAAAGACCGGGAGAATCCTTGTAAAACCCTCACAATCTTGCTCATGTTTATTGTAAATAGAACTCCGTCAATGCCTAGATTTGAACTCTGTTCCGCTGTTGTCGTATGCCAGCCCTCCACCAATTCAAATTGTATCAAGTACCAAGGGAGTGAACATAATAGAATAACGCTATAACGCTGCAGTACATTCAATGTGAAGAACGAAATATCTTGTGTGTGTTTACATTTCACGTGAAAGGCAGAGGACACCATTTGACTCTCTAAGCATTTCCCCCATCTGAAAGGTAGCTTCTGCTTGACCGTGTGCCTCTCTTTCGGAACGCTACATGCTTCTAACTGAGCGTCAGTTGGCTGTAGCTGTATATCGTTCATTTCGTAGTTGTACATCATTCGGTGTACTACTAAATGTGTTGCTCGCTTTAGTTATTCAAGATCACGTTATTTCATCAAAGAATTGTGAATGCAGGTCAGCAGGCTCGTGAAAAAGTACATATTCTCGAACAGACGGGACATTCTAGGGATGAAGGACTCGACGCTGCGAAATGAAGACTGGACATCACATGCAACACTGTCTGTTGAAGTAACAATGGTGACCTGCAGCTCTGTACGTATAATTTTTGTACCTATGTTTACTACAAGTTGTTTTACTTATTTAAAGATATTACTGCTAGCAGAAAACGCTTAGTTTATACAAATACAAACAACAAGCCATGTTGTAGCGCATCCCTGAAATAGTAAAATTAGTGCTCTAGGAGCAATCCGTACACATACATAGTAAACAAAGACAGACAATGAGGGTTTAGAACTTAAATTTAAATTCACGTAGGAATAATACAATTTCACTTACACAAATGCAGGAATGCAAATTAACAACTACGTGCCTACTAAGCTTATAATAAAAATAAAATTTGTAACGGCATTTTTAATTATTCTAACTGATATTGACATTTTGTAAACTCGGAAATTTTCAATTATTTTATATGGTCTCCTGCCGAAGTAGGTACCATGATTAAGAGTGGTGCTTGTGAAACACTTAGGTTCTTCAAGTCTATTAAGTCCAATCTTGTAATCCTGTATTTATGATGATACAATTTGAATTTATTACGATTTTTGTGTATAAAGTTTAATAAATCGGTAATCCTGGAGGATGACCACTTCACGATTTTCGAACACTTTTGTTTTCACAAACGACGATTTTATGCTCGATTTTCGAAAGATAATACAAAAAAATGTTGGAAACAGATAATTTCGACTGTAACCTAACATAACCCATCACAACCTAAACTGACCTAACCCAAGCTAAACTAACTTAAGCTAACTTAAGCCTAAAATTATGTAAAACCATAAAAATCTAAAACATGTAAAACTATATTCCGCCCTCAACAATTTACGTATATCAATTCTTGTTTAGTGAACTGTTCGAAGACAGGTCTGAACCTCACAAGTGATACCAAGAAGACACCACTTATTAGGCAACTGGACCAAGAGATTATTATTAAGTAGGTTATTTTACGACGCTTTATCAACATCTCAGGTTATTTAGCGTCTGAATGAGATGAAGGTGATAATGCCGGTGAAGTGAGTCCGGGGTCCAGCACAGATAGTTACCCAGCATTTGCTCATATTGGGTTGAGGGAAAACCCCGGATAAAACCTCAACCAGGTAATTTGCCCCGACTGGGAATCGAACCCGGGCCACCTAGTTTCGCGGACAGACGCGCTAACCGTTATTCCACAGGTGTGGTAAGCCGGGAGATAATGGGATAGAGTGACCAGTTCCTTTCCCCCTCCATTGCATACATCGCCAATTAGCTACATATTACACTAGTCAGACTTCAGATGTATACAAACAATTGTTCTTCCTCTGACACATATCAAGTGAGATGTACTGCCAGAACCTCAATCAGAGGATAGCGTATCAATTTTGGGAAATTAATATTGAATAATTACACATGCTCAGAACTTCTAAAATTCATGGAGAGGTTTTCCTCCAGAATTAATAATAAATTGTAATAAATTTGTTTTATTTTAAGAACATTTAAATCAATAAAAAAGTTCTGATGGCTAATCAAGAGGATTATTAAGACATATTTTAATTACGCTTTTCTGAAGAAGTAATAGTGGAGTGAGAGTAGAATTCTCACATTCCATCCAGTATCTCCCATACTGGAGAATAGATTGAAATACAGCTAAATAAATTAGACGAAAACACATATTGGTAAATATGCTCAAAGTGTAACAAAAAATAAATTATTTAACGTGTATTGCACTACATAGGTACTGTCCGATCGAGTGGTTATATCACATCTCGATTTCCCCCACCCGCTTCTGCTGGCCTCTCCCTAAAGGCTAGTTGTTGGACTGTTAGGCTATTTCGTGAAAATATTTGTTGTACGGAATTGGAAGTCTACGTAATATTATACAGTCCACACCTGTGGAGTAACGGTCAGCGCGTTTGGCCGCGAAACCAGGTGGCCCGGGTTCGAATCCCGGTCGGGGCAAGTTACCTGGTTGAGGTTTTTTCCGGGGTTTTCCTCAACCCAATACGAACAAATGCTGGGTAACTTTCGGTGCTGGACTCGGACTCATTTCACCGGCATTATCACCTTCATTTCATTCAGACGCTAAATAACCTAGATGTTGATACAGCGTCGTAAAATAACCCAATAAAAAAATATTATACAACTGTTCAAAATTATTTAAAGAGAAGCGTCCCGTAAAGTAAATTACTGTCACGTGACTTATCTCTTTCGTCGACCCTGCGACATAACCACTCGGATTACATCCGGAGGTTACATTTTTTAGTATATGATTTTAAAAAATTTGACATTCGGACCTTTTACATCCATGTATTTTATAAATGCGCCAGACAATTTATTTCTGGTGGCATTTGTTTTATTGTTTTGTTGTTTCTTTTTAAATACTAATTAGAGTCTAAGAACTTCTCACTTTTATGGTTTTTATGCATCTCCTTGTTGAAACTGCATTTGTTTGCCTCGTTTTAACCGTGACAACGTTTTTTAGTTCTTTTAAGTTTTCTGGTTATTATATTGTGTTTCTGTTTAGTGAAAGATTTTAGATAAGGGCGCAAATAGCCATAGTAGCTGACGCGCCCTTTTTTAAACCCTACTAACTAACAAACCACTCGGTCGGACAGTAATATTATTCCATCGTAAATATTGATCGATAGTGACCCTAAATAACTCTGAGAATACTTCGGTGAATAGGTAGGCCTGCTTTCTACCATGAGTGTCTACACCCATTTTCAAAACGATTACGTCTATCTCGTATTTCCGACAGGTCACACTGTGACAATAGTGACGATTTTTAAGATCTGGAATCAGTTTTAAAATCAATAGGATCAGTTCATATTATTATTATTATTATTATTATTATTATTATTATTATTATTATTATTATTTTATTATTATTAACTGGCTTAATCTTGCACAGGATAGGGACCGATGGCGGGCTTATGTGAGGGCGACAATGAACCTTCGGGTTTCTTAAAAGCCATTTGTAAGTAAATAAGTTGTAAGTATTATTATTATTATTATTATTGTTATTATTATCGTAATTATTTACAATAGCGTTACCATATGAAGCAAAGATCCCTCTCAGAAAATAAACAATGGGTTAGAATGGGGAGAGAGGAGTTTGGGAGGGTAGTGATATTCTTAGATAATTGTAATTATATGCGAGGCATATCAAAAGCCTAAACTAACCTAACCTGTCACTGATTAGACCTTGTCGAAAACTCGCCTTTTGTTGAACACTATGGAAGCGCACGGAAATGAAATGTATGTGTTCTTCCCTTCCACCTTAATTTTGCGATCTCGCCTGAACACCCCACTTTTACAGCAACTTTCAAACCATATTTCGGTGCGAAATTAGTGTCGGCACTCAATTTTTCTTTTGTTTACAGTACATATGACTCGATTAGAAGTCCATTACGTAAATAAGTTTATACCTTAACATGGTAAAGCAATTGCAAATAAATATTATTATTATTTTTATTATTATTATTATTATTATTATTATTATTATTATTATTATTATTATTATTATTATTCCCTCTGTAGCCTTCCTCAGGTAGTAAGTCGAATATTAGGAAATGCTGAAACGTAGCCGTATATTTAAGATTGTTACAATAGTCGTACTAGATTAATGAGCAAAATATGGATGGATATCAGAACGTTTACATGTGATTAATTCTTTCTCTTCGTATTTTCTTAATATATAGCCTATTTCTAATATGTTTAGTATGTAGATCGTTATAGTTAATGACGTTAAAAGATATTCCCTCCGTTCCAAAATATGGATTAGTAACAAAGAAAACAAGTTTGATTATTGCGCATGCGCACACGAATTATTTCGCTGTGTGGTATTCTGTTCAGTATTGAAGGGACTATCAGACAGTGCAGTTGTGAATATTTCTAATCTTCTGTAGTGCATCAAACTATAATATTTAAACAGATCATTGTGGAGAGATATCAATTGGGTACCTGCTGTGGTGTTCCTATTGCAGAAAATGGAACAACAACCCATTCAATTTTGAATAGGACATCTAAGGTACAATAGTCGTATAAAACGGGTTTATATATTGCAGTTTTTCTGTTAATTTGCCTTTCTCAAAACAATGTTTGTTTTTCTTTATTAATTTGACATCACATAGAATGAAGTGTACTTTATTTATTAGTTTTTCATATGTTAATTTATCATACAAATAAGTATCTAGAAGTCTACACCTGTGGAGTAACGGTTGGAGCGTCTGGCCGCGAAACCAGGTGCCCCGGGTTCAATTCCTGGTCGGGGCAAGTTACCTGGTTGAGGTTTTTCCGGGGTTTTCCCTCAACCCATTATGAGCAAATACTGGGTAACTATCAGTACTAGACCCCGGACTCATTTCACCGGCATTATCACCTTCATCTCATTCAGACGCTAATAACCTAAGACAGTAATGTCAAAGCAAGCGCATTTTTCTGACCTTGACGTCGTGCGCGGGCAGCAAGCGCTAAGTATGGAAAGAGGAAGCATCCTGTTGGATTAAGAGAACAGTGGTGCACAAACTTCAAACGGAACTTGAAATTTTATGTCGTTATTTTTATATGGCTTCTTTCTGTTTAATATTATCTATATTGTCTGTAAAACAAAAGTACTAACACTGATTTCATAATATTGCACTTGTGTTTTAAATCGTAATAACATAATAGAGAGTTAAGAAGGAATATTCACTTAAATTCCATAGTAGTATAATATTATATTATAAAGAAAGTGATATTCCAAAGAAAGAGATTGAGTATGACATGATAAGTTGGAATTGATATTGATATCTTTAGCCTTACAAAAGTAATCAATAAACTAATCGAAACAATATTACAGTACAAAGCAAAGTTACCTAGGTACTGTATCTGTTTTAAGTGAAACTAATATTACATAACAAAACTCTTATCGCATTATGCTTTTAAGGTGATATTTGTGAGCAACTTCCTATCAGAATATTCAATTATTTTCTCGAAATCTGCTGAAGCTATAGAGCTGACATTTTTACAACGCATGGGTACATATCTTTTGCTTATGATGTAACAGTAGTTGATTTGTTAATTCATTTCCTTACAAACAATTTCCATGCGAATATTTTCAAAATTTTCAATACACTATCTTCAGTAATACGTATATATGGTATATTAGATTTACGAAAACATTCTCTAAGGCTACTAAATAAATAGGCCTATACCTGAAAATGTCACTTTTATATACGAAAAGTTGAGAAAATATTTCTTTTGAATAAGAAAATCAAACTTGTGAAATATGAGGATTAAAATTAAAACTTACATTCTTATAATGCACTTATACTTATCAGGCAAATCTAAAAATTAACATGGATACAGTTTTAATAAGTTCTCTTCCCTTTAGCCATTGAATCAGTGCTGGCCATCCCTGAATATAGCTCGACCAAGCGGCATATACCACCTCTTTCGTCTTTCTCTTTCTTTTCCGCTGTAAAGCGCTCAGGCTCTCCTGGGCTATAAAGCGCGCGCTTGCTCCTGTGGGTATCAATTGACATGCCTGACCTAAGATGTTGATAAAGCGTCATAAAATAACCTACTAAAAATAAAAAAGTATCTAGAAGATGCATTAAAGTTACATTATATTACTGAGAACTTTAAGAAATGTATACCATATTTTGGAACGGAATAAATGACATCATTCTATACCATATTTTGGAACAGAGGGAGTGTAATAAAAATGGAAATATCTTGTGATTGGGGTAAGGACTAACTACAAATTTACCGAATATTATCCTCAGGACACAGATAGAAGCAACGTAATAAGTTTGGTAGAGAAATTAATAACAGCCAGTCTACTCGAAACGTCCCAGGATTCTATACAAGACGTTCGCGATTATGATTGTCATATTTTATTATTATTATTATTATTATTATTATTATTATTATTATTATTATTAATGCTTGTACCATGAGAAGTATTCCATATCCATAATGGATACTTTACTTAAAGCATGCATGGGCTTGTAATCGTGATTGCTTACAATAATGGCGTGATAAGAGCAGAGAAGCACGGACTGTGTTTGCTTCACCCCCTCCCATTCAACTCCTCAACAACTCCAATAAACAAGTATCTATCACTGACGGATTTACCTGCTTACATATAGTTTTTTTCTCAAAGTCTACGACGTCTGTTCGGGAACGTGTATTTAAGGAAAAATGGGAGGACTAGTATTTTCGCTGGTACACATTGTGACAATGTAAGATACCTTACGTATTGTAAAATTCTAATAGGGATTTATTAATCAAAGATCGAGTAGCATTATGACAGAAATCATACGTACGCATGAATATAACCAATCTAATTGTAAACGGAAGTGTATAATATCAAGAAAATGGAGATCAAAATAATTTTATTTTCGTAGAGAACCAATTACAATATTAATTCAAAAATAAATTGAAATAATTTCCGATAATACTAAAATATGATGAAACAAGAAATGAGTGACAAGAAACTCCATGCCAGTTATGTTATTGCTTTGAAAATTTCAAATAAATGAAGTGCTATAATGAAGGAGGAAAAGAAACACGTTTTAGTGAAGTTTCTAACGTTATTTCTTCAGTTCAATCTGGTATCTTCTATATTATGAAATTATCTCCACATACAATATGGAGGGGAGGTAAAGGACATTGCAGTATTAGCTGAACGAGAAATAAAATGAAAGATGCAACAATTTTTAGTCTGCTGTCGCTTTAAAAACAAAAACACATTATTATTACTGTACAATTTTCATCCGCGGAGTTACGGAGGATCTCTCTATCAGGATATTTGCTCCAATGGTTATATTTGATACAATCAATATGGTCCAATGTTGAAAAATGTCCAGGTTTAATGTTTTTTTCTTACAAATATATGTGTACTCATTGTTGTATTTTCTCCAATTAACTGTAAATCGGCAACAAACAATATAAATTTGCAGTTTTATTGAGTTCACAAACGAAATTTTAAGTCATAAATAACATGGCAGAAATCTTTTTTTTTTTTATTCACAGAAAGAGAACCAATGTTGCATCATAATGGGTATTATTTTGTCATTTTATACAGGTGTAAGGGGTATATGTATCGTCCTTTTCACAGTCGTCGGAGACGGTCTACAGGATCAAGAAATGTCCATACAACATAGGGTCAAAACTTGATAGTTTACCCAGAAAAAAAATATTTCTTCTCTTATTTTATTCGCGTTATACTGCTTATATCGTTAGTAAAATTACGAAAACAATTACATCAGTAGGTATATCTAGCAAAGAGTTAATATTAGTTTAAATAAATATTTGTGTGTTCTATTACGTTTTCGTGAAATTAAATAAAAATGCATGCTTAAATTTGTTAATATTCTGGCGTGAGAGACGTGGCAACGTGTTCAGCAGGCAGTACTCTGCACAGACGTACGTACATGTCAGCTGAGTTCAAGCTCCCTGTCCATAGGTCTACTGTAGAGCGGATGACAGTTCGGTACCAGGTGTTCGATAAAGAACTTACAATGTCATTCACAGTTTAGGAATATATATGTTATTAATTTATGGAGAAAGTTTGTGAGACAAGATGATTACCGTCAAGCAATGAAGACTAAGAAGATGAAAATACAAACAGAAATTTCTTTAAAAATGTTTTGCCGGGAGAAATTAAAATGTTGAATTAAAAAAAAAAGTTCGTGTAATTTTGTGTAATAATAATAATAATAATAATAATAATAATAATAATAATAATAATAATAATGATTTATTTAAAGGTTACCTAATCAGGAGTAAAAACTGCGAAAATACAAATTTACAAAGTACACACAAAACTGAATAAGATAATAATAATAAAATTCTAAGAAGAAATCAGACATTATTACAGAAAGAAAAGAAAGAAAAAAAAATAATAAAATTGAACAGCATGTCAAAAATAAATGAGGCCTACAAAGTATAAAAATAAGAATTATTGATAATAATAATAATAATAATAATAATAATAATAATAATAATAATAAATAAGAATAGTAATGATAATAATGATAATAATATTAATAATAATAATAATAAATAAAATAATAATAATAGGCCTAATAGTAATAATAATACTAATAGTAGTAATACAATAGTGCAGTACAAAGCATACAATGAATACAATATTTTTAATTAAGGAAAATTATGTTTATATGTTTCACATTAGAGATATACCATTATCGGAAAATATGAGAACAAAAATATAAAATAAGTTAAATATCACTAGAACATAAAAAAATGTGGAAACATGCTATACAACACTTGTCATAATAGTAAGTTAGTTTGGCAACTCGTCATAAGATAATTTTTAACTTGGATTTGAAAGATTTCAATGTTCGGCAGCCCTTGACTTCAGGCGGCAGAGAGTTATTGTTTATTTTTAGAAGTACAATAAAGAAATGGACCAATATTGCCAATATTATTAAATAAAATGGAAATTTACCAAAATTATATATAATAATAATAATAATAATAATAATAATAATAATAATAATAATAATAATAATAAAAATATCTTTCTCAACCCCATACACTTTTGTTCATCTGAAGAGAAACTTAGAATAGTCTTTCGAAACATTATGAATTTCTGTGTTTATCACCAGCAATGTTAAAGTCCAATCTACACTGTTAATAATGTCGTAATGTCTTAATTCTGTCTGTAATTTTTATAAAATTATGGCGACTGAAATTTTAGGATGAAAAATGATAATCATAAAGGTTTCTGTCATTCGCCAGTTTATAATGAGTCAATTTAGTGACTGAGAATAGCATCTGCGGTTTAAATAAAATAAAATAGAAATAAACAAATTAATGACAGATTATATGCCGAGTAGGACTGATCAGTGAAGATGTTACCGAGTGGAGGAGTTTAAGTATCCGTGCTCGTGTCGCTTTATGTGTCCTTAATGAATTAGAACCCGTTATGGAAATCGCGCAACTTTACGACATCCTGCCTCAAAACTTAAAGCCCTCTTCGCTGACACCAATGTGACGGCATGAGCCCAATTAGTGAATAATATCAGAGGTGATTTTTCATCGGAACTTGAGATAAAGTGACAGTAATTAATGGTTTCGGAAAGTTATAGAATAGTGATAATTAATTGAGCGTGAAGCAAGGAAATGCGATGATGACATCTGTTTCATATCAAGCGAGTGCTTCGTGTAATAATGTGATCCCTATACAGCAGCGGTTTCTGAGCTTTTTTTCTGGTGGACCACATCGGATACAGAAACCGAGGCGAAAAGTAGGAATGTTTGGAGAGGTTGGTACGACGAATAAAATCACGTTTTAATGTTGTTTATACGAAGACATCAAGAAATGGCTGAATGTTTTAAATAAAATAATTAATAAAATTAATTAAAATTGAATTTTATTTGTCAATGACCAGGTCGTAATGGCAGACTCAGAAGATGACCTTCAAATGATTACATATGAAGGGTTCAGAGCCATAGTGGGCCAAGCGCTATTTATTAAAAAAACAAGTAAGTAAATGCCATAATTTAATGAAGATTGACATATTTAATTTTAATGTGCATACTTTATCTTACTTGCTAATGTTTCGTTAAATTATGGTAATCACTTAATTTTAACTCTTGACGTTTTTAATAAATCGTTTATGGCTCTTTTAATGTCCATAACGAAGGATTTTATCAGTATATCGGTGAATGAAACCAATATGATGGTTTTATTAGTTTAAATTATGAAGACCCAAACTAATTAATATTTCGGACCATCGGATCTATGCCCCTTTTCGTCGTTCTTGGAAAAGTTTTTAATCACCCCATTCCACCCTTTTCTCTCCCACTACATCAAACAGCAGGCCACGAAACTTGCCGAATAGGATGTTGCCAAACTTCCGTCAAACAGTGTCATGTCTCTTGAATATTGCTTATAATAATGTAAGGTTAATTATTACTTATTCATAATTTAATTTAAGTAGGTCTAATGACGCTGATTTACTTATGCAAAATAATTACTTGCTTAATAAATATTTCTTTCAACTCCGTGCTACAGTATTCATGTTGAGTTGACAACACTGGAAACAAATAAACTGTCCCGCAAGAAGGCTCAAAATTTGTTAGGGATAGAAAAGAGAGAAATAGGAATACAGGGAGAGAAATGTTGCCGAGGCTGAAAAGAAGAGTTCCAAACTAATAACTAGATAGTAAAATAATCGATAAATTAATACTTTCAACTATCTTGGGTTCAGTGTTTCTTACATAAAATATAGATATGTAGAATGAACTGAATTACTAAATATTAGAGCATTCGAAAAGTAATGGCAACATAGTTACTGTTTGACACTAAATTTATTTAGCTTACTTTTGACATTACATACTTCAAAAAGTTTCCTGCCATGTCAACAATACGTTGCCAAAATCTTGAGAGATGGCGGACTCCATCTGCAGCAACATTTCTGGATATCTCTCTCACCGATCAATCTAAATCTCTTCGGATGTCAACTCTTGATTGAAAGCGAATGCCTCGCTACCACCCAACTTACAATACTTCAATAAGGTAGGACTTCTCTCCCATAGACGTCTTGTATTGCCCTAAAGCACTGAGTTGCATGTTTTTTTTTCTTGCAACTTGGATTTCTACCGTTAGGGCTGTATTGTTTACTATAAATCAGAGACAGCCACTGTATTTACAAAATATGGCTACTTCGAGACTTTCAATATTTCAAATGTATGAAACAATCGCTGCTCTATTACGTAATACAAGATTTCAATGGTCACTGTGCTAGGAGCATTGATTTACAGCAGGAGAAGGCTAGGAGAACAAGGGAAAGACTGGGAGAATGAGGGAAGGACAAAGAGAACAAAGGAGAAGCTAGAGAAGGCAAGGAGAACCAGAAAATCAAAAGTAGATTACGCAAAAGATAAGGAGAACAAGGGTAAATCGAGGAATGCAAGGGGGCAGGAAGAATGATGAACAAGGGGACGACAAAGAGAACAATGGAAGCACAAGGAGATAAATAGGAATGCAAGGGAAAAGAAAAAAGCAGAACAAAGAGGAGTCAAGGAAGAAAAAAGGAATACAATGTCGGGAGGGGGTTGCATTTTTATTTGACAGTTAATTCCCAAGTTACCCCACTCCATATCTAGTGAAGAGAAAGATGTAGTTAATTGTATGTGAAAAGACTGTCGCAGTCACTGGAATACGCAGGACAATTCAGTAATAGGCAAATTGAAATTAGAAATCGGGTCTCGCCATATACGTCCCTAACATTACATTACGCGTAAGTTCCTTGTAACTGAAACTAATATTCTTAACCATGATTATATGTAAATAATAATAATGATAATAATGTTCTTACATTCATTTTTATGTCCAGGGAAATTGAAGGAGGGTTTGTTTTGAATTACTTGAAAGCTGAAATAAGATTTGATTAATTTCTGTAGATGTACCATATTTACTATGCCTAACGTGTAAAGAAAGAGAGCCCCTATTTCAAAGTATTCTTTATTTCCACGCGCTGCAATAAAACATGTGAAGCTGTTAACACACGAACTATAAATTTATGAAAACTTGACCAGCATACAAGACGAAGAACTCTAATTTGTATCTTCGTGACGAGGCTCTCTGAACGAAACGAACCTCTGTACGGCGTACACCGTATTGTGAAGGGCAGGCATTACTCTGTCTTCGAGGCCAAATTCATTGCATCCACCTAACGGTTGCACACAACCCGCCAATTAGTATCGCTCAGTTTTCTCTTTTTGTGCCCTTCTTCGCCAACATATTTTCTAGATCACTGACAAGACAAGCTGTTTCTTTGCGGGGAACCAAACAACAGCCAATTATATGTGGCAGCAATTAGTTACGTATTTCTCAGTGTCGGAATAAAGAGAGTTCTGGCTGGAAACTCCACGCTCGTATAGCAGTGGTACATTCTCAAAATATCAGAGCATCGCTATATTATTATCTTCGAGTTCTTACTTGCTTGCACGTGTTGGCATCGATGTTAAGGATTTAAGGCACGTAGCTGTATTTTACTCACAATTTCCATGATAATGATGTCATGAGATTACGATATCGTTCAGCAAGTTCATTATTACGTGTTGTAATAGAAAGTTTCATAGTAGTTGTCTATGTAGTGGACATTTTCATAGTGATAGTATGTTGTAGTGAGCATTTATGTAGCAGTAGTGTGTTGTAATGGACATTTTCTTAGTGATGGTGTGTTGTAGCGGACATTTTCTTAGTGATGGTGTGTTGTAGCGGACATTTTTCATAGCGATGGCGTGTTGTAGTGAACATTTTCTTAGTGATGGTGTGTTGTAGTGAACTTTTTTCGTAGTGATGGTGTGTTGTTGTGGACCTCTTTTTTTTTAGTGATGGTGTATTGTGGTGAACATTTTCTTACAGATTGTGTTTTGTAGTGGACATTTTCGTAGCAATAGTGTGACGTAGTGGACATTTTCTTAATGATGGTGTGTTGTGGTGAACATTTTCTTACAGATTGTTGTAGTGGACATTTTAGTAGTGATAGTTTGTTGCAGTGGACATTTTCATATTGATATGTTCTAGTGAACATTTTTGTAGTGATGGTGTGTTGTAATGGATCTTTTTTTGTAATGATGGTGTGTTGCGGTGAACATTTCTTACAGATTGTGTGTTGTAGTGGACATTTTAATAGTGATAGTTTGTTGCAGTGAACATTTTCGTAGTATTGGTGTATTTTAGTGGACATTTTAATAGTGATAGTTTGTTCCAGTGAACATTTTCATAGTAATGGTGTATTATAGTGGACATTTTTCATAGTATTGGTGTGTTGTAGTGAACATTTTCTTAGAGATTGTGCTCTCAGGTATGTAAAGTGTCCCAGAAACTCTGCTGCTATATACAATTTATTTATAAAATTTTTGTGCTGTATCTTTAAAAGGCTGTAGAGCAATCGCTTCGTTATTTAAATGTGTGTGTGTGTGTGTATATATATCTATATATAATCTGTATTTGTTTTATTTCTTAACTAGAAACCTAACGTACCATTTGGTAAATTCGGGTTCTCTTGAGTGGAGATGTAATAATAATAATAATAATAATAATAATAATAATAATATGATTATGCCTCGTGACCAGAACATAAGTACGAAATGGAAATATAAAAATTGGAAATTTATCTTTTGAAGAGGTGGAAAAATTCAAATACCTTGAAAGAACAGTAACAAATATAAATTACACTTGGTAGGAGATTACACGCAGAATAATTATGAGAAAATGCTTGCTATTATTCCGTTGAGAAGCTTTTGTCATCTAGTCTGCTTTCAATTCTGTATGGTTATGAAACTTGGACTCTCACTTTGAGAGAGGAACAGAGGTTAAGGATGTTCGAGAATAAGTGCTTAGGAAAACATTTTGGGCTAAGAGGAATAAAGTTACAGAAGAATTGGGAAAGTTATACAACGCAGGACTGCACGCATTGTATTCATCATCTAACATAAGTAATAACATTAAATTCAGACGTTTGAGATGGGCAGGGGCCCACATCTGTGGAGTAACGGCTAGCGCGTCTGGCCGTGAAATCAAATGGCCCGGGTTCGTTTCCTGGTCGGGGCAAGTTACCTGGTTGAGGTTTTTTCCGGGGTTTTCCCTCAACCCAATATGAACAAATGCTGAGTAACTTTAGGTGCTGGACCCCGGACCGGCATTATCACCTTCATCTCATTCATCTCATTCAGACGCTAAATGACCTAAGATGTTGATAAAGCGTTGTAAAATAACCTAAAATGAGATGGGCAGGGCATGTAGCACATATGGGTGGATCAAGAAATGCATATAGAGTGTTAGTTGGAAGACCTGAGCGGAAAAGACCTGGATTTGAATGAGGTGGGATAGCTTATGATGGTAGAGACTGGATTATTCTTGCTCAGGATAGGGACCAATGGCTGACATATGTTAGGACGGCAATGAACCTCCGAGTTCTCTAAAAGACATTTGTAGGTAATATCGGCAATGGAATTCTACCTCTCTTTGGTGAGAATCCCTAAACAAATTACGGTTGTGCTGACTGACAGAGATGCAGACTTCATGACAGAAAATAATAATGTTTTTATGATCTTGGAAAACATTGAAACACATTGAAATTCATTATTATTGTTTTACATAGAAAATACCCAATTAAATCTTTGATGATCGATTAATATTGGGAAAACCGAACAAGAATTATAAACAAGAAAGATTACAAAATCTTAATACCACTGGGATTTCGAAAAAGCGACAAAGAAAGCATAACCTGCTAAGAGGAAAAATTTGTAATCGATCGCAAGGTACGCAATGCAATATAAAAATTACAGTTATCTAGGATTTCAGTTAAAATGGGCGAAAAATCGAAGCTCAGATACAATATTAAATGAACTTCAACTTACATATGAACCAGGAAAACGAATATGGTATTATAACGTAGAATAAAAATTATAATTTTTAAAAACGTATGTTTTTAAGTTACAATTTATATACACTATACAGTACATATATTATACAATTTATGTATACAGTATATATCATCATCCAAAACATGTATTAGACCAGGTTGTGTGTTACGGCCTCACATCAGTCCATCTCTTAGTCGGGCGACCAACGGATCTTCTATGGAGAGCATATTGCAGGATTGGTTTCGGTATGCGTGTTATATACCTAGATCTATAATAGCAACTGTCTTAAGAAACAAAGGTTATTCAATGTATGAAGAAGTACACGGAATATCCAGTGAGGGCAGTAATCGAAGAATCGGCATAATTGCATTTAAACCTCCCTCTCTTGAAGGTTACATCATAGACCCTACTGTGAGATTCGAATCGCATGAACATCAGCCAGAAGAAGTATCACGAGGAAGAAAGGAATGCATCTGAACCTTTAATCAATTTTTATAAGGACAAATACCATCTGGAATCCATCGTCATTACGGGACTAATGATAGGAGCCCGTGGGACCATACCCCGGTTCTTAGTCGACTTCTGTAAATCTTTTGGCCTGCATAAAGATATTTTAAGAGATCTAACAATTGCAACACTCAAAGGATCAATAGCTATTTTGAGGCATCATACATATGGACCATGACTTTAATTCGCATATTCTTGACGTTACTTCGTTTATTATCATGTGTTTCAATCTATTTCAGATTGTTATTTTTCACTATAACAACAATGTTTCATTAAGCCCCAAGGCATTTACTCTATATTTATTGTATCATGGTACTCTTTGTCAATGGCAACCTGTAGTGGTTACAGGAAGAAATACATTATATAAAGGTCATAGCAAAACCTTCGTTACTTTAAAACTTTGAATAGCTACTGGACATTGACAAGAAAAAAAAAGTGAACTGAGTTGAAATGCGATTTTAACACCTGTGACAGAATAACAGAATACAAGATAATGGGCAATGCAGACGAAACTAAAGAGTAAGTAAACTGAAAATACAATAAGTTTTATCTAGAGTGAAGATTTATGAAGAAAATATGTGTTGATAGATGTGCAAGATGGATGACGATAGAAAACTAAAAAATATTCCACACAACATTACAAAAGGACGAAGAAACAAATAACGTGGGGAGAGCAGTGTTCATCTGGAGCCGAGACAGATGAAGAATAACATGGTGATGAATTTAGAGTGAGACCCATTCTGACATATATATGGTACGAAACCGACCAAAACAATTTAATCCGAACTTTGAACTTTGACCTTTTACTCCGAAAAAGAACTGGTCCGGGAGATGTTCGTGAAGGGCGCATGAAATACGTCTTTCTTTTGAGAGTTTTATTAAAGTGAATTCTCCACCCTAGCCTCTCTTTTTCTGTCATTTTTATTCCAGTTCTACCTTTTAACTGCTGATTTTTTTTCTGTCTCTCATTTATTTTTATTATCTCGAGAATCCCATCTTTATGCTGTCTCAATATCTGTATTTAACGACAGAAAATATCGTTTAGTTAAATTATTTGCACGTTCTTCTGTAGTATTTAAGTTATTCACGTTAGAATTCTAAAAAGTAAAATTAATTAATTCATTAATAGTTTATATATAATGCAATTAATTAATATAATTAGGGCTCAAAAGTTGACGAAATATCTTTTTTCTGATACATCACAAGCAGTCCAGGTTACAACCACAAACTAGTTGTTGTGTTGTCTATTTGTTACTTTTTAGGAAATTTTCTACTTTTTGTTGCATTTTGCTTTCTTTCTGCTTATGAATGGTCATTTTTACTGTGTAGTTGTAGCCTGTATTCGAGAACCTATTGTAGATTGCGTCTTACAAGAATTTTCCTTATGGTTCCATCAACCTTGACTCCTGATCACGCGTGTTACGTGCTTCCTCCCATTCAACTCAACAGAACAAATACTGCAGCCGCAGTGCCCGCAGTCAGCAAATTGTACCACACAAGCGAAGACGTAAAAATGCCGAAAGTAAAACAAAACAAAGTTTTTTGCGACACTTAGTGACTGACTTTGGTGACAATGTACTTTCCACAGATAGTTTACTATTCACAGGGGCAGACATTTATGGAAATTAATTTTATCATTTGTGCTTTTTAATATTGGTGTTGGCGGAGATTGTTGGAGATTGATTTGTACTCTTGGCGGAATTTTGGTTCGATTTTTATCGTACATTAAACAAGGTAGGCGTAAGATGAAAATTGCAGTGCGTTTTATGGCGGTGGTGGTGTTGAGGAAGTGTTGGTGGTTATGTGGAAGGTAATTATAGTGGTGGTATTTGCGGCGGAGTTATGTTGCTGATAGATGTGGGGGTTGTGGTCGTGGTCGTGGTCGTGGTGATTGTCGTCGTGGCCCTCTTCTTCAGAATGGTGCTGCAGAAAAGTATATTCTATTATCCATGTGCTAAAAAGGATAAATGTTCATCTTCCCTCTTGCTTAAAAAAGTCCCTTGTCCAGACGCTTGTATTTCTCTATTTTGACTATGCTGACATTTTACTGACTGACCTTTCCAGCGACAACAAAACGAAACTTCAACGTGCTCATAATTTGTGTGTACGTTTTGTAAGCAATGTTCGTAAATATGATCACATTACCCCATCCCTGGAAACAATAGGTTGGCTTAAACTAGATAAGAAAAGAAATTTACATTCACTGCTCCTTCTCTTCGAAATCTTGAACTCTTCTATTCCTTCGTACCTGTCGTCTCGCTTCACTTACCTTTCTTCCCACCACAATCTGAACACACGCTCTCGCCATGAAACAATACTAACAACCATCCCATCGCACCTCCTCATACTCATCCTCTTTCACAATAGCCCTGACTCTGGAATTCGTTGCCTGCTAGCATCAGGGACTGTCGAAATAAAATTGAATTCAAACGCAAACTTACTAGGCACTTGGTCAGTAATTGAGACTCGTTCAGACATGGTTTCTTGTAAATAGTTCTCTTAATCAATCACAAAATATTTCAATATCCGGTAATTTCATCACTATAGAATTTTGTTATTGTAGGTTTAATTTGTAATTCAGTAAATACAAAAATATTCTTTGTTCTTAACTTCTATGATAAAATGTCTAGCTTTCATTAATCAGGTAATCTTGTCGTACTTTAATTTTTATTGTAATTGTAATTGTAAATTTAATATTAATTGTAATTTTATTGTTCATATTATAGTTGTAATCCCCTGATAGAGGGGCAGAGAAGGTCTGATGGCCTTATCTCTACCAGGTTAAATAAATACTAAATACTAATACTAATACATCTGCTGGGACTTTAATGCATACACAGTAAAAACTCGGGGAGTTATTTTTAAACATGTGGTTGTTACAAATCCCTTTCGTGTTTCTATACAATTATATAACTACTTAAAATATCCCGTGGCTTTACGGACACACTGTATAACTCAGGTTTCGCTTCATTAACTGAGGTCAGACATTTGGTATTTGACTCATTCTTGTTTTCGAACGAGGAATGAGTCGTTGGTAATAACCTATCATTCTATAGCATGAAGTTGTTTCTGTTTCGTTTGGTATACTACATCAGGGAATTCATGTAGTAGTATAAACTACCAAATACCAAGAGTGTCATTATAGTAGAATAACTTTAGGAAATACAACATTTATAAACATTTATTTGTAATTCAGATGTGCCGAAAACCAAGTCTGAATGTTTGTTGGTATAATATTTAGCGGGGGTTTATTAATCTTTACGGACCACCTTTCAGTTAAAGGAATGCAAGACTCGATAGTTCAGGTTCCCATAATGCTGGAGACCACGGCTTCCTTGTTTAGGTAACTGTTATGTCTTCTCACACTCGCGTTTGACAAGTGGAGTTAATAAATATTCATTATGTCCTTTTCTCTAGCAACCTCTATAACGACTTCTGCCTGCTAACATACCTACGTGTGTAACGCGATTTTAGAATAAAAGGGTGCTATCTACACCAACACTGACTTCACAGAAAAGAGATACAAATCATTTATTTTCTCGCTGTACGAAGTGTAAGAGAAAATATTATGGTGCTGTAAAAATCAATTTCTTATTTCTTTTGTGGTAATAACGTTTTGGCAATCCTTGATGCCAAAAAGAAGTGGCTGTCTCTCTATCTTATACAGAAATTTCTTTAAACTTATGGTCTGATTTTGTTCATATTCAGCATCTACGACTCAATTTATTCGGAAATAATATTCATTTATTTATTTATTTTTGCTAATAATTGTAACATAAAATATAATAAAAACAGAAAAAACTTTAGCTCACCCTTGAAAGGGTGCTCAGGGGCGGATTCCTGAATTTAAAGTAGGAAGTATAGCCTACCCATAATACAATTTGCCTTATGTCTACTACGCAATAAGAATATATAAACTTAAATTTACAATTTTTCATTTGTTATAAAATCCATACACAACTTTATAATAGTACATTATGCAACGAGCCTATAATGGTAGTAATTAAGACGCGAGTATGTTTGTTTATGAAACGAGCGCAAGCGAGTTTAATAATTTTCATACGAGCGTCTTAATTACCATTATAGGCAAGTTTCATACGACTTTTTATGCTCGACCATATTTCTAACTTGAAATTATTCATAAGTATTCATGTTATGGTTATGTAAGTGAGGAGCGGAACTGACCTGAATTGTGAGATGTGCGCAGACGCAAAAGTATTGATATTTTCCGAGGCACGAATGTCATTGACCTTGATATAATCTAGAGAATAACATGAAGATTAGTCTTGATATAACCTGGAAATTGATTTAGAATTGAAAAACGAGATGACAAATTGAATTTATTTAATATTATTTACAATTAACGCTAATTATTACAGTAACAGAACATAACCTTCTGCGACAGTATTGGATTTCCAGCCACCGTGACTTTTCGGTAATTGTCTTTCGATTGCATATCCGAGAATAATCGATACTTGCGGTTTTATAATGGTACAATGGTGATTTCTCATTGGCTGAACAACTGAATTATAATGAATAGGTGTACTTTAATGAGGTGCATTAAAGGGCTACTATCAGGTGTATAATTACTACATTTCGGCATGGTCGAGCATAAATTTAATACTAGAACTATTGGAATTGACAAGATTAGGGTGTTCAAACATAAATTTATTATATATTCTTGGGCCTAAATTACTACTATGATTAAATACTGTAGCAGTGTTGCATTTTGGTTCAAAAAATCTTAAGGGGTTAGGTACAGCTTAAAGGGGCAACATTTTGGAAATATTAAACATTTTTTCCCTCCATTACTGTATCTTTTACAATAATGAAAATTAGTATGTGTAAAACAGTGTCCTTTTGCTATAAGATAAAAATATTTTTATGATTTAAAAACATTATTTATAGGCCTTTTTTTTTTTTTCAAAATTCACTGTACAGTGATGAAGCGTTTCCCTCATAACTCAAAAAGTATCCAACATTCTGTGATGAAATTTTTTGTATGTATTTATGCATGCCATATCTACAATATGATGCAAAATCACTTCTCTACCTTTGATAGATTGATAAAAATAAATTAATTTAAAAAAATGGTAAAATATCAATATTTTCTTCTAACACAAAATAGAAAAGATATTGTTTATTAAGGAATGTAGTTGAAAGAGCATGATATTGTAAACATGAGTTTCAGCAATAAAATAAAAGAGAGATAACATGAAAAAGTTAACAAGTTTTTGAGTCACGAGTGAAGCTCTTCATCACTGCACAGTGAATTGTCACCGTTTTGAATTTTGAAAAAAAAAATTATATATATATAATATATTTTATATATATTTTATCGTAAAAAAAATATATGTATTTTTTCATATAGCAGAAGGGCAGTGTTTTACACATACCAATTTTAATTATTGTACAAGATGCAGTAGTGGAGGGAAAAAATGTTTAATATTTTCAAAAATTTTACTGCTGTAAGCTGAACCTAACCCCTTAAAGGACTCATACCTTTTGTTTCGTAACTATGAGAATACAATTCAAAATTATTTCGATTTTATGTATGAATTTTATTAATACAATATAATAAATTTGTCTTATTTTAAGAACATGAAATATAACTGCAAGTAAAAATTTGGTCTTTATTTGAAATGAAATGCACAAAATAACAATGAATTTGTTTCTATGTAAGATGAAGAGAAAATTGTAATGAACAGCCCAATATCTTTTGAAACTCCTCTTTTTCTGATAAGTTATTTATTATACTCAGAATAATTTCTGCTTTTTGTTACGAATTTTTTTAAGAGTCTCAATAGTTATAAGCCAACCTAGACAGTGATTACCCATAATGAACACCGCATTCTTTATAACAATCACATCTGAATGAACCGAAGTGCAGTGTATTTTAACATGCATACCCTTTATCTAGCAACCTCTATAACGACTTCTGCTTTCTAAAATGCCTACGTGTGTAACGAGATTTTACATAGAACGATTCTATCTACACCGAGACCGACTTCATAGGAATCTGCGAAGGATTAATTACATACAAGATGATTCAGAAGGTTGTGCTGGAACTGAAGGAGTTTACAATGGGTTTGGAATAAACTGTTTTACAATCAGAACTCATGATCTAGGAAGTAATCCTGAGATATTAAGCGTGTGAATATAAGAAACTACATGACAAACAACATACCAATGAAGTAACAGTAATTTGTGCAAAGATTTAAGTACGCAAAGATTACATGAACTTAATAATTAATTTTGTATTACACCAAAAGTTGTTAGAACTGGCGACCACCATACTCAGTACAGACATTGCTTCGTCGGAAGAAACACTGGCGTACTGTCCCAAGTACCCCAGGCGTCTCCCGAACCACATCAGATGCTGCAAGTAGCCTGGCTCAAAGTGTTTTTGAGTCTTAAGCCGGTGTCTCGCAAACGAGGCTCTTGATATGGCCGCAAAAAGAACAGGCCCCTGATCAATAAGCATCAAATCAGGGGAGCGGGCTGGCCATTCAATCGGACCTCCTCTTCCGATCCAACGTCCGGGGTATACAATATTTATAGTCTCATACAGCAAGAGTAAAATGTGCCGGTGTTCCGTCCTGTTGCATTCATATATGCTGACTCACAAGAAGTGGAACGTTTTCTAACAGTTCTGGAACAACTTCATGCAGGAGATGAGGTGCAAAGTATGATTACATCTTAAATTCAGGTCCTGACATTACGGGTTTTTACTGACTGAAGATAACTTAGGAAACCACAGATTTCTATTTGAAAAATTATGTATTTTGACCCCTCTATAAGTTCCTTTAGTTTCAGCACAAGCTTTTGGATCACCCGGTATGTCTTAATTTTAAAAACGTCCTCTATGTAGGTCTACAACTCAGAGAACGTAAATTTATCTTCATATTTGAATGATATTAAATGATTCCATTTTAATGTGTGAATAAAACTATTGGCTTCGATTTTAAATTGATGAATATTGTGTGTTTTTATTCTAAGTAAAGACTTATTAATTTTTTGCTAAAAAATTGTATTTTATTTGCATCATTTACGGGAAAATTGGCTTTTAGATGCTGAATATGAACAAAATTCGTACCTTTATTATACATGATTAGATTATATAAATAATTTGTTTTTGTAAATCTGTGTAAAACTGATGGCATACACAGATTTAAAGCTATAATATAAAAAAATCACATAATGATCTAAATGAAGGAGAAAGCAATAGTGATTGTTTAAAAGAGGTGTAGATTGGACTTTTTTCCATTGCTGGTAATCAAAAATAAAATTAGAACGTTTCCAAGATTGGCTCTATCTTCGTTTTCAGTTGATCAAAAAATGAGGTGAAAAGGACATTCTACTCGATGAGTCTACTTGTAATGGCCCCAACGAGAAGGAATCTGGGGATCAAAAAATGGGGTGAGAAAGAGTTTCTGCTCTTTGGAGCCATTACAAAGAGACCTCTCAAGAAGAACCTCTTCTCACCCCATATTTTGATCGTCTGAGGACGAAGATAGAGCCAGTTTTCGAAAGGTTGATCTATCAGTAATGGAAAAAATCCAGTCTACACTACTTCTTTGTCACATATCTTACTTTATGGGATTATAAAGATTATCTTTTGTATACAATTCGCATAACGGAAGTTTATCTTATTTTGTTGCATAGTGGATTATTTAATTTATATGTACTCGTATTTTCAAGAAGAACAATGTGGGCTTAGAAAAAAGGAAGATCATACTCCGATTGTACATTCGTACTGCAACTGTTAATACAAAAAAGGAGGGAATTCAATCCGTCAACTTTCATTTTGTTCTTAGATTACAAAAAAGCTTTCGATAATGTTTTCCGGAACAAAGTATGGGGCATAATGCATGATAAAGGATACCCAATGCATTTGATCAAAGTGGTTCAGAATTTGTATGAAAGCACAAAAATTATAATTGATAATGGTGTGAGGCTAGAAAAACAAACAAACAAACAAACAAACCAGGAATGTTTCTTGTCGTCATCCTTATTTAGTAGGCCTATATAAAATGACTAAGCCATTAAACAGTGTAAAAATGGTTTGAAAGGAGGAATTTCATTAAATAAACATCGAGTGAACACTATCCTATTTGCAGACGACCAAATGATTTTTCAAGAAACAGAAGACGGACTTCAAAGAACAGCTTGCAATAGCAAAGAAGTAATGCATACATTTAATTTGAAGATTTCAAATGCAAAAACAAAATCCATGGCATTTAAGGGAAAAAAAAATCACAAATGCTATATTTATAAACAATGAAGTAATTTTACTTATCTATGTTTTAATTTGTGATAATGTGCTGAAGAAGATTTAAATATAAAATTGAACAAAATTAGACAAATGAATTAGAAAGGAAAGGGAAATACAATCCCCTGAAATGAGGTTCTTGAGATCGGTAGCTCGATTTATACTCTTGGATCAAAAGAGAAACTTAGACATCCGCAAGGAACTAGATACAGTATGTCCAGAGAAATACTCCGTTAGTACAAACGAGTATAATTTCATAAAGATGTACGTTACGAACTTTATACGAGTACTAGCGTCATAAGAAAAGACGACTCCAAGAATCCCTGTTTAGAATATTGCGGTATGTTTAATTGCCGGCAAAAAGTATAGATGGCAACAGAAGCGGAACCAAACCAGGGTTTTGTTCGTTCGGGTTTACCACTATTTTGTTATTTTTTATTATTATATTGTAGCAATATTCGTAACCATCGTAACAACAACTGGCAGGAAGGTAGATTTGGCGCTCTGGAGACCAAGGCAACGTCTCTTGCAAGTGGCCACCGAGGTGCCCCGACTTATGGGGTTAGTTAAAAGATATCATCTATGTACCTCCACCGCCTCAGAATCTGCTAGAGCTGAGACATCATATCTGCGATGCCAATGAGTGCATTCCAGTAGATATTTTGGAGCACGTGTGGCGTTAGTGAATATAGCCTTGATGTCAGCTGTGTGACACGCGGGATGTAGACCTACATTGTGTTTGTGAGGTATGCACTATAAAATTGTTGAATTGATCTTTCTAGTGTCACCGGCAGAAACGATATAGCCGTTTATAATCACGGAGGGTTTCTGTGGACACTCTGTATATACAGTTAAACATAATTACGCAATAAAAATTAAAATGGTATTAATATTATATTAAGAAAGAAAGAAAGAAGAAAGCCCACCTAAAATATTATTAAACTGTAGACCCATGGAATATAGAAGTGTAGACAGACCTAAAACAAAATAGCAAGACACTTTTACTTGAGGGCGAAAGAGGTCATTGGGTCTAATCCTTAAGGAAGAAGAAGTTATGTCTTTTGAACTGCACTTCAATGAAATAAACGAAATTTCATTCGAAGCCGAAAAAATTACTAAGAAAAATGAAGAAGTATTGCTCGTCGGCTTAGAGTGTAAACCTGCTAACCACCAAAAAGAACATTTATAAAGGAAGCAAAAAACTGAGTTTAAATTAACTCTGAAATTTTAGGACCAAATCCAAAGTCATCATCATCTTCTTCGTGGTATAGGCCTCATGGCCTGCTCCGGCTCAATACACCATCGCTTTCTTGGTCTGCCAGGGTCCCGTCTTCCTCGTGGTTTATAATTCCATGCCAACTTCGGAAACCTTCCATAATCCATTCTCTGTAAATGGTCGATCCATCTTTTCTTATAATCACAGACTTGCTGAATTATAGATTTAATTTCTAATTCCTCCCTTATGCTTTCATTTCTTATATGCTCTAGTCTTGTACAGCCCTTGACTGCTCTTAGTAATTTCATTTCTGATGACTGTATATTATTAATTTCTGTCTGTCTTACGACCCAATTCTCACTACGATATAAGAGGGATGGAACTGCTATAGCCTTGTAGAATTTTAATTGTGTTTCCTTCCTTGTTTTATTTCCTAAAACTCTTCTGATTGTACCACACATATATTGGTACTTGGAAAGTTTTATTTGTACATGTCTATCATAGCTATAGGATATATTTCCCAAATAATTAAAGTGTGACACTTGTTTAAGAATAATGTCATCTACTAGGCTACAATTTTTGATCTTACAGGGTCCTTCCCTTTGAATGCCATTATTTCGGTTTTAGATTTTGATACCTCAAAATTATAAGCTTTTGCTACTGTGTTTAGCTTATATACACCATACTGCAGTTCTTCCTCAGACAGGTACAAATACCACCTGTACTTTGGATTTGGCCCTAAAGTTTCATAGTTAATTTAAACTCAGTTTTTGCTTCCTTTGTAAAATTTTCTTTTTGGTGGTTAGGAGGTTTACACTCTAAGTCGACGTGCTGTGTCTTGAACACCTTTTTCTAATATTAAATTAAAAGTAAATTAATTGTTACAAAAAGCATAATCGAGCCTGTAATGGTAGTAATGAAAACGTGAATATCTTTATGAAACGAGCGTAAGCGAATTTCATGAATTTCATACAAGCGTCTTAATTACCGTTATAGGCAACATGCATATGACTGTTTTTGTTCGATCATAATTAAATGTCTAAGTTTTGAGTTTCTACAAATATCTTTCCTTATTACTTTACTGATAATGAAGCGGTGACGATAAATGTATTTTCAACGTATTTACGACTATTGCAACAGATGGCAGGCATTAGTGTCTTTTCACCGTGTTTCCGACTAGTGCAACAGATGGCAGGCACGGAGTACTTTTGCATTTACGCAGTACCATATTTATTGATTTTTTGCTGAGGTTGGTTTGGAGATTTTAATCTCAAAGCAGTACACATTAAAACACAGGAAATGAACTCAATTTATTAGGATAATAGGATTACTATTATTATTATTATTATTATTATTATTAGGATATTATTATTATTATTATTATTATTGCGTCTGCCATTTTGGATTGCTGCTTTCAAGGGTTGCGGGTTGTTGCGCGTACGATATTAATCAATATCGCATATGCTTAGATGGAAATGGATAGTTGGAATAACATAATGAATAGCAGTACTTTAATGTATGTTATTAAGGTACAGTTATGTCACATGTAATTAACGTTTCATAGTATGGTCCAATAAAAAAATGATTACGGAAGAGTTTGTGTAATGTTCATGATACTCTCTGTTTTTTTTAGTAGATCGAAACAAGGCATGGTACAACGGGTCAGTTGTCCTGTAATTTTGTATCTTCTGTTTGGAGAAAAAAGAAAGAAAAGAAACTGATGTCTTTTTAGCATGCAGCTCAGAACTATTGTATTTTATAGCCTTTGGAAGAATGTCAGGTATTTTCTTCAGTATGCATATTTTACCCGAATGTCTTCAATATGCAGATAGGCATTTGCATAATTTCACTCCATCCCAGACGGTCTTTAATTTCATGGCTATTTCTAATAGCATACTTTACCCATATTTGAAGGAAATGGAATGCTACCGCCGACTTCTTAAGTCATAGAGAGTCCAGACTACACCGGATGAAGACTGAATATACGCATTAAATAAGAGATTGAACAATAAATGTAACACGTTACGTCTTTTTATAGATTATTTCATTCAAAATTTTCGTAGTTTCTTCATCGGAACACTATATCTTGGAGTGAGTCAAGAGGCCAATAGGTCTGGAACTCGCATTTTCTCCAAATAATGTTTAATTGGCTTAACAAATATTAAATTAACAGTCTGTTTATTTTGTAACATTTTCGTTAATGTGTTTTCTATTTCTTCAAGATAATTTCATTTTTTAACAACCAACACTTAACTACAACGTTTCTTATCACTATTTTAATTGCTCAAATGCAGTTGTTAATGATTTTACACATGTAAGGCAAGTTTTGAGTCTCTGAAATTATTTAAATTCTATATTGTAGAGTATTTCATGAAACATTTATAAAATCACAATTTATTATAGTAAGTCACTCCTACGTGGCGAACCTCAGCCGGAGTGTAAGGTCGAACATATTTTATTGCATTGCACGAAATACGACCGTGACCGTCGGCAATATGGAATTCGGCCCACTCTACGTGACGCTCTTGGAAATGATTTTAATTGTACAAATGCAGTTCTGAAATGTTTATCTAATGCAGGACTTGACAGGACGATTTAGTTTTTTATTGACACGTTTTGCTTATTCTCCGGACCCTTTACATCCGGAGGTTATATTTGTTGTTTTATATATGTTTTTAATACACTTGACATTTCGGACCTTTCACATCCGAGTATTTTAGAAATGTGCCAGATAATTTATTTCTGGTGACATTTGTTTTATTATTTTATTTCTTTTTAAATACTAGCTAGGGTCTGAAAACTGCTCACTTCTATGATTTTTATGCATCACCTTGTTGAAACTGCATTTGTGTACCTCGTTTTTAACGTGACAACATTTTTTAGTTAGTTTTAGTATTCACCTTGTTGTATTGTATTGTATATGTTTTTGGTTATGTTAAGAATTTTAAATAAGGCGCAAATGGCCATAGTAACTGACGCGCCATTTTAAACCCCACTAACTAGTAGGTCATGGTTCATAATTTAAAAATTGAATAAAAGTTCTAGGTGACTAGTGTTGAATAATAGAAGGATAGGTTATAGTTTTATTGCTAAAATGTGACTTTCTGTTTCCAATAATCACAGCCTTGTGACCACTAATTGACAATATAGGGATGTGGATGCAATGAAATGTACCCAAAATCCCAGGAATATTTCGTATCATATAAAATTCTCTAATCACTCTTTCTGATTTATGTTCATGTCAAAGATTGTCCTCTGAAAGAAGCAATTGCTGCAGAAATCTTTTTAATATATTTACTCACTATTCATTTTGAAACATTCATGACATCGGCTAGCCTATAGGTAGTTGAAAAGAGCCTGTAGTATAGAATCTTAAAAATTAATAGTAACTGCTGAATTGAAGTAGCTATTTCTGTTTGTAGGATATTCAAATTTGGGTTAAATATGTTGCAAAATTTTTAGATCTACTTGTTTCGAAAATCTGTGTCGCGTCAAAAATTAAGTACCGTACATCGTATCGAAATCACTAGTCCTACGAGTAGTTACCATGCCAGTTCATGTCTCACATTTTTTAAATGTTAAATAATAGCTCAGTATCAAAATAATCAGCCATTATGATAATTAGTTCACTTTTAGAGACTGGCTTCCCTATATTAAACTGATGAATTAAAATAGGAAAGATTGAGAAAGCTAGATTTGCAGTGAAAGACCTGCCTTGGACAGAACACTACGAATGAATGCATTAAAATTTATAATATTTTAAATATTATCTTACCAGTCATATACTAAACATCCCCTAAGAAGATACATCAAATATTACCTTCACAACTTCTGTTTAAACAATAGTGGTGCCATTTATGAGAAACTGGCGCATTTGTCGCATTAATAAAATTAGTTTTTAATTTAGTCGAATGTGTAACTACTGAAATTTATCTTTCTGAATAAAATGTTAGACTGAGCAAATCAAATTTATTTTAGTTCGGTTGCAGTTGCTATGCTCGGTAAACTTCCAAAACAGGTATATGTTATGCATTTTAACATATTTAAAACCATCTTGCAACATTGGGTGTTAGAAAACCCTTTTCATAATATTAAGGAATTTTTCTACTCTTCTGTAGACATAAGTATTTTTCAGTAGTCTATAGGCCTATTTGATAATTTTATTTTTGGTTTCTATTTTATTTTAAATGTATTTGTTCCTCTTTGCTTTATATTTATCTTTGTTGTTATAGTTCATAACTGTCTATAATATCATTCTCGATGCTCATAACATTAAATACTTTAGATGCAATACAATATAAAACCAGTCCTCGCATTTGTTTGCCTCATTTTAACCGTGACAACGCTTTTTAGTTCTTTTAAGCATTCTGGTTATTGTATTGTGTTCGTGTTCAGTGAATGATTTTAGATAAGGACGCAAATAGCCATAGTAGCTGACGCGCCCCTTTTTAAACCCCACTAACTAACTAACTAACTAACTAACTAACTAACTAACTAACTAACTAACTAACTAAAATCAGTCCTCTTATATACAGCAGAGGCACATGTTGAGTCTAGTAAAACTAAACAAATTTCGGAAAGTGTCGAAATGAATAGGTATATTAAAAAATAATCAGACTTGAATATTAAAGAGCAATATGGAATCGAATTAATGGAAGTAGAAATCACTAGAAGAACATTCAAATGGTATGAACATTCCTACATAATGCCAGAAGGAGATTACTACAATTGAGGACCGTTTTTGCAAAACTTGCTAACTGCAAAATTTTCAAAATTGAGATTTTGGTGGATTAGTTAACATAAGATAGGCTAAAGGCATGATGCTAAAGGCTTCTTAGGAAAATCTTATTATTTCCTTCACAGTAGCGTGTCAAAGTGTGACCGTTTTATCAAAATTTGCTATCTGCTATGTGATAGCTATAGCAAAATTTGCAGTTATTTAAGTTTTTTTGTGTTTCTTATAAAATTTAATTTTTACAGTTAGCAAGTTTTGCAAAAACGGTTCTCAATTAGAAACAATCGCAATGACAATGGTAATCGCGCTCTTGATTTGGGGTCAAAACCACATTCAAAGGGCGATCTCTTTTCTCGGTCTTCAATTTTGCTAGGATTTTTAAAGACAACTTACCAACAGGTGAGAGGAGCCGGGTAACCTAAATGAAGGAAGAAGAATAATGCGAAATCTTTTAACAACTAAGAAATATTCAGGAGCGACTTTAGAGAACTAAGTGAAATCAATCAAGAAACAGTTGTAGGGTTTTCTGAGGCATATCCACGATTTGCCAACTCACGCGTCTGTTTTCTTGGAAATCATGCTGCATTGAATGGTGAAGCTGCTGTTTTTGCATAAATTAAGAAGTACTTACGTGATGCTTGTGATACTTTTTGTGCACGGGCTTGAGCACGGCCTGAGCTTCGATGGGGGTAGCGTGCACGGGAGCTGTGCTGACATAGGTAGCGAGGGCTGGAGCTGCCTGGGCGTAGACCGCAGCAGGTGCGGTATGGGCCACCACGGCGGGCGCTGCTGCTACGACAGGAGTGGCTACTGCTACCGGAGCCGTGTACACGGCGGGTGCCGCTACGGCCTGGAATTCGACTCCGCCAGACGCGTATGATGAGGCTCCGCCAGACTGAGAGGAGGCTCCTCCACCTGATGAATACGAGCCCAGAGAGGCACCACCCGATGAATAGGAGGCGGCACCTCCACCGGAGGAGTACTCAGCTGATCCTCCGGAAGTGTAAGAAGACAGCGATCCGCCAGAGGAGTACGATGATGATTCACCACCAGAGGAATAAGAGGATAAAGCTCCGCCTGAGGAATATGCAGATGAAGCACCGCCTGAAGAATATGCAGATGAAGCGCCGCCTGAGGAATATCCAGATGAAGCGCCGCCCGAGGAATATCCAGATGAAACGCCGCCTGAGGAATATCCAGATGAAGCGCCGCCTGAGGAGTATTCAGATGAAGCTCCGCCAGATGTGTAGGAAACCTCACCTCCGCCTGAGGAGTATGAGGTGGCACCGCCTGTCGTGTAGGTGGAAACCTGGGCAGGTGTTTGCGATACGTATTTAACAGCAGGAGTGACTGAAACGTACTTGACTGCAGGCTTGACTGAAACGTATTTGACAGCTGGCTTCACTGAGACATAGTTCACAGCAGGTGTAACTGAGTAGGTGGCGACTGCAGGTTTAACAGACACCTGTTTGACAGTGTGTGCAGAGGCATATGAAGTAGGGGCCTGGGCACTGTAGCCGGACGCGCCTGTTACAGCCAGGCCGGAGTAGCCGCCTGATGAAGACGTGTACTTCACAGCTGGGGTGACAGAGTAAGTGGACACTGCGGGAGACACGGACGTGTACTTGACGGCAGGGGTCACGGAGGTGTACTTCACCGCAGGAGTGACAGACGTGTACTTGACAGCGGCACCGCTGCTGTATGACGTCACAGCGGGGGCCACTGCCGCGTACTTGGTGACAGGTGCGGTGTACTTCACGACCACCGGGGAAGCGGACTGGTACGAGGTGGACACGGTGTTGCCCGAGGAGTAGCTGGCGCTGGCTTGTCCGGATGACTCGTAGTTCTCAGAGCCGCCGGAGGAGTAGGACTGCACGACGGGGGCTGCTGCATACGTCTCGGTGTGTGCCGGGACCGAGACGTACGTGGCAACGGCCGGTTTCGTTTCTGTGTATTTCACGGCCGGCGCCACGGCATAGCTGGCCACGGCAGGTGTCGAGCTGTAGGATTCTACGGCCGGTGCCACCGCAGCGTACTTGAACTCTCCGCCGTGGCCGCCGTATGCCGCAACTGGAGGCGGGCCGTATGCTAGACCTTGATTCAAGCCGTAGGCTGCGTAACCGCCGTAACCCAGCAGCCCGCCGTAGCCATAGCCCAGATGACCGCACCTGAGATTGTGTTGGTGTTCTGGTGTGTAATAGGCGTCGTTGGGAACGATCATGCCAGCTAGCAGCAACAATGCCGGCGTTAGAATCTGTGAACAACGGAAAATATTACGTTAACAAAATAATTCAATAAATATTTAAGACATCCTTCATATAATACAGTCGAACTCCAATTCAAACATTTTTAGTTCGAAATCCTGAATAATTATAACTTTTTGCGCGCTCCCTTGACACTCCTATACAACGCAATGTTAAACGAATCGTCTGCAAGTCGATTTTCTTTTGGATAATTCTAAGTGAAATCCAATTAAATACATTTTCAAAATTAGGAAACTCATCCTGCAATATAGCGCTAACAGACTGTCGCCTTGTCTTCAGATGGACAAGAAGGGTCAGAACATTCCGAGAAACCATTGTCTACATTAGCCTAGGCTATGGATCACATCCAGGAATTAAGATACTATGTTGGAGGATAACAAAACGTGATTGAGACAATTTTACAATCGCTCCATACATGAACCAAAGATTAAATGCTACAATATAAATACAAAGCTTTGAATATCTTGTAATTTAAAAATGTTGTACAAAATCTTGAATAAATAGTTTTGTTCTTGCTGTATTGAATTTTTTAGGCAAGAGATTTTGGATACAATTGCCATAGGGGCTCATAAATTTAGTTTGTTGGTTTTCTCTCGAAAAAGTTGGTATGTTTAATTGAAAATACCTTTGGTGTAGGAAGTAAGAAAACAAGTGAAACTTTTGTAATTCGAAATCTTTGCCAATTCGTTTTTTTTTAATGGTTCCTTCAACTTCGAATTAACCAGGTTCGAATTTAGCATTATTATTTTACAAGGACTGGGGCATAAGTGATAGAAACAATTTTTTGTGAGAATGCGGTTCGAAATTTCGAAATGTGCACATGAATGGGCAGGGTATGTGTACTAGTAAGGTAGGGTAGGGATCAAACATCTATAAACGACATCATGCTACCCGTGTTTATTACAGTAGGAATAGCATTACAGCACACATACGCACTCGAAAACCATCTAAAATCTATCGGATTACATCCATTTTGCTCGGCGGTCGACTCACAACTGTATTAAGCGCTATCATCGCTGTATGTGCGATAACCATATCACACTACCATCCCTAGTGATACTCATACTATGGATGCATGGTGGTCGACTCAGCAACTGAATTCACGTCGCTCTCTTTGTACGATAACCTTACGTCACACTGTCATAAAAATAGTTACCTTGCCCCAACCGTCCTATTTATCGTCCATTTAAAAAAAGAACACATTATGCAATGACCTCCAGAAATGATGGGATGATTATAATAGCAATTATTTGATATTCCTTTTGAAATACCGTGACTATTCAAAGATGATAAGGAAGTTATAAAATGTAATTTTACAATCTCATTAATTAAAATATGTTAAAACGACTACAAATTAAAGCTTAAAAAAATAAAACTGCGAAGCCATAGTGAATGCCTATTGAGAATGATATATTATTCATAAATTGGCTCTCAGAAACGGACGACCGAATTAATTAATTTTTGGTACACATGTAGGGTTTATCATCCCCTTTAAAATTATGTCTGAAGATAGGGGGTGCAGTTTTAAATTCAAAAGTAGGAATGGAGAACAGAAAGTTTAGTCAGCAATGGTTCTGAACTTCTCCCGGAAACTAAATCGACTATTTCCCCCATAAATACTGTCATCTGCACGTCTAAAATTATTCAAGGTGGGAGGTTTTGTAATTCTTACTTTGAAAAGTTAAGGATGTTCGAGAATAAGGTACTTAGGAAAATGCTTGAGAGTAAGAGGGATGAAATTACATGAGAATGGAGAAAGTTACACAACGCAAAACTGCACGCATTATATTCTTCACCTAACGTAAATAGGAACATTAAATCCAGACGTTTGAGATGGGCAGAGAATGTAGCTCGTATGGGAGTATTCAGAAATGCATATAGAGTGTTAGTGGAAAGATGTGAGGGAGAAAGTCTTTGGGGAGGACGAGACATAGGTGGGAAGATAATATTAAAATGTATTTGAGGGAGGTGGAATATGATGCTAAGGACTGGATTAATCTTGCTCAGGATAGAGACCGATAGTGGGCTTATGTGAGGGCGGCAATGAACCTCCAGATTCCTTAAAAGCCATTTGTAAGTAAGGGTTGTTTTGTAATTAACACAGTATAAATTGTATATCTTGAATCACTTTATCATTTCAGATAAGAATGAATAGTAAATCGTGTGCTAGTTCCACTTAAACTGGAGAATAATACTTCGAAATTCCTTATTGTCTTCATTGACTTAATGTAGAACCGCCAGTCTTGTAACAACTGAACTGTTAACTATCGTCCTATTAAATTACTTTTCAATCCTTGGCCTTGTATGTTTTGATCGTTCCGCACGATCTCGTCTAAAGAAATTAGATACCTCCTGGTCTACAGCGAAAAGTAATGTGTAACAGCGTTCTTAAAGAGAGAACTTGACCTACAACATTTTTCTTCTTGCGAGCGGCGATATCTAGAAGCCGTCTTCCCAATGTACATTTAATTTGCACTTCCGCAATCTTGTACGTTGTGACTATGTAATATTTCTTCTACCTTTTTCAAGTTTATTTTTTTGCCTAATTTATTATCTTTACGAGCAATTTCATAGCACTCGCTGGGTGTTTGTAGAGCCTACATTTTGATAAGATGTTGTCTTCCTTGGAGGTGTAAAAGATATAGGTAATTTATGATCATTTTTACTTTTTGATTATATGCAGTATAAAATAGAACGTATTACGAGATTTTCGCGAAAATACATGTTTTGAGTATCACTGATACAGAAAAATCGGTTTTTGACATACCATCTGTCAATGTATACCGATTTCTTCTGAAGCGTTAGTCAGAGTTCTTAAATATTCAGTATCAACGAGTCAATTTACATCGAAATAATGCACAAGAAATAAAAGAATTTTAGTAAAAAGAACGCACACAAGTCTGCTACTACTACTATTACTGCTGCTACTCATACTGCTACTGATTATTGCTTCTACTAATACTGTTACTGTTACTACTTATCACTGTTATTGCTACTGATTTTTACCGGGGTTTAAGCTAGAAAATAAATAATAGTCGGAAAAATGCACAAATAAAAATTATATTTGTGCAAATTGGGAAAAGCTTGTGCAATATTCTAAATAATTGTACAGAAAGATAAAATTAAGAAAGTATGCAGAAACAAAAAGTTATGTAATTTGTTTCTAGGAGTTTTATTACTTTCAATCCATCTTATCGCACTCTAGATATACTTATGTAAGTAAATCATTAGACGTAGGTATGTTTAGAATCAATTACTGCTGAATTTACATCACATTAAAATACGCTATTTTATGGGCACTCTAAACATTGAAATTCTTTACTAGCGGGGTCTTCAAGTTTTATTGTTAGCAAAGTGTTAACTCTTTTTACTAAAAGGCGGTTTCTAATTACAGATTTTACAAGATTCATGCAACTAAATCCTCGCTCAGAATTTACAGTACGCGATGGAATTACATAAATTAAATAGAAGAAACTGTTCACTTAGCTTACGTGAATTGCACCAACTCTTTGAAATCAATTCCTGAACATCTATTGCTCAATACCTTTTTTAACATTGCCCATGCCATTCGTATTTCATTTAAATTCAGATTAGTTCAAACACATCTCTGATTTAATTTTCTCCATTACCATCTTCTTTTCTGAAGTGCAATGTGGTTGTCGCATTTTTGCATATTCACATTCAAAGTTTGTTGCATTTTTAGAAGTCGAGTAGCAAAATGCGACAAATGCGACTGTGACTTAACCCTGCTTCTTACTACGACTGCTTACTGCTTCTGTTGCTACTACCACTGCTGCTGTTATTACCACTATTACTGCTACTACTGGTGCTACTATTTTTGTACCTTATTTTTGACAGTTAAAACGATTAAAATACATGGCAACTTAAATTATGTTCTCTTACAAATCGCATTGCAATGAATTTTATAATATAGTAGGTCTACTTAAAAATATAACGATATCAAACCGATTATCTATTGAATTGAATTGAATTGAATTGAATTGAATTGAATTGAATTGAATTTTAGGAGAAGGGCACTGCGACCCAGCACTGAAACCTTCAGGCTAGGTGCATTCCCAAACCCACACCGGCTGACTACACTAAGGTTCGCTGAGTACCCAGGCAACCCCACTCGTCCCTAGGCCAGCCCTTTCCGTGCATCGTCATCCGGCGTGCGGAAATGCTATGGAATGATGACGGAATGCAGAAATGTTGACGGAATGATATAGATTCCTAATATGGGGAAACGGGAGAACCGCAAGAAAAACCCCAACAGCGACCTTGTCCGCCACAAGTGTACTATTGATTTTTCATGACCGGAACTCGAACCCTGGCCGCCGCGCCTACATGACAAGGTAAATGTCTGAACATTCAGCCACCGCAAACCAAATGTTTGCGTGCGCAGTAGCATATAGTAAGAACATTATGGTGAGACAGGCATTATTATTTTTCAGATAAGTCACTTGTGATATATTAATTCAATAATTGGTTTATTGATCCGTCTACACATATCAAGTTACTAATAATTTAAACTTATTTAACAATACGCGCCTGTAGCGTACTTGGAAATTAGACAAGTGTATCCTGTTTTTTACTGGATGTTTTGTGAATTTTAACACATAATCTACAAGTATTAATATATGCATCATTCAGTGTATATTTTTGTAAAGTTGATCGCACATTTTTTTCCATATTCTGTACCAGATAATTATGTTATGTGTTCAAGACCATGTTAATAGGAGATCTGAAGTTGCCGTAAGGCGAAAGTACTAATCTCATTATATATTTTAATCGCGATTGCTTTACCTGCAGACTTGCTAAAGGCTTTACCAATAACCAAAAATATATTTAAAAATAGGCTTAAGGACTTTACTAATAGACAGTAGTATATTATATACACTATTTAAAGAGTGTAATTGATATTTTGTTATTTGAAGTGTTGTATCAATGAGGAAGTGTGTGGTGTCAGTGAAATGAGTAGTGTCAGTGAAGTCTATTGTGTAAGTGAAGTGTGTTTGTGTCAGTGAAGTTCTATAGTTCATAGTGGCTGTGCAAAGTATTTGAACAGTGAAATGGTTTTGAAGTGACAGTGAAATCAGGATATAATCAGTGCAGTGAGTGAGTTGACAGCGAAATAAGTGTAGTGCCGAAAGGTACTTGTGCAGGTACTGTCGGTGACTCAGGAGAAGACGAGAGCGGACTGAGGGGAAAGGGACGTGAACAGATAACTTACGACAACACGTCAATATTTGTAATGTAGTAAGCGGAAACATTAGGTCTCCTTCTGTTCAACTTAGCTTTAATTTCTATACGCATTGTTACTCATGTTTCCTGCACGAGTAATAACCTGGATACTGGGAGGCTTATCTGAGCGATGTTTATAATAATCAGCAGCGATAGTCAAGAAGGCCACATTCTTGCCCCTCGTCTTCTCCTGAGTAACGGACAGTATGAACATATCACACTCGTGGGTCTTAGTTCGAACTTAGGGTTAAGATACAAATTATATTTACTTTAAATGTTATTTTAAGTGATCGTGCTTCATTTAATTTAGGATGCTCATTATTATTATTATTATTATTATTATTATTATTATTATTATTATCATTATTATTATTATTATTATTATTATTAATGTTTTTATTAGTTGTGTTTATTATTAATTGTATTATTGAGTGTAATTAGTTATCACTGCCGCCGGGTATATACCCATTTGCAGTGTGAATAAATGCATACATACAAGATGATATAATTCAATGTTTTGAAAATATTCAAATTTGATGTGTAGACGGACGAATAAACCAATTATTGAATTAATGTAATAATGGTGGGATTAAATACGCTCGCTAGCTGCAAGTGAAAGCGTAGCGAGAGTGAAATCTTCTCAGTCCACTTTCTTCTTCCCCTGACGCGCAGGTAGGTTTCACGATATAACGAATTACGAGGCGTGTTCTTAAAGTAAGTTCCAAAAGGGTGTAGTAAGTAAACGGAAAGATATTTACAAACCATTTTTGTTGCATTGTATTCCCCACACTTCAATTACTTCTCAACATAATCTCCACCATTATTGAGGCATTTATCGAGTCGTGGCACAAGTCTCTCTATCCCCTCATTGTGGAATTCACCCGCCTGCGATGCGAACCACTCCCGCACTGCTGTTTTCACTTCATCGTCGCCATCAAAACGTTGACCACTGAGGAACTTCTTGAGGTCCAGGAAGAGATGAAAGTCACTCGGAGCCAAATCCGGGCTGTAGGGGGATGGTCAATTTGTTCCCAGCCAAATTTCGAGATGAGATTTTGGGTGTCACAAGCTGTGTGTGGCCATCTCCTAATCACTAATGGCATCATCACCAAAGTTGACGATGAATGTCAGCTGGTTTGATGTTTCTCTCATTCAAGAAACGGATAACAGACCGCATCTCACAGTCGGCGGGGTGCTCGATCACTTTAAAGATTTCAACTGATCACAACTAACCACACACACGGACTGAAGCTCTGTGCACAGCTTGCCTGAGGACTGAAGAAGGAAACACACATGCGCAAAATAACGATTGCAGCGATGCGACGGCTATAATTGAAAACGGAACTTACTTTAAGAACACGCCTCGTACCTATAAACGACTCTTTATGTGCTAGTTACATTCTCTTCTTGATTTCTTTTCTTACTCTTTCATCTTTGAAGAAAAAGATTGTAGTATCATGCGAAAAATGAACAAGAAAGTTAATTGTAGTTCAGCACAGATACTATCCATATGGATCCTTAAGGTTATATATGCGGAAAATTTGCGGATTGTAATGTTCTAGTACATCCCATATGGTTTCTATGAATCCTTAAGGGAAGAGGATGGTATTTTTGGTGAAAAATGAGTAAATTTTCAAAAAACAATTTTTTTCCTTAAAATACTCTGTGATATGTGTAGAATACATTGTATAATATTTTGTGGGTATTTGTGCCCTTATCAGTTGTTGAGACGCCATTTTTAAACTTCCTGCGCTCTGGATTTTTAAATCACACCGCCCTTTTGTTTGTTGTTTCCGGAACTTCATTTTTTTTTCAAAACCAAATTTTTCTTTAAAATACTCTGTGATGTGTGTGGAATACATTGTATAACATTGTATGGGTATCTGTGCCCTTATTGGATGTTGAGACGCCATTTTTTAAGTTCCTGCGCTCTGGATTATTAAATCACACCCCTTTTGATTGCTGTTTCTGGAACTTTACTTTTTCGCTACATAGCCAGACAAAAATCGATATAATTTTTGAACTATTAAAGATATATGAATGAAATTTAGAATACACATTCTCTAGACTACTAGGAAACTTTTCTCTGTAACGGAATTTCCTAATTGATTTCATTTTAAAAATAAGTCTCTCTGTTTGCAAGAAAGAAAATAAAAAAATGTTATTAAATTTTAATTGTTTATTTTACAAATGTAGGAACTAATATCAAATTTCTGTTACAGACAGTTTGTAAAGCGTGCTTTTACAAATAAATTGTAACATAGTGTTTGAATTTATCTTTAAAAATGGCTTAGATATATCGAGTTTAGTAAAATCCTGCATTGGGTACATTTTTTTTTCAAATCTGCCTCCCAAATAATTTATTCAAAATATTTATATTTTGTTGAGTTGCTATAGCCATGAGCTCTCTACATACAAAAAATTAATATTTTACACCAAATAAGAAAAAAGTTTTAAAAATTACTATCCTCTCCCCTTAAGTTAATATATGCGAAGAACTTGCGGATTCTGGCATTCTAGTACATGTAAACGCTCACAAAGAATGCTGTAGGTCAAGTTGTTTCTTCAAGAGCATGGTTAAACATTGCCTTGGTGTGGAGAACTTGGAATCCAATTTCTCTCGGCGAGGTCGTGCGAAACAACCAAAGCAAGGAATTCAGATTGAGTGCAAGGCCAAGGTTTGGAAAGTGATTTAGCGGAACGATGACCACAGCATTATATTTACGTGACGTAACGAATTGTTGTAGCACCGAGAACGCAGAGAGCTGTGTCGAATTCCATTCATCGCTCTCTGTGGTACACATGTTCAGCACGACGGGATAATATACAGGAGTGTCGCACAATTACTGCGAGCGCATGCGCCACGCCTGACCGGCCGGCCAGCGGTGACAGGCGCAGTATAGGACTTGTACAGTGCAGTAAACGTTTTGGATTATACAGGGTGTTTGTAAAATAATGTTACAAACGTTTAGTTATTTTAATGGACACAAAAGAAGAGGAAATTCGCGCTCTCGTACTACGTGAATGTCTTGATATCGGATTTTTAGGCTCGTTTAGGGTAGGCTGAAACATACGTTTTTAATGCATCCGGTTTTAGGCAATATGATCGCTCGAGAGTTTCTCGTATTGCATACATTTAGGATTTTTTTACATACAATTGTTGCAACCTAACCTATTCGAGCCTAAAAATCCGGGATTTACATATGAGGCATGAAGAAGACTTCGTCATCTTTAACCTTATCCCTAAGGAACACTTTCTTCATCCGTACCTGCGATACTTGCTTTGTTGTATTAGTGTTAGTAATAAACAATCTATGATTATGTCCCGTGACCAAAATATTGTACGAAATGGAACTATAAAAATTGGAGATTTATCTTTCGAAGAGGTGGAAAAATTAAAATATCTTGGAGCAACAGTAACAAATATAAATGATACACGGGAGGAAATTAAACGCAGAATAAATATGGGAAATGCGTGTTATTATTCGGTTGAGAAGCTTTTGTCATCTAGTCTTCTGTCAAAAAATATGAAAGTTAGAATTTATAAAACATTTATATTACCGGTTGTTATGTATGGTTGTGAAACTTGGACTCTCACTTTGAGAGAGGAACAGATACTAAGGATGTTTGAGAATAAGGTTCTTAGGAAAATATTTGGGGCTAAGAGGGATGAAGTTACAGGAGAATAGAGAAAGTTACACAACGGAGAGCTGCACGCATTGTATTTTTAACCTGACATAATTAGGAACATTAAATCCAGACGTTTGAGATGGGCAGGACATGTAGCACGTATGGGGGAATCCAGAAACGCATATAGAGTGTTAGTTGGGAGACCGGAGGGAAAAAGACCTTTGGGGAGGCGGAGACGTAGGTGGGAAGATAATATTAAAATGGATTTGAGGGAGGTGGGATATGATGATAGAGACTGGATTAATCTTGCTCAGGATAGGGACCAATGGCGGGCTTATGTGAGGGCGGCAATGAACCTCCGAGTTCCTTAAAAGCCAGTAAGTAAGTAAGTAATAAACAATCTAAAATCAAGACTGTTGATAAAAAATGTTTTATATAGAAAACAGTAAGACTTATCGTAACATACGCCTTAAAGGCCCAAAATGATGAAAAAATCGTCAGACTTCAAGGTAGGATATAACTGAACCTAAAATTGTACATAAAATATCACGCCAAGAAATTGAATGTTGACGCTTTTTCTTTTTCGGCCTTTATGGGGTAATATTACAATGGATTTGAGGGAGGTGGGATATGATGATAAAGACTGGATTAGTCTTGCACAGGATAGGGACCGATGGCAGGCTTATTTGAGGACGGCAATGAACTTGCGGGTTCCTTAAAAGTCATTTATAAGTAAGTACGAACCCTTCTATACCTGCTCCGTTTTCGGTAGTTTTCGTGCTTTTATGCTGCACTTAACCTCGTCATCAATAAGCTATAAAATAACATTTTATGAAGTATTTTTAATTAGGATTTTACTTTTTTAACAAATATTATTTTACATGTTGTTAGACATCGTTAGAAGTTTCTAAAAAGTGTGTTCGTTAGCATATCGAGGGCATCATACTAGAAGGGCGTATCAACAAATGTAGCTTTATTAAAATACTTTAATAGAACCTATTCATGAATGAAAAACGTTTGAGAATTACAGTGTGCATGAGGAAAGATCAAAGAAAGCACCTCGTTATGTAGACAAGGATAGGAAAAATAATTTCATATTTATATGGCTCTAATATGAAGTTGCAATTTTATTGATACGCCCTTCCTCATGATGTCCTCGATATCTTCAATGTTCACGAGATATTAAATGTTTAGATGGTGAGAGTGTGAGAATCAAAGTGATTTTGACATGGCCGCCATTTTTCAGTATTCTCAATTTTTTTATGATTCTTCTTTCTTTTTTTAATGTGAACGCAAATTCTCTACATTTCAAGCGATGTATCGCTCACTGCTCTAGTCCAGTGGTCGTCAGCACTCGCTGAAATAGGTAGAGTGCTCCGTCATGCAGTAGGGATAGGGAGACAGCATACCCGCCAGCAGCCACGGGTGCACGCTGGTGCTGTAAGATATCTGCGGGTAAGAGACGCTAGCCCGAGAGTGCAGTATGCTGATGACCGCGGCTCTAGTCGAACTAAGCACGGAGCTTTCTGAACAAACGTAGGTAACGCGAAAGTCAGACACTGCGAACGCCAAGATGACCCTATATATGTTCCGAAATATAAGACATTTTACGTCAAAATGGCTAGGTGTATTCGAAAGGAAGATCCTTCGAGGAATTACTGTATTGTCTTTATTAACTTCTATGGTATTCGTATATTGCTTCAAAGCTAGAATATGGAACAAGTCAAAAAACTTAATACTACTTAAAGTCTTAATTTATAGTCACAGTCCAGTTGGAATATATGCAGTAGAGGTTTACAACATAGTCTACTTGTACAACACAAAGTTTTAATATCAATTTTATGAAGCGTTGTTGAATGTCATGAATTCACCTACAGAATATGAGATGTGAGAAATTAGGTACTTCTTTAATTTGGCCCTAAATAATTTTATGCGTTGAGTTTCATTTTGTTATATCCATAGGGAGGCTATTAAAAATGTTTACTGCCATTTAACCAGGCTTCGGTCCTGGGCACAGAAACGCATGAAGTTCAGAATGCATGGACGATAGTGTTCTGTTAGTCGAGTGGAGTGGGAGATGAAGAGCGCCGTTACTTCGTGTCTCAACATGTAAACAGTCCGTCACAGTACGGCACAAAATATATTTCACCCTGTACAGATGCAGTATATACAGTACATTCCTAGTGTAGACAATAAATGTCTACCATTAAAGTATTAACGTGAGTTGTAACCTTCAATCAGGTGTCCCTACGCCGAAGCCTGTTACACGTACCGCAGCCAAGCAGCAATACACACAACGGTAATGCACATTACGGACCCACCTGTGCTGTTGCAGTCGGGTGACTGCACACGGGTCATGACGTCATTTATATTCCGTGTACTCTAAACCTCATACTGGTTACTGTGTGTCCCTAGGCCGAAGCCTGCATGTAACGCACTTCTTTTTGATAACACGATAGACTTGACGATGGAGTATGAAAGTCATTTCATGGTCCGTTTCATGAGAACTAAAACTGGAAAAAAAATTTGATAAAAAAAACTTTGAAATCTTAGGGGAATCTAACATAATCACCATTATTAAAATGAAAAGACGGAGATGGACGGGTAATATAGCACGGATAACTGACAAAGAATGCATCGAAAAATAAGATGTGGTGCTCTTCATCAGAATTAGAACTGGAGAAAAATATTTAATAAAGAACTGTCTGAAATCTTAAGGGGCTCTGGTAGAATCATCATTATTAAAATGACTATTACACTTTTACTACGTCATACAACTTTTGACCAATAAAACGGTACGAAAGGGCGTCTTTCAACTAATCATGGCTGCTTACCGCACAATTTTATCGCTTCCCTAGCATTTGTTTGTTTTTATCACTACCCTAGCATTTGTTTGTTTTTATCACTACCCTAGCATTTGTTTCTTTGTTTGCCAACATTTCAAACTGAAAATTCTTTATGATACTATAAAACATGCTTTGCGATCGTGATTTGTTTCCCGTTTCCGATAATCGACTGAAACATTTTGATGAAGGTAATATTAGTGAAATAGAATTTTAGTAAGTCAATTAATATCTATTTTATTGTATTATAGTACTTTATTTCTTCTAATCTTTATATACGTTCGTCTAATTGTGTAATCGTCAATTAAATCCCGCTCGAGTTTTGATTTTCTCTAGGTAAATCAAAACCTCTAGTGAGATTACTGTTCAAAAAACAGAGATGGACGGGTAATGTAGCACGGATGACTGACAAAAAATGTATTGAAGAATAACAGAAAACTAAATCACAGTTCATATTTCTGTAGTACTTACTGCTTGAAATTTATTTTGAATTTGTCGTAAACTTTCATGTGACAGTGGCGTTCTATGACGACACGTCTTCTAATATATTTGCACTCATAAGTTCGTAACCATATTGGCCTTACTCTGACAATAAATACAAATAATATATTCGAGTTGAAATTAGACCAATGTAAATTATAGCAATTACGAAATTGTCCGTATTTGTCTGTATATATTTTACGAGGTTAATCTTGATATAAATTCTGTATCTTGTGTAGACCACTGGACTGGTAAACCAGATGCAAGCTCTATAATATAGACAGTAGAATGCTTAGCGTGTCCGGTTACGATTTTAGGTGCCTCGTCACGAACTCGAGTAGCTGCAATAACGATATTTCACGCCCAATGAGCGTGCTGCTTTGCCTTAATTGAGGATTTTTAATTTACAACATGACCTGGACGCCATAAACATACAAGAAAAGTGAAAGAAACTGTCTAAATTGGTTGCCGTCTGTGAGAATCAGTGATCAGCCTTCTCTTGTGACTCACATAGCCTATTCCGAATGCGTGTTTCAAGCCATTACAGATATATACGTTTTCAGAATCAAACGATTTCGTTTTCTGGTTTTCCGAACGGTAATCTGGACATATCTCCTATTAGTGGGAAGTTATCGGAAGGAATCAATAGTTCAGTCATTTTATTTCGTTTTTCAACAACGAGACATGGGGAAAAAATGCACAAGGATTGCGGTTTTAGACATACGAGTAAAACCTAACTTCTAAACTATGATATTAATCTTATATCTATTTCTGAACACATGTGTTCAACTTGTATCTAATAACACATATCTAGAGTTCACTGGTGGAATTCAAAATGTTTTATGGCAGAGATATGGGCCATTTTAATAATAGTTGGAAGGAAATTGATTTAACACAAGACAAAATTTTTGAACGCGTCTTACAACTCCTTAATTCGGCGCTAATTAATACAGCAATGTTTGAATGTAGTACATATAGCAATAAAGTAGAAATTATATCAACCGTAGCAAAATATTGGTTTAAAATTAAAAAAAATGGAAGATAATGAGATTCTTAAGATTTGTTATAGGCACAGTAAAAATCTGTCTATGACGGAAACTATATAAGAAGAAAACCTGTCGATACAGAAAGAAAATTACATGCAAATGACTTCTATAAACCGGAAACTTCCGTAACGCGGAAACGGAATGGTTTTAAATAAACATTAGTTGGTTATTACCTGTATAAGTCGGAAATTTATTTTTAAGTTAATGGCACAACTACAGAGAAAACATCGCGAACATGCATATTTGTCCCATATACTCAGTACGTCCGTATAATTTTATTTAAATGTTGTGCTGAAGTATAGATAGATGCTGATTTTAAATGTAAAGTCAGATGTATTTTAAATAAAATTTACCAAGAAATTACAACAAGGTGATCGATCCATTTACAACGTTGTGAAAATAAGGTACGTTATGCATAAGGATAAATCATGTTTCCTGAATATATATTATTCGTAAAAATTCATATTTATATGCGGCTTAAGTTGTCTTTGCATATTCCTTAAATTACATGAAAATTTAAGCAACACTTTATAAGAACGAAAACTGCCAAAATTGACAATTTTCTACGTAGCCATCATGTTCCGTCATAGATAGATTTTACTGTGTTTGATAATAAATGGTAATAAAATAAATTGGCAATCGCTTTAAAAATAACTGGATAAAACTGGGCTGGGACAATTATGGAGAGAGAATCACGAAAGAGAAAACAGTATTTTAAATATTATTAGAGAACGGTATGAAGTTATACAAAAACTACAAGTGCTTAGTTACATGAATAAAAAATTACAGGAAAGATAAAATTCTATGAAGTTAAGAATCATATATAAGTTAACGATGTGCGATATAAATACTGCAATTGGTTTTACGTCATGTTCGGAGTGTGGAAACTGAATGGATTTAGGGGTGTATAGAAAATGACATGTATTATGTGGCGAAATAGAAGATATAAAGCATAATTGTTGACATGTCTGACCGTCAAACTAGCGCGCTCGGGTTCAAATTCTGGTTGAGATTTTTTCTCGAGCTTTCCTCTCAACATAATGAAGCAGTATTACTGGGTAACTTTCGGCGTTGGACCTCGGACTTATTTCGCTATCATATTTGAATAGGTTATTTATGAAAGGGCCTAAGTCTTGAATACTAAATTGTTAGCAATTTAAGAAAAACTGCTTACAGACCGAAATTTTGAAATTAAGGCTGAAATAAAAATTGTATCATAAATTCTACTAAGCCTTATAGAATGTGAAACTTAGTCCTCTTCACATCTAAATCGATGTATCTACACCCAAAGCGCAGTTATTACATTAAAAACTCATTTTCACAAAATTAGCGACTTAGGCCCTTTCATAAATAACCCATTCAATTACATTTTCCCTCTTTCATCATCGTCTCCATTTCTTTCACGTATTTCAGACTTCTCTTTTTTTCTTGTACAGAGGGACCCGAAGGCTTGCACTGCAACCTGAAGCTTATTATGCTTACCATTCCTATTCTGCAAATGATTGGCTAGTCGAACGGCCGCGCTCTTATACAAGTACAGCACTCCGCACCCGTTAACTTAACCCGGGCTGAGGTATGATGATGATGATGATGATATGTGAATTAATGATGACGAAATGAGTCCGAGATCCAATGCTGAAAGTTACCCAGCAATTCTGCTTCAATTGGTTGAGGGAAAACCCCGGGGAAACCACAACCATGTAACTTATACCTACTAGGATTTGAACCCGGGCCCGCTCGTTTCACGCTCAGACGTTCTGACCGTTACTCCACAGTGATGGACATATTTCAGACTTGCTCTCCGTGCTCTCCGATATAGAATCGACTGCGGGCCGCCAACGAACTTGGATCCCGTGGTGTGTGGTCATTAGTTGCTGGTGGAAGTGCTATGTATTGTGGTCTCTCCCCTGGGGTCACGATAGTTTGTGGGAGCGGGGTTGAGGAACCGCGCTGATGCCTACGCGTGAAGGTAAAGGGATTCTGTAGGTTGTAGAAGGATGTGACCCGCAGGGGAATCTGTAGCGGGGGCTTTAGGGCTTGCATCCCATTTCATTCTGGGTAGTACAATGGTTCCATCCAAGTAGATACGTACGAAGGAGGTCCCTTGCTTGTGCTTCTCCCCTTAACTGGTACTAATAGATAATATTGTGTAAACATATTCACTAGTAGCCTATGATATAAACTTCGTCATGTTGCTTTAGAGTTTTAACTATTTAGATTTTAAAAATTATTATTAAAATATGCATAGGAAGACATACACATAGTATGGTGGCTATATATTGCCTTCAAGTCTTCTTCGAACAGTGCTCTGTGCTGGGAAAGTGTAACGTTTCACTTGTTCCGGAACATTCAGCGGTAACACGAAGTTGTTTTGAAACTAGTATTGTCTGAGCCACCGCAGAGCGTGTTGTAGAATGCAAATATTTTGCCTGCACGTGGACAGCTATGCAAATATCTGCATGCCATTCGTCTGCATTATTGCTGGAAGACAAACCTTCTCTGACTGCTGTGAAGAAGTAGAAAATATTTCTTAAAGGTGCTGTAAATGAAGCTTTTATATTATGTAAATGTGTACTTTTCTACACCATGTATGGTGGGTCCCTATCACCACGGCATGGCGCGTCCTCAGGTTGCGGATAGAGGAGACGGCCTCCAGATATGGAGGGTAGCTGCGAATATATTGAATAAGCAGTCGTGGACAGCCGATAAGGGGTGGTCCTCCAGCTTGGGAGTTGGGCGAAGGGCTAACAACCCATCACCGTAAAAAAACAGCTTGTTACGAATCCCTACAATAAGCCTCGGAATAGGACTGATTCTCTGGCACGACCACAGCAAAGAAATAAGGTTTTGAGATTTGGCACTTGGAACGTAACTAGTCTTTATAGAACAGGAGGGGTAACATTAGTAGCTAAAGAACTAGCTAGATATAGAATAGACTTCGTTGGAGTACAAGAGGTTAGGTTAGATGGGAATGGCATATCACAAATAGGAGATTACTTGTTGTATTATGGGGAAGGAAACAATAATCACCAATTAGGAACAGGATTCTTTGTTCATAAAAGAATAAAATCAGCAGTAAAAAAGGTCGAATTTATCAGTGACAGGTTATCATATTTAGTACTTAAGGGTAGATGGTGCGACATCATAGTTATAAATGCTCACGCTCCCTACAGATAGAGTGTTAGTTGGGAGACCGGAGGGAAAAAGACCTTTGGGGAGGCCGAGATGTAGATGGGAGGATAATATTAAAATGGATTTGAGGGAGGTGGGATATGATGATAGAAACTGGATTAATCTTGCACAGGATAGGGACCGCTGGCGGGCTTATGTGAGGGCGGCAATGAACCTTCGGGTTCCTTAAAAGCCATTTGTAAGTAAGTAAATACTTTTCTACATGTCTAATGCTTGGCTGCATATGTAGTCCTACGAACGGTTGTTTATGTAGATATATGTATACGCTTTGGTGAATACCTACAGTACATATAGAGGAACTCTTAAAATGGAGCATTAAGGATTCATAAGCAGGCTTCGCATGTTTGTCACAAGAGCTATATTGGATGGAGTAGTTTCTCCTGGTACATTAATGACGTCAGTCAAAGGCGCAAGCAGGTTAAAAGGCCTCTATGAGTTCTGACTTCTGTTATGTAGAAGTGCACGTTGTTATTTATGTTTGTATTTTGATGAGTCCATTGTTATCCCGTTCAGTCATAGAGGAGGTGCACCAGGAGTCAAATTCCGCCATCAATATCTACACTGCAGTTGTTTATTTCGGAATTTGGAAATAATTATTTTTGTAAGGAATAATAATAATAATAATAATAATAATAATAAAATTTATTTATTCGGGCGAAGTTAAGGCTATCAGGCCTTCTCTTCCACTTAGCCAGAAACAAAAGAAGCTGATATAATTTTACTAATATTTAAAGAACACTAATATAGTAAATTATGCAACGAGCCTATAATGATAGTAATTAAGACGCGAGTATGTTTTTCATGAAACGAGCGCAAGCGAGTTTCATAATTTTCATACGAGCGTCTTAATTACCATTATAGGCAAGTTTCATAAGACTTTTTATGCTCGACCATATTTCTAACATGAAATTATTCAGAAGTATTCATTTTATTCGTATCTAACTGAAGAGTGGAAGTGACCTTGTGCATACTCGTAAATTGTGAGATGTGCGCAGACGCGAAAGTATTGATTTTTTCCGAGGAACAATAATGCCATTGACCTTGTTATAATCTACAGAATAACATGAACTAATTTTTATATAACCTGGAAATTGATTTAGAATTGAAAAACGAGATGACAAATTGAATTTATTTGAATATTATTTACAATTAACGCTAATTATTATAGTAACAGAACATAACCTTCTGCGACAGCATTGGATTTCCAGCCTCCGTGACGTTTCCCTCGTTGTCTTTCGATTGCATATCCGAGAATAATCGAAAACCTGAACTTTAATGAATAGGTGTACTTTAATGACATGCATTAAAGGACTGCTACCAGGTGTATAATTACTACATTTCGGCATGGTCGACTATAAACGAATTTATACAGTCATATAAGCACAAGTTGAGTAAATTAATGCAAACATACTAAATAATAATTACAAAATAATATAACTAAGGCTAGAAGTTGCATTCAATGAATTTGCAAGCGGTAAGTGAACCAATATTACAAATTACAAGAATAACAAATTCAAATTAATTATAATTATATACCACTGAGGAAAATTACATATATCTATATACGCACGAAGGAGAATTAAACATGAATACTGGTCACGTGTTTAAACAATTTACTTTTAAATTGCAATATCGTTCGACAGTTCCTGAGGGAGCTGGGTAGGGAGTTCCAGAAACGAATTGCTGATAATGTGAAAGAGGAAGAATAGTGAGCTGTTTTATGGCAAGGCATAGATAATAAAGGGTCATTTTTAGAACGAGTACCCAGGCTGTGATAAGAGGACAAGAAACTAAAACGCACATATGGTAGGAACGCAGGAATGGTAATATATTCTTAGAATGTATATTTTTGTCACTGTAATAGTAGTTATTTCAATAAGTAGGTGTAAATTATTGTTTGCATATATTTATAAAGTCCACACCTGTGGAGTAACGGTTAGTGCGTCTAGCCGCGAAACCAGGTGGCCCGGGTTCGATTCCCGCTCGGGGCAAGTTGGTCAGTAGATTTACTGGCATGTAAAAGAACTCCTGCGGGACAAAATTCCGGCACACCGGCGACGTTGATATAAGCTCTGCAGTTGCGAGCGTCGTTAAATAAACCATAATTTAGAATTCTATCTACCTGTACTACAAAAGGTTGTTCACATTGGATAAGTTTCCGTCTTATCCACGTTCCGCTTTGCACAAGTTCTACTGTATCAGGAAGACAGCTGTGGTTGGAAAATGCTAGGGAGATGACACATAAGCTACCGCGCTAGGTGACAACTTTCACTGTTGAACCAGTCCTCGGACCCAAGAAGTGGAACGAGCTGAAGAAACTGGATGGGATGGGATATAAAATCGCAAATGATGCCAACCACTCACTGGTACTTGATGATTAGTGAATAGCTGAACACTAACGAGGTAGTAGGTGGTAATCTCACATCTATTCTATCTACCGCTGGGCTTCAAGGTCTCCCAAGGTTGTCTACCAGCCAGCCGGTTTGAAGCAGACACCCGTCGTTCTTTACTAGCGAGCTAACATATTGTCTGCCCACCAAGAGTCGTTGACCACGCGGACGAGCTGTATTCGGAACTCAACATTATTTGAATATTGTTATTATTCGTCATAACGTCTTAATGGGGCTGTGCCCACGTGGAGATCTATTACATGCACGTGTACAACTAATAAATGTCTGAATCTGTATCGTCCATAACAGCCTCCCGGTCTTGTGCGTCCCACATAGTAGTTTTCTACACATAAGAAACTTCAAGAAGCGGAACGGATGGAATTTCGATTACTTTTGGTCAAATATCAATTTTCCGGTTTTACTACAAAAAAAAAAAAAGTGAAGAGTGGGCTTTGAAACCGCAGTTTTGTACACGTTCCCTTTTTAAGAAAAAGAAAAAGTTGTATGGAAAATGAACATATGTCCAAACCAACTAACTATATGCCTATATGACTGCGGAAATTAGTGTATTTTGACGCGAAAATCATACGTATAATAATTATGGAAGCTTACATAAAATCATATTGATTTTTTTAATTGTGGACAAACTGCGTTTTGAAAGTCCAGTCCTCAAATATAGACTCTAATCTATGTTTATTAAAAATTTCAGGACTTTGCCACACTTGGAACTGTCAGTAATACTAATGACGTCATGTTTAAATGGTTGCGTTGTATTTCAAAAGCAATTTTTCGACACTTCCATAACGAAAGAAAATAACATTAAAAATGGATATTTTATTTTTAACTCTGAAATAATATTCAATTTTTTAATCTTCTAAATCTTTTCTTATTTTGGCCCTATGACAATTTAAAGCATCTCAAAACGAATTTAAAGGGACCAGCGCGAGAGTGGAGTTGCAGGCCTTTCAACTGACACTCAGCAGTTATTCTGACAGACTTCGTTCTTCATTCCAACTAATTTTACTTTCCATTCAGTTCATATTTCGAGCTGTTCTGTAGTAGAAAAATGTGTGTGGTAGACCTGTATAAGAAGGAAGGATATCGATAGTATAATATATATCCTATACATGCTGTACTTTGATACTCGTTTTCTCAAATTTCCAATTTTCAACATTTTGTAACATTGTCCACAAAAACATATGAAGTAAACTGACACTTGTCTTTTCTTTTGCTATTGAAAGTATTCAAATCACCATGTGTTGAGAATGTGATAAATAAAAAAAATTGAAAAATTAACAACAAAATGGGTAAATATTTTTTTTCTCAAAAAATAATCGGAAAAATATTAAAATCATGTGGCATATTTTGCATATACATCTTCTTACTTACTTACTACTTACAAATGGCTTTTAAGGAACCCGAAGGTTCATTGCCGCCCTCACATAAGCCCGCCAGCGGTCCCTATCCTGTGCAAGATTAATCCAGTCTCTATCATCATACCCCACCTCCCTCAAATCCATTTTAATATTATCCTCCCATCTACGTCTCAGCCTCCCTAAAGGTCTTTTTCCCTCCGGTCTCCCAACTAACACTCAATATGCATTTCTGGATTCGCCCATACGTGCTACATGCCCTGCCCATCTCAAACGTCTGGATTTAATGTTCCTAATTATGTCAGGTGAAGAATACAATGCGTGCAGTTCTGTGTTGTGTAACTTTCTCCATTCTCCTGTAACTTCATCCCGCTTAGCCCCAAATATTTTCCTTAGCACCTTATTCTCAAACACCTTGAACCTATGTTCCTCTCTCAGAGTGAGAGTCCAAATTTCACAACCATACAACCATAACTGTTTTATAAATTCTAACTTTCAGATTTTTTGACACCAGACTAGATGATGAAAGCTTCTCAACCGAATAATAACACGCATTTCCCATATTTATTCTGCGTTTAATTTCCTCCCGAGTGTCATTTATATTTGTTACTGTTGCTCCAAGATATTTGAATACTCGTTTTCTCAAATTTCCAATATTCAACATTTTGTAATATTAAAATGCTCTAATGAATGCAGTTTTTTATCCAATCTCAGTGAAATTTTGCACTGAAGTCCACAAAAACATATGAAGTAAACTGACACTTGTCTTTTCTTTTGCTATTGAAAGTATTCAAATCACCATGTGTTGAGAATGTGATAAATAAAAAAAAATTGAAAAATTAACAACTAAATGGGTAAATATTTTTTTCTCAAAAAATAATAGGAAAAATATTAAAATCATATGGCATATTTTGCATATACATCTATCAGGAATAAATTAAATATAAATTTAAAGAAACTTTGAAAATTGGGACAATTATAGTTCAGTATTAAAAGAAACAACAAAAATTAATTTTAAGTAAACTAATTGGAATAGGAAAGTGAAAATTTATGTATTGCATGTCCACATTGTAAGAAATATTGGTAAAAGTTTTAGATTAGGCTAACTGGTGGTAAAATGTAGAAGTTAGAAATTTCACAGATCCATAGCCTTATGTCATCAGAAGTTAGGCCTATAAAAAAGTAAAAAGGTAAAGGTATCCCCGTAATATGCCATGAAACTTGGGGGCATGGAGGTAGAGCCCCATATTATTATTATTATTATTATTATTATTATTATTATTATTATTATCATCATCATCATCATCATCACCATTATCTCTATTACGGCCGTTGTAATAAAATCAGCTGCGATAGTATCATTATGCTAATCGAACAACTCCCAGACTGTTTCCTTATGAGTTACTATAAAGTGTCTTGTTACACAACCCGAACAGCACCTTCACCTTTCCGTTTCTGTATGTGGCACAGGTTTTACCACCACATATATAATTGATTACATAAACGCAATTATGTACAAATTAGAACATTACGTGGCCGCATATCGCGTAAGCGAGACGGCGCGTAGACCTCTTTGATTTGCAAAATTAATAAATTTAGAGCAATTATTATGAGTAAATGGGAGACGATGAGGGAGAAAGTGATAATGACATGTGCAGGAATTTTCAAGGAAGGAGGGACAAGGTAAATGTCTCTTTCGGCCGGGCGTAGCCCCCTGGCTTATGTAGAATGGACGTGAAAACGTTCGTTTTCAAGTCAAAGTGGGTTACATAAAGTCAGAAATGAAATTATGAAAGTAAACTTTAATTCGCAATGCCACGAACACAGGACACTCAACAGTATATTGTCAAGTTCGCCAAACTTGTTTTAATAATTCTTTATAGACATTATGTAAACTGAAATGTGAGTGTGTCATAGTTGAACGAACTACATGAGAAACAAAATTCTCCCTGACGATGTATTTTATCTTGAATTTTGATTACATCTCGCAACTTATTGTTAGCTGATCTAGAATACCATACTAATCTGGTGTCTTTTTTGACCCCAAGAATATTTGTTGTTAATAATTAGGACATTTTATAGCTTAATGAATTTCTTTTGAGAAGATTAACTCCATACGTAGATGAAATTATTGGGGATCATCAGTCCGGGTTTAGGCGTAATAGATCAACTATTGATCGGTTTTTTTGTATTCGACAGATATTGGAGAAAAAATGGGAGTATAAGGGTACAGTACATCAGTTATTCATAGATTTCAAAAGTTTTATATAATATTCTTATTGAATTTGGTATTCCCAAGAAACTAGTTCGATTAATTAAAATGTGTCTCAGTGAAGCTTACAGCAGAGTCTGTATAGGCCAATTTCTATCTGATGCTTTTCCAATTCACTGCGGGCTAAAGCAAGGAGATGCACTGTCACCTTTACTTTTTAACTTCGCTCTAGAATATGCCATTAGCTAAGTTCAGAATAACAGACAGGGTTTGAAAGTGAACAGGTTACATCAGCTTCTTGTCTATGCGGATGACGTGAATATGTTAGGAGAAAATCCACAAACGATTAGGGAAAACACGGGAATTTTACATGAAGCAAGTAAAGCGGTAGGTTTGGAATTAAATCCCGAAAAGGCAACGTATATGATTATGTCTCGTGACCAGAATTTTGTACGAAATGGAAACATAAAAATTGGAGATTTATCCTTCGAAAAGATTGAAAAATTCAAATATCTTGGAGCAGCAGTAACAAATATAAATGATACTCGGAAGGAAATTAAACGCAGGATAAATATGGGAAATGCACGTTATTATTCGGTTGAGAAGCTTTTGTCATCTAGTCTGCTGTCAAAAAATCTGAAAGTTAGAATTTAAAAAACAGTTATATTACCGGTTGTTCTGTATGGTTGTGAAACTTGGACTCACACTTTGAGAGAGGAACAGAGATTAAGGATGTTTGAGAATAAGGTAGGCCTACTTAGAAAAATATATGGGGCTAAGAGGAATGACGTTACAGGAGAATGGAGAAAGTTACACAACACATAACTGCACGCATTGTATTCTTAACCTGACATAATTAGGAACATTAAATCCAGACGTTTGAGATGGGCAGGGCATGTAGCACGTATGGGCGAACCCAGAAATGCATATGGAGTGTTAGTTGGGAGACCGGAGGAAAAAAGACCTTTGGGGAGGCCAAGACGTAGATGGGAGGATAATATTAAATAGATTTGAGGGAGGTATGATATGATGATAGAGAGTGAATTAATCTTGCAAATGATAGGGACCAATGGCGGGGTTATGTGAGGGCGGCAATGAACCTCCGGGTTCCTTAAAAGCCATTTGTAAGTAAGTAAGTAATGAATTTCTATATACAGTGCAAGCAAATTTAAAGTTAGGCCTATTATTGCACCTAGAATTTTTCACTACCAGGAATGAATGAATGCATGAATTTAATTAGTTTAATGGCAGACTATTTATTCTGTATCTGTGTTTTTATTTTTTAAATTATTTTCAGAAAACGCATTCATTGAAATAAAACACAAAAAGGAAACTGTTAATTATGTTTATAAAATTAATTAATTAATTAATGATTTAGTCTCATCACCTGCTGCAGTAGAAAGAACAAGAAGCTATTTTAACAAATACAAATAATTACGTTAACCTACAACATTTTACCCATAGCCTACATGCCAGTTTATGCTGTATTTGTTTCATATGATGAAGGATGTATAGAACAGAGAAAAATTCTCTTCGGCCTCCACTAAGCCACACCGGATTCCAGTTCCGATGCCGGGCCGAATCCTCTCAGTTTAAGTTCTACCTCTCAGTTTTCTCTTCGGTGGCCTACCCTCATGTACTGTGTCACAATATATGTGACAGTGGCATAATGTCCAACGCACTATGTACAGAGGTGCATTCATTACGAGTGACTAAGTGGCCGGGATCCGACGGGATGAGCGCAGTCTTGAATCACTAAATGATTACTTACGCTATCATATCATACTATTATGATATACCGTAGTGGATAAAGCGTCAGCACGTAGAGCTGAAATCCCAGGTTCGATTCCCAGTGCCGGAGAGAATTTTTCTCTTTTCTATCCATCCTTCATCAGAATTCGTTCACGGAAATATCATATGTACTTGATGTGTGGAAAATATATTGCATATAATTAATTCCACATTTATGCCCTATTCAACTGCTGCAATGCTATTTTTAAAGCTCTGATGCACAGGATTTTCAAGAGGGAAGGATGCTTAAATAAGGTGGGGAAAAAGCAATTTAAAAAGTTTTAAAATAAACTTTGATATGTTAAAAATATATACAATTTAATGCGCATTTATGGCCTTGCTAAATGTTATCGTGACATTATTAAAGCTCTGGTACCCAGGATTTTTAAATGACACTAAACTTTGATTACAGTTTCCCATAATTAATTTATTTTTTTCTTTATTCTCGTACAAAAAGTTATATATTTTCAGAATTATTAAGGCTATGGACCTTAGAAATTTGTAACTTCTACATTTTTACGCCAATTAATCTGAAACTTTTACCACATATTTCTTACAATGTGAATATGCAATACACAAATTTTCACTTTGATATTCCAATTATTTCAATAAATATTATTCCAATAGAATTGACATGCTTGCCATTCCACCAGGCTCTACATCCGCCTACATTATCGATCCGACAGTCAGATTCGAAGCACAGGAACAACAGCCCGCTGAAGTCCACGCAGAAAAATGCAGGATTTATGAGCCCACAGTTCCATTCATTTTGGAGAAATACCACCTCACCTCCATTGAAGTAGTTGGGCTAATGGTTAGCGCTAGGGGCACAATACCTCTCCTCTTTGTCAGTTTCTGCAAGAAGTTCCAGCTGAACAACGACTTCATTCGTGATGTTTCCCTTACTGCTATCAGAGGATCACTTGCCATTTTAAAATACCACCTGTACTTTGTTTCTTAAAAAGGAAGAACTTTTGTTGGAACTTCTAATCCGTTTGCTTATTACGTTTAGGCCTGTTATATGTATGCTATTATCATTCCTGTACTCAATTTCCCCGTTTTGTTCGTTCCCCACATTTCTCTTTTGTGGACTGTTTTTGTTTCCACTCTGTGTGTTATGCTTTGTCCAATGAGGCAATCCCGTTATTGGGAAAGCTGAAAGAGTTTCTTTCTTGATATATAATTAATTTCTTTTTAACACTGAATTATAATTGTCCCAATTTTCGAAGTTTACTGTTTATAGTCCGAGTCAGCTTACTTCATACCCTAAGGGTGAAACCTAACCATTTTTCCCCCATTACTACATATGCTAGTGGATTGTGGTGATTTTCTAGTTTGCAGGTTGAATTTTCTTTTGCCAACTTCGTTTCGAATTTCGATACTGACAAATACTACAAATGGTAGTGATTTTGTAACGGGTATGTTGGCAGTTGAGACAAATATCGAAAGTATCTGTCGGTACTGGAGTTCCATGAAATTAAAATTGTACTAGATTTCTGAGCCGGTTACTGGAAGCTAAAGAAATTTGAACATGCTACTAATTAATTAATATCAGTATTAATATTAATACATAATAGTTATTTTATGTGTTGCGTTGTGGTTATAATTCAAGACTATAGTCGGGTAAGTTTTCGGAGTTAGTACTAATAATTTAATGTGGTCAAACAAAATACATTTTTAGGTTAGGTCTCGTGAGTCAACTGTGTAGTCAAACCAATGAATTTCGTATTGCTAGACAAAATATTTGACATGTTGATCCCTTTCTCGTATAGTTTGCCTACGAAAATATGTTACAAATTATTGAATTATTTAGAATTACCTTCCAACATAAAGTACAGTAAGTAAATAAGTCATTTAGTACGTATGATCGTGTGATATCTGGTAACAGTTGGCAACACCGACAAGACGGCAATATTTGCTGTTTAGGAACTGTTCTTATGTGACCCTCACTATAACTGTCGTTTCGTAATCTGTGATTACTGCGTTTTTAACCGATGTTTATACACTTCGCCATGAATAAAATACAATTGCAATAGTTTCCAAGGAGTGTTATTTAATACATATCATTCCACTTGTGCAATTATCCCTTAATAGTCTCTGTGATTGGAAATGATCTTTATACTGTCAGTGACACAGTTCATCTGCCCTGGAAGGAATGCGGAGTTGGGGTAGTAGTTTCGCACTACTAGTGGATGAAGTGGAAGGAGAGAAAGTTAGAAATACAATGTAGCATGCATTATAAAAACATTGATTTACCAATTCTGCGCCGCGTTACTGTGGAGTACACTACACATGAAAGTTATATTGCTACGTCTTAACTTTGAATATATATTTACATCAGCAATTCTATTAAGCATATCCCCATGAATCTCCCTAATTAACTCTAAATTAATTAACAATTACATCTCTCCCCCCTCTTCGTAATTGAGCCATCACATAGCCAAATGGCTGGTCTCGAAATTGAGACGATTCAACAAGACTCATGACAACAATCACCTCCTACATAATAGCCAAATTGGCTAGTCTCTTATATGAGACAACTCATCCTGTCAAAGGTATTCCGTGGTTTTCCTCAGGCGTAAGACAAATGTCGGGATGAGCCCTATAAGAAATGGGCCACGGACCTATATGCCCTTCCCCATATATATTCCCCTTTATTATAAACGACGTATGCCCTAGTTCAGAACCTATAAATTGTCTATTAAATATACGAGGTCACTCAATTAGTCGCAATTTGAAAGGACAGGGACCTCTCAAATTGCAGATTTAGATTTCACGGGGCTTCTTCCGACGGCCTTCACATGCTTTGTCATCGAACAACAGATGACAGCGTCTCGCCATCCTAACGGCAAACACCAGCCAGCTCTTCCTCTTCCCGTTCCCTGATCATTTGATCAAATCTCAGTCCCCCTCGCGTATGTGGTACCTAAGAGGTTACGTCCAATTTCGGCTTCCCCTTCAAAATTTTCTAGAGTTCCTTCAGTGGAGCAGCGTAACCCGGAGTGAGACTAGTGGCCAACAGGCTTGGAGCTCACATATTTAGTTTTGTACAGCCCCCAAACCCTTGCAAGGACGCGTTTTGCGTACCTTTTAAATTTGTCCTCCCAGTTCTCTTTCGATTTTTCGATTTCTATTAAGCAAACGTTCACCTCCGTGTTCCAAGTACAAATGGAGAGAGAGAAATGTTTTTTTTTTTTTTGAAGAAAATAAAAAGGGGATTAAGCAGAGTGCATTCACACCAAAAGTACCGTTAGCCAGCCGCTTGCTCCAAAGTTAGCCTCAGATCCCTCTAAACAACACCCCTATCTTCCCCAAGGTTCAGGGCAGATGAGCTGTGTCATCGACAGTACATAATTACCAATTGCGTATTCTTAATACATCATGTGGCATGATGAAGAAAGTTGCTATTATGGAATTTATTGCGTTCAAATATTTCTCGTATCTTTTTATTTACTGAGGAAATTCGGTGAAATATATGAGGAATTCGAACTGCTGGCCTTCTATGGTGAAGAAAGCGAGTTGCTGCAGTCTGCGATAGATTTAACCTGCTATGAGCTGTAACATACTTTCGCATTTAATCATATGATGTCATAACAGCCTGTGATATGGAAATTAGGCAGGGAGCACCGCGTACATTCCAATTCAAACCTGTCGGAATGTTTATCTATACATCACACAGCAGAGCAAGTTTTGATTAATTTTGGCTGGCACGCAAAATTATACAGTAAGTTAGACAAAAGTTGAACAAGTTCCCTGTTATTTAATTGCAGGCAGACCCGGAAGAAACGAAGTCGAGATCAACGGTAGCAAGTGGCTGTATGTAGGGCAGGTTATACAATCTGTCCAAGATCAGACGCTAGGAAGTGGTGTGGACTGCATTTGGACATTTTTTTGGTTGTCATGCTACTTACATTCTCCTTGCATCAAGGGCGGCGTGAAAGTGTTGGGAGTAAGTTCGTGGGTACCGTATCTGTAACCTGGGGCGAGACTCCCTATCTCTGAACGGAGTTTTAACGGCTATTGCCTCAAACCAGTAATCTATGAGAAATGTTACACTCACACATCGCCACATCTCTCTTTCTCTTATTATATATTATTTAATCGCCTTGTTACGTTTTCTTTCACCGATTACCTTCACCTAAACATCGACAATTTCTGTTATGTTGCCGATAATATTGTTTGAAGACAAGTACCATACCGTATAATAGCTTACAGGACGCGTCACTGTTATTCCAAATCCCCGTACCTCTAGAAACCAAAAGTCGAGTTTTCTCTATTTCCGAGATTCTGTTATGCACTTAACACACGTATTTCTTACTATCTTTTGGCCGATATTAATAAAAAAATTATTATTATTATTATTAACCATTTTTAATTTAGATACATAGTTTGTTTTTTTGGACGCTAACATTTTCATGTCTGATCGTCATTTGTTATTTGTCGATAGGTGTCATTCATTTGTTTTTTTGGACGCTAACATTTTCATGTCTGATCGTCATTTGTTATTTGTCGATAGGTGTCATTCATTTGTTATTATTCGTATTTGTCGATAGGTGTTATTCTTTTTTTATTATTCGGCGGAAATTGTGAAAATGTTATAATAAAACAAATTATAGAAAGTTTAGTTTTGTCTTCAAAAAAGTAGGTAGATGACACATTAATTCTGCAGTGCTCGGGAAAAGTGACATAAGTCAGTTTCCACAAACCTTTTTCGATAATTTATTGACAACTTACACTGCTTTATGTCGATTTGATTTTTTTCTGTATGAATTATTGTAATGGGCGGAATACCTATGTATTTTTTTCCAGATGTTCCGTAAGTTGTCAATAAATTATCAAAAAAGGTTTTGGAAACTGACCTGTGTCACTTTTCCCGAGGACTACAGAATTATACATCAATATAATTAAATAGCATATAGAAAATGTTTGTAGGTGACATTAATAAATACATCAGTGTAAATAAATTGCATACCGGTATAGGTTAATGCTTGAATACCTATTTTACTCCATGGATGTTTTCGCGTTCAGCCACGACTACGAATGGCGCTCACAGCAACAACCGGAAGTCGTCAGAAATGGTTTTCACGCTTACAGCTCATGCATTTTGTCAAGACACTCGCAATGTGCAGTACGGGAACAACGTTTCTGTGAGGGTGTAGGAGTAGAAGGGAAGGTCAGGCGTGTGTCTACCGAGTTCAAGGCAAAAACTAACCCATTCCCCTATAATTCGTAAGTAGACTCATCCGATCTCATGCGCAGCTCTGTAGGAAGAGTGGGGAGTGTCTTGACAAAATGCTTGAGCTGTACGTCTTATCTACATTAATTCCTATTTTCTTACAAATCTCCACTCCAGTAAATTAATTTAGAAAGAGTACAGGTATAATAAAACATTAGTTATTTCGTCATAGCACATAGTACTGCCCGACACTGATAGTTAGTTACTTTTAAATAAATAAATAGAAGTTGATTTGATTTATTGACTTACGCACGTGTGTTGTAAGTTTAACTTACAAGGCTTACCAACAACATCGGTAAGGTTGTTAAAAACACAATCGGCCAAAAAAATATTAATGGATCTTTACTTTTTTACGAGAATAAAAATAAACATACGTGTATTAACATATCACACTTCATTTTTTCTTTAATGCGACAGGCTCATGTCAGTAGATATACTGGCATGTAAAAGAACATTAATGGAACTTTACTTTTTATGAGAATAAAAATAAACATATTATGTGTATTAACATGTAATAGGCTACTTCATTGTTTCTTAAATGCGACAGGCTCATGTCAGTAGATTACTGGCATGTAAAAGAACTTTCACGGGACAAAATTCCGGCATACAGACGACGCTGATATAACCTCGGCAGTTACCAGCGTCGTTCAATAAAACATAGTTTGATTTTTCATTTTATTTTTATTTCTTTCCGTAAAAAAGTAAAATTCCATTAATATTTTGTTCTTACTGAAAAATGTGCAAACAAGACCAAGACCATGGTTATCGGAAGAAAAATAAAGACGATAAACGTGCAAATTCGAAATGAGGTAGTAGAACAATTGAATAACTTCAAATTCTTGGGGCATAATATAGAACAGTAACATGATCTGCTCAGGAAGTCAAAAAGATAGCAATGGCCAAGGAAGCTTTTAATAGATAAAGAGCATCCTATGCGGGTCTCTGGAAAAGAAATGAAGAAGAGACAAGTGAAGTGCTTCGTGTGGAGTGTGGCATTGTAGACTAGAACATTTGAAATTTGGATGTGGAGAAGAATGGAGCATGTGAAATGGACAGACAGAATAAGAAATGAAGCTGTGGTGAAAAGAGTGGATGAAGAAAGGATGATGCTGAAACTGATTAGGAAGAGAAAAAGAAATTGGTTGTTTCAATAGATAAGAAGAAACTGTATAGTGAAGGATGCACTGGAAGGAATGGTGAATGGGGAAAAAAGTTAGGGACAGAAAATATCAGGTGATAGACAACATTAAGATATATGAATCGTATGAGGAGACTAAGATGAAGGCGGGAAATAGGAAAGATTGGGGAATGCTGGGCAGTGAAGGACCTGCCCTTGGGCAGAAAACTATCAATGAGTTAGTGATTGAATAAATGAACTGAAAAATGTTGGTTTTTGGAGTTACGATGTTTCAAAATAAGGTAACAGCGACGGAACGGATTTTAGCGTCTGTAGTTTAAAATAGGAAAGTCAACCATCTCACTGTAATTTGTAATTTCTCTGAACATCGCCAGAAATTTTAATCACGTATCATATTAATAGCCTATATCCTGATCTATATCAGAATTATTTTATTGATCATTTCACAACACCATGCCAACTGCACTGTTGTCTATTGTTGATATATTAAAGTCTGTGATAGCGAGATGATATTTCGATAACATTTGTCTGAGAATTCACTGTGAGCTAGATTACCTGACCTTCACCTTAGGCCTACGGTTGGGAAAACGCATCCAAGTAATGCGTCAAAATAGGATTCAAACTCACGCCGTAACACATCATCTGAGGACGAGACAATTCATCTGAGCTCCATGTCTGTTTCACATTCCTATTTTCACGGTTCCTTTTGAAGGAACATAGCAACTGTTGAAAGGGAAAAGCGGAAAAAGACGTAACTTAAATAACTATCACATTATGGGGAGATGTAAGCACAATAGCAGGGCAGAGTATCCCAAGATTTTACTCGAAACATGTGTCATATTTTCCATGAATGAGGAAGACTATTAGCAAACGAAACTAGCTGCTAATAATTTGCTCCTTATGCGGTGAGTAATCCTCTTGTTGAGCCGTTTTTGCTCTTTTCGCATTGCTCGTTTCTGGTTCTAACGAGATCTCACGATAACTGTTGCAAGTTGCGACCACAGACATCAATACTGCTATGAGAGTGACTCACCATGTTTTGACGCTAGTATCGGTGACCTCCACTTCCAGCATTTTTGTGATATATCAACAGACTGATTATGTAAAATATAATGCACTTAAATTTAAGAAAAAAATTAATTTCTGTAAGTGTATATGTTTTGTTACTTTGATCAATCGTGTTTCATTATGAAGTTGACTTTTCGGGCCGTAATTTCAATGACCTTTGCCTCGTGAAATACCTTGTGCATTTTTTGACTTAATAGAAAACTTTTTCCAAAGCAATTGCATGGTATCAATGAGTGCACGTGACATGAAAGACAAATTTTCTGTGTTGTTAAGCATTTCTGAGATAAGCCAATTAATGCCAGGCTTTGTTTTTAATGAAGCTACAATTTTTCAGCGCTAAATTACAAGAAAGGATGTAATAAATGCTATGAGGTAGGTATTACAAGATAACTTTATAAGTTTATTTTTATACAGGTTTTTAAAAAATTATCCAATATTTTAGGAGGTCATAGTATGCATCAAAACAAGAAAATAATGTCTAATAAACATTTGTCCTATGGCACATACTTTCTGAGATCTGAACACGTATTCATAGGAGGTGCTCAATGTGACGTCCATTCATGGCAATGCATTCCTCTGCCCCTAGGCGTAAAGAATCACGCACTCTTTGAAATTTGTTTTAATACGTTAATAATAATGCCCTGATAACGATCCCCAGTTAATCTCTGTTGTAGCACGTCTGGCCCTATTAATCACGAAGAACGCCTGCCCATAAGTTGATTGAGAATCGGTGCTGATGCCTTGTTTCTTCAACTGCATGGGGATTTTCATCTGCCTACACATGCTGATTACGAAAATCACAACACCATCTCTGCTGAACCCCGCTTATATCCGCAACCAGACTTTTGTTTTCAGTATTAAAATGCGTAATTTTAATTGTTCAGTTATTAATGAAGTTAATAAGGTTAAATACTTAGGTATAATTATTGCGAATCATTTAAAATGGAATAATCATATTCATTATATTTGTAATAAATTACGTAAAACATATTATTTTGTTGTTATAAGAAATATTTTGCCAATTAACTGTTTACGTATAATTTAGTTAGCATTATTTCAATCTATATTTATGTATGGTATTATAGGTTGGGGTGAAACTTATAAATCCAGCCTGTGTCCGTTAATTTTACTACAGAAAAAAGTATTAAACATTTGTTTAAAAAGCAGAAAGATTACCCATCTGAATTGTTATTTAAATATTTCAAAGTTTTCAATATTAAACAAATTTATTATTTTATTTTATTAAAATATTTTCACAGAAATCTTAATAACTTTGAAAGGTACATACATAAATATAGAACTAAAAATATGAATTCTCTGCGTTTGTCTGAACCCAAATGTAAAACCAATGCAACTTTTATCGTAGCATGAGTCAAGGTCCCAGATTATTAAACAAATTTTATTCCAATATTATTTTAACCACGAATCCTCTCCAAATTATTTTTAAAAAATTTAAAAATTGTATTGAATTTACAGTTTGGGTTTAAACATATTAAAAACTTTTTAATCTGTATTCACTCTCAATTTTAATTTTATTTTTGTCTGTATTGGAATCCCCTCCTGAGCACGAGTCTTACTCAGTCAGGAGTGGGCTAGTTTATCTTTCATTGTATTAACTTCTATTCATTTCAATAAATAAATAAATAAATAAATAAATAAATAAATAAATAAATAAATAAATAAATAAATAAATAAATAAATAAATAAATAAAAATAAATAAATAAACGAATAAATAAATAAATAAATAAATAAATAAATAAATAAATAAATAAATAAATAAATTCCTTGCGACATATCATTATTCCATGCCAGGGGTGTCAACTACGGTATGATTATCTGGTAGTCTGCTGTATTGTAGGGCAGAGAAATGCATTGCCATGAATGGACGTTACCTTGAGCACCTCCTATGAACAAGTGTTCAGATCTCAGAAAGTGTGTATCGTAGGACCCATATTTATTAGACATTATTTTCTTGTTTTAGATCGCTATCCATAAAATAACAATGTTTTTAACTGTTTCTCTATATTCAGCAATAATATCGTTTAATTTTCTATGTGGAGCAGTAACTACTATCATGTGAGCTACGTACGCTATTATGTCCCATTACGATTGCTTGTGTGTTCTCTGGATTTAGCCTTAACGAAGGTGATAGTGAGGACACAAGCATCATGTATGAGAAAGGTGTGTGCAGTTTCTTTACACCTGTTTTTTAACAGTCACATCGGTGACTCTCTGCGCCCGCTTTCTGGCAAACAGGTGGAGTTAGCTCCTTTTACTTCTGGTTACAGGTTGATGAACAAGGTAGCACTGCATTACCTAAGAGTTGCAAGGACGGAATATTGGCGCGGTGAGTGTAGCGTTACCGATGTGTATGCGACTCTCTTTCAACCAAATTCAGGAAGTTTAACAGGTTGCTAATCAATTCTGGGTCACCTTTTCTTTGTGAATAGACACTTTTGTGCAGGTTATTTCTTATTTTATTGATACAAGTTATGCCATTGGTTATGATAGTAGGCGAGTTGTTGAAAATTAGACTGTTTCAGAATATTATTCGTACTGAAAGACGATCGCCTACGGTAAAATATATCTTATACTTACATCTAGTGTTTGGAGAGTAAATTTAAACACATACTATCAGCCAGTTAAAATTGTATTAAAAAATTGACACATAACTTCATAATACAATGGCTATCTACTACGTGGCGAGCCTCAGCCGGTCTGTGATATATGCCGTGTACCACTTACGGTGGGAACATATTTTTTTTTTATTATAGGAAATATGACCGTTACCATCGACTATATGAGCTATTCCATCTCAAATCGACCGAAATATAGAGAAAATTGACCTTACAATTTCTCAATACAATAAAACTTTTTTGTACGTAGAGAACTGTGATACAATGCTTTGTGCAAAGTTTGAGGCATCAGAACTTCATACTGTAGTTTTTAAATTAAAAATATTTAAATTTATCGTATTTTCATAAAATTAGCAAATTTAAACTGTTGTAGCTCCGAAACCCTTTCACCCAATGATCAAAAGCATGGTTTATTTTGATGCTGAGAAATTTAAGTTTATATTGACATATAAACAGATTTTCTTACTTTTTATGAAAATGGAGAAATTTAGATTTTTCCTCATTAAGACGCCTTTGCCAAGGAAAAAATATTTAAAAAAATATATATAGTTAGATTCCGCATTGAAAGTACAAATAAACATATTTTTTACTGATGCCACGTTGATAAAAGTATTGAAAAATATCAAATAAAGAAGATAAATAGTCGGTCAGCACGTCTGTTCGCGAAACCAGGTGGCCCGGGTTCGATTCCCGGTCGGGGCAAGTTACCTGGTTGAGGTTTTTTCCGGGGTTTTCCCTCAACCCAATATGAGCAAATGCTGGGTAACTTTCGGTGCTGGACCCCGGACTCATTTCACCGGTATTATCACCTTCATCTCATTCAGACGCTAAATAACCAAAGATGTTGATAAAGCGTCGTAAAATAACCTACTGAAAAAAAAAGATAAATAGTACGCGCGTGAACTAACCAGCTGACTGTGAGGCGGGAGCTAGCCTAGGCAAGCAATGCCAGGAGACATACAGTAAACACGTGATGTGTCGTCTAGCAGCGCATGGCTGTGCTAGCTTTATCACAGATTTTCATAAATGCAGGAGTAAAATAACGCCCAACGCTTGCTTATCTTCAGCTCTCGGCCGGTGCGTGCGGTACTACACCGTTCAAGTCCAGCCATGTGAAAATAATCTATTTAGTGCCCTCGAAACTTATTGCCGTACCACTAAGGAAACGATGCCGAATCCCTCTTAATAATGCAAGGTTTTTTCTCAATATTATTTTACATTTTTACAAATTGGCAAAAAGCCTAAAAGTAAGTAAAATCAGATTATCTGTCTCTCTGTGTACAATAAAAACAAGTATTACTTCTTATCATAACCTACCAAATGTCAGCTTCAAAATGAGCTCCCGTTCAATGTTCTGCAGTAAATGGTTCCAGAGTTCTGAGAGCTGAAAGAGGCTTGTTTTTATAAAATACGCTAAGTTTGTTGCTCAGTAGTACGAAAACCGTTTGACTTTCGATAGTATATTTTTGAAAATGCACTCTCCTCAGCATCTTGTATAAATAGGGAAAAAAATAGAATATAAAAAAATGCGAGGTTTTTTACTGATCGATTTCATATGGAATAGCCCATATGCAATTCGGCCGACTCTACGTGACGCTCTTGGAAATGATTTTAATTGTGCAAATGCAGTTCTAAGATTTTTATCGAATACAGGACTTGACAGGGTGATTTAATTCTTTATTGTCCCGTTTTACTTATCCTCCGTACCCTTTACATCCGGAGGTTACATTTGTTGTTTTATATTTGTTTTTTTTTTACATATTTGACATTTCGGACCTTTTACAGCCGAATATTTTATAAAATTGTATTGTTTTGAAATGTGCCGTATATTTTGTCTTTGGTGGTGTTTGTTTTATTATTTTATCTTCTCTTTTTAGACACTATCTTGGGTCTGGGAATTGCTAATTTTTAATGATTTTTTACCAATCACCTTGTTAACACTGCATTTGTGTAGCCTACTTCATTTTTAATGTGACAACGTTTTTTTAGCTCGTGTTAGTATTCAGCTTGTATTGTATGTGTTTTTTTTTTAAGAATTTCAGATAAGGGCGCAAATAGCCATAGTAGCTGACGCGCCCTTTTTAAACCTCACTAACTCATAATACAGTGTGATTCAGTAAAAACATACAAAAATTAAACAGGAAATAGTGTATGCTATACAGAACATTTTGAGACTTGGAATTTGGGGTCTGCAAATTCAGATTAAGGAGATATGAACTTAAACATGTCTATCGCTATTGCTTACTATTTTCCCTATCATCTACATTTTTTTACAGTTATTATTTACATTTATTTGCATTTTAAAATTATTTTCTTATCATTACAAATCGGATTTAATGTACCGTACTGTACGTACAGCGATTGACTCTTCGAATCGTTGTTTTGTAATGTGATAAGAACTATCCTGTAGACGAAAAGTCAAACAAAACATGACGGACTGCATACATGCAACTAATAAATGTAATTACTAAATGTTAGTGACCAGCACCTGTTGTGAGGTACAAAATAGTAACTGTTAATTCTGATTTGTAAATTATGAAATCAATCGTGCCTCCCCAAAATAAAGACTCATGGCAGTACGTTCTCCATTAGAATTCTCGTCGTCTCTCATTGTGAGACACTCTAACTAAGCCGTTTACAGAATTAGTTCATATGACATTTTTACGCAAAAGCTTAGGATGGAAAATGTAATAAATGTGGTTGCTAAGAGAAATAGTGACAATAGGAAATTAGTATATAGATACTGAATAGGAATGACAGAAAGTAGTAGGCAAATTGTTATAAGTAGAAAGTATAGAGTAGTATTAGAACAAAGATTAGAGAGTCGAGTATTGGTAAGGTATATAGGTTAATGGGTATGGTTAATGGGTATGAGTAAGAATCTGAGATGATAGTAGGAGTTAAATTTGAGAAACTGATATAAATGGAAAGGGAAGAGGATATAAATGGAATAGGAGAAATACAAAAGAAGTGTTAAAATAATAGTATTGTATGTATGCAGCATTCAAAAGTCCCATAGAAGATTAAAATTTACAAGTTTTTTTTACAAATATTTAAATGTTCCCAATTCATAATAGAATTTTTTTCAATACAAACAACGCACTGAAGTGATGGTAAAATACCCAGTTTATATAAATATTCCGCCAGGCAGTGGAGTCCTGTGGCAATCCTTATGGCAGCTACAGTCTCTTTACGGGGATGATCAGGAAGTATCTCTGACTTGTCAACAAGACCAGCCCATTTCTTGCCATCACTCTTTATTTTAAGATCTAAGGAATGTAAATGTAAATGAATGTGGTGTATACAGAAATGTGAGGTCCATCACTGCATGTACAGTAAATAGATGTAACAGCTGTTGACAATAAGTAATCATATTCATATGACATTTTTCGTTTATTTACATGTGTGTACAGATGCACATATTTAAGTCACACAATAGCGGAACATTCTTTTTACTGGTTGGTCTGTATTATAAGATCCTCAGAATGTTCAGGTATTGTAGTTGTCTTTCTGGTTGTGACAATAGATCCATCGATTCGCATGAAATTCTCGAGATGAAATTGAACTTTTTGTCCCCCCTCATTCGGAATGAGTTATCCAGTGTTGTAAATGATGGCATTATCTCTGTCTGTCAACATGACCCAGAAATTCAACTGGTTCTCTATACCTAAGACTAGTTCATAATTGTTACAAACATTGTAACAGAAGGATTTATTTTCTTTAAGCATAGAAGTTTATAAAAATTATTTATTTGGCTTCACTCTTCATTACTCTGTATTTGGCTCATAATTTCTGGAGTAAATTCAGACACACTCTAGAACCTTTGTGCTTTATATATGTTAATGCCAAGGCCTCATACTTCACTGCAATTGTATGGAACGTATACTTACATAATACTAAGGCCAGGTTCACTGTTCCCATTACAAGCGTGTGTACATAACCGCGAGAAAGACGTGTTAGGAATTTTAATTAACATTAAATAATAACAAGCACTTTAAGAGAAATCGTCGGTTCACCGTACGGTTTTGTGCCCGAGTTATCATGTAAGATTAACCGTGTTGATTTTTGTTGTGGTTTTAATCAGTTTTTGAGCAAATATATTTTATGGAATCAGTGATGTTACACTTGGACACGTGCTTGGACAATGCCCTAAAGCGAGCTGCTGATCAATGCTAGACATCATCGTGTACGACATGCTTTGGCGACATCGTTAAAAACTTTAAATTGGGAAATTCATGAGGAAGTACATTGTGTATCATCAGATGGTTCTTTCAGACGGGCAGACATTATTGCTATTAACGGACACTTAAAACGGGCTCTTGTTCTTGACCCTACTATCCGTTTCGAAAGAAACCTAAATCAGGCCACCGAAGTTGATATTGAGAAGAAGTCCATATATGAACCTTGTCTGCCGTATCTTTCTCAAAAGTACAACGTCCCTCTTAAACAATGGTCTGTCATTAGTTTGCTGTTTGGCAGAAGAGGTTCTATTTCGAATTCACATGGAATTATCTTAAGGAACTTCACATTCCTTTTGATTATGTAATGTCTGTCCTTATAAATATTATCAAGGATTCTCTTCAAATATTACATCATCATCTGTATTTCAATTAATCCACTTATATTTGCCTTAAACAATTAACTTTCTTTTTTCTCTAATATATCACATCACATTATATTGTACATGTTTATTGTATTCAGGACCCTTGTGGTCACTCAAATTCTTTGAGTTGATGTCTATAATTTAGAATTTATATATAAATTAAACAGGTAGGTAATGAATTTATACCGAAGGCCCGAAGTTTTATATTCAACAGATCCTATGAGTTTTGGCATGCAACGTCTATATTCGACCTGCATCAGTAGAAAAATTAAATACTTCTGTGGAACAGAAATTGCATTCTTATTCGACTTCGGTTGCTATGGAAATGCTTATAATGCGTTTGAAATTACCTTCGTTACAAGAAACATATCACGGTCATAACCAAACTACACAACAATTCAACCTACGCAGAACACATCACAAACTCCAATCACAGCTACAGCAACATAGACACTGACATGAAAATACTACACATTCAGCCAAAGAACCAGACACTTGACTCTCTAGAACAAAATGAAATTTATAAACATACAAAAACACTCCCGGCAAATCCTGAACATCCAACTAAATTTCAAAACACACACCCTTTTCGACACAATTATGAACACACCCCGCCACAATATGAAACCAAAAAAAGATAGCACGGGATCTTCACTAGGCTTTAGATAACGAAGGATACCACTTCGAAACTAGTCAGCCAGGTAATTTCCTAATTTTAACACAGTAAAGAAGTTATAAAGTTAATCAGTGATTGTGTAAGTGTTAAAAGTGTTTATAGAACACTGAAGAATAAAAAGAAATTATTTCTTATCTATAACGATAATCTTACCACCTGTCTATGAAAATATCTTCCCTGGAAAACCACGACATTGTGGAAAAATACGAAAACAATTATAAGCGTATTATTATTATTATTATTATTATTATTATTATTATTATTATTATTATTTACTTACTTACAAATGTCTTTTAAGGAACCCGCAGGTTCATTGCCGCCCTCACATAAGCCTGCCATCGGTCCCTATCCTGAGCAAGATTAATCCAGTCTCTATCATCATATCCCATCTCCCTCAAATCTATTTTAATATTATCCTCCCATATACTTCTCGGCCTCTCCAAAGGTCTTTTTCCTCCCAACTAACACACTATATGCATTTCTGGATTCGCCCATACGTGCTACATGCCCTACCCATCTCAAACTTCTGGATTTAATGTTCCTAATTATGTCAGGTGAAGAATACAATGCGTGCAGTTCTGCGTTGTGTAACTTTCTCCATTCTCCTGTAATTTCATCCCTCTTAGCCCCAAATATTTTCCTAAGAACCTTATTCTCAAATAGTCTTAATTTCTGTTCCTCTCTCAAAGTCAGAGTCCAAGTTTTACAACGATATAGAACAACCGGTAATATAACTGTTTTATAAATTCTAACTTTAAGATTTTTTGACAGCAGACTAGAAGACAAAAGCTTCTCAACTGAATAATAACAGGCATTTCACATATTTATTCAGCGTTTAATTTCATCTCAAGTGTCATTTATATACTGTTGTTCAAAGATATTTGAATTTTTTCCACCTCTTCGAAGGATAAATCTCCAATTTTTATATTTCCATTTTGTATAATATTCTGGTCACGAGACATAATCATATACTTTGTCTTTTCAGGATTTACTTCCAAAGCTATCTCTTTACTTGCTTCAAGTAAAATTTCCATGTTTTCCCTAATCGTTTGAGGATTTTCTCCTAACATATTCACGTCATCCGCATAGACAAAAAGTTGATGTAACTCGTTCAATTCTAAACCCTCTGTGTTATCCTGAACTTTCCTAATGGCAGATTTTAGAGCGAAGTTGAAAAATAAAGGTGATGTTATTATTATTATTATTATTTTTATTATTATTATTATTATTATTATTATTATTATTATTATTATTATTATTATTATTATTAAAACGCTGCATCTGTTCCAGACATTAATATTACTTGTAGAATTCCAATGGATTCTTTTTTTCTTTTTTATATTTTATGAATATAAAATATTCGTTACGTTGGTATCCTGTAAATTATTCTGTACTGAAGTGTTATTTTATTCTCATTTTCTGCACGGTGACATGTGACAAGTGAATTACAATTAATGAGAGGGAGTACCGTAATCAAATCGTTAATTATATGTGAAAATAAGGATTAAGTCCAAGTCCTCAAGTTTACTAGATTCACTTAGAGGCAAATGTTCGCCTGTTTTTGTAGAAATGGAGCCAGCACGCATCTTGGATACAAAGATATCTTTGCTATTAACTGCTACCAGTACATAAAAACTTCCGCCATGCGTTTTAATACGCCGTGATCATTTCTGTAATTAATATTTCATGCGAATAGCGGACAATTTAAACGCCTTTTTAAAGCTGTTGGCTCTAGGGTCAATCATGGTGGTCTTCGAAGCAGCTGTAATTACTTGGTCATCTCTTTTATAGCCTAGAGCTTCTCCCGAAGGCATATGTCGCTCTTACAGAATGATTCAGCAAGAAATGGGTTTCTTGTTTATTACATTCTAGCAAACAGTCGTGTAAATATATAGCTAGGCCTATTTCGTCACTTGTCAACTGCTGAGATGATGAAACAGGAGAAATTGAAGAGTTAGCTCAGCGGTGACCAAAACTCGAACGGCAGTGATTACACGCGAGAGACAGTCTAAGAAGTAAGGAGACGGGGGAGAGGTACATGGCATGAAAACTACAACCAGTGGTGGTTCGTGCACTAACATTGATTTCTTCATCAACCCCGCGAATAAAAATAGCAGGCTTTGCTGTATGAGTAATGTCACTACTGTCATCAACAACCAATAAAAATATATACAAATTTTTTTTTTTTTTTTTTTTTTAATATTCCTCGATGAACACAATCAGAAATTTCCTGAATTCTCTTCTGGATATTTAGTCGAGAAATGCTCAGTTTTTCAAAATTAATTAACAACTTTCACTGGACAAATTATTTCAGCCACCTTGATCATTACGCTTTTATAAAACTCTCCTTCGTTGAAGGCTTAAGAGAACGAGCTATTTCGTTCGCCACTAGATCGCCTTACATTTTATTTATGTCATTTTTCTCTTCATGACGATGATTGAAGGCTGATTTCAGTTCTTGGAGTTTAATACTCACTTCATTACTACACTAGCACGTAATATTCAATCAGTTTCTCTATTTTACTGTATTATTATTATTATTATTATTATTATTATTATTATTATTATTATTATTATTATTATTATTATTATTATTATTATTATTATTATTATTATTATTATTATTATTATTACTACTACTACTACTGATAAACCTATCAGTATTATTATTATATTATTATTTATCATTGATTATTATTATCATTATTATTATTAGTATTATTATTATTATTATTATTATTATTATTATTATTATTATTGAAATCAATAACTAGAAAATAACTGATAGTCATCAAAAGATTAAAAAAATTAATTAAAATGGCAAATGGCGTATTAATTATTTTATCATTGAAGGAAAGATGTAGATCTATAGGTATATGTACTGAGGCACGTATATAAGAATTTTGGTAACACTTGCTAATAAATAATAATAATAAATAATAATAATAATAATAATAATAATAATAATAATAATACCTGTTATGCCTGTGTATTCAGCGTAATGCCCTGTAATGTCGCTTCTATATACTGACTAATTGAACCGTTGAACAAAGCAACATATTACATTTTCTCCGACAGAACAGCGAATAAATTCCTCTTCTCATTCTGTACGAAACCTTCTGTTCCTGCTCGTAGAGACAGAGGGTTTGTAGAGCGACATGGTACCGACACTGCTTACCATCAGTACGTGAGCGAGACAGAGAGCAATGTACAGGAAATTCCCCGTACTAGTATGAATGTCTTTGATTACACGATGTAATCACGATACCCAGTTTGGTCACAGCTGGGTTAGCTGGAAGAAGGGCGTGATTCGAATTACGGCGTTTATCCGTAAAATGACTGTATGCATTCTTTGGTGGCGTTTCTACCAACCACCACAATCTAATGCTTCACTCCAATAGATTGCAATAGAGAGGTATTATTGAATTGCGTCCGTCTTCCATCTCACTACTGTGATTCGAGGACCGGCTGTGTTAATGATGGGAAGAAACTGGTTTTAAGTGTTGCCAATCTGACAATTTAAACAGATACGAATACCCATTACTTATATAATTTTTCAGTTTTGTAACATTAATATTGATATTGAACTTTTATGGCTGATTTACAATTTCAGTCTGAGACAAAATAGTCATATTAGTAATATTTACTCAACTGGTCAATGATTAAATGTTGGCGATCCTGTTATGTTTGAATATTAAAGACACAGGTCGTTTATGGGTATATGTACGTGAACGACCACAAATATTATCAGAAAATGCAGGCTTTAAGGGCCGTATTCATAGACATTCTTAGCGCGGGCTTCCGGTGGATGATCAGCGAACTAACGTTTTTCGTATTCATAAACCAGTGTTAGCGATATGATATGATATGAATCCTGTTCAAGTAATCAGTCGATAGCCGGGGCCAGTTTAGCACGCTCGTAGCGCGGGCTAGCGAAATGTCTATGAATAGCACCCCTAATTTTTAAAATTTTATAAGGAAATGAACTCACAATTGGATAAAAATTACAGGGTATCACAACAAGACTTATTATAACTTAAACATCTGGTAAAAGTATAAAAAGGTTACTAATAATATTTTTTAGAATTCACTTTTTACTTTAAATTAAATTTTCCAACATTTGAAAATTTTCACACATATTATTTCATAACTCCACAACCATTGGAGATAGAATTCTGAAATTTTGTACACTGATTTAACGTGCATTTATGCAAAAGACAGACTACAATAATGCCCATTTCTTTCAAAATAGAAAAATATGTCACAAAACATTACATAAATTTTTATATATTTTATATAGGACAAATAAAATATTAATTGTATTACTGTAAAATAAACAGCTCTACATGTCTGAGAGTAGTCTACGTTTCAGAAATAAGTGTTTATTACATGCAGGAAAAATATTAAAGATGTCAGAGAGACCATACCAATGTTAGGGTTACCAAATAATGTAACTGCAGAATTTTTTTTTTTTTTATACTTTGATAAAATAGTTTGAAAACTATTATTAGTAACCTTGTTTATACTTTTATCAAATATTTAAGTTCTAATAAATCTTGTTGTGGTACGTTGTAATTTTTTTCCAATTGTGAGTTTATTTTATTATAAAATTTTAGAAATTTAGAGCCTGCATTTTCTGATAATATTTGTGGTCGTTCACGTACATATACCCTTATGTGAATAGATCAGGTAGCAGAGAAAATGTGTTGTTAATGGTTTTCAGTTTAATGTTCAACCATTATAGCCTATTTAGGCTATATGCAAGTGTAAAAAACCAAAAGCCATATGTGGAATGCATATAGTAATTAAACATTTCATTTAAATTTATAAATACACCTTGCATCGTAAGGGTTAAACCCCCTTCGTCCTTGCATCGTAAGGGTTAAACCCCCTTCGTCTCCAACTCACAAAAGATAACACCTGCTACTAAAAATACAGTGTGGGTAACATTTTGGAGACCATGAGTTACATAGTGTATTGTAACATTAGCATTGTTACACACGGAACAATGTTACACAATCGTCCATACATATTTAATTCACAGACAAAGGAAAAAAAATCACTTGACTAATCGCTTAGAGGAATTTACACAGAAGTCTGAAGAAAGTATATTTCATAAAAACATATAGACTATATTGTATGTGCCACATAAAAGTAAATCATTCTATCAGTATAGGCTTACATAATAAAATGTGCGTTATCCACATATAAATTGATTAGTAAATACCGAAGATGAACAAAATCCGTCCAATCTTGTAAATATATAGACAGGGGACATGCCGAAAACCAGTTGCTCATTAGGGATGCCAAAAACATGTATTTCCTCGGATATCTCGAAGAAAATTCGAACTTTATTCTTCTCAGCATCACAAAAATTACGTCTTCACTTTGTATAATGGTAACGTAAAAGCAGTCGGAGTGCATGCCTCAGGGTTCAAATCGCAGCCCAATTAATACAGACTAAGCAATGCCAGGTGCTCCACTGTTAATCTTTCGGCTACCTTGAGCTTTTGTTCGTTTAAAAATGTTGGGGACAATCCATCAACGAAGTGACAGACGTCTGAAAGCCCGAAACAAAGCTAGTCACCGATCATGAACGTCAGAGATAAATCTTGACAGGCTTGCCAACGTAAGACGGTTTAAACATAACGCAGACGGCAGATAGCAATCTAGATTAAGTGAAATGTCACAGGAGTCCTCATGCACTTCATTTATAATCATGTCCGCTTGATTGAGGTGCGAACACCTGTTGTCAATAGATATTCGTAACTCTTGTCATAACACAGGTACTGTGACGAATAGAGTTCTATGGTTATCTATATTCACGTATGTTGTATAGTTTTTGCGCTGGTGTTCGGAAAGGAAACACGCTCTTTAATTTAGCCCAGTTATTTGTGCTGGGTTTTTCTTCGTAGGCTAGTAGTAACCCTACTTGTAGTAGTGGCAATAGTAGTACTTGTAGTAGTGGTAGTAGTAGTACTTGTAGTAGTGGCAATAGTAGTACTTGTAGTAGTGGCAATAGTAGTACTTGTAGTAGTGGCAATAGTAGTACTTGTAGTAGTGGTAGTAGTAGTACCTGTAGTAGTGGTAATAGTAGTACCTGTAGTAGTGGCAATAGTAGTACTTGTAGTAGTGGCAGTAGTAGTACCTGTAGTAGTGGTAATAGTAGTACCTGTAGTAGTGACAATAGTAGTACTTATAGTAGTGGTAGTAGTAGTACTTGTATTAGTGGTAGTAGTAGTAGTACTTGTATTAGTGGTAGTAGTAGTACCTGTATTAATGGTAAGTAGTAGTACCTGTAGTAGTGGGCAGTACTTGTAGTACTTGTAGTAGTAGTAATGCTTGGCAATAGTAGTACTTGTATTAGTGGTAGTAGTAGTACTTGTATTAGTGGGTAAGTAGTACTTGTATTAGTAGTGGCAACTTAGTAGTACTTGTAGTACTTGTGTAGTAGTACTTGTAGTAGTGGTAGTAGTAGTACTTGTAGTAGTGGCAATAGTAGTACTTGTAGTAGTGGCAATAGTAGTGGCAATAGCAGTACTTGTGCAATAGTAGTAGTGTAGTAGTGGCAAGTAGTACTTGTTGTAATAGTGGTACTTTTAGTAGTGGTAGTAGTACCTGTAGTGGCAATAGCAGTGTAGTAGTGGTAGTAGTACTTGTAATAGTGGTAGTAGTAGTACCTGTAGTAGTGGTAGTAGTAGTACCTGTAGTAGTGATAGTAGTAGTACTTGTAGTGGTAGTAGTAGTACTTGTAGTAGTGGCAATAGTAGTACTTGTAGTAGTGGAAATAATAGTACCTGTAGTAATGGTAGTAGTAGTATTGGCAGGATGCGAATTAAGATTTCTAATGAGGGGGGATAGAATCCTAAATAGAGAATACCATGCAGAAAACTATTATTATCCTCATTTGGTATGGCTCAACGCTTGGTCGCACTTTGCTTGTCTTGCATCTTGATTATAATAATAATAATCATTATATCCATGAGCAGGCTTAAGATAAAATGTGTAATTCCTAAGTTATTGATTGTTGTCAGCTTGCCGGTGATGATAATACATAATATTATTTTCTTTATTTATTTTATACTGTACTTTATGCTCGACCATGCCGAAATATAGTAATTATACACCTGGTAGCAGTCCTTTAATGCATGTCATTAAAGTACACCTACTCATTAAAGTACAGGTGTTCAGCCAATGACAAGTCAGCTTTGTAACGTTATAAAACCGCAAGTATCGATTATTCTCGGATATGCACTCGAAAGAGAATTAGCGAAAAGTCACGGAGGCTGGAAATCCAATACTGTCGCAGAAGGTTATGTTCTGTTACTATAATAATTAGCATTAATTGTAAATAATATTCAAATAAATTCAATTTGTCATCTCGTTTTTCAATGTCGAATTCAATAATCAAGGTTATATCAAGTTTAACGGGATTACATCAAGGTCAATGATATTATTGTTCCTCGGAAAAAATCAATACTTTCGCGTCTGCGCACATTTCACAATTCACGACCTAGAACAAGATCACTTCCGATCTTGTCAGATACAAATAAAATGTATACATCTGAATAATTTCAAGTTACAAATATGGTTGAGCATAAAAAGTCGTATGAAACTTGCCTATAATGGTAATTAAGACGCTCGTATGAATATTATGAAACTCGCTTGCGCTCGTTTCATAAACATCCATACTTGCGTCTTAATTACTATCATTATAGGCTCGTTGTATAATGTACTATTATAAAGTATACTCGTATTAAAACAATTATTTTTGTGAGGGGGATAGAAGTTATCCTGGAATGGATATTAATATGAATTTATGAGAGGCGGTTAACGTTCCAACAGGTGGGAAATTCTCCCCATTTCCCCAGTTAATTCGCACCCTGAGTATTGGTAATCATTGTTGAATTCAAACATTTTCTCCCGGCAGAAGGTGGAACCGGCAGCAAAAGAACAATAATTCTGATTTGTGTATTGGTTTATTTTACAACGGTTTATCAACTGCGAAGGTTATGTAGCGTCTGGATGAGATGAAGGTGATAATGCCGGTGAAACGAGTCCAGGGTCCAGCTTCAAAAGTTGTCCATCATTTGCTCTTAATGGGTTGATGAAAACCCCGGGAAAAATCTCAATCAAGTAACTTGTCTCAACCAGGATTTTGAAGCCAGGCCCGCTCGTTTCACGGTCAGGTATGCTAACCGTTGCTCCATACTGTATTCTGAACTTAATTTCTTAAAAAGCGTCACTCTTAAATGTATACTGATATCAAGCGTTCAGCCATATCGACAAAATACTGAATTAAATGTCTTAAGTTATTCATGACAATCTCCGAGCTCATTAACGTCAGAACTGTCAACCTAAGAAGGATGAAATTGCGGGAGATGGGGATTTAGTAGGACATATTCTTTCCAATAATAATAATAATAATAATAATAATAATAATAATAATAATAATAATAACATTGGGACGAAAACATAACACTCAGCACGAAATTTTCGCGACCACCTCTAAATCCCGGACATTATCGTACGAATGCGGATGATCGAAAATAGTGAGGTAATTTCAGTTGACTCGCGCATTTTGCATGAAAGTTGGTAGGTCTATAATTTAACCACAAACTAATGACAACAAATCTATATTGTTTTCGCTGTAAGAAAAATCCTAATGTAAACATAAGCACGTTGCTGTCATACCCGTGATTGGCTCCCAGTCGAAACACTTACATGGCGCAGGAAAATATAGTTCGTATTTGGAAACCATAATCTTGTATTATTTGAAAATAAAAAAATTAAATTCTAGTTGTTAAACACGATGAAACATTTAACTTCAATCATGTGTAAAACGCTATGTAAGAGAAAAGCTACTTTTATATTTTGTTATGTACTATGAACGCGGATGAATACCAACAGTAATACCGAGGTAGTCTGTTCTTGTAACAAGGTGGCGTCACTTGAGCTCGTAGTTGTTCACGTAAACACGCGGTACTGAATTATGGCTTCTGCATCCTCAACTGTCCTTGGTGAAGACATAAGACTTAAAAATAATTTAATTACAGTAATTATAAAATAAATGCTTCGTAAGAAAACTAATGCATAGTAGTGAGGTTAGGCTTACTTGATGAGTAACGGGAAATGTTCGACATGAAACAGAATGTACAACAGTAGGCGGGAACACGTACTGAGACTCTATGACGCCAAACAGGGGCCAATGAAGCCTCACTTCAGTCACGTGCTGTTGTTTACATTAGGATTTTTCTTACAGCGAAAAGATTATACAGCAGCGACCTGCTTCCGATACGGTTCGTCCATTAACAACTAACTTTAAATTTACATGATGTAAACGATATAAACTACCAAAACTATATAGACAGTAGGCCTAAACATCGATCTACTGAACAAAATCTCTAGTGAAATTTAATAATTTCTTATAATTTTAATTTGTAAAATACCATGTTCTTAAGAATGGTAGTAATCTAATTATTTGTTTACATTTCGACTGAGCGTGAATGTCATTACCAGTGACCTTGCGTCCAGCACATAACAATACACAACAGAATAACAAACGACTGCTTCAGCATAGTAATGTCACAGTCTAGTATATACAGTCACGAAACTCAATACGTAGTAAATATGCATCCATAGATAGTTGCTAACCACTAGGATCGCTACTGTCGCCTCATTACATACAATGCGAAATAATACCGGCACAGTCTATTGTTCCTAGCACCCTCACAACTCAAGCTTCGTGACTGTACATACTAGATTGTGGTAATATAGTATTTCCATGTCGTTCTCTCGAGCTATGTTGTAACGGACTACCAACGTATTACATTAGAATTACGCTAGAGAAATCGGGATGAATAGCCTATAACATTACAGTACAATATTTTTGTTAGCGATCCAGGGGTAATACGTTCTTTAAATTATGCCACGAAACTAAGTTTAGTAGACGTAGACGTATTTACGGAAAGGCCCTTTCGCGGAACCGTTGTTCTGTTAACTTTTTTTTTTTTCTGTGGGCTCTTGTGCAAGAATTTTACTGTCATCTTTGCGAACTAAATTATTTTCTGAATCATAATAGATTCTTAAATCAATAATTATTGAATATGATGCCTATATAACATTTACTGTGTGTTATTTTGTGTGTTATAATTACATTAACTGATAAATATATATAAATATGAAATATATTACTGAGTAATAATGAGTGTTGTGTAGTGTAAGCGGATGAAATATTATAGGGCTAGAATACGAGATGGAACTATAAAGAACGGCATATATCACTGTGACGGATTCAACAATTTATAGTTCATGTTTTGCTTATAACAGTAATTTATGTAACTAGTGTACAATCTTGGTAATTGTGGCACAAGTGAATAAGTGAGTGTTTATAAGTAAAATTATACACATGTTACATACAACGTTTTATGCTATTCTAGCATTAAAATATGTAAAAAAAATATATATTATAAATTTACAAAATAATGTTACGACGTAGTAGAGACATGAATATTGGATATGACGTAGCCTAATATATTGCATGGTTGCTAAGTAACCATTTTTAAGACAATGTTTTTTTTTTTGTTGTTGTTTCGAAACTTTTCTTACAGGTACGTTGTATAAAATTATGTTGTGAAGGCGATGATGACGTTATGGAATACTATTTACTAGATTACCTTTTCTGGCACCAGTGCTAGAATTAGGCCAATTGTGCACGATTTATATTGTCATAACATTCGTGTTTTAATGCTAGGATTACATAAAGTTCGTTTATTCTATTGTTAATATATTTTGTTTCAGGTAACAACACTGATAAGGTGGACAACGTAACACAACAGTGACATCTGTTTGGAAATTCCAAGCTCTGAACTACATGATTGGTGAGTAATTAATATTTATATTTTATTAGCGTATTTTATGATTTTATTTATTTATTTATTTTTTTTTCATTTTATTCATGCTAATAATAAAATACCACTCGAGGTTCTGTGTTTCTCAGACAAATTTACTCTCAACAAACGTTGCGCATATAGGTATTCATAGGAAACGTTTGAAAAATTTTCACCAAAATAATCTGGCCCTTCTTATGAACATCCTGTTCTTTTACTCACACGAAGACGTACAGGCCGATAGCTGTAGCTGTACGTTATACAAATTCTAATGAGTATTACAGTAAGACGGAAGGATGGTGTAGGAGGAATGTCAGAAGAAACAGACGCTCGCAGGAAACTTGAACTTCCAGCCTTCATTTCCACCATAAATCTCGTACAATATTCTGATTCACGAACCCCGGCCTGTTCAGTTGAAAGCTGTCGGTACTTTGAACTGCACCGTATCAAGTTTCTCCGATCCCAGTTTGTCCTTCATCGTGTAATGTTCCGCTTAAGGCCAAATGTTTATTTTGGTACTGAAACCCGTTTGACGCTGTGGTACACCTCATCAGTGAAGCCGACCACAACCGCTCTACTTGAGTCCATCTGCTCCTTTTTCTGTTGTCGTCCGCAGTCCCCAATGGCAAGGTTGTAGAGTCGGATTCGCATTCAATATACTGTATTATAGTATATCCCAGCTTGACAGAGCAGCTGGGTGATATGTTCTCCGATATGACTCCGAAAACGGAAAGAACATATCTGCAAGTGCATAATTAAGGAAGAGATACGCAAAAGGAGACTGCAAACAGTTCTAAATCGCATTTCATTTCGAAAGTATCAGTACTTACACATTTCCATGGTAACTCTCTCGCCTTATAGGGACCTAATGTCCTCTGGCACCTGAAACCGGTTACTTGCCTTATAAATGAGATAGATTTTTGAAACTTTTTTTTTGTAATAAAAGAAGCACGCTTCCTTGTTATACCCATGTTAACATTACTTGCTTCGTCGTCGCAGAACTGTAATACTCTTGGAACATAGCAGCCCTTCCTATAATGTAAATATCATTATATGTTACACGGTTTACGATATCAGGTCCGTTTCGTCTCTGACAAATTTGGCTTTCTTTGTTTCTCCTTTATTACGAAGGCCCAGCAGAGCTCAGCAAGGCAATGAGCTGCTTCTATCCGAAGCAGATACTGCGATATTAGACCAGAGTAGCACTAGACCAGCGGTGACCAAAGCGGGTGTCGTGATTTCATCGTGTAATCACAGACATCCAAACGGGAACGTGGAGTTTCCTGTACATTGCTGTGTGTTTCATTCAAGTACTGAAGGCAAGCAGTGGCGGTATCAAGTCGATCTACAAACTCTGTCTCTACAAGCAGTAAGAGGTGGTTTCGTAAAGAATGAGAAAGAGTACTTCGTTGTTCTGTCGGACAAAATACAATATGTTTCCTTTGCTCAACAGTTCAATTAGAAGTATATAGAAACATTAATTACCACGCTGAATAATGTATTATTATTATTATTATTATTATTATTATTATTATTATCATCATCATCATCATCATCATCATCATTATTATTATTATTCTTCTGACCACTAAGTATGTGTTTCTATAATTCTTCTGTGCGTGCATGAATATTGATATTATTATTATTATTATTATTATTATTATTATTATTATTATTATTATTTTAGATCTTCTCCCTAGAAGGATAAAATTATTAGGTTTTATCTCAATTTTAATCTTCTTAATCTTTAGACGAGGTTAACTGTTTATTAGTTATTCGTTTAATAATATTATTGCAGAAAAACTGGTTAAATATTATGTGCCAACGAACTGTTAAACGCCAGGAATTGACATGTCTTAAATCATAGCCAGGAAGAGAAAGATGAGGTAAATAAATGTACGGACGTCAGCTATGTAATGGGGTTTGAAATATCTCGTGCTCTAAAGCCTTTTAATAGAACAGAATTTCTCAAAAGAGTAATGATTAAAATAGCTTAAATAACTTGTCCATAAGAAGTTTTTAATTTTGAAAAACTACGAATTTCTCGATCAAGTATCGAGAGACGAATTTAGAAGATTCCTGATTATATTCAAGAGGAAGATTAAAAAAAGAAGCAAGAAAAATCTTATATTATTCACTGGCTCTTGATGACAGCAGTGACATTAATGATACAGCAAAGCTTGAGATTTTTGTCCGCGGGATTGATCAAGATGTTAGTACAGGAACCACCACTGGTTGTAGTTTTCATGCCAAGTACTTTTCCTCCGTCTCCTTACTTCATAGTCTGTCTGTCGCATGTAATCACTGCAGTTCGAGTTTTGGTCACCGCTGCACTAGACAAAAGTTGCGTCACTTAAAATACGTTACATAATTTCAATCACGGGCTAATAGCGCCACATTACCAACTAATTTAGCGCACATTCAGTTCTAATCCATTTTTGCTAGAAAGTGCCTATGATAGACCCTATAGAAATTACTGTATCTACAGTTGTCGAGCTCTATAAGACTAAGAGGTTTGTTTTCCTTTGAATGCGTGGACGTACGACCTACTTTCCGTCAGGCTGCTCGCACATTAGAAGCGACTATGCACGACTTCATTTCTCACATTGGAAACTTAGCCGTACGACCTCAGTTATCATTTTGAGACCGACTTCATCAAACGTGATTTGCGACTACTGTAATTGTTGGGTTTTGTTGTGAACCTAGTTTATTGCATTCTGTAAAATATTTGTGTTTCTTTTATACGTATAACAACATGAACAATCAGCTATAGCCCATGGAAAATAATCTTTTGATGCGACAATGATGAAGGCGTCGAAGGAGGAGTGAATGTGTGAACCACATACATCCGAAAAAGAATTTTTGTGAGATCCACCATTTGTTAGATGACTTGAAGGATGATCCCATTCAATTCTTCACACTTTCGCATGAACAAATAAACATTTGATTATGTTCTGGACAATATTAAGTCAAAATTGACGAGACATAGGCCTAACAATTTTCGTCAAACGATATCACCAGAAGAACGTTTGAGTGTATCGTTGAGGTAACTACGCACATAAAATACATTAATTAATCCAAAACATTTCATTGAACGAATGAGCTGAAAACGTTTACAAGAATGCAGAGTATAAACTTTGTTATCTCTCGCATTTATTGTATGTATGTATTATACACAATTGTACATTTGTCTCCACCATTGAAAGAAAACTAATATTGTTAGTACAAGAGTATGTTTAAACAATTTTAATAATGTTATATGAATATATCATTTATGAAATATGTGGTCTATTATGAATGAAAATGATGGTAATGATAATGAAAATCATAGAGTTTATAGAAATAAATTTCCAATTTAAAACAGAATTTGATGATAATGAACATTTTAGATTAAGTGCAATGGAAGCGAAAGAACAGACGATTGTTGCTAGCACAGTCTATTGACTAAAATAATTGATATTACTGCAATTCATATTGAGCCAAAAAGTAAGATTACCTAGAGAAAAACTTTTCTCACATAATATTATCGAACAAGCACTATAAACTATCATACCTGCAAGATAATAAGACAGCAGAGTTCAGAAAAATGTTTTAGTAATATTAATTTATTTGCTACAGTTCCTTAGAATCATTAGATATGATATTAAAAATAAAGAAGATGAAGATAACTTTATTACAATTGTAAGATACTATTGCAACCAGCCTGTATGTATGTCATTATTATGAGATCACTTGTATTCATTTACTAATAATGTATGGTTTTATATATTATTTGTGGAACAGAAAGCTATAACTCCATCCTTTGCTATAAGTTTCAGTTGTAATTCGTAAATATTAGACCCTATACTATAGTTTTATGTAATAGGGCCCAGTTGTTTTTGAGTTCGCGCGTTGATGAGGAATTAGAAACAACTGATAAAGAGAAAATGTATGTCAACGATTAAAAATTCGTACTTGATAAGGCGCCAACTAAAACGAAAAGTATGACAAATTGAATCGTGCAGGAACATTCTTGTTTTCAACGAGGCTAAAAGTAATCGAGCACATATGAGGAGCATAGTATCAAAGTTAGGTAACTCAATTTTTTGCGATTTCATGTATTGATTGTTTCTCATAGAATTTTGTGTGCTGAATGCGATTTTGGAACTGTTTAGGTTCAAAAACGGACAGAACAGAGCGAAAATAGCACTTAATTGTGCGCTTTAGAATCAATATGTAGACAACTCCACTGTGGCTTGGTTTCAAATTAGGACAATTCCTTCAGTAGCCAGTGAGAAGCCCACAACATGACTGGCTGTTTCTATAATCGATTTGTGGATGAATAAGTACTGTTTTACGTAAATTTGCTTTGAAACCGAGTTAGAAGAGACTTAGATTCAAAAGTAGACAATTTCACTTTAAATATGGTTTCGTTTGGTTTCAAAAACAGACAACTCCACTTTAAATATGGCCTTATTTGGTTTCAAAAACAGACAACTCCATGATTTAGTTTTAGAGTTGGACAATTCCACTTTTTAAATTTAAATTTCGACCTGAATATTAATTTTAATCACATTTTGAGACTGAAAAAATATTTCTATGACCCAATAGAAGGTTTAAAAAAATGTACGTATAACGGTGACATTACTTTCCAAGGATCTAGTTTTTCACCTCTTCTTTAAAAAAAGCAAAAGTGGAGTTGTCCAACTTTGATACCAAACTCCTCATATATTCCTACTGCACACCGATTGTTACGCCTGTTCAGTAACGATAAACAGGTATAGTAAGAGAATGATAATGAATACTCTAAAGAATCACGGCTGTGATTTTACAAAGCGTTTATCAGGAAACAGGTTTCACTCAGGTAAAGAGAAAAAGAAATTGGCTGGGTCACTGGTTAACAAGAAACTGCCAACTGAAGGATACACTGGAAGGAATGGTGGACGTAAGAAAAGTTCGTGGCAGAAGAAGATAACTTTAAGACACATGGATCATATGCGAAGACTAAGAAGGAGGCGGAAAGTAACAAAGATTGGAGAATGCTGGGTTTGCAGTGAGTGACCTTCACTTGGGCAGAACATTATGAAGTAGATTTCGTGAATAAGCCAGGATTTCGTGTTTTATCGCTACCATAAAATTACTTATTAATGATCAGAAACCATTTAAATACCTAATTTAATATTCTATTATGCATATTAACACATTTCTTTTCGGTTCGTAATAAAATCGTACCTTTACTCATAGTGATGTTATAGTAGGCTTAAGCAATTGAAATTCTGCAATTTTTTCTTTCACCACGGATTCCGGAACGGGCCCACATACTCGGCGCGGGGAAAGACGTATTCTATATCAATAAATTTGAAGTTATAATGCTGAAAACACATATATCCGAGATTTTTATGTTTTATACATCATCTTAATAGTTACAGTACTTAGAGGTACTTTAAATCTATATTTCCGATACAGAGTATAGTTTTCTGCACCTATAATTTTTAAAATATAAATCTTTATAATCTTATTTTGTATAACAAGGTGAAAACTTATTGAGTGTTTTTATAGCAAGGCATTTCTCTTGTGGATATCTGATTCACTTAATAGAAATTACGTAGACAGATGAAAGGTTAAGAGAGGCGCAAAAAGTTGCTATATCACATCGTGTTAAACGAATACAAACGGTCATCATCTTGACGGAAGAAAGAAGTAAGGTGTTTGTTTAATATGTTGGCACGTCGGTATACCAAACTTGCTATGTTTTATGGCAGTGAATGTGAGAATTGTGGAATTCGCCTCCAGGGTGGATATGCATCCGTTTACACGAACACTGCAGGAGAAGCAAGTTACAATCACTTTGTACTCGTTTTGAATGCATGCCACTGCAAATTCAGTTCCTGAATGGTCAGTTGGTGGGAACATTCCGTCAAAAACGTCGAGTGTGAAAAGTTTACTTCATTATACTCCTACTGGCATACTTAAATTGTTTAAATTGCCGATGGGAACAAGTATCATTCGTAAAAGACACAAACTGCATAGCTAGATACTCTATTTTACTGCGAATAAAAATCTTAAATTTCGGTACAAAAGTTTGGTCAATTTCGGTGTTATTTCGTCCAAAAAAAATAAAAATAAAAACTGGACGTTATTTCACATTACAATATATATATATATATATATATATATATATATATATATATATATATATATATATATATATATATATCACTTTTTGACTCTTCATCATGCAATATACATTACTGACTATTCCTACAAAGACTACAGATCTATATCATCAAGCGAATCTTAATTATCTTTGTACATTTTAACAAGTTTTATATCGGTACTTAACCTACTTGTTGTGTAGAGAAATTTGTGTACCAGTGTTGCTTACTGTGTGAATAACATAAACCAATGGACACCACATAACATTTAGGATATTTATACTTTAAAATTTAAAGTATTAATTAATTGAGCGTTATAGTAAAGTCTTAATGGGGTATAAAATTAACAAAAGTTATTCATAAACGAGAAATGTTTGGTAAAAATTATCTATTTATATGTACTACTTACAGCTTTGCACTATCTGGATAAAATTTAGAAAATTGAGACAATGTTAGAGAACAAGGAACTTTTGTGGCTGGCAGTTTTTTTATTGCTGTAAGTTATGAATTATTATTCCATACGCTGGTATAGTGGGCTTCTGATTGGCTGGAATCTACCTTGCGAAAGATGTGAAGTGCTACATTTGTGCGACCGAAAATTATGACAATTAATTACTTATGGTTTCTATCTTAAACTAAAATTATAGGAGAACAAAGCGGCTATAGAAAGGGCAGATCATGCATTGGTAATGTATTTCTACCAAAACAACTAATAGAAAAACGTCGTGAATTTAACTTGAAAACCCACATTGATTTCGCAGATTTAGAGAAGGCGTTTGACAAGGTAAATCGAGTTAAGTTATCTTTGTACACAAATGATTACACAAAACATTTAATTAAAGTAATACAAAGTCTATATGTAGAAAACAAGATTGTCATTGAAATACAGGGGAAAATTTTCAAATGAATCAAACTCAGTCAAGAAGTTAAATGATGTAGTCTTTTCCAATTTTATTTAATGTACTGCATATTTAGATAGACGACATTCTTCGAGAATGGAGTCTTAAAGTACATAGTGGAATTAATATTGTATAAAATTCATTAAACTTGGTATTGTTTGCAGGTGATACTGTTTTAACTTTTAACACAGAAGATATAATACAAAAATATATGAATTAAATAAAACTAGCTAAGTTCATAATATGAAAATTTCAACTCAGAAAACTACCTAACAAAATTACTGAGCAAGTATCACATTGTAAATATCTTGTTTGTGACGTCAGTTATGAAACTGCTTAAGATCTAAATCAGAATTTTGCTAAATTCCAAACAATTTGTAGTAGAATCCAAAGGAAGTTAAAAGGAAAAACAAGAAAATACACACAACTAAGATTTTATTCCGTTATGGCGCTCCCTGTCTTACAGTATGACAGTACGACGTAGACCATGAGAAGTAGTGATTTCAGCAAAATACGAGTTGGTCAAATGCGTTTTCTGATATCTGTCAAGGGATGTAGAGTTACAGAAAAAAAAAAATGGCCAGTCTGAATTCTCAAAGTTTCAGATTCAACGCATTGCGCATGCTCAGTGATCCAAAGCAGTGGTACACACGAGACCGCTTTGGCAGTTAGTGAAATTCATTTTACGTCGATTTCTATATCCCGAAAGGCATTTGAAAAGATACGATGAAAATTGATCTACTCTTAATAGTAAATCCATATTTATGAATTGTACAGTAATATAGAATGATGGTAAACAAAATTAACCTGCATAATTAATTAAAAAAACTCTTTCCTCAGCATTATCGACCCGACAGTCAGGTTCGAGGCACAGGAACAAAAGCCCTCTGAAGTCCACGCAGAAAAATGCAGAATTTATGAGCCCACAGTTCCATTCTATTTGGAGAAATATCACCTCACCTCCATTGACGTAGTTGGACTAACGGTTGGCGCCAGGGGCACAATACCTCGCCTCTTTGTCAGTTTCTGCAAGAAGTTCCAGCTGAACAACGACTTCATTCGTGATGTTTCCCTTACTGCTATCAGAGAATCGCTTGCCATTTTAAAATACCACCTGTACTTTGTTTCCTAAAGAGGAAGAACTTTTGTTTGAACGTCTAATCCATTTGTTTATTATGTTTAGGCCTGTTATATGTATGCTCTTATCCTTCCTGTACTTAATTTGCCTTTCTTGTTCGTTCCCCACATTTCTCTTTTGTGGTCTGTTTTTGTTTTCACTTGTGTGTTATGCTTTGTCCAATGAGGCAGTCCCGTTATTGGGAAAGCTGAAAGAGTGTCTTTCTTCTTTAACCCTGAACTTTGTAGTCTGAGCAAGCACGCTAGCACACAGCTATTGGAATGCTTGCAGTGAATTGTCATAATCAGGATTGTCTTACTGCATCACGTTTGTTTAATAATGTCTCTTAGACATTAATTTGATCTTATTTTCAGATTAATTCGTGCTTTTGCATTAGTTGTGAAATACCTTCCTGCAACTATTCAAATAATACTAGTTTGAAATCCGTTGTTAAATCGTTGAGGTTTGAATCGTGCTCTGTAAGGGGCTTCAAGAGTCTGGCCATTTTTTGGTTCTGTGACTGTACAAGAGAAGCTCGACTAAAAAATAAGACATTGCAATGACTTAGGAATACAATCTAATAATAATCCGTGGTGCTACAATCCGTGAAGGGCCTAGACCGACCTGCCGGCTGCTGGCCTCACGCCCACATGCCGAAGCAAAGGTGGACGATCATCCAACCAGAATGGAGGTATCGTGTGTTTAGTACAATGATCCTCCCAGCCGTTATAGCTGGCATTCGCAACCGGATTTCGCTACCTATCGTAGCTCCTCAAGTGCATCACGATGCTGTGTGGGCACCGGCCAAAATTTTATGAGAAAATTTCTTCCCCAATGAGGACTCGAACCAGCGCGCATTCCGTAACGAGAGTCCTAGGCAGGATGCTTTAGACCACGACGGTACGGCGCGGGACAGGAATGCAATCTATACAAGAAAAAATAAAACATTTGCGAGAAAACTGGGTACTTCATTTAGAACTAATGGCATCAAATTGCATCAAAAAAAAAAATCAGGAACTACAAACTAAGAGAATACCGGTCAATAAGACGACCCAGATATGAGATCGGAAGAGACTTTAGCCTACCCCTGACTTTAGAAGAAGAAGAAGAAGAAGAAGAAGAAGAAGAGGAAAAAGAAGAAGAATTAGTCATGGAAGTGACATGATAATAATGAGGTTCAAAATTAGCGAAAGTTAATTATGAATACATGATAAAGTGCTGGCAAACATTATCTATTTGCTAAGCGTTCGGAAACAATTTTTACATACTATAAATCTTTGGTGTGTCCGTTTGAAATCGACATACTGAAGCGTGTGTCCGTTTCGTGAGACCTGAAGAAAGTCCTGTCTTAGAGCAGGTATGAGAGCCCTGACACGTGCCGGGGGTAGTCACGATTGGAGTGATGTGAATCTGACATTAAACGAATTCAAATTACCTGACGATTAAGTGCGCAATTCTTCCGTGCTCTCGTTTATCGAGGAAGTGCGCGTGAGATTAACGTTCTGACTGTATCACTTCCCGTCTCCACGGAGACGTGAGAGAACCCGTGATGCATTGCCGAAGAGAAATGCGTGCCGCGTGCAGCGTTTTGGGTTTTCGTTGCAGGCACGACGAGAGGAAGTTCCGCAGTTCGTGAAATGTACAGACTATGCCTCAGAGATGTGCGATGCATATAAGAGCATGCCAAATAATGCAACATTAAGGGGAGAGGATGGTATTTTTAAGACGTTTTTTCCTATTTGGTATAAAATATTAATTTTTGTAAATAGAGAGCTCATAGCTGTGGCAACTCAACCAAATAAAATATTTTGAAAATAAATATATATATGTTTGGGGGTCCAAATTTGAAAAAAAATATACCCACGCAGGATTGTACTAAAACCGATATATCTAAACCGTTTTTAAAGATAGATTCAAACATTTTTTGCAATGTATTTGCAAAAGCATGTTCTACAAACTGTCTGTAACAGAATTTTGATATTAGTTACTACGTTTGTAAAATAAGCAATTAAAATATAATAACAATTTTCTGATTTCCTTTCTTGCACACAAACGTACGTATTTTTAAAATAAAATCAATTAACAAAATTCTGTTATAGAGAAAATTTCCTAATAGTCTAAAGAATGTGTGTTCTAAATTTCATGCATGTATCTTCAACAGTTAAGAAATTATATCCATTTTTGTCTGGCAATGTAGCAAAAAAGAATTAAGTTACTGGAAACCGATAAAAGCGGGCGTGTGATTTAAAAATCCATAGCGCAGGAAGTTTAAAAATGTCGTCTAAACTTCCGATAAGGGGACAAATACCCACAAAATGTTATGCAATGCATTCCACACATATCAAAGGGTATTTTAAAGCATTTTTTTTTCTTTTTTTGAAAATTTAATTTGCCGGAAACAACAATAAAAGTGGGCGAGTGATTTAAAAATCCATAACGCAGGAAGTTTAAAAATGGCGACTCAACATCCGATAAGGGCACAAATACCCACAAAATGTTATGCTATGCATTCCACACATATCACAGAGTATTTTAAAGATTTTTTTTTAATTTTCACTTTTCACAAAAAAATACCATCCTCTCCCCTTTACTTTAAGAAATTCACAATCGTGAGATTGACCCTGAGTTATACGCAACCCAGTTGTACACAGTTCTGATTTGTATGTAATTATTAGGGCCGTGATATCGGTATATTTGTTCACCTACGACGTCCCGGACAGAATGTAGTCGACGTGTTTCAAGTACAGGCAGCGGAAGCGAATTTGACACGCCTAAGCAAGCACGTTCCGTGTTTTGTATACGATTATTGCGTGTTATAAAATCAAGACAATACAATTATTGTTCTAATAAGAGCTAATATCGGAAAGGTCTAAAATGCTGGCGAGGTTGAGAAATCATATTTATTTAAATTGTCACAAATGTGCTAAAACATAAGTCTGAAAAGATGTTTTTTTAATATATTTAGTGTTTTGCATTACAGTTTTAGAGAGCCGAAAGCGTATATGACGTACAATTTTGCTTTCTCTATATTTAACTGTTACATTAATTTATTTATCACGTCAATTTCGTACCTTACTTTTCTTGCATGTTGTTCGCCTGGTTTCGGTTCCTGCTGCAATGAACAACAACATTCATTTTCAAAGTTTCAAATGAAAATGACCGCCGAGTGTCGGATAGTATAACCTTGTATGCGGAAAAACTGCGTTCTACATTGGCTGAAAGTCGAAACCAAGGGCGCATATGTAAAATATTTCATATTATCAATTTCATTTCTACATCACACAGTAGGCCTAATAGAAAAAAACGGTGGTTTCAATTCATTATGCAAAATTGCAAAAGTTTTATCAAATGACAAGTGCGATTGTTATAAACTTTGAAATTTCAAATGGCACCCTATATTTTTATACTTAAATATGAAAGAGCATTCAATTGTTTATACAACTCATTCGTTTTTATATGTTTTGTTTTCTATCGTCGCCTAGCAACCTGAATTTTTGTTGTTATAAATTAAGAAAACAGCTTATTTTGTGTAATTTCCTAAATTTAATCGATAAGGATGATTTCTGTTCCATCTTGAAGGGTGTACACCATTTTAAAGTAATTTAATACACAAACACAACTATTACATGAAATGCTCAATAAGTTTTTGTAGCTTTATTATCTTCAGCTCAATCAACAATAACAATAATCCAGGTTGCCAGGCGACGATAGAAAATAAAGAATGCGAAAACAATTATTGAATGAGGTGTATAAACAATTGAATACTTAAATATGAAAGAGTTGGGGGTGAATGGGGTGGGGTGAAATCTGACATGCAATTAAGCCTAGTTTCAGACTTCCCCCTCAATACCCTATCTAAATTGACGTGATTTTTGTTTAAATTTAATTCAATTTAAATACGAGTAATTAATTATTTAGGCTGGGAAGTTTTGAAATGAAAGCCGTGTATGTATGGTTGTATGTATGTATGTATGTATGTATGTATGTATGTATGTATGTATGTATGTATGTATGTATGTATGTATGTATGTATGTATGTATGTATGTATGTATGTATGTATGTATGTGTGTATGTATGTATATAAATAACAGCTGTATAACAGGAATACTTGTATTGAACGTAGTGGGGACTAATTTTTCATTTTGTGTGGGTCCATCTCCCAAATTTTGTTGGAGCGTTTTAGAGACACTCGCAGTTGAAAGAATCCTTAAGTAACTGATTAAAATTATATTTGTGCGAGATCGTGCGTATTTGCTTGTTTTCCGCACACAACCAATACGCGGTAAGGTGAAATACCACATTCAGTATTCCCAACGTAACACACATAACAATTTCCCTCTTCTTACATCTTAAGCGCGACATTCATTTTACTGCTTTAGGCTTTTAACATATTATTTTTAGAGACGTTTAACATAGTAATAATTATAAATTGGAAACTTACCACTGCAATTTCACATAAATTGCAATGTTAATTATTGTTTTTAGATATTTGCAAAAATTAAGTAAAGTCTACTACTCCACGAAACTTATTGCATTCCTGATACAAGTAACATTAAGGAAGCCGTGGAAAAATAAACAAGATTCCAGATGCCGATGTTATTACTGCAATATGTTATATAAATAATATTGTTAAAATATTAAAATGAAAAATAAATCATTACATAACCTTACCGTTTGTTTTAAGTTCGCATTTATAGACTGGGAGAAAAAAAAGACAGACTATATCACGGCCTGCTAGAGTATATATATATTTTTTATTTTAGGCTTTCTTTTCTTTCGTTTATATTTATTTGAGGTCGTGGTACAATACCGCGTTTTCGTTATGATAGGTTAATATATTTGGCTTGAAAGAGATTTTTGCCCTTATCATTAAATTATTTGCTGTTTTTCTAGTAAACACAGAAAACATTTTATAGCAACAATGTTGAAGAAAAATATTTTGGTTTTCCGAAGTTGCCGTCATTAAACAGAAACCAAGATGGAGATTTCATTGCAACTAATTAGAAATTCGTCTTTCAGGTATGTAATAAATAATCTTCGCACAAAATAATGTACGATACACGAGCGGTATGTTTGTTTTCATGTTCTCGGAAATTAAAAAAGTTCAACTACGTTTCGCTTTTTCAATCTTTTCCTCGACCATGAAAACGTCAACATACCGCTCTTGTAACGTATATTACTATTTCTTCACATTGGAAGAGTGTGAAAACTTAAATAACGTGTATTCGAAGGAATTAAATTAGTTTTAGGCATAATTGTAATGGTTAGACGAAGTAACAAAATCTTACTTACGGAATATTGGCTGTAACAGCGGCAGGATTAGTCTCAGAAACAAATAAAACAATGGAGACACGAGGAATAGATCCTTGTTAACCTGTCGTCCGCTATTAGTGTCATTAACTCGGCAGAAGGTGATACAAAGAAAACGAGCAGGGAGCATGTGTGCGTGCAGAATGCAATGACTCAGGTCAGTACATGAGAACAACGTCCAATTAATACTGCGGTAATACATTCTTGACATTTCAAATTGAAGGCGAGTCGTATTGGACTTGACTTAATTCAGGCAGTGGAAGTATTCCAAGCATTTCAGGTAATGTTGCAGGCAGCTGGCTCCTCGTACTGCACTACATAAATTCTCTTCACGAAACACGTTTCTTTTTTTCTTTTTTTCTACGGTGCCTTAGAACTGTGTCATTTAGTCCAGTCAAATTAAATTGCATCAGGCTTCCTTTATTTAAACACAGGCGTCTTGACAGTTGGAATTTCAGTTTTTAATTTACAAAAAATATCGCCTCAAAGATTTCAAATTAACACGTGTTCATTTTTTCACCTGAGGTGTTTGGTCAATTTATTGTTCGGGTTTGTAGTTTCTAAGTACCGCATCCCCCCCCCCTCCCGCGGATCTAGTGGAGGTCTGACGCAGCTTCTCATTCAGTTGCTCTCAGACTTGCTATAGCTTGGTCAGCAGATGATTTGATAATTAGAGGACAGGGATTCGACTCAAGAGAGATGCTGTGAGATTTGTGAGTGGTTCATTTTTCCTTTTCATTATAGTAGCACTTATCACAACAGAATTTTGATAAGTGAATCCACGCATCTTCCCACCCCATTCCCTATTTGACAGCTGAGAACGATCCTTTTTTTTTCTTAAAAACAATCTGTGGATGAGAAATCGAGCATAAGATGATTCCATAGTGATAGTTTCACCAATAGCTGGGTGTTATCATTTGAAGAGTCCACTGGAAGAATGATGGATGTCATTTGGAATACATTTTGCAGGAGAAGCAATTGAAAGTTTGAAATGCTTAGCGCTCAAAGCTTAACTGTGATTTTCCGATCATTACTGGACAATTACTATCAGTGTTAATGGCATGTAACTCTCTATGTACATTCTATATGTCTTAAGCTATGCATTGACAGTCTTGGTTCATTTTCGACAAGAAAGTGACATCCATCATTCTTGCAGTGGACTCTTCATTTGGCCTTGATGCGTTTCAAAACAAAGAAAACTAATAAATAACTGTCTATAGAAATTATTCTGAATGTACCAAGCTAACATATTATAAAAAATCCTTCTTGTCAGTCTCTTGCTAACAGATCTGTTTTTCTACAGCCATTATGGCTGTAATTCTTTCCTCTTTAATTTCCATTAGAAATTTAACTTAGGCCTACTTATATTTGTGTGATTTTTTGCACTGTACTCATAGATGTAAAAATATCCAGTTTCGGAAATATTTGTCGGCTCCATCAGGAAATGCAAGAAAGGGGGAAGGTTTATCTGTTGGAATCATTACTATTCTACAGGATTAGAAGGAAAGGAGAATCTGTCTGTTGGATTCGTTATTAAGGGGTTATGTACAGCTTACAGCAGTAAAATTTTGGAAATATTCAACATTTCTTTCCTCCATTACTGTATCTTGTACAATAATTAAAATTAGTGTGTATAAAACACTGTCCTTCTGCTATATGAAAAAATATTTTTACGATTTAGGAAAAAATTATTTACATATTTTTTTTTTTCAGGACGGAAAAATTCAGTTCACTGTGCAGTGATGAAGCGTTTCCCACATAACTAAAAAACTATCCAACATTCTGTGATGAAATTTCTTGTGTGTATTAACGCATGTCATATCTACAATATGTTGCAAGATTACTGCTCTATCTTTGATAGATTGTGTGATAAAAAATAAATTCATTTTACAAAATGGTCAAATATCAGTATTTTCTTCTAATACAAAATAAAAACAAATATTATTTATTAAGAAATGTATTTGAAAGAGCATGATATTGTAAACATGAGTTTCAGCAATAAAATAAAAAACAGAAAACATGAAAAAGTTAACAAGTTTATGGGTTATGAGGGAAACGCTTCATCACTGTACAGTGAACTGCACATTTTGAATTTTTAAAAAATATATATAAATGTTTTTTAGATCGTAAAAATTTTTCATATAGCAGAAGGACAGCGTTTTACACATACCAATTTTCATTATTGTACAAGATATAATAATGGAGGAAAAAATGTTGAATATTTCCAAAAATTTTACTGCTGTAAGCTGTACCTAACCCTTAAGACCCAATCTCCAGGACTGAGAGGATTTGGATTTGTTATCGAGAAACTCTCCAGGACTGAAAGGAGAGGATAATCTATCTGTTGGATCTGTTATCAAGAGCTATTCTCCAGACTTTACTGTGAAAATCTGGCAAAGTCTCCTGAAGAATCATTACAAGATATTCGTCGGTTACACCGAAAAGTATGAAGACTTGATGTCGCCTTGATGGTGAACTGAAGTAACCTAGCTGAAATCACAAAACAATTAAATATCCATCATATCAGCCGACTTTCGGTTTGTTTAATAACGTTGTTTGACATAATGTTATGGAATGTCTTCTTATATTTTAATTAGTGGAAGAAGTCGTGAGACCAATCAGTAGCTTGCCTGAATAAAAGTAACAAACGTCTGATGTCACACATTGTAGCGGGAAGCTCTAATAATGTTTGTGTTATTTCATGCGGAATGAAATTCTTGACTACTTTGATCGGTTCAAGACATTGACAACACCTAATACGATTTCTGTTCTGTGTCTAAAAATTAACGTCATAGTCTACTTAGGAGTAAGTAGTGATGCAGTACTCCCCAATTATTTTCTGAATTCATTAAGTGAGATAGAATCCTTGAATTATTCGAGATCTTAGAATCTTAACGATTTTATTATGAACTGTAATTTTGGATTATAAAACCTGTCTTGACATTTACTGTCTCCTACTTACAGGTTACAAATCAACATCGTGTTTACCCAAGACCTGAAGCTTAACGTGGCCGGGCAATCAGAATGCTGTTTTTCTGTTTTGAAGGTAAGAAGGCAATTTTTTTATTAATTGTGTTACTTTTGTTTCTTAACTTTCCGTTATTCGTCCCGACTGTACCAGCGTGCTCATAGATGCCCTTAATGCTGAGAAGCGTAGACTACTTAATAGTTCGTCAGAGACTATCCAGAGTGCATCCTAGGCGGTGTATCTACATTAAATTCGTAATGAATGACGATGATCAAGGACATCCAAAGGAATTGAGCCCTCCACAAACATTTGTCAGCTCCCCTCTCCAATATTTTAATAAACGTTGAAATTCTGTAATTTAAATATAGTATTAAGGTAACAAAAATAAGGAAATTTTATTATAGTGTCTGGCAACCTTGATTTTTTTTCTGAAATTTATATAATACTTGGGAAGGAGAAATAAAAAAGCACCTCTGTTTATAAACATGTTTGAGAATGAGTCTTATAATTAGTAAAAGAAATAAGATTGTAATTTTTAAAATAAATGCTGGCATACCTTAGTGAAAATATTAAAAATATATTTGAGATAAATTAATATGCATATATATATTATATATTATATATATATATATATATATATATATAATATATATATATATATATATAGCTTAGTGTATTAATTTATTGTTGTACAGTAGGATCCTAACCCAAACATCATAGTTATATAAGCTCTTCTTAAGGAATAAACTACTTTAATCCTAAAGCCTGTCTTCTTAGTCCGACAACATCGTAATAGGTATGCGTATTTAGTATTTATTTAGTATTTAGTATTAGTATTTATTTATTTATTTAACCTGGTAGAGATAAGGCCGTCAGGCCTTCTCTGCCCCTCTACCAGGAGATTCCAACTACAATATCAACAATAAAATTACAATTAGTATTAGATTTACAATTACAATTACAAATAACATTACAATTAGTATTAAATTTACAATTAGAATAAAATCAAAGTACGAAAAGATTACCTGAATAATTAAAGCTAGATAATTTATCATAGAGAAACAACGAATATTTTATATTTACTGAATTACAAATTAAATCTAGAATAACAAAATTTTATAGTGATGAAATTACTGAATATTGAAATATTTTGTGATAGATTAAAGAAACTATTTACAAATAATCAATTACTGACCAAGTGCCTAGTAAGTTTTCGTTTGAATTCAATTTTATTTCGACAGTCCTTGATGCTAGCAGGTAGCGAATTCCAGAGTCTTGGCAGGGCTATTGTGAAAGAAGATGAGTATGAGGAGGTGCGATGGGATGGTATTGTTAGTATTGTTTCATGACGAGAGCGTGTGTTCAGATTATGGTATGCGTATGCGTGTGTGCGGGGTATACAATATAGCACGTGCCCTTCAGTATAGAGTCTGCTCACAATCTCAACAAATAACGCGCACTACAGGGTCGGTCTATACTCCTAAACAAGTACAGTATACAACTTCAGTTCAGCAATGCTTATGATCTCCCTAAAAAGTATCTGAAAATAGGGTCCCCCTGAAACCCGGGTCCCCTCATTTCAGTCGTGTCCGTCGCCCCCCCTTGTGGGTGGCCCTGCGATAGTGATGATGATGATGATGATGATGATGGTGATGATCATGAAGAATTGTTGGGATGTTACATAGAAACCGAAATACTCTAAGTAACCCACGGAAAAGCGAGCGTTGAGGCGTTACGATGATTTTGGAAGTGAAATGGTCGAATTTATAAGGGATTTCTTGCGGAGTTTGATTTCAAAAGTTATGGATTTTATGGGGAAATATTTCAAGGAAAGGAAATTGTTCGGAAACGTAGTAAATTACGTGTGAAATGAGAGTTGCTAGTTAATGGAAGTGCAAACGTTGTGGTCTAGTGAAGGAAGGGAACGTACGAAGATAAAACACGATACACTGTAATGTGGAGAACGCAAAACTTGTATTAATTCAATAATCACTGTAATACAGTGAAGCACAACAAATAATAATGAAACAGACACAAAATTTGTATATTGTAAATTCGTTGGCCATTACGGTAGCCCGTACTGAAACATCACTACACAAAAATGATCAGGTTTTGAAAATCCTATAGACATTCGTATATGCAAGTCATAACAAAAGCCTAAACTAACCTGTCACAGATTAGAATATACAAGACATAACAAAAGCCTAAACTAACCAAACCTAACCTGTTACAGATTCGTATATGCAGTGCATAGCCTGAGTGTATACTAGCGTGAAACTTTTCGAATTGTCACCAAAGTTATGTTGGTATTCTCTGCGGTGGCTGGATGGTCAGACCTTCGAACTGTCACGCAGGCGGCCCGGGTTCGATTTCCGGTCAGGTCTGGGATTGTTTCATTGAAAAAATCCATAGTGACACTTGTTGCGGACAAGGTCGCAGTTAGGGTTCTCCCGTTTTTCCCCAAATTAGGCATTTACATCTTTCCGTCACCATTTCTCCATTTCGTTATCATTCCGGAGCATTCCCCGATCGCCGGCTGGCGACGCACGGAGGGGGCTGGCCTAGGGACGAGTGGGGTTGCCTGCTCGAAACCTGGGCACACAGAGAACCTTAGTGTAGTCTGCCGGTGTGGGTCTGGGAATGCGTCACCAGAGGGTCAGCGCAATAGACCGTAACACTTGCACTTTTCAGATTAGATTCCTTTCAGTTATAAGCCCTTTTCTCTGCCATTGTTTTGTAAATATATAGGCTATGTATTTCTTTTTCCTTCTTTTTCCCTTTTTGTTCTCTTTATCAGCCGATGAATTTATTATCATAGCCTTTTTATCGTGAATTTTATTTAATTTTCGTATTTATTTTCTTTTTATTATTATTTTATTACATTCCATTTTGGTATATTCTTCCTTACGTTTTTCCATATTAACCATTTGTACTAAATGAGTTGCTTTCACTATATTCCAATGTATTTTACTTTCTTTTTTATTGTGGTATTATTTTCATGTTGTTTAGTGTCGATTTTATTATGCTATTATTATTATTATTATTATTATTATTTTTTATAATATGTTAGTACTCTGTTCTTTAACTTTTTGTTAAATTTTAACTGCTTGTATACTTTGTGACCTGGTAGAGTGTAAGAGAAGGCCCTATGGCCTAACTCTGCCAGTATAAATAAAGAATTATTATTATTATTATTATTATTATTATTATTATTATTATTATTATTATTATTATTATTATTAACAGGTCGCAGTGCTGGGCCATAGTGCCCCCTCAGTTAAATTAAAACTTCAATTCAATTGTGTTGGTATTACAGAGGAGGCAGCTGAAAGTGTGGAAGAGAAGTGGGAAGGGAACTACCTCAGCGCTCGTTTAACCTAAACCGAACCCCCTCTGTTGCTTGGACAACGCGATATCCCAACACAAGTTATAAGTTCAGGGTGGAATGGGATTTGAACCCTGGCCCCTGACTCACAAGCCTGAAGTTAATCCAGAGACAGATAAAAAGTATTAAGTGTGCAGGTTTACACTCAACCACACAAGAATGTCAGCAGTTTGCTAGATAAATCCGACGTTTTTCTGTGGCTGTGTTCAGTTAGATGCAGCAAGTTGCTCCGCTGCTTTGCGTTTGCTTCTGTAACGCGGCCCGTATGCTCCAGACTTCCGCACAAAGTTGACCAGCGTGAAAGCTTGAAGCGTTATGTAACGCCTATTACATACCAGTGGACTGATTTTCGAACTGCATTTGATTCCCAGCCGAAGAGAATAAGGCGAAGAATTGAAAATACTGTTCTCCTAATTAATGACTTTGTGCCAACTGTCCCAAGTAATGACAGAAAATTTCGATCGGCGTACAGTCTGCGATCGTGACAGTAAATCGAGTGTGCGCCTCAGTTTCAATTCATTATTGCGAAAGTGAAAGGATCCACACGTGGGAAGTCTAATAAGGACTAATTCACCTCGGTGTAATTAAAGCGTTACGTAGGGTGCTTATGTAGTGAGGAGAAATTCTTGTCTTTGTTGGCGCTCCATATTCATTTTGCCTTGAGCTTGGCCCATTTTTTTCGTATTATTGTACAGCCTGGGCGAGAAGTCCGTTTAGATGTTATTAGTATTGTCAGCTGAGCAGATTCAATCTTTATTTATTATTAATAATATTGTTATTATTGTTCTGTTACTCATTATTGAGATACGTATTTCCCGGCATAAGCTGAGACCTGTGCATGTCATTTCACTTCGGTAGTGGGGGAAGGAAAAATGTGACCCACTCCATTTAGTCGAGAGAGCTGAATGAACTGTTTCCAAACCGCTGGATTGGACGTGGATCACGAGACCTTCCTGCACCATTGCTATGGCATCCACGAAGCCCGGACTTCACCAAACCGGACATTGCACTCTGGGGCATAATAAAATATGTTCGTGAACAAGGATCAACTGAAATACATTGCTTATGATTCACGCTGTATAAATATTCACAATTCCAATCATTCACAGTCTCTGAACAATCTCTCTAGATTTTTTAAAGATTTATTTTAGGTCGCATAACTGCTGGGTCTTTTTGCGACCACAATATTAATATACGGTACAGAACAATACAAGACAAGCAGTGAAGATTACAAACAAAGTACACAATATATTATAATGTATCTGTAGGTAAAAAAATAAATAAATAAACAAAAAAAGTGAACAGATTATATGAACAGTATAAATTTTACAATCAAATCATATTGTACAAGGAAATTTCTTTAAAGAATTGAATTACTTGTGGAAAAACATTTGTATTGTTTTGTGTTGTAAATATATCGTTTGGTATGTTATACTTTTTCCTTGAGGTGTGGTATCTTCGGCATTCTATGCTGACGTGTTTGACGTTGAGGAAGTAATGACAGGTTTCGCAGTTTGGTGGTTCATTTCTTGATATGAGACAGGAATGGGTTAATTTTGTATGTCCAATTCTTAATCTCGATAATAAAACCTGGTCTTTTCTATTAAGCTTGTGGATCGGTATATTAATAGAGCATTTTGACTTGACTTTGAAAAGTTTTCTGGAGGGATTGAGAGTCCGAAGTTTAATCCATGATTCTTTACATTTACTGTCTATGAGGGAAATGAAATCTCGATGTGGTAAGAAGGTATACTCGAGGGTGGTAGAATCTTTAGTGCTTTGTTTGGCTTCTCTATCAGTTGCATCGTTGCCTGCAATGCCATAATGAGAGGGTATCCAGATGAAAATAACTTATTTTTCTTTTGTTAGAAGTTTATGATAGTTTCTCTAGTTTAAACGGAATGTTATATAAAAATTTAAAGTTACAATAATCTCATAGGTTGCTATGCACAGACATTTCGCTAGCCCGCGCTACGAGCGTGCTAAACTAGCCCCGGCTATCGATTGATTACTTGTACAGGATTCATATCATATCATATCGCGAACACTGGTTTATGAATACGAAAAACGTTAATTCGCTGATCATTCACCGAAAGCCCGCGCTAAGAATATCTATGAATATGGCCCATAGTCTCTGAAGAATGTTTGTGATTTAAAAGAAACGTCAAACAAGGAATTACAATTATGATTATCTCATTGTCCCTGGATAGCCTCTGAGGTTTGAAAGAGATATTACATAAACAATTACATTTACAATTATCTCATTGAATTGAATTGTAATATTAAAGTATTGTCAAATGAATTACATCGAGAACTCTGAATAGCGTCTGTAGTTTTGAAGGATATTTAGACCTGCAGTAGAAGTGTATGAACATGTCCAAGGTTACTGTGGTGCGCAAGACTGCAGAAATGATAAGAAGAAATGGAAGAAAATGGCTAAAAAGGAAGGAGATAGGGTGTTATCACAGTCTAGTATATACAGTCACGAAGCTTGAGTTTATGAGGTTACTAGGAACAATAGACTGTGCAGGTACTATTTCGCATTGTCTGTGATGAGGCAATAGTAGCGATCCTAGTGATTAGCAACTATCTATGGATGCATATTTACTACGTATTTAGCTTCGTGACTGTATATCAGTGATCGCCAAAAGCATGCCCCTGCCTCCACTCAAGCGTAACCATGGCATCATACCCCCGCTCTCTATTTACAGCCTTCATTTCGAAATAAGACAAGCCATTTATCAGCAGCGGACGTACATATGTAATGTTACAAGTGTGTAGGATAATATGTTTCGATGTCTTTTCCAAAACAGAAAACAGATAATATGTAAAAACTTAATTTTAAGGAGCATGGGAGCAAAAGTATTTCTTTTGTGCAGATGGTAAAAATATGAGATAATTTGTTGTAAAATTTTGAATGAAGTATAAAAGAACAATGTACGTTGTTACAAAGACTACCACGCCCTTACTTGTAAATTAAATATTTCATTAATAAACGAACAATAAAAAATATCGGCTTCTATGTCTTAATCGGGGTAAAATACTTCGACTTTTTTTTTTCGAAGTATGTAGTGTAATTTAGGACTTCGTGACCAGCCTGGTGGTATGTTTTTCTAATTTCAAAAATATCTGCTGATTTAGGTCTAAAGTACACATTCTTTTTATGGTAAATAAGAAAATATATTTTATTTTATTAATAACACAAAAATAATGAATAGGAGAATAAAATTTAACACGGAAAAAAGTGCTTGTAGTTAATAAGTAGAAGAATATTATATTGTTTTTGTTTTTGGTCCTAGTCCATCTCTGCACTGTTATTCGCTGCATTACCTGAGGAGATACCCACTCCAACCCTCTCCCTGCGATAGTGGTGTGCGGATTGCATTTCTATTACGTCACAATTTCGTGGTGTTTGGCAACCACTGCTGTATATACTAGACTGTGGTATTATGCTGAATTATCATATTCAACATACGCGACTCGGCTCCTTGAATTAAAAATGTCTTGCAATTTTTGCACAACTTTTTGGCGTTGGTTGTGTCATTAACTTAACAGTGGCTGAACGAGAATCGTGGCTGTTGCATAAATAATCATAATTTTAAACCTTTAAGGAATAATTATAATTAGAAACTGGCATTAATATGGTAGCAGACGAATGTGGCATCTGATGGAACCGGTCTGCGGAGTGTACGCGCTGCTTCGTGTTCCTCTGGATAATTTACTGTTGGAAGCCTCTTGTTACTTTCGTGTCCCGGCTCGTAATGGTTTGTTTGGTTTCTTGACATCGCACTCCTTTGCTCCAAGGTTAATGAAGACGATGGCCATTTGATAACAAGAATAATTAGAGAGTTGGTATAGCATAGGCAATGGCCGAAAGTATATTTATTTAGTTTGTAAGCTGTGACTGAGTAAAATCATAAATCTTAGTAATAGAACACAAGCCGATAGTTATACAAACCAGAGTGTTAATTACAATGGACTTCACAAATGCTGCTTTATCTTTCTTACAGTTGAATGTTCAACGCATTGGTCCTTGTTATGTATCGCAGATGTTTGCCCATGGCGAAGAAATGTTCCACTAAGTTTCGTCCCTCCTTCGATTTGGATCAGACTGATTTATATAATTGTGTGTTTTTTTATGAAGTTAAATTAGCATACAATTTATTATCTATTGTTCCTTTAATTTGTAGGCCTGTTTATATGATTTAATTGTCTCTGTATTTTAAATTACAGAAACACAATTATAGTTCATTTCTCTTCACATTTATTATTAACAAAAGAATCTAAATTTTATACTAGCAGTCTTCTTAAGAAACCGTGTATAGTTTTTACACGAGACTTATGCAGAATTGAAACAGAAAACTTTACTAATAAACCATGCATAAGCGATGGATGTATAAACAGCCTGTAACTATACAATGGGAATTGCTTTGCAGTAGTTATATACACGAAACCCCTTGTTTAAGCGATGTATATAGAGAAAAAATGGCCGCCCCTCTAATAGCTGTTCGTATCGACTGTCATTTTATGATGATGGTTGCCTTGTAACCACAGAAGAACAAAGCAAAGAGCACAAAATAATTAGAATAATATCACAGTCTACTATATACAGTCGCGAAGCTCAATACGTAGTAAATATGCAAACATTAGGTAGTTGCTCATCACTAGGATCGCTAATATCGCCTCATTACAGGCAATGCAAAATAGTGCCGTCATAGTCTATTGTTTCTAGCATCCTCAAAACTCAAGCTTCGTGACTGTATATAGTAGGCTGTGATAATATTGCTGTAGCTTGTACTCTTTGATGAAAATATAGTGTGGTAATCGATTAGAGCCAGTTGTACTATCGATACTTAACACGCCACACTAGAGCGCTCTACCGGATGCAATAGAGAACCTCAGATATTCTATTGCCTTTCGTAACGAAGTAATGACGATACTATAATGTAGTTGTGTAACACTTATACTGTTATACACGACGTATGTAGTGATTATTAGTAAGGAATTTACACACGACGTATAAACGAGCTACTCATTGTATAAGTATAAGACAGTCTGTATATAGAATTTTTATTAGTAAGACTGTAGGAAGATTAGATATAGGAGGTACAGTATATGATAGAAGCTGTTGCGTGCGAGAGAATTTTTTGTAACATTTTCGTTCTTTTGCAATTATACAGTGTGTACTAACAGAAAGGTATATCAAAACTTTAGAGCACACAAAAACAAAATAGCTTGCGCATCATATAATAGCAACAGATCTTGGAATATACGCTTTCACGGCCGGCGTCTTAAGGATCGATGTTATCTGGGCTAAAGGGCCGTGGTGTGTTGGAGCTGTTGCTACCATACGTTTCCACTGATGATGTCTGGTGGAGTAGCAGACGAAACGTATGGTAGCGACAGCTCCAACACACCACGGCCCTTTAGCCCGGATAACATCGATCCCCAATATAAACAGAGTTTAAAGAAAGAACAGTAACAAGGAAATAAAACGTTTCCGAATCCATGTTAATATCTATACTAATATGTTAAGTGTCAGAAATGTTTATAATATTTTGATATACCTTCTTGTTACATCCTGTATTTTTTTTATCTTTGTTCCATTATTTCCTTATCGTAATTAGGATCCGTCATTTTACGCTGTGAACGACTATTAAATATATCTTATATGCAGAAACGATCGCGGAGAGTTCAGATTATACCAATAAATAAATCTTAATGAAAAATCATAAGGAATTAGATTCCTGGGACAGCAAAAATGCTAAATGATTATAAAATAAAATTATACCCTACTGTAACTTGAAACAAATGGGTTTTCGTCGTCTAAATTGGTGATGATTTCTTATTTTTATGGTTATTAAACGGCGCTGTATCAACTACTAGGTTATTTTGTCGTCGGTAGAATTGATACTAGCGAAATAATATTTGGCGAGGTGAAGTCTAGGAGTCACCACGCTCCGACCGCCTTTTACTCTCAGGAAAGATTCGGTACTCAATTTGATAGAAGACTGAGTGAACCACGATCCTGTTCTAGAAGTTTTGGCAACGAGAAAATGTTTTAATTAATTTTCTGAGTTATGGAGTTTTATTCTTCCCATCTGAACGAGTTAAACACTGAAACCTCCCCTTCCTGTGAACACGCTTTTGCTATTTTTTAAATAAATTAAACATATAGGCCTACATTAAAGATTTTAGAGTATGTTGTCCACATGAGAGAACTATACATGCATGCTAATTTTTATTAAAATATCTGAAGTACGTTTTGACTTATCATGTAAACGCTGTTCGGCTGGACAAATTACTTGACAAATTTTCACAATTAAATCAAATAAATAAGTTATAACAGTCGCAACGTTGTTATTCCCGATGTGACTCCTCTTTGCTTACGTCTTAGGAAGTCAAAGCTCTATAAAGACTAGGTAGATAGTATCGTTCGCCATTTTTGTTCTTTCGTTACCGAGCTACCAGACGAGGGATCTATTTGCCACACCGTTAAACATTATCATGTCGTAGCTCCTATGATAATAAATCAAACGCACTGTAATTGAGCGGCAAATAACGTCCTCGTGTGCTTTCTGCGAACGCCAACGAAAGAGCCAAAATGGCGGGCGATTATATATTAAGTATTTATCCAGCCTTAGGAAATGCTTAACATCTTCATCAGCGAATCACAAGACACACACGTTTAAATGTAGCCGACCTGCAACGTGATTGGCTGCCGGAAATTAGAGTGATGGGACTATAGGGTTTTAATAAACATTAAAATTGCTTAATGATGTACAGATAGTGTATATTAAGCATGCAAATTTTTATTTCTAAAGGGCCTATAGTTTCTGGGGGAAAAAGTATACAAATGTATTAAAATTTTACTGGCGAAAGGTGTCTCTCTTCCCTTAAGGCATTTTAAAATCTTCCTGAATAGATAAAATATCTTTCCAGGGAAATTCACTGTTTATTAGTTATTGAGCTTTGAACCAGATTGCTTTTCGAATACAAACCATTTACCTACTCCCGTCATGAAGTTTTCTAGTTCACGTCATTGAAAGGTACGTGCTGTTGCATAATACCTATATATTAACATCCCGGTCAATATGTCACAGAACTACTTTGTAGAGCAACCTGTCATCCATTCAATTTCTAGCGAAGTAACTGGAAATCGTTTTTATATTCCACGTAGAAATAGAATACTGTAACCTTGGAAAGCCTTGTTCTCGCTTAGAGAGCTTAACAGTCATAAGGCATGTTATATTTAAGTGGTATGCGCTATTATCACACCATATAGGCGGGCAGGGTTCGAGCCCTTGTCAAGTCTCGGAATTTTCATTGAAAAGTTCATAGTGATTCTTGTGGCGGAAAAGGTAGCAGTTAGGGTTTTTTCTTGGGATTCTCCTGTTTCCTTATGATAGACATCAACATCATTCTGGCCTATCTCTATTCCATTATCACAGTCATAGTGTTTCTAAGATCATCAGTCGGCTAAAATGCGGAGAAGGCTGGCCTAGGGACATGTAGGGTTGCTTGCATGAAATTTGTATCGTTATAGGGCCTTTGGTCCACTATGTTTCGTCCACTTTTTTGTCCTCTGACACATTTGTCCATTTCATGATTCGTCCATTAAATGTTGTCCAGTGACCATTTAGTTCATTTCCATCCTTCGTCCATTATGTTTTCGTGCACTGACTATTTCGTCCACAATGGCAAAAAATATAAATGACATGAAATATAATTTGGTGAAAATGTAATTTATTTCAATTGATGTGTTGTTGATGTACAGTACATACTGTTTGTATTGTAAACATGATTAGTCATCATTTTCGTCTTTCTGAACAACTTCAGCAGCGTTAATTTTTAAACTATTTGAAATTCCTCTCAGATATGTTTCCAGCCGGCCGTCGTTCTTGTAGTCTTCATACTGTGTAAGCATTAACCTGATGCATTCATGATTATTGACATATGTCTGACTTAATGGTGCACAGACTCGCGTGTGTCCTCCCAACAATTGAGTACCCATTATAATGTAACATTAGTTACCTCCGACGTGTATGTACAACCTCTGCCATAATTTTTAATATCCAAAATGGAAAACATATACACATACTTTTAATATCCAAAGGAAAATGAAACGCATCTAAGAAACAGACGACAATGATGACAATACCTTCTGTTGTAGTTGTAGATGGGAAACACAAATATGTATTCTAAGATGGATGAAAGGTTATGTACATAAAAGGTGTGGACAAAATTTATGGATGGACGTAAATTGTATGGTCCAATCGGTTGTGGACAAGAGAAAGTGGACGAAAGGTAATGGACGAAGCAAATTGTGGACAAAAGGTATTGGACGAATATACAAAAAAACCTATCCATATTTCATAGGAAACTTAGAATTTTTAGAACAACAAATTTAATAAATACGCATTTTTTTCCTTACATTTTTTAAACTACAGTTACATAGGTCTGTCCTTTGTTACATTATTGTGTATTAAAAATAATAAATAAAAATCCTGACCTCCTCAAAGTATTTTAAATACGTGTTTGTCCAGCACGAGATTCTGGTGGGTCGCCGAAGAAAGTGCTTGTTACGCAACAACTTCAGGAGTGCGTTTTGTGGATTGTGCAGCCGGCTTCACAACATCTTGTCAGTTCCTTACTAATAAGGCGTGACTCACAGGAAGCCGTGTTACCAACTTACCACTCGTTTTATGTTTGATCACTTTTTAAATTGAGAGAATTGACAAATATTAGGATTTTAAAACAAGTTCTGAAAAAAAAATATTTTGGAATTTACCTTGTCAGGCAAAGAAGCCTCAGAATATGGAGTTTCGGGGATTCGAACCCTGTTATATTAAACAAGCAATTTACCCCATGCTTAGTGCATTCTGTACTTGCAACATTTTCAAAATGGAGACATAACGTTGCGGCTTGTTTAGTATACCGATATTATAATTTAGTCTATAAATCATGTTTCATTAACCTCTTTGGATTAAGTGAAACGTTAAATATATTACAATCACTGTAATAATTGATTTATAAAATCTGAATATTATTTGTAGCTTCAAAAGCACATTAAATCAAGAATTGATTGGTTTGTTTCCAAAATCTGCTATTTTCCTTAAAAACTGATTTTGACCTAATAACATAAAAGGCCTATACATATATCTTAAACTGTGACTCGTATGGTAAAGTCATCTTTGCCACTTTCTCTATTTGTCACTGAAAATGATATTTGAGAGTACGAATATTTTTTTTCCAAAACTTTCTATTTTATATTTTTCAGGCCAAAACCTTCTATCTCATATTTTAATTGAGAAAGTATGAAGTATTCTAGTACATTAAATACATAAAATACTATAAAATTTTATTAAGGTAAGAATGAACATGTACTTAAAAATTGGTTCGTTTATTTTAAAACTCTTTCCTGTGAAAATAACTGAAGGCGAAATGGCAGATCTTGGAAACAAACCATTCAATTACAGTTACAATTATACTTCTACCACAGTCTAGTATATACAGTCACGAAGTTCAATACGTAGGAAATATGCATCCAAAGATAGTTGCTAACCACTAGGATCGCTACTATCGCCTCATCGCAGACAATGTGAAATAGTACCGGCACAGTCTTTTGTTCCTAGTACCCTCAACAACTCAAGCTTCGTGACTGTATATACTAGACTGTGCTTCTACGCAGATTCTGATTAGTTTCTATAATTCAGAGTCAATAATTACAATAATCTTTAACTCTGATTAGCCTCTGTGATTGTGGAACTTAATAAAGAATTAATAGTTGCAAATATCTAATTAATTCTGAGTAGTTTCATTAGTTTAATAAAAAATGAAAAAAAAATGAGTTCTTCCATTGTCAGTGAACACCATCTTATCCAGTTAGACACGTTAAATAGAAGACTTAACATGTGATTGTAAATAGTTTTGTAGTTTATAAAGAATTTTTTATTTAGAATTACATTAAAATCAACTATGAATAAGTAATTGTGTTACATTATTTGCTATACATAATACCAGCAGATGTTTTGCGATCGTTACAATATTGAGAAATGTAATAATTTGTACCTTAACTTTACACTTGTAACTTACATAAATTCGTACAAATTTATTGATGGATTTATGCAAATGTCACGAAATATCTACTTTTTCTAATTTCATTTGTCATGCTTTTGTGTTATTGGACCAAATATTTTCTCTTTAGCAAAGACTTGTCTCATATTTTAGGAAAGCACGGACCACATGACAAGAAAATCCAGTTTAATAAACCTTGAAGCTACTATGCATATTAGCAACCGTTGGAAATCGTACCTTTTAAATTATAAACATCTTAAGAATTACATATTGTAAAGCTGTTCTATGTTTCATTCTGGGGAGCTTGTTTTGCACCGACAGGACATGTTTCACTTCGGTAGGAACCAAAATATGTAGCGTCGGTTATATTTATGTAGTGTGATTTTAGACATGAGCAGAAGTGATATGCAAATATACAGACTAATTCTGTAATTTAGTGTTCAACAACTCCAGAAGTGTCCTATGTTACAACTTCAGGAAGGAGATGTACGGAATCAGAAGTTTTTGTAATGGGACGCTCAGAATAATATTTTACTAAAGGTTGAATAAGTTTGCTTGAGCCGTGAGACACTTAAATAGGAATTTGTAAGCAATTTGACTTTGGATAATAAACTAAGTCTTGGTGATATAGGCAATCTACGATTTCAAGTCCGCTTTGTAAGTGTTTGGTACACATCTCAGTTCTAAGTGCAAGAAGTAGACAAGTGACATCTTGTAGAACTGGTCACCACTCGCTGGGCGTTGCTCTTCACCTCACAATACACGCACTCTCTAACTACCGGTACACGACGTATCTCGTACTCCACTAGCGAATTGTAAGAGTCCTAAAAGATTTGACACAAATTTCGTCGAGTTTTCTTAAACTGTAACATTGCGTTATGATGTGACCTACCTGGGATATGTCCATGCTCTCTTGTCTTGGGCAACTCGAATATTCAAAATCCACACACAAACTGATAGGAGAACTATTGGTACATTCTTATTTATATACGTTCTAGATCCTGTTTTGTCTGTTTTATCACAACCCTCTTTTGATATCCCCACCCTTTCACAAAAAAAGGTTTTCATGTGCCAACAGTGGAAGTAACCTGCAAGTCTTTGAGTGGTAATAGTAGGCTAAGAGAGCGACATCAAGCCGAGGTAGAGGGAGAGAGACAGAGAGAGAGAGAGGCGTGTGTGTGTATGTGTGTGTGTGTGTGTGTGTGTGTCAGATCTAGATTCGCTAAACGCAGGTGAGAGATGGTGGCTAGTAAATGAGAGAGCCTGTGGTCCATTACTGAGAGAGATAGACGGGTGGCTGAGGTGGAGAAAGGAGGGGAAATTGTGGAGAGAGGGACAGAAGCCGATCGCTGAAATTCTCTTACTTTTAAGAACAAGCTTTACAAAAGATCGTGAAGGAGAAATGTCTCAAGTTGTTTTACTATCTCAGCACGAGAACATTATGTGAATATTTAATCGGTGCGGGGCACAGTCGCTTTGCTTTAAGTCCAGCTAATCAGCGTTTACTTGAATTATAACTCTTGAGTGACACACCTGTCCGTGAACTGCTTCATCGTATGTTCATCTTTGAACCAGGCGTAACAGTCAGGTTGTCAGTGATGAAACCTCAAATTAGGTTGTAATGCATATTGTTTTTATTGTGAATTCATCTCAGTGCATTTAATACAAAGCGTGTGGCTTTACCATGACTTTCCTTCATCCAGTTTAATCGAAGAAGTCTCATGAATGAAATGCACCGAAAATGAGCGGTGATGTTAGTTTTGACTTGACATCAGTTATGCGGTCGTACAACGTACACTGGGCTACAAAAGAAATGCCGATACGAAATTATTTCGTTTTCCAGGGACTGTAGTAAACATGGCGAGGTGGAAAGCTATTTTCCAGAGATTAGTTTTTTTAAAAACATGTAAATACGACTTTCATAACATGTTCACGTTATTATTTAATATGAATTGATTTTAAATTATTCATATACTTTTATTTTACAACATTAATAAGAATACTACACGAAAATAGTGAAACTGCAGTTTATATGGTATTCCACAGCCTTCCTAATTATCCATGGATGCTGGCATTGTTACAATCGATATATACGGCCAGTTATATATCATATTGTATTAACAAAAAAAGTATCAATTATTGTAAATGTAAATATAAAATTTTATTATAAATATACATACAGAACTGAAAATTCAATCTAATCGAAACATTTAACTACACATTTCTGCTTTGCATAGAATAAAAACTCTTCAGAAAATTCAAGCCAGTTCAGATGTTTGTATAATTATTTCATACATGCATATATACACAGTGGGCCCAAAAAGGACACAAAATTAGAAATATTTTATTTTCGGAAATGCATAACATTAATTTATAATGAATACACTGTTGGAAAGAGTAGACTTTAAAGATGAGCAGGACTTTTTGTTATGTTTTTGAGGCTCAATTAAAATCTTATGGAGGTCAATACACAATGATGCGAAAAATGTGGTTCCTGAAGACAATTTATTACTTCAAAATACAGAAACTGAATGTTGGTAAAATTAATAATAATTAATGATCTTTCAAATAATCAAAATTAAAAATGATGCTCTATGTGACTGCCATTTACCCGCAAAACCATTTGTAGGCGTCTTCTCCACTGTCCAATAGCACTGGATATCTGTCTTTGATCAAGCCGGTCCCAACATTCAAGAAGACGTCTTAAATGTTTAATATTACGAATTTTTGTTTTGTAGTAAAGTGCTTTTTATAGTTGACTCCATCCGAAATAGTCCATAGGATTAAGCTCCCGTTTGAAACTCCAGCGGAAACAATAAGAGAATCTGAGAAATGCGATCTTTCACTCAATAATCTGTCAGGAGGGATATTATGCCCGTATCTTGGTAATCAATCGTTGTGCACTTGAAACAGACCACTCTCGCTGAGCATAGTTGCTTACAATTTGACGGGCAGATAAATTATCATATCGGTGCAAATATTTAATGAAAATCTTGTCTTCGTTCTTTAAGCGACTCATTATTCACAGACTGAGAACTCAAAACGGAAGAAAACAAATGATGATAGCACAACAAACGGCTTGGCCTGCTGAACTCGTAAGACCATGATGCTTTGTTCGGCATAAACGATCGATTTTGCACTGCCTTACAAAAAATAAAAAATAATCTATACTAATAATAAATCTGTAGCCGAAATTTTTCTGGTAATTTTCGATTTTCCAAAAATAATTGGTCCTAACATATATAATTAACCACCCTGAAACCGAAAATCGCTTTTTTGAAATTTTTGTTTTATGTCTGTCTGTCTGTGTTTGTTACCTTTTCACGCGATAATGGATGAACGGATTTCGATGAAAATTGGAATATAAATTATGTTCGTTGTAACTTAGATTTTAGGCTATATGGCATTCAAAATACATTATTTAAAAGGGGGGGGGTTATAAGGGGGCCTGAATTAAATAAATCGAAATATCTCGGTTATTATTGATTTTTGTGAAAAATGTTACATAACAAAAGTTTCTTTAAAAATAATTTGTGATAAGTTTTAGTCCTTAAGAAATGTTGATAGGACTAATATTTAATGAGATAAATGAGTTTTAAAATTGAAATAATTGCCATCTAAGGCCGTGTAATGAATTAAAAAACAAATGACTTCGTCTATAAGAGGCCTTGGACAGCAACAATCGAAAGCTATGAAAGATAGCCTATAGAGAATGTTTCTGTGTTTGTATGAAGTAATATCGGAAGCTAAATTAACCGATTTGTGTAATTATTTATTATTTCACCATTGGAAACTGTAGTTTCTCTAGATGGACATAATGCTATAATGTTATTACAGTAACTTCTGATATAATAATAATATAATATAATATAATATAATATAATATAATATAATATAATATAATATAATATAATATAATATAATGTAATGTAATGTAATGTAATGTAATGTAATGTAATGTAATGTAATATAATATAATATAATATAATATAATATAATATAATATAATATAATATAATATAATATAATATAATATAATATAATATAATATAATATAATATAATATAATATGTAATATTATATAATATAATTTAAGTTATTTGAAGGGTTCAGAACCATAGTGGGCCAAGCGCCATTTACTGAATACGTAGAAAACAAGGGTTAAAATTAAGTTATTACCATAATTCAATGGAAACCTATAACAAGTAAAATAAAATATACACATTAAATCTAAATGATGTCAATCTTCATTAAGCTATAGTTACATGTAATAAAAATTAAGAAACAGGTTAAAGGAATTGTCATTGCACCAAATGAGTGTCTCTGGAGCAAAATGATCGCATTTTAATTATTTGGATGCAATTTAAATTAAGTAACATATTAAACGATTTATCCTTCTATCAAACACGAATGTTCCTGGATCAAATGTCCTATTTTAATTATGTAATTACTTTATATTTATTTCTAACGGGTGCAGCGGAGCGCACAGGTACGGCTAGTGTTTAATAAATGGTAAAAAATTAAATAGTACTTTCCAGGCCTACAAGGACTGTGAAATTTGCCTGTGAAATAAACTTTCAAGTGAAATCATTAGCTACTGGAACATAACCATTTAAATTTTGTGCCTGTTTTTTTTTTTTTTTTTTTTTTTTTTTTTGGCACACTGTGTATATACGTTACGTCCACGTGTGTCACTCCTGATGTATAAGGCATGGTGTTTTTCTAAAATTTATAGTTTATTAAAGACATACAAAACAAGCTGAATGATGAATAATTTCGAGGGAAAAATTGTTCCGGAGCCGGGTATCGAACCCGGGACCTTTGGTTTAACGTACCAACGCTCTACCACTGTGCTACCCGGGAACTCTAACCGACACCGATCCAATTTTTCCCAAAGGTCCCGGGTTCGATACCCGGCTCCGGAACAATTTTTCCCTCGAAATTATTGAAATCAACTTTACAGGGAGTTATACCTGAAATCTTGATTTGCAAGCTGAATGATGTAATGATAACAGAGCAATAACAGAGTTCATATGCAGGCCTTCTGTGTATCTCTATTTCTATTGTTTCCTAAGCGAAGTTCTCGTAAACGATAATATTTCAAATCGATAGCGCTTCGACTCGGCATTTCTTTTGCAGATCAGTGTACATATGAAGCGAATCATTATTACATATATTGAAATCCAAGGTTAAAATCCCGGTGACTACAAGTTAGAAATTGTGACGACTATTTCGTTTGTAAGACGTCATTCCATTCTTTTTGACCAATGAAGTGTAATGAAATTCTGAATTCCAACTAATCACAGTCATACACGGTGATAAATTTTTTGCAGTTCGATTTATCACTATCAATTTATCGCGTGGTCATTCTTTTGTTTAGTCAGTGCCGCCAACTATTTCCCATAACTCGATGAGCATGAATCCATTGTAATAAATATAGTGCGAAATCCTACTTCCACATCTATATTTTCATCTTCTAATTCCATGTCCATTGTATCTAAAGAAAATGACACTCCTTTCTAACAATTGTTTATTTAAGTAATGTATTAATCAGGTTATTTGTAATTATACTATAACATCTTTAAATTAAATTATGATTTCAGCAGATAAAGAAAATTTATTTCTGTTATAATAACAAGAGAGAAGCGCAATACATGGAATTAAAATTATTAAGCCTGTATTTTGCTTTTCTCAAGGCATTACTGAATAACATCTAATTTGTTTATTGCAGTAATCGATATTCATCTATTTCAACTTCACAGTGTCTGACTAGATTATGTATTCATAAATATAGAATTATTAACATTTTGTAAGCGAATTTCAGGGATATATTATTTACATTTTTATTTTATTCACGAAATATCCTAATAAATATCACTGGAGGTCTGAGATTACTATAGATAAAATGACATGATTGTAGTCTATTGTTTTATCTAACTTATATTTTATTTTCTACATAATTTTCTTGCATGATGAGATTGCATTTGTTTTTTTTTTCTTGTCTCTTACTCCTGAAATACTATTCAGATACGATGAAATTACTATAATTCTAGTTCTATATAGAAAATCTCTTCTACACTATACTACTAATCAAAGACGATGAGAGAATTGAACACATGAATTGACAAACATCTCAAGTCCAAAATTTTTCTAATTTTATTTTTTACCTGACACGTTGTGTATTGCATAAGCTACCATCCTGTTTCATCCATTCGTTTGTCTCTATTATTTTTGTTGCTGGGTGTTGGGCAGTGTCTTTATCATATTACTATTTCTTATTCTATCCCTTTTTGTTCTACATATCTATTTCCGCAGGTATCTCATTTCTACACATGTAATTCTGCTATCGTATTTTTTTTTTTTCAATATTGTCCAGCCTTTTGAGCCTTGAAAGGTACATTGTATTTTATATTTATATTTTCGTGTTAGTGTTAATTTCTTTCTTTTCTATTAATGTGAATTAATGGTCTATTTGATAATAAATTTGTTTTCCGTTGTTTACTTTATGAATCATTTCTGTGTCTATTTTTCCTTTTGAAGTTACGATTACACCCATATATTTGAAATTCTCACTTGTTCTATAATTTCCCCGTGGAAGCTGAATATCTGGAACTTAATTCATATAGTCTATATTCTCATGAATGTAGACTTGTTAATGTTATACACAAGTCGATTTAAAACGCATCTTATTACTGTCATCGTTATAACTATAATTTAGATAATATTCCAGTTACTTCCAGTGGGATATAGTCTATCTTAAAATCAAAGTTCTCGTCGAATACACGTCTCTCAAGTGCCTTGTTATTTTATCAATAACAAATCTTGCAGGTTTTGGCCTTGATTACTGCCAGAAGCTTTTGCTGAGAAGGCGACAATTCATTGACCTAAGGGTTGGATCACAGTGTGCCTGAAAACACACGTAAGAGCTACCTAAATGTCGTCCTTGCAAAAGTAACCCAACTGATACGCTTCGATGCTCATACTGATATCTCGAACTTTACACAGTCTAATCAGAGCGACAATCCGAAGGAAGTTGCGCATTCACGGAATGACCTAACCTTGACACTCCTTCTTCATTAGCATTGGGGCCAGGATTTTTATGTGCCAATAATTTTAGAAATATTTACGCATTTATGTGCTTTAAATCCGAAACTATAAAATATATAAAGTCTGTGATAGAACGTTAATAATTATGGGGAAAATACTTCAATAAGGTAAATTTGCAAATAATGTTATCTTTACCATTTGGGCGTTGCAGTGCGCTATCATTCGTTCCACATCACAAGTTGTAGGCTAAGATCACATGGTGTATACATGAACGGAAGAAGAAACCATGAGAATATCTTGTATGTATGTATGTATGTATGTATGTATGTATGTATGTATGTATGTATGTATGTATGTATGTATGTATGTATGTATGTATGTATGTATGTATGTATGTATGTATGTATGTATGTATGTATGTATGTATGTATGTATTTATTCACACTGCAGTGGGTATACACCCGGTGGCAGTGGTAACTAATTACACTCAATAACGACAATAATAAACTTATTAATTAAAATACAATTAATAATAATAATAATACTAATAATTAATACTAATAATAATAATAAATAATAATAATAACAACAACAACAACAGGGAATATACTAAATTAAATGAAACGATCACTTAAAATAACATTTATCTTGTACATGGATGTAAGATGAATCCATAAAGATATCCTGCAGTACTTGTCTTAGAAAGGATATCTGTTGGACGTTCAACTAAGCGATGGGTAAAGACTGTAACAGACCATATGGTTTGTGCATGGATGAAAGATGAATCCATAAGGATATCTCGTAGTTGAATGGAAGAGCAATCCATAAGGATATCCTGCAGTACTTGTAAAAAGGAAGAATATGTGCATGACGTCTAGATATTAGATGAGTAAAGACTGTAACAGATCACATGGTATGTAGTCTACATGGATGGAAGATGAATGCGTAAGAATATCTTGCAGTACTAGCGTAGAGGAAGGGTGACCTTCAGATGTCCGATTAAGAGATGGGTAAAGGCCCATTCACAACGAAAATTAAATATAACCGTAACATAAACACAGAAGTTTGCGCCCAAGCTACCAAATGGGATCATTCATAATGATTCACATAAGCATTGACATAAACATTACCGTAAGACGTTAACATGAAAGTTTGCAAACTCCAAACTTTCATGCTTATGCTTACGTGATTTGCAAGCAGAACACAATCGTGGAGCGCTGAAGTATACGACAGAATATGACGAAATGGAGTCGTTATGTTTCCATTGTTACTAAGTATGTTTGATGTTATGTTTATGTTCCCATCGTGAATGATGGTATGACTTCTTGATTTTACCGTAACATTTATATTCTTAAGTTAACGATTACGTTATGTTTAATTTTCATTGTGAATGAGCCTTAAAGACTGTAGCAGATCACATGGTACGTATATCGATGGAAGATGAATCCATAGATACCTCGTGCATGGATAGAAGATGAATCCATAAATATGTTCTGCAGTAGCTGCCTAGAGGATGTGTAGGACATCCGGCTGAGATATGGAATGGGACTGTAATAAGCCATAGAATGCGTTACACAGATGCAATATTGATGGTTCCAAATACACATATTCAATATTATTCTTTTGGACTTATTTTGTTATTTCCGTCAGAACAATTTTAATGCGACTAGCCTTAATACCAACGGAAACTGTATCATTAAGAGTAAATTTTACACGTACCGGTATGTTATTTGTAGAGACAGGCAAAATATTAAATTTCATATTTTAAACCATTCCTGCTAGCGATAGTGGTATGGGAAAAGGAATTTTCATGATTCACGATGTGTAGAATGCAATTGACGCCAACAATTTTCATGTCTCAGAAAATTTGGTAAAATATTTAAATTTTTTATATTTAGCACGATTTTCTCCCGCCGTTAATATTTATATAACCAATACTGAACTTGGATTTATCATTATCAGGCAGCATATCTCACTTGGCGATATGTGTCGGAGGAAGAAGAATTTTTGTTTGTATATATATGTTGTCTGATTAGTGTAATATGTAGTATCTAGTCAGAGATGTATACAATGGAGTGGGAAAGGAAGTGGCCGATTCTACCACATTATCTTCTGACCTAGTTGCCTCATGAGTGGTGCCTTATTGGTGTCACTTGTGAGATTCAGACCTGTCTTCGGACAGTTAACTAAACAACAAATTATAATTCTTACAGTTATTAAATGTTACCGGAGCAGTATGATCCGTAGCTTTGAAGCTGAGGGTTTGGTTTATTTCCCGTTTCCCGAGATGTTGATGGTACTGCTACATCTTCGGAAGGTGAAGGAATGTCCTTTATGTTGTGCAATACACATGCGTTAAGTGCGTAACAGACTTTTCTGGTATTAACTTAGCGCAATCGATCCTTCACACTTCTTCTACCTTTGTTTTTTTACTTGGTTATTTAACGACGCTATATCAGCTACGAGGTTATTTAGCGTCGATGGAGTTGATGATAGCGAGATGGTATTTGGCGAGATGAGGCTGAGGTTTCGTCATACATTACCTGATATTTGTCTTATTGTTGGGGAAAACCTCGGGGGGGGGGAAATCCAACCAGGTAATCAGCCCAAGTTGGAATCGAATCGGCAGGCAAGCGCCTTAGCAGACTGAGCTACGCCGGTGGCTGTTTCTTCTATCTTTTCATCCGCTAAACCCCCAACTAATTCTTATGTCATAATCATTCATTCATTCATTCATTCATTCATTCATTCATTCATAGTATTCTGCCCATGGGAAGTTCTTTCATTGCAAGCCCAAAATTTTCCAATCTTTCCTATCTTCTGCCTTCCTCTTAGTCTCCGTCGTCATCTATCATCTGATATGAAGGGTTTAGAGTCATAGTGGGCCAAGCGCCATTTATTAAGAACGGAGAAAGCAAGGGTTAAAGTTAAGTGAATACATAGTTTAATGAAGATTGAGTTATCATTTAGTTTTAATGTGTATACTTTATATTACTTGCTATATGTTTCATTGAATTATGGTAATAACTTCATTTTAAAGCTTGTTTTCTACGGTTTTAGTAAATGGCGCTTGGCCCACTATGATTCTGAACCCTTCATATCTTCTTCTGTCTCGAACTCTTTTCCCCATCCACCATTTCTTCCAGTGAATCCTGCAGTAGGCAGTTTCTTCTCAGCCGTAATCATTTAATGATTACAAAACTTTTAATTAAACTCATATATTGATCAGATTAATACAAATTTCATTACCACAACGACTTTTTACACTGAAACAAAATAACCTACATACTGCCTTGGCGACATCCAAAACTTTCTTATAGGAGAAATTTTTACTTATCAAACAAATTTATGCAATATTCAAAATTGAAAACAAATTTATTAAAATAACGATCGCACAAAAAGAATACACAGCACACATGCTTCGCCTCGTTTGTTTGTTTTAATTGTTTCCTCGATTCTGTTATAATGCACTTACCACACTTGCATCACAATATACTATTACATAGATATGGAATACAAAACATTAATTAAAAAAGAATGAATTTGAAACTCTTTAGTCCATGTCAAATGCTGCTCATTAGGTAAAGCTTTGGAATTTTCAGACTATGATTTAAAGAAAGAGGTAAGTGTTGTCTGCTTCTGTGCTGGTCTTCTTTATGTACATCATGACGCATTTCTTTTAAGACAAAATAAATTTTGTGTTATTTCGGATTACAGTCCACAAATTCATTTATTGTATCTAAATGAATTTCATGTTGGATCATTTGAATTTATCGCCAAAATTTTTACTCTTCGTATTCATTTCTATCTTCAGTGTGTGGAATACTTATCTCTGTATCTTATATAAAAAGAAAAAGAATAAAAATAGAGCTGTCCGAGTTATACCGAATTCTGAATTGGTGAAGTCGTAATTATTGGGATTTCACTGTACTGTGTGTCCGCAGAAACATTCCGGAGTTATAAACTGCTATAGCGGCGCTGTCAGTTGCCGGACTTATACGAAACTGGTATCATTAGAAAAAGAAACTAAAAATAAAAAAAAAATTTGTACCTACCTCAAAGACACTCGCTGTGTGCTCCACGTGAAACTCTGCAGACATCATGGCGATATTCCCACTCCGCCATTAGTGTCAATAAATTCTGACAGAAAACACGTCGTTTTGCATGGTCATTAGGTTTCAACTTATGCACTAATTGCAGTTTGTAGGGGTGAAATGGCAGAAGAGAGCGTTGGACCTTGGATATAGTGGATTTAGAAATGTTTAACTGCAGACTAGCTCTACCCACAGACTTTCGAGGACAAACGCTACCCGCACCTGTTCTACAGTTTCCGCACTGAAAGGCCTTTTCCTGAATGGTCTTTCCTTTTATCACATACGGATCCATGCTCTACAAAATCTCTATACCACTTCAGAATCGTTTTGTCGGTAGGTGCCTCATGATGAAAATTCCGTCTGAAATCACGCTTTACTCTTACTACACTCCGAGTACTATGATATTCCAATACACACAAATTATGTTCCTATGGATTCGCCATAACCTAAATAACCCTCTAAATGCTGGAGAGTTCACATAGACTTGAAAATTTAACATTCAGTTCATTTAACGCAATTTGCTTATATCCAACAATGCCTTAATAACAAGCAAAATAGCGGAAACGGCGTTTTTTTTTCTTTCTTCTGGTGTTGCCATCTGTTGTTTCGGTCAACAATTATCAATTGCGCGTTCTTTGAGCTGTTCTTTCTAATGATACCGGTATGAATTTCGTAAAACACATAGTAACAGAATTATAGCAGTTTATAACCCCGGAATATTTCTGTGGACACGCTGTATATTTAAGAAATTGGGAAATTTTGCCAGAAACACTTACTACCACTGTCTCGAAATTATATTAAATCTTATTTCCATGCTGAATATTCTCCATGATTATCTTAATTAGAAGGTTTTTTTTTCTAATCAAAGTGTTTAGATGTACATATCGCATGAGTCGTTTTTTTGTGTTTATCTCTTTTTAATAACTCTTCCTCGCTTTCCAATGCGAGCTTAACATTGTCAACCTACATAGTTTTATTTTCGTATATAATTTTTTTCTCTCAGGATAGCCTCTAGACTATAGCTTAATAGGGTCATTAAATAAAGAACTGTCTACCACCGATGTTGGTTGCAATCTAGACATCCGCTCCTTTACATAAAATATTCATCAAGAGTCTTGTCCACATGTACCATATAAGTGAGTGCTACAGTTTATTAGAATAAAAATTATATGTGTGTGATGTCAGCGATTAATTAATCTTACTGGCCTTTTTCTTCATATATGTTTAATGGATGTTGTAAAACAGTTTATGTTCGGCATATAACAACTGTTATAAAAATCCAACGAATACCAATGAGATGTTGGAGACGCTCGTATTTCGCCTTGATGACCGCGAGTTCAGCTCTTTATATGTATAACACTGCCAGGGCTGTTGTGCTAACGTTGATGAACCCCTATGTAAAAAAATGAATTATCTCCCGCTGTAAAGTGTAGGCAGGCTTTTCGATTCTGTGGCGGGCTTCTTGTCTTTATTTGTATTATCCAAGTTAAGTAATAAATTACTTCAGAAACAAAATTACCCCCAGGACACATCTATATCTCGCTGCCCTCAGTAAATTAGCATTTAGTTAAGGATCTCCTTTGGACCAGATCCATTCACGCGTAAAATTAAACTGGTGGATTATCTGCCCTGCAGCAACTATTACCAGTTGTGTTCGAATCCTTTTACTAGTTTACGTCTTTTATTATTAGATTGCATATGAACCGTAAATATATTGAAAGAAAGGAATGGTTTCTTTTTGAAAGTGCATGGTATGCGGATTCATTGTTGAAATCCAGTACACATTTATCTTTCAGAATTGAGAACTTTAGTGCAAAACCGTGCTAAATCAAAGGTGACCACTCTGATAAGAGAAAGGAAAAGAAAAGATTATGTTTACTGTGGTGCATAAAGTGCACAAGATTCGAGCTAATGGATTTCCCAATGCACCAGCAACTGGTTGACGATCTGTTCTTGCAGGAAGCATAACCCGACTAAAGAAACACATTCACACATTTCTCTTTATCAGCCTATAATCAAATCAAGATTCAGTTGCCGTAACAGACTCGCAAAATAAGTATCTTCTTTCAATTTGTCTAATCATTCATTCACAGTTTTGTGCCCAATGGCAGGTTCATCACTGCAAACCCACCATTATCTAAGTTTCTCTCTTTCTCGCTTTCATCTTCGTCTCCGGATACGATCCATGTATCTTAATGTTCCCTATCATCTGACATCTTCTGCCCCAGAACTTTTTTCCCGTTCGCCATTCCTTCAAATAATGATGGAAGCGGGAACAGAGAAAAATTCTCTCCGGCACCGGGATTTGAACCCGGGTCTTCAGCTCTACGTGGTGACGCTCTATCCACTAAGCCACAATTGATTCCCATCCTGATGTCGCATCGAATCCTCTCAGTTTAAGTTCCACCTCTTGGGTTCCCTCTAGTGGCCTACCCTCATGCACTGCGTCGCAGATGTATGACAGTGGTATAGTGTCCATATATGTGCAGAGGTAGGCCTACACTTATTATGAGTGACTAAGGATTCGATCCGACATCAGGACAGGAATCCGCTGTTGCTTAGTGGATAGAGCGTCAGGACGTACAGCTGAAAACCCGGATTGAAATCCCGGTGCCGGAGAGAATTTTTTTTCTGTTCCACTCTTCCATCATCATATGATGACGCAGAATTTCTGCACTGAAATATCATAATTTCGGTACATCGTAATATATCCCTTAAAATGCATCCTTCAATAGATAGTTTCTTCTTAGCCAGTGACCCAGCCAATTTCTTTTTCTCTTTCTGATCAGCTTCAACATTATTCTTTCTTCACCCACTCTTCATAGCACAGATTTATTTTATTTCTTATTTTGTCTGTTCATTTCACACGATCCGTTCTTGTCCATGTTCACATTTTCTTTTTCCCCAAAAGAATGCTCCTTTTTCTGTTAAAAACTTCTATTGCAATTGCTATCCTCCTCTTGACTTCCTGGTAGCAGCTTTATATTACTAGATACTTACATTACAGCACATCTCAAGTATTTTGAATCCGTCCATTTGTTCTGCTGCCACATTTGGAATTCGCTCGTTTACTTTCATTATTTTTCTTCCGATAACTATGATATTCTTATTGTTTGCATCTACCTTCATCCCATACTGCTCACAGCTGTTATTTAGCTCCACTATCATATCCCTTAGTATCAGAACCTCTTCTGTTAACACCATATCATCAGCAAATGTTATAGAATTTATTCGTCTTTTCCTATTATCGTTCCTTCCATGTTCTGTAAACAGTTCTTCACTAAATCCTTCAAGTAGATTTTTAACAGGGTAAGTGATAAAGGGCACCCTTGTCTTATCACTCTTACTATTCCACTTCCCTCTGACATTTCCTCTATCCTGACCGTGGCTGGTTGTTTCATAGAGAGATTAATTAGTGCTTTTCTCTGTCTACCGGTGGTAGCAGTAACTCCACTAACGCTTTAATTGGCTCCTAGATCTCCTATATATGGAGTATATTGGCTAAGAAGTGATTCTTCGTATCTGTAAAAATGGTCATTTAGTTTAACTACATAATTATTTAAATTAATGTATATTAGGATTATTTATTTTCAGAAAAGTGGACTTAAAAATTACATACAAATAGCTTTTGAAGAACCCGGAGGTTCATTGTCGCCTCACATAAGGCCGCCATCGGTCGCTATCCTGAACAAGATTAATCCAGTCCCTACCATCATATCTCATCTTCCTCAAATCTATTTTAATATTACCCTTCCATGTACATCTCGGCATCCCCAAAGGTCTTTTTCCCCTCCGGTTTCCCGACTAACACTCTATATGCATTTCTGGATTCGCCCATATGTGCTACATGCCCCGTCCATCTCAAACGTCTGGATTTAATGTTCTTAATTATGTTAGGTGAAGAATACAATGCATGCAGTTCTGCGTTGTGTAACTTTCTCCATTCTTCTGTAACTTCATCCCTTTTAGCATCAAATATTTTTCTAAGCACCTTATTCTCAAACACCCTTAGCCTCTGTTTTTCTCTCAAAGTGAGAATCCGACAGTTTGTTAATATATTGTCCTCGAGTAGAATATATAGAAAGTTTTCTATTTTTAGAAAAAATTAATTTATTTTTTAAGCAGTTTGTTTTATTCACCTTCAAATTTACAGATATGAGGTGTCACTTCTTGGCCATAGGCCTAGATATGTTGTATGCTATTTCAGACACTTTTCATCATAATAGTTCATCGTCATCATCATCATCATCATCATTGTCATCGTCGTCGTTGTGATGATGATCATCATCATTATCATCATCATCGTAATAATAATCATCATAAAACTTCCTGGTAGGCCTTAGAGAACTGTTCAGGTTCAAAAAGAATCCCTCCATGTGGTTTTAGGACGCCAACATATTTATATCCCTGTGATGTGTAATTTAAAATCTGTTTAGTTATTCTATTAAGATTAATTTGCAATAATTGTCTGCCTATGACATATTTATTTATACATTTTTTTTTAATTTATGCTAAATATTATTAATCCGTACCTGAATTCTTTGCTATTCACATGATCGAAGAAGGTCTCTGCGTGTATGGGGCCCTTTAGATGTGTCATTATTCGGTTTCTCAATTCAAAATTCTGAATTTATTAACACAGTCTACCTTTCATCGGCTAGAAAAGATTAAATATTTTTTGGTGTTATTTTTTGTAGCTTACATTCTTTGAATTAAAAGTCTTACTTGTTGGAAACACTAGCGAATAATTGATTTAAATGCTATTCATACACTCTCTTTTGTTATTCAATCTGTCCATTTTTTTTATCATAGCGGAATATGATGTTCTTATTTCTTCTGTTTGCGGTTACAAAATAGAGGCTTCAGCCGTCAAATTCCGCACTGCGTCTTAAACGGTTAAATGGAAACAATTTTACAATGCGATCGTTTTAAAATTCGTAGTTTTTATTTAAATTGTGTTCTATAAAAAAAAGTGCATGTAGTCACCGAAAACACATATCTCAGTTGCATTGATTGTATAAAAGACAATACTCTGGTCTGAGAAAAATCTTACTTATCTGTAAAGAAGATAATTTTATATTAAATAAAATATCTGTTAATTGTTATTTACAGATTTGTTAACTAACGGTTGAATAATTCATTTGTTGTTTCCTAGACGATTGTTCTTAAAAGAGTCGAAGTAGTTCATATATATATTCATGTTCAACAGTAATGACGGGTAACAGAGGGATATTTTACGAGCTAACTACTAGCACCTCCTGCTGTTGAAAACAGATGTAGCGGACTTTTATGAGCAAAGTCTCTGGCTCCTGTTGGTAGTGTCTCCTGTCTGCAAGTGTCACTGCGCACTATATTTCTGACTGCTGTGTAACACACCAGCAGCCACGGTCGTTTTGTATGTGGAGAACTTAATTTTCTTTACATTCCTATTACCACAGGTGCAATTGTGACTACTACTAGTACTATTACTACTACTATTACCTACTGCTACTTCTAACTATTACTATCATATTCGCTACTAATAATAGAATGGGTTATTTATGAAAGGACCTACGTCTTGAATACTAAATTGTTAGCAATTTAAGAAAAACTGCTTACAGGCCGAAATTTTGAAATTAAGGCTGAAATAAAAATTGTATCAAATTCTACTCAGCATTAGAGTGTGAAACTTAGTCCTCTTCATATCTAAATCGATGTATCTACACCCAAAGAACAGTATTACATTACAAACTCATTTTCAAAAAATTAACGACTTAGGCCCTTCCATAAATAACCCATTCATTATACTTGTAACTACCACTCCAGTTACTGCTACTGCTACAGCTACATTTACCAACTCCATTACTATAAGTTACTGTTACTGTTACATGTACCACTTCCATGACTACTTCTGCTATTTTTACATCTACCATTTTGACTACTGCTATTTTTACATCTACCATTTTGACTACTGCTATGTTACATCTACCGCTTCAATGTTATCATTGCTACTGTTACATCTACGGTCTAAGACATTTCGTCACCGTTATAGTTTATAGTTTGTCACTTATTTTTCGTAATTAGTTTTTTGGTCATCAAATACATTTTGTCATCATGTTTTTTTGTCACTGAGGAGAGTTTGTCACCGAAGATATGTCGTCACCATATACATCTTGCCATCATTTTTTATACTCAGGGAATTTCGTCAAAATAATAATTTTGTATCGTTGTAAAACAGATGACGTAGCTTCCACTGAAGTTTCAGCTTCAGCTTTCATTGCTTCTACAAATTCCGCAGCTCCAAATCTACCCCAATTTGCTGAGTGGTTCGAATACTTTGTAGGTTCTTTTATAATGGTTTTATTATCTGATTATCTGAGGAGTCATCAGTGAATTACGAGTACAAATGTCGCGATGATCACACCTCAATACAATTCCGGTCTTTGTAATTTTGTGCTTTGTGTGTATATATATATGTGTGTGTGTGTGTGTGTGTGTGTGTGTGTGTGTGTGTCCAGTATATATTAATTTACCTCTTGCTCTGTTACTTTTTACGAATCGAAATAATTCCGCCATACCTTAACTTGAAGATTTTGAAACCAATGAATCCTACAACTTTAAGGTTTCGAATCGAAAAAATGAATGTATCCTTGGAAATGAAATGGACAATATAAATACAATGAATCCTGTAACTTGAAGATTTCGAAACCAAAAATGAATGTATCCTTGGAAACAAAATGAAAATTATGAACTGAATGAATTAGGAGCTTTTATATTACGTATCATTTTATATAGGTACCATCACGGGAAGCGACACGAAGGGGGAAAAATTGTGGTGGCGAATACTGATGAGGAAATTAAATTGGTGACAATATAAAATAGTGGTGACAAAATTCATTTGGTGATAAAATATGGTAGTGACAAAAGTGAATCGGTGAGAAAATGTTTCAGTGGCAAAATGTAATATGTGACGAAATCATCGGGTGACGAAAAACCGGTGACGAAAATTCCGAATTCCACATCTATCACTTCCATTATTACAACTGCTGCTGTTACATCTACCACTTCAGATTGGCACGGTTCTACTGTAAATTGCTAACAATGGGAAGAAGTACAAGCTACATTTGTCTTAATGCCTTCAAAGGCTGAACTAGTTAAGTCAATTCAATTTTTTTTAATGCTAGCTCATTGTTTTGGATGTGTTCGTAATGACGTATTTAAATTTTGACACGATGATTATTTACCTGAAAAACTTGTCCCATGTATGTGGTGAGAAATCCAGCCTACTACTAACATACCCGGATTTCCCCAATACTTAAGCAAAAAGGCGAACCTGAAGGGAACCTGTGTTTTATTCATCACAGAATATTAATATGCAGGTGCAAGCTTGAGAGTGCAAAACATGCCCCGGTCCTATTAGAATTCTTGCACCGCCTATAATTCTGCGAAAGATGAGTAGAGTGAATAAACTTGATTTATCGTTGTAAATGGTGCTTATTTACTTCAAAGAATTATGGGTGGGAGAACATACACCTTGTTACAAAATGCAAAGTGTAGTGTAACTAATGGATCCCATTCTTCATACAATAACACTTGACAGACCAGCTGTATCTGTCCGCTTATAGATTCTTACTAAAAATATAGGTGTTCTTTTCCAGACTAATACTGTCTGATCTGCAGTGGACAAGACGCCACCAGGTCCAGGTGTAGCTTCTCTTCCAGTATTTCAGTAGTCTGCCATCCTTACGGCACTATTACGATAACGGGAAAGGCTTGAACTTCAAGGCTCGCTCAGGCATCTTTCACACCCTTCCCCCTTATTATGCCCTCAAGGCCTGTCGGCCTATATTTTATTAGGATCATATTACAGCCAATTTGCTAGTCTCCTAAATTGAGACAACTCATCCTTGATGTGGTTTTCCGTGGCTTTCCTAAGATGCTACGACAAATATTGGAACGAGCCCTGAAAGAAATGGGCCACGAATCTCTCTCACTCACCAGTATTCTTTTCGAATTTTCAAATCTGTCGTTCACTTATCTTTGGCTGGCAATGAAGCTTGGTATTAGCAGTATTTCTTAAAACTCCGTCTGGTATCGTGGACTAGGCTTTGAGGTGCTTCTTTCTTTCCTTGTTTCGGCAATTGGGCGGGCCTTTTGTAGGATGTGGCAGTAGTAGCTGTCTATGCTGTTGCGGGCAACTATGCGCTAGTGGCTTAATTGCCCAGACATTTAACGTTGTTTCTGTTTTACGATTTTCTCGGCTTCATCCTCCCCAACAAAATTTAATTGAGTCTCTTAATCAATTGACAATTAATATGTAATGTATGTATGTATGTATGTATGTATGTATGTATGTATGTATGTATGTATGTATGTATGTATGTATGTATTTGTATGTATGTATGTATGTATGTATGTATGTATGTATGTATGTATGTATGTATGTATGTATGTATGTATGTATGTATTCCTTTTTTGAGCAGCATGTTCCATTACAAATGGAAAGTAATACTACATGCCTAGGTTTACCTTCAAGTACATAATCCATTTACATTATATATTATTATGTTGCCATTCTAGATTAAATATGGACTAGTGTAGTTCATCTAAATGTAACTGCCAAGATAATATTGGAACTTCTTAATCTAACATATTTTTATTCCTAACCTTATGAACACAAGAATCTATTTACATATTCTAGCATTAAAATATTTACAGTATTTACATATTTACTATCACTTGATCAGCCTATTTTCAGATAAATTATACCCTCTAATATTGCTTATTTACAGAATGTAAGTAACCTATTTTTGACCCTTATCACTTAATTCTGACTTTTAACCTATCTTCCCAAATAACTTATCCTTATATACTAGCCAGCCTACAGTTGTTCAAAGTCTATACTATTTGCAAACTTTATAAAATATTTTACATAACTTTTCACTAATTTTGTCTTGTCCACAGGCCACTTTCCACCACATTTATGTATAGACTGGATTAGTGTTCTTCTTTCCTTTCCTAATTTCGTACAGTCATAAATGATATGATCCACTGTCTGATCCCCATCCCCACAGACACATGTCGCACTATTCTTGATTTTAAATCGATGAAAATATGCGTTGAGTCTTCCATGTCCGGTCAACAGAGTCGTCAAGTTAGGAGTTACTTCTATCTTCAATTTCAGTCTATCTTGATGTATGTATGTATGTATGTATGTATGTATGTATGTATGTATGTATGTATGTATGTATGTATGTATGTATGTGTGTATGTATTATTATAATTATTATCATTGCTATCTTTGTTTTTCTTTTTTTTTATTGTATTGGCTCGATGAGAGCTCTATAGTGTTCTTTTGACCCTGTTGACCCTCTACAGGACTTTAATTTAATTTGCATTGTTTTCATCAGTGTTTTTTTGTATTTATGTGTGCTATCTGGTAGGATGGAAGAGAAGACCTTATGGCCTTAATCCTGTCATATTTAATTAATTAAGTAATTAATTAATGTGGGACAATGTGAACGAAATGAGATAAATGGCGTTTAAGCTAGGACCTCGTGTAAATTTTAAGGTGAGTCCTAAAAAACCTTGAAAGGATACCTTATACTTGCATTTTTTCCTCACTGATTGATTGATTGATTGATTGATTGATTGATTGATTGACTCATTCATTCGGTCGTTCATTCATTCATTCATTCATTCATTCATTCTTGCTCCACATTCTATCCAATTATTTATAGGGTGTATTTTAATTATAACCCTGTCAGATTAAATAATTTCATTCATTCATTCATTCATTCATTCATTCATTCATTCATTCATTCATTCATTCATTCATTCATTCATTCGATCATTCTTGCTCCAGATTTTATCCAATTATTTATAAGTGTATTTTAACTATAATCCTGTCAGATTAAATAAATAAATTGATTAATTAATGTGGGACAATGTGAACGAAATGAGATAAGTGGCCTTTAAAGCTAGGACCTCATGTAAATTTTAAGGTGAATCCTAAGAAACCTTGAAAGGATACCTTATACTTGCGTTTTCTTCCTCACTGATTGATAGATTGATTGATTGAATGACTCATTCATTCATTCATTCATTCATTCATTCATTCATTCATTCATTCATTCATTCATTCATTCATTCATTCATTCATTCATTCATTCATTCTTGCTTCACATTTTATCCAATTATTTATAGGGTGTATTTTAACTATTACGGTTAAAAATTTGATAGTTAAACATCAGAAATTATATCTGATAATTTTGGCGTAAATAGCTAGCCTGTATCGAAGGATGACTATGCCCAAAAAGTAATTTCACTAGAAGACGTATTTACGCCAAAATCTAAGGAACTAAGGTTTCATTGTCTTGATTTTTTTAGCATCAGGATAATTCAAGTTCATATTTATTTATTTATTTTACTAACAATTGTAACATAAAATACAGTATAATATAAACAGAAAGAAAACTTTAGCTCACCCCTGAAAGAGTAGAACTCGTGCTCAGGGTCGGATTCCTGAATTTAAATTAAGAAGTATATAAAACAATTTGTCTTATGTCTACTACGCAGTAAGAATATGTAAATCTAAATATACAATTTTTCATTATTTATAAAACCCATACATAACTTTTTAAATTTAATACTGGAACTATTAGAATTGACAAGATCAGGATATTTAAATATAAATTTGTTATATATTCTTGGGCCTAAATTACTACTATGATCAAATACTGTAGCAGTGCATTTTGGTTCAAACCGTGTTAAAGAATTCATACCTTTTGTTTCATAACTTTGAGAATACAATTCAAAATTATTTCGATTTTTATGTATGGATTTTATTAATATAATATAATAAATTTTTCTTATTTTAAAAATATTGAAATCTAAAAACATATTTTTGGGAAGGAAAATCAATAGGTTTATGAAGACATATTTTAATTATTTTCTTCTATAATAAATAAAGTGGATTAAAATTAGCTTTAAATAAGGTACCCCATCCTATAATTCCATACATAATTACCGATTGAAATAAAGTTAAGTATATTGCGCGTAATGAACTTATTATTATAGCAAACGAGTTTAAGAAGAAAGTGAACAGAAATGTTTGTTGATTTTGACCCACGTCCTATATATTGCACTGGTACGTCACTACGCGATAATTTGTTCGGAATTTCCATGTGAGCGGCATCATTTCTCATACTGTCATTAGGAAAGGCAGTATGTAACAGTTTGCATGTCATTACGTGCATGGAAATTCACAATAATTATGGAGAGCATGTAATGCGTTCCCTGCGTGTTCCAAACTGCACACGAAAGCAATGTCGTCACCTTGCTTTTATTGCATTAACTGTGCTCATAATGTTTCTCTTAAACAGCTAATATTGGGTTAGTTGTCGTTAATGAAATGCCTGCAGAATTTCATCAGACTTGTTTAGCGTCCTCCATGTTGAGCGAGAACACTATCACCAGCGTCAGAGGAAATTATAAGTTGAGTGCAAATTGAGTCGCCTTCGTAGCTCAATTGTCAGAACTCTGGCTTACGACGAGCGAGGACCAGAATCAAATCTCGGTGTTGGTGGAGTTGTATTTGTAGAGAACAAATTCAAGATTGAGAGAGTTTTACTCCGTATTCCCCCATTTTCCTCTGTCACTCTTCATTTCAATATTCATAATTTCAATAGTATCTACCCAAAATTATACAGCCGGTTGTATAATATGCGCCAAAACTAACACTACTGAAATTATCGGTCAGCTGCTGCTGAGCACTCATATGCGGACATAACCTAAACGACATTAGGTTGTAGTAGGATCAATGAAACGTATCCTGGGTGTTGGATCGGTCGCGATGGAGTAATTTCTTGGCCACCGAGGTCACCCGACCTTACTACATTGGATTACTGTGCTTAAGAGTGAAGTCTGCAAGCGCAAAGTGGAAACTCCTCGCTCGCATTTTATATGCTTGTGCTCAAGTAAAGGAATGTCCGAATCAGCCCAGATCAGAGCTGCAAAGTGCATTGAAGTTGACAGTGGACTTTTTTAACATGTTCTGCAAAGAAAATTACACAATTAAGCAGAACACAAGGAACAATGTTTTAATTTACTGTCATCTGCACTTTTCGTGTTCCACGTTGTTCAACGTGTACATAATGTCTGCGTCCGATTTATTTTTAATATCCGCCGACATGATCATATTTCGGAATATTTTATACGACTCTCCTGGCTCCGCTTGCAAGATAGACGTTCAGTACATTCTCTTTGCCTGCTATATCGAATTGTACATGATTCCACACCCAACTACCTTGCCTCTCGGTTTACTCTCCTAGCTCACACCATAATCGTAATACACGTTCACAGCACAATCTGTTGTTGTCAATACCACGTCATCAGACATCTCTGTACTCAAGTTCTTTCTCAATAGCCATGGCCCGCTCATGGAATTCGCTGCTACTGGAAATCAGGGGTAGTCTTAGTCCTCAGTCGTTTAAAATTAGGTTGTTTATAAATATTTTAAATGCACAGAATTAGTTTTTTTAGCTATAATGTTTATTTATTATTATTACTATTATTATTATTTTAAACAGTTATTACTTTGTTTTTTTCCATCAATACTAATATCTATGTAATTGTCATTGTCTCAATGTAATCTATGCTGATTATATTAATTGTACTATTCCTTTAGTTATGTGATTGTTATAATCATGTGAATTAATTCTTTTCTTTTAAGTTGATACTTGTATAACAGAATGTATTTTCCTGTTTGTGGTTATATTCACATGTATTCAATCTCTCTTTTTATTTTATTTTTATTATTATTACTATTATTATTTTTAAGTTAATACTTGTATACCGGTATGTATTTTTCTGTATTTGTTTTGATCCTGGTTGAGTGGAAGAAAAGACCAGATGGCCTTAACTCTGCCAGAGAAAATAAATTATTATTATTATTATTATTATTATTATTATTATTATTATTATTATTATTATTGTCTCGGGAGGAAATTAAACGCAGAATAAATATGGGAAATGCCTGTTATTATTCGGTTGAGAAGCTTTTGTCATCTAGTCTGCTGTCAAAAAATCTGAAAGTTAGAATTTATAAAACAGTTATATTACCGGTTGTTCTGTATGGTTGTGAAACTTAGACTCTTACTTTGAGAGAGGAACAGAGATTAAGGATGTTTGAGAATAAGGTTCTTAGGAAAATATTTGGGGCTGAGAGGGGTGAAGTTACAGGAGAATGGAGAAAGTTACACAACACAGAATTGCACGCATTGTATTCTTCACCTGACATAATTAGGAACATTAAATCCATACATTTGAGATGGGCAGGACATGTAGCACGTATGGGCGAATCCAGAAATGCATATAGAGTGTTAGTTGGGAGGCCGGAGGGAAGAAGACCTTTAGGGAGGCTGAGACGTAGATGGGAGGATAATATTAAAATGGATTTGAGGGAGATGGGATATGATGATAGAGAGTGGATTAATCTTGCTCAGGCTAGGGACCGATGGCGGGCTTATGAGAGGGGGGGGGCAATGAACCTTCGGGTTCCTTGAAAGCCATTTGTAAATTGTAAATATTATTATTATTGTTTTCATTAGTTTCCTTCAAAACCGTTAAGAACAGGACATATGTTTATATAAATTTTTTCTTCAAAATCACCAATATTAACATCCCTCAAACCATGTACCTTTCATCCTAACTCACCCTGCATGTATGTATGTATGTATGTATGTATGTATGTATGTATGTATGTATGTATGTATGTATGTATGTATGTATGTATGTATGTATGCATGTGTGTATGTAATGTATGTATGTATGTATGTATGTATGTATGTATGTACGTACGTATGTATGTATGTATGTATGTATGTATGTATGTATGTATGTATGTATGTATGTATGTATGTATGTATGTATGTACTAAGTTCTTGCTCTCTCCTTTCTGTTTCTCCACCCCTTCATTCGTCCACGGAATAGGAGCCTTAAGCGATATTCTCGCGAAGAATGCCTAGGAATTGGGAGGTGCGGCAGACGGAATTGTTTAAGAAGCGTATTAGCGGAGAAATTCGCCTGGAACTGTGGGCTGATTGTGCGCAGACATTTGGATTACGAATATTTATTGTGGAAAATGTTGTAACATGATAACGGTTAGGAGTGTACACGGACACCTCGGTAGTACTGCACGGTGTGTGTTGTAACACGACAGCAAAATCGCATGTCGGCGAGATGTAATGAGGGGAGACGGTATGAATAAATCAGAATGTGGTACCCACGAGCAGGAAACGCTCCTCCATCTTCAGCAAGAGCAGCACGCGCTGGGGCAGGGACCACGCCCTTGCTAACTGACCAATTGGTCAACACTCCGACTTCGGTCCGGGCATTGCATTCCGGCCGAACCAGCACTCACAACTAATCCATTATCTACCACCACAGTGGCGGATCAAAGCAATGGTAATGGTAAATCGAACTCTTAATTCAAGCTCCCCTGTGAACTTCAAACGTCGTTCAGATTCTGTGACATTTTAACAATATAAATTGGTAAATTGTTCATTGGACTTCTTTTAAAATATCCTTATCCTTGATAATCATACTATCATTTTTATACTGCCAGTCAATAATAGACCTAGTTGCCTTTTATGTTCTCGTGCCGTCTTCGGAATGTTCGACCGGTAGATCTTCTTCCACTGAGGATGTACCGCAGCATCTGTTTTGGTATCCTGTAACGTTCATTGTTTTTAATAATAATAATAGTAATAATAATAATAATAATTAATTAATAATTATTATTTATTATTTATTTATTTATTTATTTATTTAAGGCAGAGTTAAGGCCATAGGGCCTTCTCTTACACTCTACCAGGTCACAAAGTACACAAACAGTGAAAATTTAACAAAAAGTTGAAGAACAGAATACAGTACTAGTATATTAAAAAAAAATAACAGTAATAATAGCATAAGAAAATCGACACTAAACAACATGAAAATAATACAATATTAAAAAAAGAAAGTAAAATACATTGGAATATAGTAAAAGCAACTCATTTAGTACAGATAGTTGATATGGAAAACGTAAGGAAGAATATAACAAAATGGAATGTAATAAAATAATAATAAAAAAGAAAAGAGATACAAAAAGTAAATAAAAGTCATAATAAAAAGGTTATGATAATAAATTGATCTGGTGATTAAGAGAACAAAAAAGAGGAAAGGAAGGAAAAGAACATGTTAAAAAAATATATTGTTTATTTAAAGACGCTCCCAATTGCCGAGGTTATATCAGCGTCGCCGGTGTGCCGGAATTTTGTCCCGAAGGAGTTCTTTTACATGCCAGTAAATCTACTGACATTAGCCTGTCGCATTTGAATATACTCAAATGCAATCGACATGGGCCGAGATCGAACCCGCAACCTCGTGCACAGAAGGCCAGCACTCTACCGACTGCCGACTATTGACGTGTTGTAACCAATTTTGTCTATAATCACGGAGATATTTCATCTATAGATGTTATTTTGAGTTCATGAACTATTGCCTCTAATTTTTTTATCAAGCAGTTATTCTAAAAAATCTCATCTCAGTAGATGCTATGCGTCTCTCATCTTTCATTCGTATTTTCCATGCTTCACTACCGAAACAGAGAGTGGATTTTGCCAAAATTTAATAACATTTAGCAGCGATCTCGGCTGGGGGAACACGTTACGGACACAGCGGGAAAAGCATGGAGAGCGTTACACTTTGTGATGAGGGTACTAAGAAAAGGCCCTGATAAATCCAAAAAGATTGCATATAAATCACTAGTACGTCCAGTAATGGAATATGGTGCTGCATGTTGGGATCCTTACAGATTAGAACATATTAAGACACTGGAAAAGATTAAAAAACGGCTCTCAAGTGTTGTCGGAAAAATTCACCATTAAACTGGGACACACTCAAGGACAGGCGAACGCGAATTCGATTATGCGCACTGTTCAAAACATACAGAGGTGAGCCTGCCTGGAGAGAAATAAAAAATAAGTTGCAACCGCCAAATTACTCTTCAAGGAACGACCACTCATATAAATTGAGGGAAAGAAGACAGAGGACGGACACTGGAAAGTTTTCTTTTCTCAATCGTACTATCAGGGACTGAAATGCTTTACCTGCAGACTTACTAAAGGCTTTACCAACAACCAAAAACTTATTTAAAAATAGGCTTAAGGACTTTACTAATAGACGGTAATTATACACAGTATGTAAAGGATGTAAATGATATTTTGTTATTGAAGTGTTGTATCAGTGAAGAATTATGTTGTGTCAGTGAAGTGTGTTGTGTCAGTGAAACGTATTCCTGTCAGGGAAGCTTTTATAGTTTACAGTGGCAGTGCAAAGTATTTGAACAGTGAAATGTTTTTGAAGTGTTAGTGAAATCAGGATAGAATCAGTGAAATGTGTCGTAGTTCCAGTGCAGTGAGTGAGTTGACAGCGAAATGAGTGTAATGTGGAAAGGTACTTGTGCAGATAAGAACATATCATACTCGTGGGTTTTAGTTCGAACTTAGATTTAAGATACAAATTAGATTTATTTTAAATGTAATTTTAAGTGATCGTGCTTCATTTAATTTAGGATATTGCCTATTATTATTATTATTATTATTATTATTATTATTATTATTATTATTATTATTATTAATAATTGTTATTATTATTATTATTATAATTATTTATTATTATAAATTATTGGTATTAATTATTTGTATTAATTATCATTATTAACTGTATTTTAATTAATAAGTTTATTATTGTCATTATTGAGTGTAATTAGTTACCACTGCCACCGGATATATACCCATTGCAGTGTGAATAAATACATACAAAATTGTATAAACCTTCAATCTTATGTGTTTTTAGACGTTTGTTGTTTTAAAATCTTGGTTGATATGAGTAATTCTGAGGGGTTTGTTATCATTTTGAATTTTGAGCATTAAATCGCATTATTCAAGATATGTTAAGGTATAATCTAAATATTTAAGAACGTTTACTTGTTCCAATATTTGAATTGTTAATACCAGTTCCAATTTTGTTTGGGATGGGTAATTTTTCGTGAATGGCCATAATCATATTGTTACTGTTATTATTGGGATTGTGTTCTTTACAACCCAACACTGCTACCTTGGAGATCTTTTATTTAGTTGGGTTCACGTAAGATTGGTTTCTAAAATCTAATATGCCCGTCTTTTCAGTGTTATCACCTGTTAGCATATGTCAGCAAAGCAGAGAAAATCGGAGTGATATGTACTGAAACAATATTTATTTATTTATCTATTTTATTTATTTATTTATTTAATAAAATATATTTTGCCTGAGAGCTTGAAATTCACCATCACTGTATCATCTGCATGTGAATTTTATGGACCGTTATTATTTTTTCAAATCTTGGATTTAATAAATAGTTAACGTATATTAAAAATAAAATACATAGGTCCTAAAATTGTAAATTGTAATAGACTTTTAAGAATAAAAATATCGATAAACAAAAAAAGAATGAAAAAACACATACAACCAAAAAGAAAAAAAAAACAAAACAAAAAACTGAATAGGTAACAGTTTGGAAGTCATATTTAACAGAAAGTAAAAATACATTGATAGAAATATAAGCATAGTAAAATTTAACAATAGAATCGATTTTTGTAAAAACAACGCATATCAGCAACAACTGGTTTTGAGATAAACAGGAAAAGCTTCTTAAAAGTTATTTTAAATTCAAATTAAATATATTGTACAGTACATACTTAGGAAATGTGTAGAAAATATACATTCTACAATAAAAACAGTTCTAACGAGCTCTCTTGGAAAATTAATAGCTTTCCTGTGCAGTTTTGAAAAAAAAAACAATTATTACTACAGCACAACAAATTGTGTTTGGTCTCGCCTTATACATGATTTCCAACATCTATATCATTTTTAGTACCAGGATAGTTAACAATATCATCATAAAATGATTATATTCCTCTGGGATGTAACGTGAAATGTGCAGTTTCTCCAAACATTGAATATTCCCAGATATTACCATAGCATTAGGTTTAGCACTGACAAGTGTACACAAACACGTAGATAGACATTCAAAGAACAAGTTAGTGCCAATAACTCAATTTCGACTAAAACCTGACATGTGTTGTTTTACAAAAATCGATTCAATTACTTGAAATTTGGAAATAAGTTCTTCACAAAAGACAGGGAAATAAATTCAAATTCAACTAGTTCTTCCCTATGCAAGTGAATGTAGGACTCTTTGTGAGTATGATAAAAGCAGAATAAACTGTTCACAAATGAGATTCTTGCATTCTTAACTGGAGTAATCTTAAGAGACAAAATTATAAGGTACGAACTCAGAAATAAGTGGAATGTTGAAGATATGGTGGAAGAAATTCAGAAGTACTTATGAAAATAATGTCGAAACGTTCTGGGAATGGCAGATAACTTTTTACCACTGAAATGTAAGCCTTCATTCTTAGTATAAATGGTGAGTGTAGAGTATTTTAGTGTGCATAGTGTAAAAGGCTGTCAAACATTGACTAAGTTCAAAAGCCGATTGTCAGAAAGACTGCTTTTCGTGTCTAGAATATGATCTTTCTTCAAATATTACTTTGGAGAATATTTATTTTTAATATATCATTTTTTATTCATTATGTTAATCAGTCCTTGGATCCAAATTGTCTTATGTATTATTTTTTATTTGTATTATTTTAATGTACCGAAGTACATATGAAGTTTCCATGCAGATATTCTGCGTCATCGTACGATGAAAGAGTAATGGAACGGAGAAAAATTCTCTCCGCACCGGGATTTGGACCCGGGTTTTCAGCTCTACGTGCTGATGCTTTATCCCTAAGCCACACCGGATTACCATCCCGGTGTCGGATCGAATCGTCTCAGTTTAAGTTCCACCTCTTGGGTTCCCTGTAGTGGCCTGCCCTCTGCACTACGTCATAGATATCTATGAACGTAGGACAATGTCCACATATATGTGCGGAGGTGCACTCGTTATGAGTGATTGATTGGCTGGGATCCGACGGAATAAGCGCCGTCTTAAATCACTCATATCATATATATTATTTTATGCTCGACCATGCCGAAATGTAATAATTATACACTTGCTAGCAATCCTTTAATGCATGTCATTAAAGTACACCTATTCATTAAAGTTCAGGTTTTCGATTATTCTCGAATATGCAATCGAAAGACAACTAGCAAAACGTCACGCAGGCTTGAAATCCAATACTGTCGCAGAAGGTTATGTTCTGTTACGATAATAATTAGCGTTGATTGTAAATAATATTCAAATAAATTCAATTTGTCGTCTCGTTTTTCAATGTCGAATTTAATTTCAAGGTTATATCAAGTTTACTCTCTAGGTTGTACCAAGGTCGTCGATATTCGTTGCCCGGAAAAAATCAATACTTTCGCGTCTGCGCACATATCACAATTTACGAGATTGCACAAGGTCAGTTCGCTCCCCACTCACATAAGAATAAATTGAATACTTATGAATAATTTCAAGTTAGAAATATGGTCGAGTATAAAACGTCGTATGAAACTTGCCTATAATGGTAATTAAGACGCTCGTATGAAAATTATTAAACTCGCTTGCGCTCGTTTCATAAACATCCTCGCGTCTTAATTACTATCATTATAGGATCGTTGCATAATGTACTATTAATATACCGAAGTACATATAAAGTTTTCATGCAGATATTCTGCGTCATCGTACGATGAAAGAGTAGTGGAATTGTCTTATTTAACACTAAACTTAATTGTTAAACTTTTAGAATTATATCTAACTAAACATATCTATATTTTGCTTATTATTATTATTATTATTATTATTATTATTATTATTATTATTATTATTATTATTATTATTATTATTATTACATTGTTTTCTGTATTGATGTTATTTATATTTCCTATGCATTTTTATACTGCTTGAGTAAAAACAAATCAAATAAATTAATTCACAAATTTTAAAAATGATTGAATTAAATCGTACAATGCGTAAGAAATTCAGGATGACAATATCGCTGATTGACTGATCAATTTTTATAGTGACAGAACGGACATTATACTTAGATCTGCAAGAGGAAGAAGAAAAGATAACCTATATGTAATTTTTATGATATTGAACTCTTAAAAATACAAACAAGAGACACATTAATATGAAACATGCAGGTTAGAGCTGTCGTCGTCCAAGGAGCCCCATTCTCGCACCTTGTTGTGATCTGATTGGTATTAATGAGCGGTACTATATTCGTGTCGGCCATTTATCCCTGTTCAATACGCTGTCTTATTAATTATCAGGTGAGGGCAATGCATCATTTGTGGCGGTATCGGCGTGTTTGTGCTAAAGACGGGGCATTGTCTGAGATGCAGTCGTGGTTACGCTTTGTTTAAACTTACCTCCAGCCATCACGAAGTACAACATGTAGTACAGAACGCGCCTTTTTCTTGTGCCTCCCATTTGGAAGGCTTGGGTTTTTACCTTGCTTGAGGTTTTATTCTCTACAGTTGCGATGTTTCAAGCAGATCTCAGATTTAAAGCTAATGAGAGAAGAGAGTGTAATCTAAAGGATTAGTACTTCATCCCTCTAGAGTTTTCACCTTCAATTAATGCTTGTAATTAATTCTGCAAGACTCAGTCCAAATAAAACTTACTTTCAAAATTACAGTTATTATACTTTTTAACTGATAAAATTATTATAATTATTTTTCAAGGAAAAGATTTGCTAAATCATCAACTTTCCAGCGAGGGTGGTACCGAGAATCTTGAATATAGAACAGTTTTTTAGGCCAAGATTAATTAAGGAAGAACTATAGTTAGAATTTGGAATTCAGTTTATGCCAAATTGTTATATTGACAAAATTATCTTCCTTGAAAATATAAATTATAGTGGATAATGTGTAAAGAGTCCTAAGGATTTGTAATACGATGTTTTGTGTTTCGAAGACTTTGAATTTTAATTTCACAATTATTGGTAGGTATTAGAGACGAACAAAACTAACTGCCGCTCTAGCTCGCTGTGTTCGCTGCATTTGTCTTTCGAGTCTCGGCTCGTCATTCTCGCTGCGTTTCGAGTCTCGCTCGTCATTCTCGAAATAGCATTTGGTCGGCGTGGAAAGATTTCGTAACTTTGAATAACATACATCATTGAAATAAATAACATAAATGTTTAAATGAGACAAAAAGACAAAACAGAACAGTACCTTAGTTATCAAAAGTTCTGGTTCTATTATATGATATTACCTATGGTTGTATAAAAAAAAATAATAAAAAAAAAAACAATTCTCAAATAAATTTGCATTTCTAAGAAACATAAAACATGACATTAATATCTTTTTACTTGAGATTGCACACTTGATCTTAAACATATGAAAAGAAAATTCCTAGCCTTTTAATAAGGGCCTAGTAATTAAATAAAGACAGGGGAACGGATTATTATACACTGAAGGCAGAGATGTTTCAAATAGACTACTTGATTGTTTATACATACATAAGAGTTGCCAAAGTAGATAAAAGTTCATTCAGGTATAAACAACTGCTTAGTTCGGGACTTCGGGACAATATCGAGTCTCGGAAGACTCACAACCAGTCTGTACGTCAAGGACACGACGTAATACAACATTGTCGTGCGGGTTTTCAGCTTTGCGGGCGCTGTTAGTCTTGTTTTCTCGATCGTGGTTCATCTCTAGTATGTATACTGTGGAAGGGAACTTCTAGCTCCAAATAACATACCTTTGACGACTTACTGATTCATAGGTATTGGTATGTTATATTTTAAAAAAGAGGAAGGGCAACATGGTTAATATATTTCCTCTAATGACATTCTCCAAAATACACACAATTCCTATAAAACAAAGAACCTCTTGTATATCTGTACTATTGGCTTTTTATTGATAGTAATGATTTATTCAACGATGCTACGAGAAGTAGGCTATACATTTGCTTTACATTTTAGCTACACCAACATTTTCTGATTTTTTCTCAAAACTTTTAGGGATGGGTTAGAACCAGAAATAAATTCTCTCCAGCAGAAGAGGTGCGAATTTACTCCTTGACGGTTGTATAATTAATGCTTTACACGAACTTAGTAAAGCAACAAGGTGAAATCAAAAGAATTTTCTTGCTGATTTTACGTTAGGTTATTTTTATTTATTTATTTAAATTTCAAAAATACAGAATACAGAATATAATTACAACAATACAAATAGAAATAAAATAATATATTCAATATAAAATAGAGGCTACAGTAATATTAGCAAAATTTGAGGACCGAATGAGCAGCGCTCGTGTTCTGTCGCAGTTCAGATATATTATTAATAGGCCTATAAGAGAATATACAAAATAAAATAAAATAGTAACTAAAATTAAAATTACAGCTACAGTGAAATTGTGTTATATAATATATTAATATAAGAGGAATATAGAAAATAAAACAAAATAGGAACTAAAATTAAAATTACAGGTGCAATGAAATTATAGGCTATAATATAATATTAACATAGAGAAGAATAATATCGTACATGAATAAAGTAGGACAATTTATGAAAAATATATATTCCAAAATTATAGAATACAAATATAATATAGGCTGAATCTGTAATCGTGTGAATAGGAAAAAAATGGCAAAAGTTCATGGAAGATTTAGATTATTAACTTAACACTACGAAGAGTATAAAACTGAAAACAGGGGCTGAAATTCTGTCAATTTGAGGGCATACATCAACATATTATTTTAAAGTAACTTTGAAATTGTAACAATGAAATGTAACATTAAATAGTGAAATAAATTAGCATTATATATCATTAGAAAGTAATAGTTTGAGGAAAAATGCATTAGAGAAATTGCTTTAGGAACTTCGAATTTAGTAACTTAGTATTTAAGAAAATTATTTGTTAGGAAGAAGACTTGAGAAAAGGAACATTTGAAGATTAGGAAAAACGTTCAGGAATGGAAGAACTTTACTTCAACCTAAATTTATAAATAAATTTTTGTGAACATCACAATAATTTCTCTTATACTTCGTGAAATGGGATAGTAAAAGAAACAATTTTTAACTAGTTTAAAAAATATATACTAATTTTCCAATACGTCATCAAAGAGAAAGAAAGGAGTTCGTAGTTCTTGAAGTGAGAAATGGTTCCTTGTTTGTGTGTAGGTTAGAATAGCTACAACAATACTACCTTAACATGAGACGAAAGAAATATTGTGCCGATTAAAGTGTTCACATTTGAAATAATGTGTAGTCACAGATTGTATGTTTAGATAGTGTGTGGGCGATCAGTCTTAAGACTCTGGAATAAAGTATAACTTCTTCTGGGTATGAATTTATGAATAGTAAAATCGCTAATGATTTAAATACACTTAGTGTGCAATTAATTTCATCCCACTGCCCCGTGCAAGACTAATGGGGCTTCGTGCTTTAAAATGAGCCGCGCGAGATAAATTATAACATAAATGTACTTGTGGGGGATGGTAGTCTATGGGTTGCTTACTAAAGAAGTGGGAGGATTCAGTTCTATAACCAATTGACTTCGTCATGACATGCTAAGCTATTGCACTTGAAATATTTTCAGCCTGAAATTCCGAGTCATCTGTTGGCTTTGTTCGTACGAGTATATAGGCTTACTTTACTTACAAATGGCTTTTAAGGAACCGCAGGTTCATTGCCGCCCTCACATAAGCCCGACATCGGTCCCTATTCTGTGCAAGATGAATCCAGTCTCTATCATCATATCCCACCTTCTTCAAATCCATTTTAATACTATCGTCCCATCTACGTCTCGGCCTCCCCAGAGGTCTTTTTCCCTCCGGTCTCCCAACTAACACACTATATGCATTTCTGGGTTCGCCCACACGTGCTACATTCCCTGTCCATCTCAAACGTCTGGATTTAATGTTCCCAATTATGTCAGGTGAAGAATACAATGCGTGCAGTTGTGTTTTATGTAACTTTCTCCATTCTCCTGTAACTTCATCCCTCTTAGACCGAAATATTTTCCTAAGAACTTTATTCTAAAACACCCTTAATCACTGTTTCTCTTTCAGAGTGAGAGTCCAAGTTTCACAGCCATACAGAACAACCGGTAGGCCTAATATAACTGTTTTATAAATTCTAACTTTCAAATTTTTTTGACAGCAGACTAGATGATAAAAGTTTCTCAACCGAATAATAACAGGCATTTCCCATATTTATTCTACGTTTAATTTCATCCCGAGTGTCATTTATATTTGTTACTAATGCTTCAAGAAATTTGAATTTTTCCATCTCTTTGAAGAATAAATCTCCAATTTTTATGTTTCCATTTCGTACATTATTCTGGTCACGAGACATGATCATATAGGCTACCGCAGAAACTTCCATTCATTTGACTTTGTCGCCATTCTCTTATTTCCAGACCGTCTGGTGAACCTATCTACCTTTCTGCCATCTTGTACGGAATGAATTTCAATCAATTGTGGCACGAAGGATCTAAAACCTGAGGTATGTACACTAATTCTTTATTTTTATATCTGTTTGGTAGTTACTAGTGCTAAAAATTTAGTTGGAGAAAACGTGGGGTAGACTTTAATTAGTAAAAACATCACAAAATAGTTATGAAAACGACTCTTACAAAAATAAAAATATCAGGATACGCTGTATCGGAGAAACAGCCGCAAGTTTATGAGTGAATACTCCTCTCGGAATGGAATATTGAACGTAAGGTATCCGTTTCTTATACGTCCGCTTCCATTTCCACCGCATATGCCTCGACAATGTGAATTTCCTCTCTTCACTCAAATTCACTCGCGGTTTTTTCCAATTTGACTTGTCAACTACTGATATTTGCTCAATTATGAATGTGAATGTTCGTTATGAATCATTTGGCATCATTGCGAACGTTCTATCACTTCGCATTCTAGAGTTGCACTGCCTCGGCTGCCGCTCGAACCCACAATTGACGCCTTAATTTACCACCTCCCGCGTATCGCTAGATGACGTCACTCGGGTTGTCACTAACTTCTGGTATCTTTTAAGATGCGAAAAGAGAGTGGTGTGCGGAAAGCAACGGGAAGCTACCGCATTTATCTTTCCGAAGGAAAACTGCAAACATGGCAGGAATAATCTACAACGAAGATATATTCAAGGAATAAATTAGGTGTAAAATAAACACCCTTTCCCTAGTCGTGTGAATCAGGCGCTGACCGAAGGGACTTCGACAAATTCACGCTACAGTAGAGCGGTTATTTTTTGTGTCTAAGACTGTACATCTAACTTGTATTCAAAATACAAAACGCAGGACTCTATACGTATATTACACTATCATTAGAGTAATCTTTAGTTCGTAGGAGCAGATCCGCATCCGTAGACTCGAGCCAAATGACCAGGACCGGGTATTTATGGAAATCGCGAAAATCACGACATAATAGATATACAATAGATTTTTACTAATGTTTACGAATTAAGTGATTTTGATTAATAATATGCAGATAAAACAATCGCGACAAATCGCGAAATAGAGTTCTAACAGCGAAATATGAATTGCTAATTATTACTAAGGAGCGGATTTCTATGTAATTAAATATTATTTTTGCGTGTGATAAAACACAATTAAGGGAACGCACAGGTGAAATTACTAAATCTTACAGTTTTCATTTTTTTTCTCAAAGACCAAGGACACTAGAATAAAATTAAGTGACACGTTTCCTTATTAAGATGAAATAAATGGCAGGAATTTCTTTCAACGTGATTTTCTTTAATTTTCGACGCATGGAACCATTTATATATTAATTTAATTAATTTATATATAAATGGTTCCACACGTCGAAAATTAAAGAATATCACGTTGAAAAAATTCCTGCCCTTTATTGCATCTTAATAAGGAAACTTGTCACATAATTTTATTCTGGTGTCCTTGGTCTTTGAGAAAAAAATGAAAACTCTAAGATTTAGTAATTTCACCTGTGCGTTCCCTTAACAAAGTTAAAAATTCCGAACATGAAGTTTCAAGTTTAAACCCGAATTTTATTTCACATAAAAACACATATTTTCAAAAAAAATTATGTAAATACATATTTTCAGGAAATCTATTATAAACACATAAATCTTGAAGTTTTTTTACTTAAATAATTTTTTACAAGAACTTTTAAATATTTTAAAACTATATCAATTATGTCACTCAGAAGTACGTTATTTTTTTTTAAGAATTCTTGGTTGCTTCGTGTTTCTAAGCGCTGTGTTATGTATCCGTGATCCATTTTTGTAACAGTATCGCCTCAAGTTCTGAGAACTGCCAGGCAGCATATCAGTGTTATTATTAGAGAATAAATTAACATGGACAAGGAGGAGAGATCTTGCAACACATAATTAGGTTGAAATTTTAATGAGTGTATGTTAAATACAGTCTCAATGCAATAGATATTGTCTATTGGACATAGCCCTCCTTTATCAGAATCCAACGAGCCTTTAATGTTAGTTATTTGGAAAGTAATTTTCATACTGAGTTAATACTCCAATTCCAAAATAATTGTATTTTCCAAAATTTGTATTAATCTCCACCAAGTGTGCAAATCAATCTCCAACAATGTCCGCCGACACCAATATTAAAAAACAAATGATAAAATTAAGGCTGAGCCACAATAAACCGGGAACGGAAGCGGCAACGACAACGAGAACGGAAATATTTTAAAATAAATGTATTTATATGTGAGGATGTACAATTACCTATTGTGAATGCTCATATTTAAATATACTTATTTTAACAATATTTCCGTTCTCGTTGTCGTTTCCGTTCCCGGTTTATTGTGAACCAGCCTTTAATCTCCATAAATATAATGAGGGTCACATTAGAACAGTTCCTAAATAGCAAACATTGCCGTCTTGTCAGTGTTGGCAACTGTTACCGGATGTCACACGATCCTACGTACTAAATGACTTATTTGCTTACCGTCCTTAATGTTGGAAGGTTATTCTAAATAATTCAATAATTTGTAACATATTTTCGTAGGCAAACTATGCGGGAAAGGGATCAACATGTCGAGTATTTTGTCTGGCAATACGAAATTCATTGGTTTGACTAAACAATTGACTTACGAGACCTAACCTAAAAATGTATTTTGTTTGACCACATTAAATTATTAGTACTAACTCCGAAAACTTACCTGACTATAGTCTTGAATTATAACCACAACGCAACACATAAAATAACTATTATGTATTAATATTAATACTGATATTAATTAATTATTAGTATGTTCAAATTTCACTAGCTGCCAGTAACCGGCTCAGAAATCTAGTACAATTTTAATTTTATGGAACTCCAGTACCGACAAATATTGCCGATATTTGTCTCAGCTGCCAACATACCAGTTACAAAATCACTACCATTTGTAGTATTTGTTAGTATCGAAATTCGAAACGAAGTTGGCAAAAGAAAATTCAACCTGCAAACTAGAAAATCACCACATTCCACTAGTATATGTAGTAATGGGGGAAAAATGGTTAAGTTTCACCCTTAGGGTAAGAAGTAAGCAGACCCGGACTATACCTGCCCCTGCAAATGACGTAACTCTCACTTCAGAATAACCAGTAGGAGTATTTGGTTTCTGCGTACTTTGAAATAATATATGTTGCCTGGCTATACTGCGAGTATACTAAGCATTGTTAAAGAACCGTTGGAGGAGGAAAAGGCAGGGCAGAGTATGAGCCCGTGGGTTCAGTCAAGTGAAATAAATTGCATATTACTGTCAGACAGTTTAACGTGCGGGAACCTTTGAAGATTCCAAGCAACAAACGTACAGCACAGGTTATCAACGTCAACCCAAATAAGGATGAGCGCATTAAACAATTACGCATTGCAGCCGACTGAATCTGATTGCTGTAGTACGTAATACGCTTATGACAGTACGGTTATTTAATTATCTTCTGTCAGCAGTACAAAATTGTTTCCGAGAACAGTAATCCCTGAACTCACTTTATAAAGCCTAATTACACAATAAAACATTAGTAAGCTGTCATTTCTTTAGACATATTCTTTAATTCTTTGTTCATTCTTCGTTGTTTTACTTTGGAGTTATTGAAACTTAAAAAGAAACTATTGGGAAAGATCAGTACGAGATTTTCAAGGAAGAATCCAGATATCGACGAAGTGCTTCTTGGCATACCACCTTCCTCAGCATCTATCTGTATACTGATGATTTTTCTGAATTATTGGATGGATTTCGTTCATGTATAATCTGTATTTTCGAGTAAATTGAGTGAAGGATGATGTACAGTAGTGGCAAAAAAAACCGGACCGACCCTTATAGCTGATTTCAGAGCCTTGTTCACTCCAGAGCACGATAGACTGGTAACTAAGACTTTCGTGGTTCGAATCCTGCCTGGGAAGGAAACTTTTTGTTTGTACCTTATTCATATTTATTCCCAATACTTTTCGATTGCTGGTAAAATTCATGTTCTGGGAATAATAAGTTAATTAAGTAGTAAAATATCGCTTACCGCTCCAAGCTTAGGAAGAAAGAAATCCAAATGAAAATGTAAAAAGTGTATTTTGAGATACATATTACACCCCATTTTCTCATATGCACTTATTATGGTTCCCACAAGTTCGATGTAGTTGTCTGCCCTAGAATTTCCAAGGAAATTAGAAGAAAGATCTTTGAAAGCGTGCCATGTTATTTTTTCTGTAAAGGAAAGTTTTTATCAAACAAAGAGTCAGCCATAACTTTGTGAATTTGTGGTAAACGTTTCTTTTAAATACTGAAAACCACACGATTGTTTCTTCATTGCGTAGACCTCACTTTGAACTGTTATGAAATTTACTGAATGGAAAGGACCAATATCTGTTTATTTATTAAATGTACAAAAGAACAGTCCACATATGTGGAGTAGCGGCCAGCGCGTCTGGCCGCGAAACCAGGTGGCCCGGGTTCGATTCCCGGTCGGGGCAAGTTACCTGGTTGAGGTTTTTCCGGGGTTTTCCCTCAACCCAATATGAGCAAATTCTGGGTAACTTTCGGTCCTGGACCCCGGACTCATTTAATCGGCATTATCACCTTCATGTCATTCAGACGCTAAATAACCTAAGCTGTTGATAAAGCGTCGTAAAATAACCTACTAAAAAAAGAACATGCCAACAACCATAAGAAACCGGAACTAGGCTATAAACTCATAAAATGCATTAGCTGTTGTTTTGGTTTACGGTCACCAACCCGCGCCAAATGTTTCCTGGCGGAGCGCTTATCGAAAAGTGAAATCATGGTATATACGTGATAGGAAAAAAGAGATGCATTTTCGGATTCAGCGCGCACCAAACCATAAGGGACACATTATATTAATTCGGAGCAAAATTGTTGTTCAGTGTTATAAGTGGAGATAAACAAGTTTCCCTCTCGATAAGAAGAAACATTGTGCGAAGCGTAAGCACAACTCCAGTGACTTCTGCAGTAGATACATTTGAAAGAGGAAAATACTTTCTCGCAATTTGTATCTAACTAGGGTTGAAAATGAATATTTCCCAATATATTTGAACCCTTCACTAATGGACATTGACAGTGTAAAGTGCCAGCAGAATTGTGTCGCCGGCTTAAACAATAAGGAGAACATACACCTTGTGTCGGACTTGGAAGAAACAACTAACAGGGAAAACCTAACGTGTTGCCCGTCAAAAAAGCAATCATATGGCTCTGTAAGAATGCCGGTAACTTAGGTTTGACTCGCTTTAAACTCATTAGTCAGAATCTTCATTAGCGTGGCATCAGAATTATTGAAGAGCTATGCCTAAGATAATTATAAAATATACATATACAGCGATCTAACAATCGAAGCATAATACAGAATTGGAATTCACATTAATTTATGTTTATTTTATTTCTCCAGAAGAAGTATGAGATAATGATTTCGAAGAAGCCACTATCTTACAGTTCACTTTTTCATCCTTAAGAAAGGAAGATTATGTAATTTGAGTAACAGTAAACAACTTCTGGCGTTTGAGTGTGTCAATAAATTAAATACTATAATGACGTGACTATAATGAAGTGACGAAGACTGTAAACGTGTAAATTAGTCTCTGAATAGACTCTAAACTGCAATATTCAGTATATAATTACAATCATATTATGCCAATATATTGGGTAGTTAAGAGTTACATAATTATAGTCATTGTCTTCATTGTCGATGCAGTTTCAACGGGACGTCAGGAAGGCATTAGAATCATCTCGTGGTCTGGACTCTTGGTATAGTTTGGAAGGGATGTTAATAAAATAATTTTAATTACAATCATCTCGTGTTCTTATAAAATGAAACTACTGTACAGTGTTCTTTTCAAAGCCCCGTATTTGAACATATAATGTATAAAATAGGAAATTTAGGAAATTAAACTGCACAAAATACAAAAGCAACTAAAAAAAACATTAAAACTTGTTAATTAATCTATACATATGATAGCCAGACTTAAATCTATATTTGTCGTTTTCTTCCTAACATTGTCCATTGGTGCTATAGTAATGACGTTTCAGATGGGGCTAGTAATGTTGTATGCCAGGTACTTTACACGCATATAGGTTTACATGGTCCTTAACATTACATCACAAGAAGAAATCCAATAGAGCGATGTCGGGTGAAAGTTGAGGCCACGAAATGGGTATATTGTGTCAGTTTCAGCGACCTGAACAGTTGCTTGGAGGTGCACAAACTGTTACATAAGGTCAAGATACAAGATATAGGTACCAGTTATTGTTACTATTAAAAAAGGAAATTTTCTACATTCTGTCCTTCATCAGACCATGCACAATCACCACCTTACCACATGTATTTTGAAACGGACGTTAATGAGCAATACTTTCAATTGCCTCTGTGGCAGATGTATTTTGAAATGAACTTTACTGAGTATTACATACAATCGCCTCTGTAGCATATGTATTTTGGCGTTAATGAGCAATACTTACAATGACCCTCCATAGCGGATGTACGTAGAAATGAACGTTAATGATAAAAACTTACAATCGCCTCTACAGCAGATGTATTTTTATGGACGTTAATGAGTTATACTTACAATCGGCTTCATAGCAGATATATTTGGAAATAAGGTGTAATGAGCAATACTTTAAATTGATTTTATAGCGGATGCATTTTTAAATAGGCTACAGCCTATTACAACGAGCAATACTTGCAATCAGCTCCATAGCAGATGTATTCCGAAGTAGACGTTAATTTGCATTATATAAAAGACTGGCTTAAATTACCCAGCGTTGCCCGGGTTTTAAATTTTGGTCTATTTCTAAATAAACTGTTTGTTAGACTTATCGGAGACCTCGGCAAGGGAACTATATAAAACCAAAACGAACCATATTTACTTATGTTTTCTCCTCCCTAGTGACGAATATTAAAGAAAGTGCCACTAATATCCAAAGAAACTGACTAATCGAAATAATTCCATCTCACCTATGAATAGAGTTTTAACAACATTAAGACCTTATGCTACAGGGATATTTAAGATATTTAACATTGTGATTGATGATAATATTTATCGTACCACGGCAGTATGCATTATTAAGCCTTTCTTCCCACAATATATTTAATTTCCTTCAAGGCCAAACTACAATCTGTAACGGATGGATTCTATCAAATACATGGATTTCAGGGTGTTTTGCAGTAACGGAGACTATACTTATCAGAATTCACTCTCCTGGAGAAGGCAATGTAGAACACTACCACAACAGAAAATCATATTTTTCTATAAACGGCCAAGTCATTAGTGACCATAACTTATTAATAAAGACTTTACTGAGTAACAATAAAATAGGCTCTATATTATTATTGCAATATTATAATATTGTAATATTATCACAAATATTACTATAACTTATAATAATTGCTTAAAATCGAATGGCTATAATAGCAATACGTGGGATAAAAACATTATCTTCTTTCGTTTTTCCAGTTAATATTGCCACTCATATTACATTTCGCATGAGTTTTTGACACAAATTCTTGTTAGTGCATGATTTTGGTGAGTCAGTATTTCGCAATAGTAGGTCTACTATGGCTATTCAATATTAAGTAAATTATGTGGTAGCAATCCTTGTAGTTTGAAAGAATTCTAGAATTAAGTTGGATAAAACAGTCTGCTCACTATCTACAAAACTGCATCGAGGAATTCATAATACGGTCCTGAACTGCGTAAAGGTACTTATTGCATGAATAATCTAGTTTTAGCCTTCATGATGTGTAACAACAATGTGATTTAATTTCGTGTTAAAATTTGCAAGGCCTCGTGAAAGTCTATGTTGAATACAACAGACAATAATAAAGAACGATTGACTGTAGAAGATTTTGCATTTTAATATAATACGTGAATATTTGATCTATTTATTTTTATTTTTTATATATTTAATTAATTTAACTTCCATTTGCACAATTTTAATGCAGCCTATGTTCTTCTCCTGGTTATGAAGGTTAAATGTGCAAACTTTGGCACATATCGGTCAAAGCGTGTAGATTTGTATAGAACAGAACATACACATACATACATACATACATACATACATACATACATACATACATACATACATACATACATACATACATACATACATACATACATACATACATACATACATACATACATACATACATACATACATACATACATACCCACATTCAATTTTATATATTAAGATAGGCATTATTAAATGTTAAAAATTGCAACTGTATCGCACACTTCATAACCGATATAGCTTGAAAGAGAGGTTAATAAAAATTACCTTTGGTTTCAGAAAAATAGTATTATGGGCTGTGTTACGTCACGTGTCAATCACAATTTCATAGTCCAAACGTGAATTTTCGTAGATCCGAATCATGGTGCCAAGATCTGGGGTCTAGAATGTTTTAAGTAAGAACGTGTGCATAATTTCGCCATATGCTCTATGGAGTCAGCGCGTACCTTCACGAGTAACTATTCCGAACTATGAAAAATTGAAGGTAACGGCTAAAGGTAGACTCGTGGTGATTTTAATGAAGTGAGAGGCAAGGATTGCAGATAACATAAACAGTTCACGCTGCATAATATCCTTTATTATCATTCTTCGGACTGTCAGACTATTTTCTGAACGCCTTTCACAGTTTAACCCAGGTTACCACAGTAACCCCAATATTGAGGTTATCTTACCTTGACGTGTACTGCACAGAGCAGTGAAATATTAATGTGCGAGAAGCATAAAGTTAAAGTCTTTATAGCTTGTTTACGACTTATTTTGCAAGTGTGGCGAATGTAACACATTTCGTTATCGGTTTTGTTTTACAAATCTAGTTTTAAATACTTAATATACACACAATATCTGAACATATATCTTCTAAAACATTGGCGCTATAACAATTTCGAGGAATACCGTAACTATCGATTCTTGTCTTACGTACTGCATTCTTTTCTAAGATCACTGCAATAGTTAGTAGGTGTGCTGTAGCCAGTTTTATAGCACGAGAAATAACTCTCAACTGTTGAATATAGATAAATTTAATTTATTTTGATTGGTTCATATTTACTTAAAGTATATTTTAAATTGTACTTTAACAACAAATTAACCAATAATAATAATAATAATAATAATAATAATAATAATAATAATAATAATAATAATAATATTATTTATTTATTTATTATTAATATTTGTGTGCTGAACAACAGTCAGAGGCCAATTATAGTTCAGCAGAATACACAGACATAAGATACAAAGGTTCGAGAATAAATAAAATAATATCTTAATAGTAATTATGCAACGAGCCTATAATGAAGGTAATTAAGAAGTGAGTATTGATATTTATGAAACGAGCGCAAGCGAGTTTCATAATTTTCATACCAGCTTCTTAATTACCATTATAGGCGAGTTTCATACGACTTTTATGCTCGACCATATTTCTAACTTGATATTATTAATTTTTGAGCAATGTCCCGTATGTTGTGAGATGTGCGCATATGCGAAAGTATTGATTTTTTTTCCGAGGAACAGATGTCCACATTGACCTTGCTAGGCCATAAGAACCTACAGAGATAACATTGAAATTAAATTAGACATTGAAAAACGAGATGACAAATTGAATTTATTTGAATATTATTTACAATTAACGCTAATTATTATAGTAACAGAACATACGTAACCTTCTGCGACAGTATTGGATTTCCAGCCTCCGTGACTTTTCGCTAATTCTCTTTCGATTGCATATCCGAGAATAATCGATACTTGCGGTTTTATAACGGTAGAAAGCTGACCTGTCATTGGCTGAACAGTTGTAACCTGAGTCGTCATTGGCTGAAAGACCTGACCTTTGATGAGTAGGTGTACTTTAATGACATGCATTAAAGGACTGCTACCAGGTGTATAATTACTACATTTCGGCATGGTCGAGCATAAACAAACAAAAAACATACGTAAATAAAATTGAGAACAAGGACAGTAAATACTAATAAACGAAACTATACTTTAAAAGGATCTAAATTGTTCCCAGGCAATTTGGCATATTTTATGCATCTACAGACTGGAGAAAGAGATTTTGAATTTCTGCTGTAAAAGAATTTTATGAAATCTTAAACCTTTAGTAGGAATACGAAGGCTGATATTGTTTATGATAGACTAACAATCAATATCACCCTTGATAACTTTGCAAAAAAATTGCTAATCAAGATTTTGACGGCTAGAATAAAGACTACAATAGTTAAAATATTTACAGGTAATATAATTAAAAACAGAGGAATTGGGTATAAATCGAAAAGCACATAAGGAAATACATTTTCTTTGAATATTTTCCAGTTTCACCGAATCAGTTGAAGTAATGGAATTGCAGACTATAGCTGCATATTCAAGTTTAGATCGAACCAAAGTAAATTATAGAATTAATGGAGTCGCAGGAGTAGAAAAAGAATAAGTTATAGACCTTTTTAAACCAAGCATTCTTGTTGAATGTTTATAAATATATTGAACATGATCATGAAAATATAATTTAGAATCAAGTAATACACCAAGATCGTTAATAGAATTTTTTATAATAATACAGACGTTAATAATAATAATAATAATAATAATAATAATAATAATAATAATAATATATTAATAAATATTGCATATTAGAATCTGTTCCTTACTATTTCACATCAAATCTCTTTAGTCACCAGAATATCTTATATTTGATTGTAATAAGATAGTTGGATTATTGAGGTTCGATCCTATTAACATATTGATGTCACTTCTTCTATGTAGCCCTATCTCATATATATATATATATATATTTTTTTTTCCCCCAATCTTTTGTGGAGGATATTCCGCCTATTGGATTCGTAATATCATGAGGATTCTGAGCACTTACTTACTTACATACTTACGGCTTTTAAGGATCCCGGAGGTTCATTACCGCCCTCACATAAGCCCGCCATAGGTCCCTATCCTGAGCAAGATTAATCCAGTCCCTACCATCATATCCCACCTCCCTCAAATCCCTTTTTAACCCAGATAAGACTGACGTCCTATATTTAGGACACCGGACGTTTCACACAAATATGTTAGTAACAATGACTATGACAGACTAAATATAAGAAAAAAATTGGAGGCAATTTATAACACATAAGGATTATGGTATCATGATTGCCGACTATGAAAATCTTACACAACAATGTTAAAAAATAAAACGTCCGGTTCCTATGTATAGGACGTCAGTCTTATCTGGGTTAATATTATCCTCCCATCTACGTCTCGGCCTCCCCAAAGGTCTTATTCCCTCTGGCCTTCCAACTAACACTCTATATGCATTTCTGGATTCGCCCATATGTGTCATATGCCCTGAATAAATAATAATAATAATAATAATAATAATAATAATAATAATAAATATTACGTATTAGATTATCTGTTCCTTACTATTCCACATCAAATCTCTTTAGTCGCCTAGAATATCTTACATTTGATTGTGACAAGGTAGATTACTGAGTTTATATATATTATAAAAACAAAGATGGCAAGACATACAAAATCACTTGAAATATAGAATATGGTAGCAATGTGAAGGTGAATAGTCTGCACTAGAGGATAATAAATTGCGCAGCATTAATAATACAGTCCGTGTTTGGGATTCGTCCGCAAGAGCGTCACGACAAGAGGAAGTTTTACTTACCAGATTGAGGATTGGCCACTGTCGTCTGACACATGACCATCACCTACATGACGAGCCTCAACCGGAGTGTGAGATATGCGTGTGTCACTTAAGGTCGAACTCATTGTATTGCATTGTAGGAAATATGACCGTCACCGTCGACAATATGCAATTCGGCCGACTCTACGTGACGCTCTTGAAAATGATTTTAATTGTGCAAATGCAGTTCTAAGATTTTTATCGAATACAGAACTTGACAGGGTGATTTAATTTTTTATTGACCCGTTTTTCATATCCTCCGGACCCTTTACATCCGTAGGTTATATTTGTTGTTTCATATTTTTAACATAATTGACATCCGGATATTTTATAACATTTTATTGTTTTGAAATACGCTAGATTATTTATCTCCGGTGGTATCTGTTTTATTATTTTATTGTTTCTTTTTAAATACTACCTACAGTCAGAGAACTGGTAACTTTTATAATTTTTTAAGAATTATCTTATAGATACTGCATTTGCGTACATCGTTTTTTTCTTTGACAACGTGTTTTAGTTTCGTGTTAGCATTTAGTCTATTGTATTGTTCATGTTTTTGTTTCTAAAGAGTTTTAGATAAGGGCGCAAATAGCCAGAGTAGCTGTCGCGCCCTTTTTAAACCTAACTAACTAACTAACTATTCACCAGTCTTGTGTGAAGGATACGCTCCTATTGGATTCGTAATAGCACTAGTCAAAATAAATTTTTCTATCTACGGAATGTTGTCCTGGGCTACACAGAATGCTGTGGATTACTTCCGTCCTGACGAAAGTATTGTTTCAATTCTTTGCTGTGTGGAAAGCATGCGGGTACATTACGATGCAGTTGACTTTAGAAACGCAGTTCTATTGGGATCCAGATCACTTGCGCTGTATTTCGTGTTCCTAAGATCAGACTGATAACGCTGGTATTCACACAGCCCAGCCGGTTCTCTTACTTATATAACGGCATGTTCACATTTCAGATGTGCGTTCTTTAATTTTACAAATACCACATGTGTTTGCACAGTCTGGATATGTAGAGATGGCCACATATGGAAAGAACGACGAAAACGCGACAGGAGATTCTTGGAATCCTTGTAATTGCGTGAAAGCTTTATGCTGTTTGTCATTATTATTGTGAGCATGATTGGAATTGTAAGGATGTTTGAGATTTGAAACAAAATTTTCATATTTCATTTTATTTCTGTGTTTATTCTGCCCACGTTTATATTTAACAAGCCTTCTCGTTAACTCCTTCATAATTTCTTTCTCATTTCATGAGGCCGTCCGCCGCTATGGAGTAATGGCTAGCATGTGTGACCGTGGACGAGCGGGCCCGAGTTCAAATCATGATTGGGAGAAATTCCTTGGTTGACGTACTTTTGGGGATTTTCCCTCAACACTTTAAGAGCAAATTTGGGTAATTATCGGCGCTAGACCCTGAACTCTATCGCTGGCATTATCACCTTCATCTCACTCAGACGATAGATAATCATAGCAGTTGATGAAGGCCTAGTCTCGAAACAACAATGCAATTGATAGCCGAAATGATTCATAGATAAATTTTGAATTGTAGTGTCTACTAATTTTTCATTAATAATTCCAGAGAATTTGATCCGTTTGGAAATTAATACCACGGTTAAGTACTTTAGAATTAGACTGTGTTAAATTAACCATTTGCCTTTATACTCCCCGCATTTATTAATCACATCCATTTGTGTACGAATAATAATTGTTTATTAAATTTAAATTAAGTTGAATATTTCGTTTTCATATTTACTATATGTACTCCTAGCCTGAGCAGAACAGCGGGGCTCTTATCGCTTGCGTGACGCTCTTGGATGACGTCACCACATTGGGGGATGTACGCGGTTTTGTGTCAAAAAACGATTTTTCAAAAATAGGTTCATAATTTAGTTTATTATGTTGAAAATATATTCCCAAAATTTCAGGTCTGAATTCAGTCTACAAATGTAACTAAAATATATTTATGTAAAAACGTGCACTAGGCCACGCTCCCTTCTTGACATCCTACTTTAGAGATTCTCAAATATTTCTTTCCAAATTGACATGCAGAAGTTGAGAAAGCTTTGCCATTACAATCCAGAAGGCTGTGGCAACATGTTATCCAGCGTACTTCCTGTTCTTCTTGTAAACAGAGGTGTTAACATGCGTTTTTAAAGCTGACTTTTTACAGTTTTACTTTAGTATAATCTTTGTGTGGACTGTGACAGTTCTTTTTACTTAGTTATTTCAGGACGCTGTATCAATTACGAGGTTATTTAGCGTCGTTGTTGGGATTGATGATAGTGAGATGACGCCGAGAATCCGCTATAGATTACCTGACATTCGCCTTACGGTTGGGGAAAACCTCGGAAAACACCCAACCAGGTAATCAGCCCAAGCAGGGATCGAACCCGCGCCCGAGCGAAACTCCGGATCCGCAGGCATTCGCCGGTGGCTAATGTGACATTATATGGTGCAGAATCATGGGAATTATGACGAAGTGAAGAAAAATGACTGGAAGGAATTGAAATGTGGTTATGGAGAAGAATGAAGCGTGTAAAATGGACAGAAAAAATAAATGAATAGGTGATGAAAGAATAATGCTTAAATTGGCTGAGAAGAAACTGCCTACTGAAGGATGCACTGCAAGAAATTGAAAACGAGAGAAAAGTTTGAGACAGAAGAAGATATCAGATGATAAACAACATTAAGATGTATGGGTCGTATGCGGAGACTATTAAGAAGTCGGAAAATATGGAAAATTGGAGAATGCTGAGTTTGCAGTGAAAGACCTGCCCTTGGGCAGAAAATTACGAGTGAATTATTTTTAATATCTGATATAAAGCTAATCGGCGATGTATGCAATGGAGGGGGAAAGGAAATTGCCACCCTACCTCATTATCTCCTGGCTTAGTTGCCCATAAATGGTGCCTCATTGGTATGACTTTTGAGGTCCAAACTTGTATTCGGACAGTTGACTAAACAACATCTGATAAAAACCTTTCTTCATTGCATTACATCAGGCCTGTACAAACAGGCCTGTACCGCTCGCCGAAACGGAGAGGAAGATACGTCAGAATGACATAGACTTGCTATAGGTAGAGGAGAGGGAAACGACCACTCAGTTGTCTAGTGGAGTACAGTGTGTAGGCCTATTCTCAGTAACTGTTTCACGTTGCTTACCTACTGCTACAGTACAGTATGGAGGAATATAAAAGATTTAACATTTAACGATTTACAGCTCGAACTTATTGATCTTCAATGTGACCTAAGGGCTAAAGATCGTTTGAATAATACTACTAGCCTGGTTGAATTTTACAAGACTAAACATTAGCAATAATATCCACGACTACACAGGCTGGCTGTGAAAATGATTGCTATGTTTGGCTCAACATTTATATTTGTGAGCAACTGTTTTCTATAATCAACTTTAATAAAGGCAGACATCGAACATCTGTAACTGATGTTTCATTATGATCAGTAGGCTACTGTTCCTTTCAGCTGCCAACAGCATAAAACCTCGTTTTGATGTACTGATAAATAAAAATATAACAAAATGATATTTTACATTTAAGTAGCTATAGAATTTCTATTACTACTATAAAATAAATGTTTCTTTATTAATTAATAATAGTCCAAGATAGTTTTGCAAACACTGAACGGGAAGTCATTCCATAAACACTCGTAATAGTACTTCCTTTGTGTACATTTTGTACGAGATCCACCCGTTCTTCCAGTCCGCCCTTATACAGAGCGCAACTAATATCTGCATTCCGCTCATGAGCTGTGAGCCGGCTCGGAGAGCGCAAACCTTGTGCAGGCCTGCATTACATTAATTCATTCATAGCTTTCTGCACAAAGGCAGTTCTTTCACTGCAAACCCGGCATTCTGCAGTCTTTCCAATTTTTTTGCCTGGTTTTTATTCTCCGCATACAATTCATGTAACTTAATGTTGTCTATCATCTGATAACTTCTTCTGCCCCGAACTTTTCTCTCGTTCACCGTTCCTTCCAGTGCATCCTTCAGTAGGCAGTTTCTCCTTAGCCAGTGAGTATTATTCTTTCTTCACCAACTCTTTCTAGCGCAGCTTCATTTCTTATCCTGTCTGTCCGTTTCACACGCACCATTCTTCTCCATATCCACATTTCAAATTCCTCTAGTCGTTCTTCATTTCTCGTCGTAATGTTCATATTTCTGCACCATACAGTCCCACTCTCCACACTAAGAGCTTTACTAGTCTCTTCTTCAGTTATTTTTTTCCAGAGGAACGCAGAAGATGCTCCTTTTTCTATTAAAAGATTCTTTTGCCATTGCTATCCTCCTTTTCGCTTCCTGGCAACAGCTTATAGTACATCTGAAGGGTTTGAAGCTGTCCACTTGTTCCACTGACGTATTTAGAATTTGCGCTGTTGCCTTCTTTATTTTTCTTCCGATAACTATGGTCTTTGTCTTGTCTTGTTTGTATTTATCTTCATCCAATAGGCCTACTGCACATGATAAGAGATTAATTCAGTTCAACAAAGTGATGATGAAAATACAATTTGAAATGTCGGCTTCACACGCAGCAAACATTCAGAGTTTTGTAGAATGTCGGATGATGTCACTGTAGCTGTGCGACGCAATTGCAGAAATTTATGCCCCTCGGGTTCAGTAGGAGGTGGCTGGGCACAGAACAAGCCCGATGACGCAGTCCTGCGATTCGGGACCCTGCGCCGAATGTGAGATTTTGTTTATGGCGCAAGGCTTCAAAATATATGGGAGCAGGAACCCAGGAGAACCCGAAGGTGTGGGTTGGGGCCTTGTAAGAACATCTGTGGAATCTTTATGACCTTTACAATGACTCGTAACAGGTACGACAAGTTTACGGACGCTCTTTGACCAACTCCTCCATAACCGATCGACATGCCCCTTCCTAAATTGGGGATTGTGCTGAGATGCGCGAGAGTGTGTGTAGTCTTTCCCGATTTTCGAGCTTGTTTTTGGGATGTAAGATTCTTGCCAAGAATTTTAGAGAGTACGAGTATGGTTAACAGTATAATCTCTTCGACATTCTATTCAATCATCTATTTTTCTGGTTAAAAACTTCGTGTTAAGAATGCATTGGGGTGACATTTCAATTTTCTAAAATACTTAAACTAATACATACAGTTATCACACTGGATGTAAATAGTCTCTGTACGAAGTTTCATCTAATTTTGTTAAGAAATTTAATCTGACCATACTTTCTGTTAGTACGGTGACGTAATTAATTACAATAGGTTATTATTTATTATTATTTATTATTTGAATATACAATTTCTTGAACCCTATTTCACCCGAAAGTACATTAGGGTTATAGTTATAGCCTGAGTTTATATTTTTATAATGAGAATTTTTTGACGCGGGTAACCCAGTCTTGCTACTTAAAATTAACACTTATATCTACTACATTAATTTGAATTATTTACAAGTTATTAAATATATTACATATAAAATAACATTGACGTGGGTAACCCAACCTTGCTACTTAAAATTAACACTTATATCTACTACAATAATTTGAATTATTTACACGTTCTTAAATATATTACATATAAAATTACAAAACTATTTATAACAGCACGTTTTTGTGAACACATTGAATAGTGATTTGTCATGTATTACGTTACAAAAATTTAAATGTCCGACCAAAATAAATCTTTTGTTTTCCAACACTGGACAATGAAACAAAAGGTGATCCACAGTTTGCTGTTCCTCACAGACACATAAATAGCCATTGTCCTTATGTAATTTAAATCGTTATAGATAAGACCCAAATTTCCCATGACCCGATAAAAATTGCGTTAGTATAAAATCTGGTATAATTTGGTTGCTATTTAAGCGGGTGTCGACGCTAGGAAAAAAGATTTCTCTCGTAACTGAACCCTTTGTACTGCATAGCCACTGATTGTTCAACCTATTCATTATGTGCTCATTTATTTTTCTTTTCACATATGAATAAGGACACAGACTATAGCTCAAATTGAAGTTCGAAACTACAGCACTCTTTGCCAGTTCATCAGCTCTTTCATTTCCTGCTTTTCCACTGTGTCCTCGCACCCATGAGAAGCAAATGTGTTTGTCGCAATGTATTACATTTCTTCTGATTTCCACTGCCAGTGGATTTAAGTTAAACTTATTATCTATAGATTTGAGTGCTGTTTATGAATCACTGTAGATGCAACAATTGTAATTATTGAGTTTAGTCCATATCAGTGCCTCATTAATAGCTAATAATTCAGCTTTCACAATGGAGCATCTAGGTGAAAGTTTGTTCCTCTGTGTGTACACTTCTTGGCCGTTGCAATATGCAACAAAAGCGCATCCGACCTGATCAATAGCACCTTCTTTAGATATTTTTTACCCATCTGTAAAGATCTGTACATTGTGGTTGCTCATGCATCTGGTGATGCATAGGTTTTTGGATAGGTTTTGGATGACTGAAATTGTGATGTGTTTGAAATAGTAGTTTCGAAACATAGAGGAGAAACAAATGAATGTGACAGCATAATGAATTCCTTATTATTCGTATATAAATTGTGTGATTAATACAATTTATGCAGAAAGGAAAAAAGTATTTTACTTACAACTTCAAATTAGTGTAATTCTGAAAATGTTGAGATTAGGACACATGTTTATATGACATTTTTTGCCCAGAATGTCTTCGGAAATAAGCTCCGTAAATCCTCGTGAACCACTCTGTATAAGACTCAAATAGTTTCATAGTATCATTTATATTATCCCTAAGTGTATTTCTTAATATTAAATTTCAGTGTTTCTCAATTACTCTGTAAATGGGCCTTTAAGATTCAACATTGAATAATTTTTTTGAAGAAATTGTAACTCCCCTAGACCCTTCAATTTATGATCAAGAAGTCTATCCCATTATAATGACGATAAGAATAAGAGCAACATGTAATTCCATCGTAACTTCAAGAAGAATATATCAAATGATGGAATGAGATATGCCAACATTCTGACACGTCCCTGCGGGCTTGAAGGCGGTATAATCACACCTAGACAATAGTTGGACACATGTGCAGACGCCCAGTACACACGGTGAAATAGTATGGATTATATGATCACTTCTGACTAATAACTCCAGTATAATGACTTATGGAAAGAGTCCATTAACATGAGTATTTATTGAGCTTATTATCTTAGTTAATGGTCTGTAAAGTAAATGAAAACTCCTTAGTTACAAACAGCAACAGTTAATTATCTGCCATCTGTATTTAAATACGTTAAAACATTAATTGTTCAACATAAAATAATGAAATAATCACACAACTATGTACATAAATTTGTATTTCACAATATCAACAGAAAGTATTTATGGTTCTGAAAGAAGGATTTTGTAATGACTCATAAAACAAGCATACACATACAGATAAATGCTAAACTATAAAAGCTGATTGGTAAACAAGAGTTGTCTAGCCTACTGATATATTTTTTAGAGTCTGTTACTGATGTACTAGAAGTTTCCGATAAAATTTTACTTATGTTTAAAAACGCTCATTTAAGGAGAGAGGATAGTATTTTGTGATGAAAAATGAGTAAATTTTCAAAAATATTTTTTTCCTTAAAATACTCTGTGATGTGTGGAATACATTGTATAACATTTTGTGGGTATTTGTGCCCTTATCGGATGTTAAGACGCCATTTTTAAATTTCCTGCGCTCTGGATTTTTAAATCACACCGCCCTTTGATTGTTGTTTTCGGAACTGTATTTTTTTTTCAAAACAAGATTTTTCTTTAAAATACTCTGTGATGTGTGTGGAATACATTGTATAACATTTTGTGGGTATTTGTGCCCTTATCGGATGTTAAGACGCCATTTTTAAACTTTCTGCGCTCTGGATTTTTAAATCACACCGCCCTTTGTTTGCTCTTTCTGGAACTTTATTTTTTTGGTACATTGCCAGACAAAAATCGATATAATTTCTGAACTATTGAAGATATATGCATGAAATTTAGAATACACATTCTCTAGACTACTAGGAAACTTTTCTCTGTAACAGAATGTTTCTAATTGATTTCATTTAAAAAAAATAAGTCTGTCTATTTGCAAGAAAGAAAATAAAAAAGTGTTATTAAATTTTAATTGTTTATTTTACAAATGTAGGGACTAATATCAAAATTATGTTATAGACAGTTTGTAGAGCATACTTTTACAAGTAAATTGTAACAAACTGTTTGAATTTATCTTTTAAAAAGGCTTAGATATATCGATTTTAGTAAAATCCTGCGTTGCGTACACTTTTTTTTTTCAAATCTGACCCCCAAATATATTCTTTTTTTTTTCAAAATATTTGTATTTGATTGAGTTGCTATAGCCACGAGCTCTCTACATATAAAAGAATAATATTTTACACCAAATAGGAACAAATTAAAAAAAAAATACCGTCCTCTCTCCTTAAGTTTAGAAATAACACTACATGAATTTATGACTTTCTAGTCGCGTATGTGGCACAGAAGTAACAAGATTGCCGGTCTTCCATTTAGACGACTTGGGTTCTATCTTCGGACAAGTCGTGAAGGAATTTTTTGTGAACAAAGCACACGTTGCAGATAATTTTTCGTATTTTTGTTCGCTTTGATACGTAATAACGTTTCATTTTAACCTCACATGATTTGCCTTATGACTTGAAATACATTTTAATCAATTCCTACAATCCTCGAGATCAGCTGAGACATACGGGGAACATAAAAGCTATGAATATCGCTGCCTCTTTACGTCAGTGATTATAAGGTTACAGGACCCGTACTTCTAATACAGCAGTTCAGGCGAATACAAAGCCAACATGCTTAGTCTTCATATGCTACCTTATCATCTTTCTCATGGACATTACCATCAGAAAGGTTGAGAAACGCTGGTGTAGACCACATGGTCAGGATAGAGTTATGTCTTCGATTCTGTACAGGCTCTACAGAGTCTTCGAAAATAAAATAAAAACAATACCTTCTGAGCTACCACACCTTTATTGTTATTGTCAGAAGTCTTCATTGTGGTTTCGAATCTTTTCTCCACAATGTCAAGTCCTTTGTTGTATAGAAGCACGCTTTCGTTGGGAAAGGTTTGATTGCTCACGGATTTGCTGATGGATATTGTAATTGTATTCATAATCTGTTAATATTATGTCCCTGTATGGTTTCTAAAGAATAGATCGTCAAAAATATTAAAGAAAAAAATTAAATGAGGTGTTTTATTATTAGCGTTCGATGTATTGAATCTTTTACATATTATCCTGTAAAATCTTATGAAATATATGTAGGTTTATTACAGTCAAATTACTTATCAATAGTACACACGTTGAACCATTACGATATTACATGAAATGGTATATAAAAGTTTTTGACAAACGTTTTCGCCATAACCATGGCATCTTCAGGTCATATTAAAGTAGAACACAATAACACATGATGAACACTTAAAATATTCAGGTTAAAACAATCGTTAAAGGTTTAAAAACAGGTGTTGTAGGCAGTTTGAACATATGCCATTAAGAATATACATGTAGCATGAAATTAACACCATGAAGAACATAGAATAGGCAATTGACACTGCACTAATTGATAAGTGTACAAAGAAGTAGAATAAAAGCATAACAATCTTCAAATACAGGCAGATGCAATTCCCAAAATAACGAAACATGCTACAGTATGTGGGTCGCTCGTGCTGCTGTTTTATTTTGGGAACTGCATCTGCCTATTTGAAGATTGTTATGCTTTTATTCTACTTCTTTGTACACTTATCAATTAGTACAGTGTTAATTGCCTATGCTATGTTCTTCATGGTGTTAATTTCATGCTACATGTATATTTTTAATGGCATATGTTCAAATGCCTACCACACCAGTTTTTAAACCTTTAACGATTGTTTTAACCTGAATATTTTAAGTGTTCATCATGTGTTATTGTGTTCTCCTTTAATATGACCTGAAGATGGCATGGTTATGGCGAAAACATTTGTCAAAAACTTTTATATACCATTTCATGTAATATCGTAATGGTTCAACGTGTGTACTATTGATAAGTAATTTGACTGTAATAAACCTACATATATTTGATATTTATATTATACTTATCGGACCCAACATGCCTTTAAAACTGTAAAATCTTGATAATATCTTCAGTAGCTTTGAGGATATTGCTTCTTGGACTTATTTTTATTGAAATTATTTCACGTACGATGTTGGATACTACGAACTGCCAAAGTATAACAGATTTTAAAACATACTGTCCTCGGAGAACTCGATCGGAATGACATGTTACAGAATTTGATGTGTAGTATCGAAACGGAGTTGGTGGAGGGGATAAAAAATTTTCAGTATTCCTTTAGCTAGCATGCGGGACGGAAGAGCGAAATTTTGTGCGCGAAGGAAGCACATCGAGGGAAAGCATTAAAATGGAAAGATTTTATATTAAGGTACGGTAATTAATCAAATTATAACATAAAACAGTAAATAAGTCAATATTGCTCAATTTTAGGCCCAGCTGTATATGACTTTTGCGTGATGAAGTGTTGAAGGGAAACTATGTACTTTGTATGTTTAAAACGCTGTTTGCAGACAAATTTCTTCTTGTTTCTGGAGTTCTGCTACAACTGCACAATTCTGTATTGAATTAGTCTATAGGTCTACATACATAAACACAAAACACACAGCTTCCTCCAGGACTTCAGGCGGTGTTGAACTCCTATCATACATTTTAAAATGAAATATTGATTGAAAACCAACAAACTAGCAAAAATGAAACTGTTTTTCTATTTGTTTATTTTCATAATTATGGCACTAGGCATACACTATCGCTTACAATGTTTTCCACTATTTCAGACTGTGTTGAGAGTTCCATATCGTCAATATTACTAGAATCATCATCATCATCATCATCATCATCATCATCATCATCATCATCATCATCATCATCATCATCATCATCACTGATGCTGTTAGGCGTCGGGTTCACCTCTCTCCGACCATCTCTTCCAAATTTCTCTATCTTTGCACATTTTCTTTATTTCAACCATTATCTTTCCACGTTGTGCTATTTTCTCTATAGTATTTTCCCTCTTAAATCTTGGTCTACCTCTTCATATCCTTCCTTCCACTCGCATCTCCATTATCTGTTTAACTTTCTTTTCCTCTATCTTTCTATACACATGTCCGAACCACTTTAGTTGCTTTTCTTCTATATTCTCTATTATGGATTTCTTTAGCTTTACCGTTTCTCTTATTTTTTCGTTTCTTATTCGATCCCTTCTAGTTTTTCCTGAGATATAGTATTTCATTTCCAGCAGTTATCTTGCTTTTGCATTTGTGTTCTATATTGTAGTAATGTTTTTATTATTGAGTTATATATTTGCATTTTGGACTTGATATTGATCTTTTTTTTTTTTTTTGCAACTATTGTTTACTAGAATCTTACATAGTCTATCTAAATAAATTAATAGTTTTTGCAGACCGATTATTTAGTCCTGACAGCTCAGCGACGCGAAAGAGGGGAAGTAATAGGAGTAGTGGGGAGAGTTCCGGAGTAGAGATAAGGGCGAGCGGTCGGTAAAGGAATGCAGTACAGCTTAATATTGCACCACAGTCTAGTATATACAGTCACGAAGCTTGAGTTGTGAGGGTGCTAGGAACAATAGACTGTGCAGGTACTATTTCGCATTGTCTGTAATGAGGCGATATTAGCGATCCTAGTGGTTAGCAACTATCTATGGATGCATGTTTACTTTGTACTGAGCTACGTGACTGTATATACTAGACTTTGATTGTACTAGAAACATACCGCTATACCGCACGCATGACATCCTATCGCTCCGAAGGCAAGCGAGTGAATAATCCAAACACCCCTTGGCGTAACTAAATGGACTCGCCTGACCCAGGCGCATATCTCCGGCGATTGTCACGACTAAATAATCGTTCTGTACCTACTATGTACTTATGTAACTTGAAGAAAAAACAGCGTATGCATCTTTCATATAATGGCTATTAGTACACTCGTACGAAGTTTACGATACTCGCCGAGTCTCGCGTCGTAACTTACTTCGTACTCTTGTTTTAATAGAAATCATTACATGTCCGTTGCATAATAATTATACTATTTTCAACTTCAGTCTTTATTCAACTTTCCAAATCAGCGGGGTGAAAAAAAAAGCCGTGAAATTTTGCTAGAGCCGTCTGTCAGCATTCTTCTACATGCAGTAGACCTACGACACGGTACCCAGTGCATTAGTGGCCTTCAGCAAATAGCCATACTAACGAGGGAGTTTGAAATGGGCTTATGCCGAAACTTCCTAACAAACTGCGAGCACTGCTGCCACAGCGAATCAGTCGGTATGAGAAGTTTTACAGTAGTATAATGAAACTCTCTGGTTTCATGGCGGGTTTACCATTGGCCACAGCTTGAGAAAAGGCGAAACAAGTATCTGTTCTTCCTTTTCGGTAATCAAATCCAGGTCCTCTCGGTTTCGCGTTGGCAGCCTAATAATTATACAACATAAATGCACGTGTATAAGAAATATTTTCATTTTACACATTATAAATCTTCATAGTATAAGTAGGGATCCTATTTTACGGTGCATAAAAGTCTTTAATTTCGCTATAAAATTTGCTTAATTTTTGTGTTATTTTGCAAAAAAAAAAACTAACTTATAACTACGGTATTATTTAAAATTTTAAAAATATAACTTTTTGACTCTCGTCGTGCAATTTACATTATTTTTTACTTTTTTAGTTGCTTATTTAACGGCGCTGTATCAACTACTAGGTTATTTAGCGTCGATGAGATTGATGATAGCGAGATGAGGCCGAGGATTCGCCATAGATTACCTTGCATTTCACATTACGGTTGGGGAAAACCTCGGAAAAAACCCAACCAGGTAATCAGCCCAAGCGGGGATCGAACCCACTCCCTAACGCAACTTCAGACCGGCAGAGCAAGCGTCTTAACCGACTGAGTCACGTCAGTGGCCCCAAATTACATTATTATAGACTAGAAGGTCTGTATTCATAAAGGTCATCTTAAGATTCTTTGCACTTTTAATAATAGGCCTACATCACAATTTTCTACCGGCGGCACTTACATGTTGTGTAGTTTCTTATATAAGAAATTTAATAATAACATAATAATAATAATAATAATAATAATAATAATAATAATAATAATAATAATAATAATAATAATAATAATAATAATAATAATAATAATGGTTTATTTTAACTGGCAGAGTTAAGGCCATTCGACCTTCTCTTCCACTCAACCAGTATGATAGAAAATTACTACATTGCTATGAATATAACATAATTAATACAATACAATACAATACAATACAATTCAAAGCAATACAATACTACAATACAAAACAATATAATACATAATTATTATAATACAATGACAATTCTTTCTATCTTCACAACACCAATAAAATAATTATGTAATAATAATAATAATAATAATAATAATAATAATAATAATCTTCTTATCAATACAATTCAAAGCAATACAATACTACAATACAAGAAATATAATACCTATATGTGAATATTATAAACTAATAGACACCACAAAACATTCAGGTTATATCTATCTTATATTTAAAAATAAATTCATTCGAATTTCGGTTTGAATATTGGATTCAATATTGTGTATTGAATTATTAAAATAGGGTTTGAATATTGTACTTAAAATGTTGCACACCAATATCAGTACTTGGGCACTTTAAATTAAAATTTTGTAAAAGAAAATAGCCTACATTTTATTTTTTTATTTGGTTATTTAACGATGCTGTATCAACTATTAGGTTATTTAGCGTCGATGGAATTGGTGATAGTGAGGTGGTATTTAGCGAGGATTCGCCATAGATTACCTGAAATTCGACTTAGGGTTGGGGAAAATCTCGGAAAAAACCCAACCAGGTAATCAGCCTAAGTGGAAAAATTTCTCTTAAAACCACTAATTTCGAACAATTTTGTGCTAAAGCAAAATTTTCGCTTTATATCACGAGTTTAATTAAACTTACTTATGATTTCGAAGGGCTTGAAACATAAAATATTTGCTTTTATCAGCTAAAACCGTATTTCGCGATTCCGAGGTTTGCTAAAACTAGATATCTCTCAAGTTGTGTTGAATGGACACGCTGCAAGACGTGCTTGAATGTATACAGACTGTTGCTCTGCAAGCAGCGAGATGGTCTGTTGGGTGATGACCTCAGGTGCCTCAAGGGGAAGAGCCCCATTCAACAAAATCGCTGTCATTATCTTTGTGCCTCAAATTGCTTTGAATTCTACTTCAGTTTATCCAGCATCGATTAGAACAGTCATGCCAAAGACACCGGCCACTACGAGAGGGTTACAATGCTCGTACGTTCAATTTTGATACTTTACGAAAAATTCAGAACTCTGTGTGCAATAATGTCCGTTCATATTTAAATAGGCCTAGAATCATACAAACGCTTTATTCGCGAAACCAATATTAAACATGCTTATTGTAAAATATCTAGGGTTACCATGAGAAGAAATTCTATAGGAGGACATGGAATCTAAAATAAGAGGACATTGCTGAAAAAAGGACTTTTTAAAAATTGGTATGAACAAAATTAAAGATAAAAACAATGGCTCACCTTAGTTTTCTCACTAGTTGCTGGATCAGTATTACATCTGTACCCTACTTGTCAGTGGAGCCCACTTTGTGCACAAGAGTCTGAAGAGACAAACTTCTGTCTTGTACCAAATAACTATGGAACTGTTCACAGGACATGTCCTTGAAATTATATTTCACCATGATGATACCTCTGACTGTCTCCGTTAGCATGCGATTTCGTTCTTTTGTCCACTGAGCAGATATTAGGGAAAATACTCTCTCAGCACTTCCATTGTGACTTGGAATAAAGAAATAGAATTGACATATTTTTAAGAGTTCTGAGAAAGTTTCAGTGCTCGCAGAACTATTGGAATTGAAGAATTTGCACCATTGTTTATCTAAACTTAATTCTTTGTCCAAATTAACTTGATTGGCATATCTTTGTACATTGCAGAATAAAATTGATAAAATAGGTTAGATTCATGAATAGTGATATTTTTAATATGTAAGAATTCAATGCATATCAATAGGTCAACATATTTTATGCTTTTTTATGTGCTCCAACTTCAACCATTGAAGCAGTTAAATTCTTTCATAGGTTTTCATCATTTGTTTAAATATTCTATGCATAATATCGCACATTATTCAATGTTCATATAAATTCTAGTTGAAATGCGAAATGCCGGACATTTCAATTTTTTAATGCCTGTCGGACAGGATGAAATGATTACACAAAAGGACATTTGCTCCTTTTGCCGGACGGATGGCAATCCTAAAAATATCAAATTAGTTAATTACATAATTTATGATTTCCTCTCTCACATAGTGAATACTGTATTCTAAATTATCTACAATTTAAAGTATGGAAAATATGGTTATGGTTTTCTTATTGAAATCACTGAATTATACTGATATTAACCATCAAAATATTGTATAAGAACATATCTACGTTCATAAGTATTGTGCAGTACGGAATTGTACTTGAAATTAAAATAAAAAAAAAAAACTTTCGGTATTCACAAATTACTAAGATTGTAGCTATTCACAAATTACCAAGGTTGTACTTTTTTTCCACTAGAAAAACTATACTATAATATTACTTACTTAGCCCTACTTAATTCAGTAGTTATTAAAGAACCCGGAAGTTCATTGCCGCCTAGCGTTGCCAACTTTTTTAAAGAAATTACGGGAGATTAAGAAATCGACAAAATTTTACATAGAAAATTGGCAAATTATTCAGTTCAATTAAAAAACCAGGCTTTATTCTCATTTCGACAGCTAATTAAACTAACTGTATTTTGACATTTGTCTCCATAACAGTAGAAAATTTGTACGCGTTGCTGCTCTGATTTCATTTTGTTTTACTCACTGTTGCCCAACACCTGTCCAATTACAGTTCATGAGATAAAATATCCTCTTTGTAAGAGCATTACCACTTGGTATGTATAGAAAAAAACTAGCCAGTTTTTTTTCAAAATTATAATATTAATATTGTTTCATTTTAAACAGATGAGCACTAAAACCCATTTCCTGCAAGCATTACCTTCCAAAAAGACTGCATATTTCAATGTATCTCTCGAATAACAACATTCATCATATGAACAGTCATCATTCACGGCAAAATCAATTGTTTAGGATAATAAGGGAGAAAAATGCTCGAAGAGAAAAAAAATTCGGTAGTCGGGAGACTGATAAAATTAGGGGTAAATAGGGAGATTCCGGGAAATACGGGAGAGTTGGCAACCCTATTGCCGCTCTCACATAAGCCCGCCTTCGGTCTCTATCCTGAGCAAGATTAATCCAGTCCATACCATCATATCTCACCTCCCTCAAATTTATTTTAATATCATCCTCCCATCTACGTTTAAGCCTCCCAAAAGTCTTTTTCCCCTCAACTCTTCCAATTAACACTATATATAGATTCACCCATATATGCTACATGCTCTGCCCATCTCAAACGTCTGCATTTAATATTCATAATTATATTAGGTGAAGAATACAAAGCGCGCAATTCTGCTTTGTGTAACTTTCTCAATTTTTCTGGGACTTCATCACTCTTAGCCCCAAATATTTTCCTAAGCACCTTATTCTCGAACACCCTTAATCTCTGTTCCTCTCAAAATACTATAATATTACAGTACTAAAATTGTTTTGTATACTTTCAAAAAAGTAAACTTGAGTAGTAAAAGAATGAAATAACTTTGTAACTTCTGAAACAGAATAGATACAATGCAATAAATACACTAAATCGTAACTAGCCTTAAGTAGAGCCTTCGACATGCTCATTTCACCGCTGTTATGCTCTGATTGTAAACGTTTGATCAATCTTTCTCGATCCTTTTCACTAGCATTTCTATATTCTGCCTCATACTTATTTTCTTAGTAGGTACTTCTGAATATTACATATACACGGTGCTCCGTTCAAACCTCCCTGATTTCAATTATAATTATAAAACGGAAAGTATGAACAATAGGCCAATGGAATTACAAAGAATTAAAAAAACACGTAGATTTTATTTTACTCACACTAGTATACCTCTACATGTGCCCTATATTGGTAGCACGAATAATATCCGATGGAATATTGGGGAAATGTGCTGATGGAAAAACCATTAAGGCATGATGTGAGAAGTTTCTGGCGACTGGAAGTGTGAACAAACAATCCGGAAGTTCTCGTCGACGTGTCTCAGAGTAAAATATTTAAGAAATTAAAGCAGGATTTCAGAGAAGTCCTCGAATATCAATTCGCCATGCAATTCAATGTGCCGAGATGAACTGTGTATCGAGTTCTTCATAAGGAACTTCGTTTGTACCCCTAAAAGGTGCAAATTATTCAACAATTAAAACCAGATGACAGGCCATATTCTCTCCGGTAATTTTTTTGCACTGTAATTATTGATTTCGTCTCTGCATACTAGAAAACAGTTTGTACGCGTTGCTGCGGAGCCGCCATTTTGTTTTATGCCATTGCTGCCCCACATGTTGCAGATGAATTAACTTCAAACAAATGACGTAACAATTCTTTTAGTTTCTCTTTCTTTTAATACCAGTCTCACTTCATAAATCCGCATAACTTGTTAGCAGTGATTAATTGAAATCAGGGAGGTTTGAATGGAATACCGTGTACTGTATGTATATTTTTTCATGATGAAATAGACATCGGTGCTATACTGACGGATTATCCAGTTGCTATGTTATTTATAATGATTACGTTGAAATAACAACGTAAATGTAAAGACCCGAAAAACAGATGAATAGAGACTTTGTGTGAATACGCTATTAAATTTTAATCCACCATACTAATACCACAGTCTAGTATATACAGTCACGAAGCTTGTGTTGTGAGGGTGCTAGGAACAATAGACTGTGCCGGTACTATTTCGCATTGTCTGTAATGAGGCGATATTAGCGATCCTAGTGGTTAGCAACTATCTATGGATGCATATTTACTACGTATTGAGCTTCGTGACTGTATATACTAGACTGTGCTAATACTTTGGACAGTTAACGAATATTTCAAGCTGTCCATGTAATAAATTAACTTAATATATTTGTTACTAGTTTTTATTTTTTATTGGTAAATGGATGTTTTGTAGAATGCAGAGTTGGATGTTTACTCCAATATGAAGCGGAGTTTCTAGTTCACATTTAAGGCGTTGTTTTCTGTCATTGGCCGTGTTTTATAGCTGATTCATGACGAATTATCCTTGTCGAACAGGATACTTTTGGGTATAAATAACAACCAGATTTACCTTTTCACTCTTGACTCCGAACGAGCTCAAATTTGATGATTGATAATTAGAGTCTTGTTCCATAATTGCCTGCACTTCCGTTGCAAACAAGATTACAAGGAAATTAGAATACTTTCTTTAAATTAACTTACAGATGCATGTTTTTACGCGTTTTTACTGACATCCGATACGTTCTATCTTCTTAATGTTAACGTCAAGCTGCACCTGAATTTATTTCTTCCTACTTCCTGCGTTATATCAACTTATTTTTACGTAAATTGAATAGCATTTTTTATTAGAAACCCTATAATAATTTTACATTTTTCTAGCATATTTAATGTTCACAAAGTTTGTTTTTCTTCACATCCGACATTTACGAACTGATGCTCATGGAATTAAGTAAATTGGTGATAGAAGAGTGTGGTAAATATTTCATCTTTTATTTCCCTCTTGTTTCTCGCTTACAGCGGAAAATGACACCTGAATCTGTGATTTTTTTTTTCTAATCCCACTTCCATTATTGTCGTTTAAAGCAGCGTTTCTCAAACTTTTTTGAAGTGAGGACTACTTTTTTAAGTCAGAACAGTTCTGCGGACCACCTTACTCTTATTCCCTTCTAAAGCAAATTTATCATTTTTGCAGTATATTTTAATACTATAGTCCCGTCGCTCTAATTTCCGGTAGCCAATCGCGTTGCAGGTCGGCTACATTTAAACGTGTGCGTCTCGTGATTCGCTGATTCATTTCTTAAGGCTCGATAAATACTTAATATAATCGCCAGCCATTTTAGCTCTTTCGTTGGCGTTCGCAGAAAGCACACGAAGACGTTATTTGCCGCTCAATTATTTACTGAATTACATTGCGTTTGATTTATTATCATAGGAGCTACGACATGATAATGTTTAACGGTGTAGAAAATAGATTCCTCGTATGGTAGCTCGGCAACGTAAGAACAAAAATGGCGAACGATATTACCTACCTAGACTTTATAGAGCCTTCACTTTCTAAGACGTAAGAAGAGGCGGAGTCACGCCGGAAATAACAGCGTCGGGAATATAGTATACTTATATTTTTAAATAAAATTAATTAATGATAATACTTTTCTAATTATATTTTTTGTAGCCAATCACAAGTAACTTATAACAAATTCTGTGCATTGTTGATTCATCGCTGTCTAGTTGCTTGAAATCTTTCTTATGTGGTACACGCAGTAGTTGTCCATGTTTCTGTTAAATAGTGTCTATTATAAATAATGTAAAACTGACTTCGATCCGGATCTTTGAAAAGAAAGGAACATGATTATATGCTTCATTTAGGCAGCGCTAATAATTCAGAAGCTGTGTGTGAAGAAATATATTAATGTCAGTGATTATAGTGCCATTACAGAAATATCTAGTCCTAGTGATAGCTATTCAAAGAAAAAATACTTTCGTAAATATGACAAGAGTTATTTGGAACTTGGATTTACTTGATGTGGCAATGAGAGTGAACCAAAACCTCGGTGCGGTGTCTAAAATTTCTTATATCGTCATCTGGAAAAAAATAAATAAATAAAATAAATGCAGAAACATGCCCGATCTTCAACAAGTAAGGATGCAATTTGGCACGTTCTATTTTATTTGTGTACGACATATTGTACGTGCCCATTTCAATGTGCAGACTGGGTGTCGGTAAAACTATCAAGAAAGTCATCAGTACATGAAAAGGTTCGGTACTTTAGTCCTCTGTTATGAATTCGAGTGGTCCCTGGCTGGGTTACAGGTTCGGCACCAGATGTGCAGGGAAAAGATGGCGAGAAATGCCACGTTCATAGTTCATAGTGCTTTAAAAAATCCCTCGTTTTTTGCTGAGAGTAGAGTGGGTGAACGGGTACGGTAAGAAATTATTTCATAAAATATTAGTACTGGGAGAAGAAGTGAAAGGCGATTGTCATGTGTCATTTCCAAACTCTGAGATTTTCAGCTGTAGTGTGATATGCAATTCGTTTGAATTTTATTTCTTTTTCTGTCTTTTTTAAGGACCACAAGGGCAGAACCACAGGTGGTCTGCGGACCATAGTGTGAGAAACGCTGCTTTAAAGAGATTGAGTTACGTTATGAATTTATTTTATGTTATAATATGTAAAATTGAAATGCAGATATCATTCCTTTGTGTGATGTTTTATAGAACTATACTTATATATAAATTTATTCCATACTAGCTGTACCCGTGAACTCCGCTGCACCCGTTAGAAATAAATATAAAGTAATTACATAATTAAAATAGGACATTTGATCCCGGGAACATTCGTGTTTGATAGAAGGATAAATCGTTTAATATGTTACTTAATTTAAATTGCATCCAAATAATTAAAATGCGATCATTTTGGTCCAGAGACACTCATTTGGTGCAATGACAATTCCTTTAACATGTTTCTTAATTTTTATTACATGCAACCGTAGTTTAATGAAGATTGACATCATTTAGATTTAATGTGTATATTTTATCTTACTTGTTATAGGTTTCCATTGAATTATGGTAATAACTTAATTTTAACTATTGTTTTTCTACGTATTCAGTAAATGGCGTTTGGCCCACTATGTTCTGAACCCTTCATCGTTACCAAAATTATATTATACAATATTACATATTATATTATATTATATTATATTATATTATATTATATTATATTATATTATATTATATTATATTATATTATATTATATTATATTGTATCAGAAGTTACTGTAATAACATTATAGCATTATGTCCATCTAGAGAAACTACACTTTCCAATGGTGAAATAGTAATTAATTATACAATTCGGTTAATTTAGCTTCCGTTATTACTTCATACAAACACAGAAACATTCTCTGTAGGCTATCTTTCATAGCTTTCGATTGTTGCTGTCCAAGGCCCCTTATAAACGAAGTCATTTGTTTTTTAATTCAATACCGGCCTTAGATGGCAGTTATTTTAATTTTAAAACTCATTTATCTCATTAAATATCAGTCCTATCAAAATTTTTCAAGGGATAAAACTTATTGAAAATTATTTTTAAAGAAACTTTTGTTATGTAACATTTTTCACACAAATCAATAATAAGCGAGATATTTCGATTTATTTAAGTCAGGCCCCCTTATAACCCCCTTTTAAATAATGTATTTTGAATATCATATAGCCTAAAATCTAAGTTACAACGAACATAAATTATATTACAATTTTAATCGAAATCCGTTCAGCCATTATCGCGTGAAAAGGTAACAAACATACAAACAGACAGACAGACAGACGGACAGAATACAAACAAAAATTTCAAGGTCTCTTTTTGTTTCTTAAAGCGATTTTCGGTTTCAGGGTGGTTAATTATATATGTTAGGACCAATTATTTTTGGAAAATCGAAAATTACCAGAAAAATTTCTGCTACAGATTTATTATTAGTATAGATTAGTATAGATGCATAGTGTATCGGAAGTCTGATTAGTGTAATAATATGTAACTAGTCTGCGATGTATGCAATGGAGGAGGGAAGGAACTGGCCAACTTACCCCATTATCTCCTGGCTTAGTTGCCTAATGAGTAATGCCTTTGTTGTCACTTATGAGTAGACTTCGAAGTTCAGGTCCCGATGGAGGAGACACAGGTTAACTGATAGCGGAGTGTTGGACGGAGGTGGGGGAACGGGTTAGGGCTTGTTTACTTTTTCCGGTCTGGTTGAAGGTTTCATACGTACTATAGCACTGAAGCTGGGACAGTTGGGATTACGTGAATTTATTGCGATGTTGAGAACGAAATTCAACGTGGACAAAAAACTGACAGTAGAAATACTGTAAGCAATTGTTTTTTTTTTAAATAACTGATATAACTGATGTAAATTTAATTTAATGTGGTATATGCTTGCGCCTAAAGCTCTTGTACTTGTCCATTTTTATGTTTACAGCTTATTCTATGTTCTATATGTGTGCACATATTAATAATCTACTATACTTATAATTATCTTTAAATTCAAATTTCAAATTTATTCACAATTTACATTTGAAATGAATACATATAAATAGTATGTATTGTGGGTCCCGATCAACGGCATGGCGCGTCCTCAGGTTGCGGATCCATAGTCTACATCCAAATAATGGAGGGTAGAACAATATATTGAATAATAGTCGTGGACAGCCGATAATAATAATCTCCAGACTTTTAGGTTGGGCGTAATGGAAAACCCATCACCGTAAAAAAAATAATATTATTATCCCTAATAATAAGCCTAATAATGATTCTCTGGCACGATAATAAAGGAATAAAACAAAAATTTTACACTTGGAACGATAAAATAAAAAACGAGAGAGTCTTTATAGAACATAAAGGGGTAACATTAGGAGCAAAAGAACTAGCTAGATATAGAATAGACTTCGTATATACAACCAGGTTAGGTTAGATGGGAATGGCATATCACAAATAGGAGATTACATGTTGTATTATGGGGAAGGAAAAATATGAACCAAAGGAACAGATTCTTTGTTCATAAAAGTAATAAAATCAGCAGTAAAAAGGTCGTATTTATCAGTGACAGGTTATCATTATTGGTAAAGGGAGATGGTGCGACATCATCTATAAATGCTCACGTTCTACAGAAGAGAAAGACGACCATATAATCATAGTTTAATGCTGAAAATTGGAAATATGTTATCGAGTTCCTAGATATCACATGAAAATTACCAGGATTTCAATGCTAAGTACTGATTAGGAGGATAGTTTTTAGACCAACTATTGGAAAAAAAGAGCCTGAACGGGGAAAAATTAGTAGTGACAATGGAGTTAGATTAGCTCAACTTTGCCACATCGAAAAATTTAATTGTCAAAAGTACATTTCCCATAAGGATATACATAAATATACTTGAATCCAGACGTTTGAGATGGGCAGGGCATGTGGACAAAATGATGGGTTACCTCAGAAATGCATTAGAGTGTAAGTTAATGAGGGAAAAAGACCGTTTTTAATTTAAATTCGTAGTGGGAGGATAATATTAAAATGGATCTGAAGGTGGGGTAAATATAAGACATTTTCTTGCAAGGATAGGGACCGCTGGCTGACTTATAACAATCAATGAACCTTCGGGTTTTAAAAGCCATTTGTAAGTAATTTGTAAGTATACATATAAATAGATACCCGAAATGAGCATATGCTCGTGCTCAGGTATAGTTAGTCTACATAAATTTTGTTGAGATCAAATAATAACTGATGATAGATATAATAATAATAATAATAATAATAATAATAATAATAATAATAATAATAATAGAATAACCGTGACGAGATGATACAAAGATAGTAATACAAAATAATTCATTAATAATAATAATAATAATAATAATAATAATATTGTTAATATTAGTAATAAAACAAAAATATTTACAATAATAAAAAATACTAAGACGGATAAAATAAAATATAAAACCACTTGGAGTTAACAACAACTTAAATAAGCATATAATAACCAGGAAAAAATGGCGAACTCGAAAATCAACAGAAAAGTTCGTTGTATCGCAGATGACAGCAACCGCCGTATTGACATTGTGTTACGCATTATTGGTAATAGGGGAGCCGAAGGTCTACGTAACTGCCGTTCTCTTCGAACCTTCTCATACAATCATGGGAAGTTAATGCGGAAAAACAAAATGTCTACGAGTCAAACTGTTCATTATTACCTGGATAAATACAAATAATATTGAAATATATTAATCAAGTTTCAGTTATAGATCTCCCCCTTTTGTGCAAGAGGTATCATATCAAAATATTTTATGAATGGCGGGGAAAATATAAATTTCAAGAACTCTCTAGTGACAGAGATAGTGACAAGTACAATCATGTGTATCTGTGGCGATGCTAAGAAATCATTTATTGGAGATATACACTGTTATTAATTAAGAAAATGATCTAAATGTATCGTAGTTTTGCAAAAAAATACTGTATGTTGGCTTTTCAGATCCGGCAACATTGGACAACATGAGGCTTACCTCATGAAATTATTGAAGTAATTATTAATGAGAAAGCTTCGTTTTTTAAATTTAAATTCTAGTGGAATAAAACAGACATGAAAATAAATATAAACATTTTCTTTCAAATCCCAGCCATGCTGACAATAACAATCATGAACAACATAAAGGTATTAGCCCATTATCCCCTGTCACTTGTTGCTTTTTTTTAATTCGTTATATTATTTTGTTAAGAGAAAATCCACAAACGATTAGAGAAAACACGGGAATTTTACTGGAAGCAAGTAAAGAGATAGGTTTGGAAGTAAATCCCGAAAAGACAAAGTATATGATTATGTCTCTTGAGCAGAATATTGTACGAAATGGAAATATAAAAGTTGGAAATTTATCTTTTGAAGAGGCGGAGAAGTTCCAATATCTTGGAGCAACAATAACAAATATAAATGATACTCTGGAGGAAATTAAACACAGAATTAATATGGGAAATGCCTGTTATTATTCGGTTGAGAAGCTTTTATCATTCAGTCTGCTGTCAAAAAATCTGAAAGTTAGAATTTATAAAACAGTTATATCACCGGTTGTTCTTTATGGTTGTGAAACTTTGAGAGACTCTCACTTTGAGAGAGGAACATAGATTAAAGGTGTTTGAGAATAAGTTGCTTAGAAAAATATTTGGGGCTAAGAGTAATGAAGTTACAGGAGAATGGAGAAAGATACACAACACAGAACTGCACGCATTGTATTCTTCATAATAGGAACATTAAATCCAGACGTTTGAGATGGGCAGGGCATGTAGCACGTATGGGCGAATCCAGAAATGCATATAGAGTGTTAGTTGGGAGGCCTGAGGGAAAAAGACCTTTAGGGAGGCCGAGATGTAGATGGGAGGATAATATTAAAATGGATTTGAGGGAGGTGTGATGTGATGATAGAGAAGGGATTAATCTTGCTCAGGATAGGGACCAATGGCGGGCTTATGTGAGGGCGGCAATGAACCTCCGGGTTCCTTAAAAGCCAGTAAGTAAGTAGTATTTTGAGAGGAGACGTTTACACCTTTCTGTTGACATAGTCGGTTGAGTGTATCGAAGAGAACGCAAAGTTCTAAATATTTTAATGCATGTGGGTAATAATTCACGCGTTTATTACACTTTAATTGCGACACTCGTCGCTCTGGTGCTCACTGTACCACGGAGATAACAAGCCCTCTGTTACGGGTGATCAATTCAAACATGTACCGTCACCTGCTCCACATCATATGTCTATGGTAATGCTAACCTCGTAAAAGCAACTTTCTTATTTGTTCCGTTACTGTAAATTTTACTCAATTACATAGATGCTAATAAACGTAATAGTGTTGTAATAGAGTTACTGCAAACAAGCTACTTGAAAGTTTGTTGTTATTAGTGTTGCTAGAGACTATAAATTATCAAATAATCATGCCGACATCGTTTTATTTAACTTCGCAAGTCTTAATTTTCAAGTTAGTTCAGGATTTCTATGAAGATACGTTTACAGTCTGGATTCTTGAATAAGAAATGTTAAATATTTTATATTGGTTAAACATTAAGGGTACTATGCATAGACATTTCGCTAGCTCGCGCTACGAGCGTGCTAAACTAGCCCCGGCTATCGAGTGATTACTTGTACAGGATTCATATCATATCTTATCGCTAACAATGGTTTATGAATACGAAAAACGTTAGTTCGCTGATCATCCACCGGAAGCCCGCGCTAAGAATGTCTATGAATATGGCCCCTAAGATATTTGTTTTGAAGCCTGCTGTGGAATTTGAATAAAAATTGAGGGAAGTTTCATTACGGATACTCATCAGAATAAAAACAAGGGCCCAAGAATAATATTCAATCTGTAGGATAATTCAAAATATGACCAATATAAAATAAGTATGTATTTAACAAAAATTAAAAAAGGGTTAAGAGAAATTACATGTCATGCATGAGGCCACCAGAAAGACTAGGTAATACAGTGCTCTCATTTTACGAGGAAACTTCGCATCGTTCCGACACCGGCTATTCCTTCAAGATTTTTTTTTTCTTAATCGTTACCTCTATTATTACGTTTTCTAAAATGTTTGTTTAAAAAAAATAGATATTCGAGTTTTCTCTCTTAAAATACTGAAAATATTAGTTGCATAGAATCGTAATGTAAGCGGCCGAGTTATAGCAGAAATAGGACTGTTTTTCTGATTGAGGATATTCCAAGTGATCCGTCTATTGCAGCAGAAGTGACACGGTTGGTTTCGATAAATCAAATTAATCTCTCTTGAAATTTTCTGTCATCTCATTTCTCGTAAGAAATCTCTTTTTCCATTAATGATCTAAAGTACGTAGGTCTGCATAAGGTTTGCGCTCTCCGAGCCGGCTCACAGCTCATGAGCGGATTGGAGATATTAGCTGCGCTCTGTACAAGGGTGGACTGGAAGAAGGGGTGATCTCGTACAAAATATACACAAAAGCAAGTACTATTACGAGTGTTTATGAAATGAATTCCCGTTCAGTGTTTGCAAAAGTATCTTGGACTATTATTAATTAATAAAGAAATATTTATTTTACAGAAGTAATAGAAATTCTTTAGCTACTTAAATGTACAATATCATTTTGTTATATTTTTATTTATCAGTACATCAAAACGAGGTTTTATGCTGTTGGCAGCTAAAAGGAACAGTAGCCTACTGATCGTAATGAAACATCAGTTACAGATCTTCGATGTATGTCTTTATTAAAGTTGATTATAGAAAACAGTTGCTCACAAATATAAATGTTGAGCCAAACGTAGCAATCATTTCCACAGCCAGTCTGTGTAGTCGTGGATATTATTGCTAATGTTTAGTCTTGTAAAACTCAACCAGACTAGTAGTATTATTCAAACGATCTTTAGCTCTTAGGTCACATTGAAGATCAGTAAATTCGAGCTGTAAATCGTTAAATGTTAAATGTTACGTTCCGTCTTTTAGATTCCTCCATACTGTACTACTGTAAGCAAGAAACAGTTAGGTAGTTTTTGCATTCACGTAATTTTCAGAAAAGTCTCAGAATACAGTTACTGAGTCGTTGAATAGTAAAGCCTAAATTTCTAACACTGCCTACACACTGCACTCCACTAGATAACTGAGTGGTCGTTTCCCTCTCATCTACCTATAGCAAGTCTATATCATTCTGACGTATCTTCCTCTCAGTTTCGGCGAGCGGTAAACACAGCTCTCCCGCTCCGAAGGAGCGCGCGCGCTCGTTGAGCGCTGTTTGTGCAGGTATGATCTAAAGCAACTTCACGATCACCAACATCCATATCCAAGTAATCCAAGTATAACAATAATCGTCTTCGAAATAATCAGCTGTGGACCTAGCTGCCATTTTGCTTTACTAGGCTTACTTGTCACTGGTTATCTCCTTTAATCGCAGAAATATGACCGGTTAGAGATTACCATGGTTAAACTCCTGTTCAAGTCCTAACCGAGGTCGATGCACCGTAAAAATTCTTAACCTGGGGTTAGGTGGCAATTTTAACCGTTGGTTACACTAACCGACGTTGGTGCATGTGATCATTAGGATTAAGTATAACCTCTTATTCTTGGTAAACTGGACGGTTAATAAAAAAATCGGATAATCCGTACCGTAAAATATTTTCATATGTTGTGTTTAACATGCTACTCGTAGATAGTGGACCAGAAGTTCACTAATTTAAGTCTGGTTGTCAATGATGGCTTTATAAGGACCAAGGAAATTCCTTGTGATGTTTCTTCGCGGAAAGATAAGAATAGTAGAAGTCTCCTGTTGTAGATTTACATACTTTATACACTTTATCCTTGTTTTTCATTAAATCGTGCACAGTTGTAACACCAGTATCGTAATCTTATGCGAAATGAGCAGTGGGTTTCTCTTTCCCTAAAGCTCTGAATTAGTTGCATTTTATTTCGGTACTTAGCAAAATACTTTTGCTGTAAATTGTGCGGAAGTTCTTGCGATCATTTCTTTGAAAGCAGGTAGTGACTATTTTACAAGTTGGGAAAAACACCAAGTAACTGTTCTTATTGCCAGCAGTAGTACTATGTAAAGGTTAAGACTTGTATTTTATTTTGAATAAACTTTATTTATTCGGCTTCCTCCAAAGGTTACCATAAAATTATTTAAAAAAAAAGGAGAGGTGAACAAATATATTGAAAGAGAGAAAATAATGGAGAAGGAAAAAATAATTTACATTTACTTACAAATGGCTTTACAATTATAAATAACTGAAAACCATTAAACAAATCATCATTGATACCAGTTGAAACATCAATTCTTCCTAGTATCTACATATCATGTTATCAGGTGATCGCAGTTGTCTATATACTCTAGGAAAATTAGGTAATAATCAGGCTTCGGCCTAGGGGGACAGAGTAACCAGTTTAGAGTACACGAAGTATAAATGATGTTATGACCCGTATGCAGTTACCAGACTACAACAGCACAGGTGGGTCCGTAATGTGATTTACCGTTGTGTGCAGACCTATTGCAGCTTGGCTGCGGTACGTGTAACAGGCTTCGGCGTAGGGACACCTGATTGAAGGTTACAACTCACGTTAATACTTTAATGGTAGACATTTATTGTCTACACTAGGAATGTACTGTATATACTGCATCTGTACAGGAAGAAATATATTTTGTGCCGTACTGTGACGGACTGTTCACATGTTGAGACACGAAGTAATGGCGCGCTCCATCTCCCACTCCACTCGACCAACACAACACTATAGTCAGTGCGTTTGAACTGCATGCGTTTCTGTGCCCAGGACCGAAGCCTGGTAATAATATAAGGTATAGTAGGGGAGACTGTTGTACCTTTAGCATAGTGTACCTTTGAACATTTTTTGTTTTTTAATTTTTGCTGCTACCTAGAGGACTCAAACTGAAGTAGATTGTAGAGAAAGCCGCTAAGTAGCTATGGTCGTAGTTTCAGTTTGATTTATTGCAAAGTGTGAGTTCTGTGGACAAAATATTTTTAGTACCAAATGTAAACATTTCGTTCATTGATATATGTTTCCTAACACAAAACCAGATTGTATTTGTTAATATCTTTCAAGTACAGTGTGTTCCCTATCATCTGGTGAGTAATAACATATTTTAATTTCCTTGATTTATTCGAATATATAGTTTTGGGAGCCATATTTGTTTAAACGTGCACCCTCTTGTACCTTTGAACACAAAACATATTGTACCATGGAACATGTTCCAAGGTACACAATACCATCGGTATTTGTTTTTCTTTTATTTTAAGATCATGTCACGAAGTAAGTCTGGAGTTACGAGGCCCCCAATTGATCCGGATGTCTTGAAGAAAGCTGTTGAAGCAGTTATTGCTCCTCCAGGAAATAAAATCTCAATCAGAGAAGCCTGCTCTTGTGTATGATTGCAAATATATTTTAAATATGATTGTCAATTCTTACAGATATATTAACCACCTGTATTCCGTATGCTCCAACTTACAAATTCAAATTCAAATTTACTTACAATTTACATTTGAAATGAAATACATGTGAATAGATACCCGAAATGAGCATATGCTCGTGCTCGGGTACAGTCCAGTAGTCTACATAAATTTTACAGGGATCAAATAATAATGCTGAAGATAGAAATAATAGTAACAATAATAATAATAATAATAATAATAATAATAATATGATAATAATAATAATAATCGTGACAGAAATGATACAAAGATTGTAATACAAAATAATTCATTAATAATAATAATAATATTAATAATAATAACAATAATAATAACAATAATAATAAGAATAGTGATAAAACATAAATATTTACAATAATAAAATAAATACTAAGACGGATAAAATGAAATATAAAACCACTAGCGAGAGTTAAAACAACTTAAATAAGCATATAATAACCGGAAAAAAATGAACTCGAAAATCAACAGAAAAGTTCGTTGTATCGCAGACGACAGCAACCGCCGTATTGACATTGTGTTGTGTATTAATGGTAGTAGGCGGGAGCCGAAAGTCTACGTAAGTGCCATTCTCTTCGAATCTTCTCGTACAATCATGGGAAGTTAATGCTGAAAAACAAAATGTCTACGAGTCAAACTGTTCATTATTACCAGGATAAATACAAATAATACTGAAATATATTAATCTAGTTTCAGTTATAGATCTCCCCTTTTGTGCAAGAGGTATCATATCAAAATATTTTATGAATGGCGGGGAAAATATAAATTTCAAGAACTCTCTAGTGACAAGAGATGGTGACAAGTACAATCAAGTGTATCTTTGGCGATGATAAGAAATCATTTATTGGAGATGTACACTGTTATTAATAAAGAAAATGATCTATTTATATTTATTACAATGTTTTATCTTATAGGTTACATGCATCAGATAAATACAATAAAAATTAGTACCATATAATGCTAGTAATAATAAAATAAATAAATAAATAAATAAAAAAACAAGGGTGTATGTTTCAAGGTACATGAACCTGTTGCACCTTTGAACACATTACATATCCCTTTATTCTATTTTTTCCATCCTTAATAAATGTGTAGAACATTAAAATACATACAGGAAGTTGTAAAGGAATCTTCAATAATTATTTCAAGCATTTTTTCATTTAAAAAATTTCATTTCCAAAAATTAAAGAAAAAAGAAATAAAATGTGAAAAGTGTTTAAAGGTACAACAGTCTCCCCTACTACTTTTTTCCGCAGCAAAGAAAGAAGAGAGCGAGAGAAAGACAATCGGATAATCCGCCGATCGGTTAATAGGTTGACGGATAATCGGGGTTTCACTGTATTGTCGAGACTTGTCGCTGCTAACCGGATATCTCCAATATTCGCCTCACATTCTGTTAGTGTTTTCTTTACGAATGTCTTAATTAAATATTAAGTAGGCCTATTGCTATCCCCCGATATCCAAGCATCCTGCACCTATTCTTCATTTACGAGTTCCACTAACGATTTGTAGGTGAGGCTATTAAAAGTTGGAATTGTCCAAGCTGGTCCCCTTCATTTGCGCACGTAACGCGATACATTTGACTGGCGTTTCCTGAACCCATTGATATGGGCAACCAATCGCACGTCTTGTGCCCTTTCTTCCGTACAGAAAATGTAACTCACCTTACTCCAGATTCCGACAGAGACTTGCTCGCATACTGAAACGTGCTATAAAAACTCATTTTATATCGCTATCTGCCATCCATACCCACACAAAAGTGGAACGGATGCATTCGTAACCTGTTGGCCTTCTAATGTCTCTGCGAGACGCATAAAAACTGGTAGAAAAATTCTGGATGTGCCGCTGTCCGGCTCTGAATTTCGTTCAGCACAGTTACCGGCTTTCCTTGAGCTCTGCAACGACTTACGGCTTCAGCCTATCTTCTTGACGTAGTTCACGTTCCGTTTGGTAGACATTACCAACTGGCACGAATTCCCCCTTTCGCCATTCTCTTTGACACCTTATACCTGATACATCATCGCTCCCATCAATCAACAGAGTTACGTAACACGCGCCGACCATGTGGCCAGAAACTTTTTTATACTATAAGTTAATAAAAATTGCTTCGGATTTCGGAGTTCAAGACAGCATTGTCAAATAATAATAATAATAATAATAATAATAATAATAATAATAATAATAATAATAATAATTCATTCCTTCATTGTTTTCTATCCAAGGGCAGATCTTTCACTGCGAATCCAGTAAAGTAGAACCCAGATTATTCAATTAACCGACTGTCTATTTCTCGCTCTTTTTTTTCTTCAAAAATAAATAACTTATATGAAGTTCTGTTTTGTATATCATTTCAGTCTAGTGTATACAGTCACGAAGCTCAATACGTAGGGAATGTGCATCCAGTTGCTAACCACTAGGATCGCTACTATCGTCTCATTACAGACAATACGAAATAGTACCGACACAGTCTATTGTTCCTAGTACCCTCACAATTCAAGCTTCGTGACTGTGTATAATAGACTGCGTTAGTAGGTTCTACATATGGTTATTACAAGCCTTTATCGTTACACAGCATTGTCTAAATTGCCGTTCTATAATATAACTTGTTATAAAATGTCTTCCACGGGTGTTAACAGAGAACGTGTTGTGCTAAGTATCGAAAAAAATGGAAATAATTGAATCGTTTGAGAAAGAAAAATGCTCATCTCGCATCAGAATACGAGATTGGAGTTACAACTGCGCGATTTAATAAAAGCAACAAGAATAAAGAGTAAAAAAGTATGTAAATCTACAACATGGGATCTCCTTTATTCCTGTGTTTCCTGAGACAGTCATTACAAAGGGCTTCCTTATCCCTTAAAAACCCGTCGTTTATAACCAGATTTAAATTAGTGAACTTCTGATCCACTACATAGCGAGTTAAATACAAGACCATGGGGGAAATTACAAAATCTTCCATGGTACGGATTATCCTATTTTTTCGATTAACCGTTCAGTCCATCCCCTTCATTACCACGGATAATAGAGGTTCTACTGTATTCTCCAATCTTTCCTATTTTCTGCCTTTCCCTTACAAGCAAACATTCTGATGAGGGCAGATAAAAATGTAAAAATTTTTTCCTTCTACCATGTTAATAATGTCAAAACTAGTGCTTATACAAATTTTGGCCACTCCATCGCTTTTACGAGGCCGTCCAGAAAGTGATTTTCCCTGGGCCCGTTTACGAAAAAAAAACACAATTTCATGGAATAATTTGTTGAAACAGATCCACTAGTTGTTGCACTATTTTTCAACATGTTCCCCACTGGAATTGGGACATCTGTCATACCATGGGATCAATATGTGTATTCTTGTGTCGTGTTTTGCACCTTTCTGTTGATCCCATGTTATGGCAAAAGTCTCATTTCCGGTGGGGTATAGGTTGAAAAAAAAGCGCAACAATTGCTGTATCTGTTCCAATAAATCTTTCCATGAAATTATGCTTTTTTCTGTAAATGACCCCCAGGGAAAATCACTTTCTGGACGACCTCGTAATTGGGTTGAGTGGTCAAAATTTGTATAAGCATTTGTTTCGACACTATTAACATGGTGGAAGAAAAAATAATAACTTTTTTGTTGCCCCCATCAGAATTTTTGCTTGTTAGTCTCCGAATATGATCCATATAGGTCTACCTTAAATGTCGTCTACCATCGCATATCTTCTTCTGCCCCGAACTCTTCTCCCGTCCACCATTCCTTTCAGTGTATCGTTCAATAGGCAGTTTTTTTCTCAGCCAGTGACCCAACTAATTTTGTTTTCTCTTTCTGATCAGCTTCAACATCATTCTTTCTTCACCCACTCTTTACAGCACAGCTTCATTTCTTATTCTGTCTGTCCACTTGACAAGCTCCATTCTTCATCATATCCATATTTCAAATGCTTCTATTCGCTTCTCTTCACTTCTTCGTAATGCTCATGTTTCTGAACCAGACAATACCGCACTCCACACACACCACTTCACTAGTCTCTTCCTAGTTCTTTTCCCAGAGGTCTACAGAAAATGCTCCTTTTTCTACTAAAAGCTTCCTTTGCCATTACTATCCTCCTTTTGACTTCCTGGAAGCAGCTCATGTTTTAGTATTTGAAGGTGTCCACTTGCTCTACTGCCTTATTTCGAATTAGCATGCTTACCTTTTTATTTTTCTTCTGATAACCATGGTCTTCGTCTTGTTTGCATTTATCTTCATCCCATTCTGCTGAGAGATGTCATTTAGCTGCAGTAGTTTATCCTTTAGTATCGTCTCCTCTTCTGCTAACAACGTCAAATCACCAGCAAATCTCATGCACTTTATTATTCTTCCTCCTACTATCATCCCTCCCATGTTCTGAAAACAGTTCTTCACTAAATCTTCCAAGTAGACGTTGAACACCCTTGTCGTAATTCTCTCCCTAATCCATTTCCCTCTGACATTTCTTCTTCTATCCTGACTTTGAGACGTTTGTTTCATAAAGCTCACTTAATATCCTTCTCTCTTTCAAATTCACACCAATTTTCTTCAGGATCCCCATCAGATCGTTCCAATCTCCTCTGCAAAATTCAAATACCTTAATAATAATAATAATAATAATAATAATAATAATAATAATAATAATAATAATATATTCATAGTTTTCTGCCCAAAGGCAAGTCTTTCACTGTAAATCCAGCATTTTCCAATCTTTCCTCTTTTCTGCCTTCCTCTTAGTTTCCAAATAATACCCATTTATTTCTTAACTAGCCGTACCCGAGCGCTCCGCTGCACTTGTTAGAAATAAATATAAAGTAATTACATAATTAAAATAGGACATCTGCCCCAGGGAACATTCGTGTTTGATAGAAGGATAAATAGTTTAATATGTTACTTAATTTAAATTGTATTTAAGTAATTAAACTGCGATCATTTTGGTCCAGAGACCACTCATTTGGTCCAATGATAATTCCTTTAACATGTTTCTTATTTGTTATTACATGCAAATGATTAAAATATGATCACTAGGTTCAGAGAACATCCGTTTAACATTTTTCCAAATTAGTCTTGAATGCATCTTTAATAAATCACTCCAAATTCATAGAGTGGATTGTGTACGAAGATAATTTTTCTGTGCGTAAAGATCTATTTTCATCTTACCTCATTCCTTATATGTAGTATTACATCCATCTAGAGAAACTACACATTTCAGATAGTGAAGGAATTATCCAAATTAGCTTCTGAGATTACTTCATACAAACAGACAAATTTAATATTCTCTGTATATTAATATTGATAAACGTCAAGGCCGCCTTAAATAGACGGAGTCATTTGTTTTAATTTCATCATAGTCATCGATGTCGTTCCTGCAATAACTCCTTTGTGACATATCGATTTTCAGACTTTTGCTCTATTAAATGACTTAAATAGTTATACAGCAAATAATACAATATCTTATATGTAATTATATTTCTTTCTTTCGAAAATGTAAGAATTCACGATCTCCTGTGTACCACTGCCATAGAATGAATAAATCTGTTTTTTCTTCCTACTGAAAAAATTTATATTTTGCACACAGGAATTACGGAACAACGACACTATAATCTGAGGCGGCGTTGAAAATGTATTGTATTGTTATTTTAAAACTCTTGTATATCCTTAAATATCAGTCCTATCAAAATTTTTCCTGGAATAAAACTTATCGTAAATAATGTTTAAAGAAACTTTTGCTATGTAACATCACAAAAATCAGTAATAAGCGAGATATTTCGATTTATTTAATTCAGGCCCCCTTATAACCCCCCTTTTAAATAAAGTATTTTGAATGCCATATAGCCTAAAATCTAAGTTACAACGAACTTAATTTATGCTCCAATTTTCATCGAAATCCGTTCAGCCATTATCGCGTGAAAAGGTAATAAAACATCCAGACAGACAGACAGACATACAAACAAAAATTTAAAAAAAGCGATTTTCGGTTTCAGGATGATTAATTATACATGTTAACACCAATTATTTTTGGAAAATCGAAAATTACCAGAAAAATTTCGCTTACAGATTTATTTATTAGTATAGATGTCGTCTATCATCTAATATCTTCTGCCCCGGATCTGTGGTCGTCCGTAGCCAGCGTTTTGTCAGCGGACTAGCCTACTGACGGCCTTTAACGGGAGATAAATAATAAATAAAATGTAGTTACGTCATTCCACAAGCATTAGTCTAAGCTCTGATGTGGTAGGAATATTTTGACTTTACGTGGTCAATAACTTTTTGATATTGCATACCACATTGTGTACGATGCCTGCTTATAACTTCCGCGTTTTGTTTTACTTGTTCCATACAAGAGATTAATTAGGAGATGGGCGGGATAGAAGGGACATACCGGAGCGGGACGGCCCACTCGCGTCTAACCATAAGCATGGGTATTAATTATGCTGATTGTTTCAATTCTGTAAGCAACGACGAGGAAAAAAATAAGTTTCGTGTGACGTGATTAACCCTCATTACATGATTATACATTTTCTTGCTGCAAGAACTACATGAGAACACACGTGTTGCGTAATTGTAACTTTAAGAAATAGCTTGTTATATTTAATGATACAATTTGATAATATAGTGCATAATAAATAAGAAAAAATTATATTAGAGACAATTTTTATATTAGAAAGAACAACACGTGGAACAATTAGTACAAACCAAGTGATTATAGACAGAAAAGAAGTTCTTTGAAAAAATTACTGGAGAACATTGAAATAGATCGACTGAGACGTAATTCGTGAGTGGTGATAATGATGACCAAATGCCAAGACATTGATTCCTATCCATAGATATTAATTGAGACGTTCAGAGCAGAAGTGGTGTAAGTCAAGAATGGGTAATGAGGGTTAAAGTAAACATTCTGTAAAATACAGCGCAAAGTAGCAATTAATATTCAATTTACTTAAACTATTAGTAGTCAGTGGATAGCAAGAAGGACATATTAATTGCTACTTTGCGCTGTATTTTACAGAATTTTTACTTTAAACCTCATTACCCAATTTCGACTTACACCACTTTTGCTCTGAACGGCTCAATTGTTCTTTCCGCTACATTTGCTTGGAATTGAATTTTTGTGTATGCTTTCAAATAGTGATGAACATTTTCTGGATCGTCTTATTAAGCAATTTTTAGCTAATCGTTTTTTCTCATTTATATAACTGTAGATTCTACTCGTAGAATGTTTTATTTTCGCTGTCAGGATTAAGGGCGGAAAGCCTAATCTTCCAATTAACCAGACCTAATACAGTAGTGAAATATATGTGTAATACATATGAATCAGGGACTGCAGAAACAGCACATGTCACTATTTGTGGCAAAATGAGTTTATTCGAGTTTCATGGACTGTTGATATAGGTCTGTCATTCCATGAAGATATGTGTCGAGACATGCAGTATAATTATTTGAGGAGTATAGTATCAAAGTTAGACGACTCCATATTTTGCGATTTCGAGATATTGATTGTTTATCATAGAATTTTGTGTGCTGAATGCAATTCTGGAACTGTTTAGGTTTGAAAACGGAAAGAACAGAGCGAAAATAGCACTTAATTGTGCGGTTTAGAATCAAAATGTAGACAACTCCACTGTGGCTGGTTTCAAATTAGCACAATTCCTTCAGTAGCCAATGAGAAGCCCACATTCGTGCCACCTTTTCCCATCATGCATCGCGAATCCAACATGGCTGATTGTTTCTATAATCGGTTTTTGAATGAATAAATACTATTTTACGTAAATTTTACTTTGAAACCGAGTTAGAAGAGACTTAGATTAAAAAATAGACAATTTAACTTTAAATACGGCTTCGCTTGGTTTCAAAAACAGACAACTCCACTTTAAATATGGCTTCATTTGGTTTCAAAAACAGACAACTCCATGACTTAGTTTCAGAGGTGGACAACTCCACTTTTTAAACTTAAATTTCGACCTAAATATTAATTTTAATCACATTTTGAGAATGAAACAAATATTTCTATGACCCATGAGAATGTTAAAAAAAATGTACAGTAGTGGCAAAAAAAACCGGACCGACACTTGTAGCTGATACAACAGAATCCTGTGCTGTGTATTGTGTCAAACTGTGGTAATTTCAATATGGGTAGTGAAGCCAGAGGTATGTACTGCTATTTAATGTAAAAATACGCAGTTATCTTTTTTTTTAGTAAGTTATTTTACGACGCTTTATCAACAGTTTAGGTTATTTAGCGTCTGAATGAGATGAAGGTGATAATGCTGGTGAAATGAGTCCGGGGTCCAACACCGAAAGTTACCCAGCATTTGCTCATATTGGGTTGAGGAAAAACCCCAGAAAAAACCTCAACCAGGTAACTTGCCCCGATCGGGAATCGAACACGGGCCATCTGGTTTCACGGCCAGACTTGCTAAACGTTATCTTTGCCGAATAGAGGTAGAAATGTAATATTGATGCTAGATGAAAATAAAACTCTTAAAGTTTTTTCGTCTCTAAGTTTGAGGCACTGAAGGAAACAAAAGCCGGTAAGAATTGAACAAATGCAATAAATTTTATTGTTACAATTAATTACACAAGATGGATGTGTTTTGTGACTAGCAAAATTTTAATCTGTGACTCTGAAATCAGCTACAAGGGTCGCTCCGGTTTTTTTTACCACTACTGTACAGTACGTATAACGGTAACATTCATTTCCAAGAATATAGTTTTTTTTCCTCGTCTGTAAAAAAGCAAAAGTGGAGTTGTCCAACTTTGATAACAAACTCCTCATTTAGTCCTGACAGTCGCTGGCAATTTGCGTCTGGGTCAGGCGAGTCCATTTAGTTACACCAAGGGGTGTTTGGGTTAGTCAGTTGCTTGCCTTCAGAGCGATCGGATGTCATGCGTGAGGTAGAGCTGTATGTTTCCAGTACAGTTAAGCTGTACTGCATTTCTTTACTGACCGCTCGCTCTTATCTCTACTCCGGAGCTATCCCCACTACTCCTATTACTTCCCCTCTTTCGCGTCGTCGAGCTGTCAGAACTAAATAATCGGTCTGTACAGTTGATTTTGGCGATCACTGGGTTAAAACATCTGTGCCGCTATAAGCCAAAGTGTGTGGATCTGTATTGGTCCTCAAAAGCAAAGTCAAACTTAGACCTTCTCATTTTATCCTGTCGGAATAGTCTTGTAGTCTGAAAGGCATCTTACGTAAATAACAAGAATTAAATGATTTCTGAATATTCTGAGTGATTAAAGAAAGGTTATATAATGAAATAAATTGTCAACACCTGATACGGAAGTACTTTTCTTGCCATCCAACACCACTAGGTCTATACCTAAGCTCTACATTAGAGAAAGAGTTTCACATATGAATTTCTACTATAATTGGAAAATAAATTCAACAGATTATGCATATTTTGTCACGTGCTCAATATAGAGATTTCAGTCAAGATCACGTGCTCGATCGACCTCTGTCGCTGAAATACCGAACGCAACTGCTGTACCCATATGGAGACGAGTGACGCACGAGAACGAGGCATGTCTGTACAATCTCTGACACAGTTCGCTCTCAGCTGGCCGGGCCAGCGAAGTGATTCATTTAGAAACGCGTGCCTTACAGCCTAATGAGGAATCGCTATTCACTGTCCAGCAAGCGATGCAATAGACTTCTTGCACAATTCATTCTTAAAGGAATCCGAGAGCTATATACATTAATTAAATTATCCCGAGCGGCAATGAATGAATCGATTGGCTAACAAATTTTCTACCAAGACTACTGCCATTCATGCCTTTATAGCAATCATCATAACAACATTAATAACAATCATACAATAACCAGGGAAAGGAAGTTCATGCCCTAAAAACGTGAAGAATATGTATGCATTTATGTCGTGAAAATAGATAAATATGCTACAAAATATGCATTATTAGTCTGAGATTATTTTAACAGAATAATAAGGTATAGATAACTTACGTTTAGTCTATGGATTTTGAAGTGCTTGCCTCATTGCTGACGCTCCATTACAGTTCACAACTAAGCAGTGACGTATGTTTTCTGTTGTCATTCTTCGCCTGTTGTCTCTCAGCATAGCTTTGTAGCGCGAAAAATTTCGTTCTACGTCACAAGAAGTAAGAGGGGTTTGCACAAAAGCTGTGAGCTGTTCTATAGAACGTTTTGTTGGTTTTTTGGGGTGTTTTTCCTTCGAGAATATCTTGAATTTCTTTAAGTTGATAATGGCCAGGGTTTTTGGAAAGAATATTTGCTGTTTTCTCGTTCACTTTATCTCCTACATTTCCTGGAACTGATGTTAAACTGGATATTGTTCTATCGACATCTGCTAAACACTGCAGTAAAGGTAAAGGAATACCGTTAAAAATTGAACATAAATTAGTCGTGTTTGATTACATACTTTTAGTCCACAGGCTCAGCGCGTCTGGCCGCGTGGAGGGCGTCATCGTTAGTTCAAAATTCAAAAATTCATAAACATAAATTAGTCCTAAATAACCTAGATGTTGTTACAACGTCGTTTAAAAAAAAATAAAAATGGAAAGACAAACATACATAATATGCAGTTTCCCTGCATAAATGTTAAAATGTGATGATTTTATAAATAAAGACAATATATGCACTTTTATGCACAATAAAATTAATATCATTGTATTCAGAAATTTGTGATTCATGTAGATAATCTTTCAGCATATTCACACAACGATAGAGAAGAAATATGCAAATGCAAGAACTTCCTTGCCCTATAACAAATTTACCGTTCAATGATACAAACAGCCACCGGCGTATCTCAAGTGATAGCGCATTTGCCTGCTAATCCGAGGTTGCGTGGGTTCGATTCCCACTTGGACTGATGGGGAAATGTAAATTCGTACGAAACTGACAAACACATCGCATTTCGAAGGTGTGACATTTTAATCGAACATGTAAACTCGACCGACTAGCGTTTATTTCTTTACATTGGTAACACGTAATCTCGTCCTCCTAATTTTTATTTATTAGCGTTTGCCACACAACTAACGCATGTGAATCTTTTCATGCAAATTTCAACAAGAATTTTAATACTCCTCATTCAAACATTTACGATTTTATCAACGTTTTAAAATAATTTCAGACAAAGTACATCAAGCTACAAGATATAAATACGCAGATAATAATTAAACTGGCTACCAGGAATAACCATCTACGTACATGCAAAGCTCTAGAAAATTATAAAGCAAGAAATTTATCCATGATAGACATTATTAAAATTACTTATCATTTTAATCCAAAATAAGTTTGTCCAGTCGGCCTGGGTGGCGCAGATGGTTAGGACACCTGACCTCTATGCCCGAGGTTTTTAATATTTGTCCATGGTAGATTTTATTAAAAATATTTCTTTTCATGAGAAACATTTTTAACCATGCCACTTGCCAGTCCTAAGCCTGGATAAAATGGGAAGGAAAATGTTCTCTTTAGCATTCGCACGAGATGATACTGACATTATGTAGCTATGCG